>CM076578.1:435816597-436443385 GCA_034641835.2 Pinus albicaulis
TGGTAAGAATAATGAAATTTGCAATATTAAATAATATACATTAATGTAAATAGAAAATAAATGTATCATAGCAAGAATTGACTCGTTAACTCTACACATTCTTTCAAAACCAAATTTCATGTCATCTTTCAACAATTCATTTGTTGTCGTGATTCCATACTTTTTTTCCTGCAAGTTTTATACCCCATAACAAATCATAGATTTAATATAAAATATTTTTTTGTTCTATTAATTATAAACGGAGCTAAGTAAAACAAGATAGATACTTACAAATTCCACAATTTATTTCTAATATGCCAACATATACTGACTACCCATATTTAAACCAATGTCAATAAATTCTTCTCATGGTTCTTCTTTGTATGTTAGCACTTGTTTGAAGACATTCAATAATGCTCACTGTAAAACAACTTAAAATATACAAAATTGAAATCTAGTTAAGTTGTTATAAGGAAGTAACAATTAGTCACAAACATAGATATCAACCATTTTCTTCCTTGTCGTCTTTTTTTATGTGCTGAATGGGTTCCATTTTCTTCTCTTTTTCTGCAAGAAAATACTTGAAAATTAATATTTAATGCTAAATTATTGATTTATTGTACCTAATCAAAAAAATTCAATGATTACATTTTACATTTGAAGGACGTTGTTGTTGAGATGACTCCTTGTGTGATGCAATTATGTCTATTTCTTTGACCATATCCTTGTAGACCTTTTTGGACAATCCTACTGGCATATTTGTGATATCAACTCGTTCATCCTTTGAGATTTTCGTAATCTCCCTGAAAAAGTCACATGACCATAAAGTATTTAATTTTATATTGATATATGAAAACTAAATATAACAAAAGTGATATTTATAAATGATTGATTTCTAGTAATATATACATATAATTCTAGAAAAACATTTAAAGGAATATTACTTTTTCAGTCCTTCTTTTTTGTTGTTGTAATTTTTTGCTATTAAAAGTCTAACATGTCTCATTGACAAATTCTCTGGAAAGTCTTCCTGTAATTTAAATAAAATGTGTTTCTTGGAATCATTGGATTGATTTTTATATTGTAAGTGGAAAGAACGTCTATACATTCGTTCCACTAGATCCCTCAATGTTTTGTAAAAGTTTTTCCCCCTTTCGTTAACCTCCAATACCACTCGAGATGAGCTAAGGAGCAATTCATTTTCATTTGCAAGTTCTACTTTTTTTCTTTTCATAGAACAACATTCCTTTTCTTCGTTGTTAGTCCCTGTAGAACATTAAACATATATGAATTAATAGATTGTTTGAAACATGTTATCTAATATTTTTAAGTATATTATTCATGAAAATTAACAAAAATAAACTCATATTGGATCGATAGTATTTTTTTCATTCACCTGATTCATCCTTCTGCAATTTTTCCATCAAGATTTTATGCTCTTTTGGTCTCAGATCAGAAAGAATCTTATCGAGCTTCGTCATTTTATGGTTTTGCGTGATACACACTAAACAATACATATTAGTTAAACTTACATATAGTTAAAAAATAGTAATTTTTGTAAAGAATTTACAAAATACTTGTTTTTTTTTTCTTTTCTGGATGTGCTATCAGTATTTTTGTTACTTAAACTCTTGTCAGCCATTTCTTTATCAATATAAAACCTGTACTATTCATTAATTATATATAGTAATACAAACTCTATAAATATAAAATGAAAATCCCTAATTGTGAAGTCACATAAACAAGAAGAAGCAAGGGTTTAATGTAACAAAGGATTTTTTTTGTTTTTTTTTCTGAATGTTAATTAAATATAAATAGGAATAAATATTGTAAATTATTTAATTAGTAAAATGCAAAGTAAAATTTAAAATTTTTACTATGCATGTATTAAATCTAATAAAAACTATAAAAAAACAATTATTACAGTAAAATTTAACAATTTTACTATACTATAGGGTTTTTGTGTGAATCACCAGATGTTTCAAATTCTGATTCTCTGAATAGTGCTTTTTTTTTCGAAAGTATTTTTCTGTTCCATAGTGCTTTCATGATCTCCTACTCCAGGTATGTCTCTCGTGCAAATCCCTCCCTGAAAAATTTTGCAAAAATAATGAAATAATGAATAGTTTTTACTATTTAAAGAACTTTTTTATGAAATTAGATTTCCAAAAATCAGTTGCCACTAATTTTTTCAGTTTACCACTTTTTTTCAATTCAAAAAAATAAATTTGTGTTTTTTTTTCACGATATTCGATGTGTTTGTTAACTAATAGCACCACTGTGTCTGGTAATAAAACCACACTGGTGTGGTTAACAGTACATTAGCATCAATAACAATAACTCCTTTTTTAAGGCACCAAAATTACTTTCAGGTATGTACACTAAAATTTATTGTTGATCTTGCTCAAATGAATGGAGAAAATCTCATAATTATATCAAATAGACAATTCTTCAAAATCCAGCTTGTTCCATAATATTTCTCAAAGTCCATCACGGAGTAATCCCTATCCATCTTGAGACGTAATTACTTCAGATTTTATTTATATTTTCATCATCTAATTGAATTTATTTATTTTATCCATGTCAATTAGCTGAATAAAGTTAATGTATACAAATTTCTAGTTTCTTGCAGATTCAAAATCGAGTTCAAATGCACAAAATATTCAAACAGTTCCAAAACGTCGGAAACTCTTATCATGAGAAACATACTGCAAGGCGCAATTGGTAGATGAAAATGGACAGTTGCTTCACCCTACCAATTGTAACATGTCAAAAAGTAACAAGATATCATTGAAGTGGACTTCTCTTCTTTCCAATGTGCTATTTTTAGGTGCAAGTGGTGGGACACCTTTGATCGGAATAATGTAAAGGAATATTGTGATATTAGGTTGATATGTATCAACTCTAGAAAGATGTGGGATGAAGCTAAGGAGCCTTGTGTTTTCCCTAAACACTAAAACCGGATTTTATTTACCCAAATGTGTTGGATAGGGATTTTTGGTTCGTATTGAGACATGACCATAGATCAAAACATATTTTTGAGAACAATAGTGTTACAATGCCAAGAGAGCTGGAAGATAATGAGGGTGATCATGAGAACAGAAAGTGATATGGTAAATGTGTTATTTCATCATTTATACTATTTAAGTTGGGTTTTATAAAGAAGAGGACTTGACCTTATAACTAAGACTCTTTTTTTCCAAACATTATAGTATGTATTTTGAATTAATTGGTTTTCATTGTGTTAATGTTAAAATCATTTCAATTGATAATTTTCAATTATGTTTATCTTGGAAGGAATGCACTGTATCAAGTTCTTTTTTATGTCAATTCCTAAAATAATATAACTACTTGATTGCTTTAAATGGTTTTTCACTATATCATTACTTAAATAAATGCACCCTATTATGTGTGCGTGTGTGTGTGTGTGTGATATCTTCAAATTTTTAAAAAATGTATTAATGTATACTGTTATTTTTGGTATGTAAGATCATAATAAAATAATGATAATTCTAAACATGAATTTATTTGAATAACTTTCTAAACTTTATTGTGTTACAAAAATTCATATTATTCTAGATTTATTATTTTATAATTATTTATATTCATATAAATTTACAATTTTACAATTTTATAATTATGGTAAATTAACAATATATATGGTATTGTTAGATGATCCAAAAATAATTTTTATCATAGGTTATAGTATTTGAATAAAATAATTATTAATTTAAGATATTAAATTAATAATTATTATTCTAGAATATTTAATATATTTGTGAGATATTTAGAATTAGAAATTTGTTAATAAAAATTAGGACTCTAGAAAAGAGTCGTTTCCTAGGCTCTAAGTTAGGAGTGAAGTTAGTAGAGTGGTTAGAATCTCATTTAATGTAAATGGACACTTGTTTATTTTCCAAGTGATCCATAATTAGATTAAGTTAGAGCATAGAGCATATAAATAGGTTAGTTTCCTATTTTCATTGTAATGTGTAATGAGATAATGTGAGAGTGAGTTTACGTGTGTAAACTCCTGCAATTTTCTATGTAATCTTTTTGCTTGATCAATAAAGTTGTGTGTTTGAGGACACTTCTGCACTTTCATGTGGTATCAGAGCGATGGTAACGTTGTGAGGAGGAGATTCCAGTTCTATCAGATCGTGGAAAACTCAACTCTGATGAAGTGATCAGCAAAAGATTGCGTTCTGCAAAAGTGCCCAAGATCGATTCATCAAGTCTGAAATCTGCAATTGGTAATTTGCAATTGAAAGATTGATTTTGAATAATCGATTATGAACCAACGTCCTCCTAAAGGTATTTGTATTTGATCCAAATCAATTCAAATCGATTCTGCAAATCGATTCAACCAAATCGAGTCTGGCATTTGAACCAACGTTTTAAAGGCGTTAAGAAGAGCGTTTTGAAATCTGCAAGATCAATTTTGAATGAATCAAATCAGCAGCAAACAGGAACCAGCGTGAAATTTTTGAAACCTGCGTTTTTAAACAATGTTTTAAATTAATTGAAACAACATTTTGCACTTTGAACGGTGCCCAATCCAACATAATTTTTGTGGCTTCTGCATTTATTAAAAGGTCTGCCAGCGTTTAGAACACCAGCATTTTAAAAGATCAGCGTTTGACAACACCGTTTTAAAAATATTATAATTTTCCAGCGTTCATTTGTGGCATGAAGCATTGATTCAGAGTTTTTGTGGCATTTGTCTGCACTTTCTGAAATAGTGACTCTGTCTTTGGCATCGAACTGAAATGACATCCTGCACTTTCATGTGACACAGTGTTCTACATGTGGTATTGCAACAGCGTTTTAATTGCAACAGCGTTTTAATTGGCATCTGCTTTTAATTGGCAGCAAGTCCGAAAGTCATATCATCATATCAACATCATCCACTTCTGCGTTTAATGTGATTTTAATTGCAAAGGAGTTATAAAAGTTTTTTTTGTAGTTGGAGTGTTTTTTAACTTTGTAATTGTGATTTGCAATTGAAAGCATATTTTTTTTGGAGGAATAAGTTGAATAAGTAGAAATATTTTTTTTGAAGCATTGTAATTGGAGTAATAAGGGTGTTGTAATTTTTTGGAGTAATAAGGAGATTTGTGTTTTGTAAATTTGCTTATGGAGTGAAAGTGTGACTCAAAGTAATTTTACTTTGAGGGGGGGTAATTTTTATTTACCAGATTGTGCAAAAGCACCATTGTAAAAGTCAAATTTTGAAAGTTATCCTATAAACATTTGAGAACTTGACTAGAGCCAAGTGCAAAGCTCAGTCAATTTTCTCCTGTTTTGACGACTATTCGAGGGTCAAGGCCAAGCCCCGATAGTTTGTTTTTTGCGTCGTGTTGCACACCTTGATTTTTTTTTTGGAGCTTGATTCGTGGTGTGAAGTATTAACACTACAATGTCTAAGTTGATAAATTTATTTTCTGATTCCGACAAACTTGAAGGCTCAAAATCTTACAAAACATGGCAATGCCTCATCGAAATCACTCTTGTTTATAATGAACTATGGCATGATATTTGTGATGGAGATGTAAAGCCAAATAAACCGACAGATTCAGTTGCGCTAGCAAAATGGGAAGTTAAAAACGCCAAAGCATTAGCTCTCATTAAATCCTCTTTCAATGATTAAATGTATTTCCATATCGAAAATGCTAAAGATGCTTGGTCTGCTTTGAGAACTTTTAAAGAGTTGTTTGATACTCAGCCTCAATCAAAAAGAGTTGACCTACAATTAAAATTGTTGCATCAAAAATTGACTGAAGAAGGAGATATTCTTGAATACATCTCCAGACTTAAGAATATTAAGCAAGAAATTGTTAATGCTGGTTTTCAAGCAGTTGATGATAGTTTTATGGTCACAATTTTAATTGCTGGGCTTCCTTCTTCCTACACACATTTTTTAGAAACTTTGCAGCTCACTGGAAAGTTAGAAAAGCTAAAGTTTGATGAGCTCTGCGAAATGTTGACTCAACATGATAAAACTTTTGGGAAGAAAAAGAAAGTGGGTGAAGATGTTTTTCTTACAGAAGCCAGTAAAAGAAACTCCCCAGCTGAAAATTCCAAAAACAAAGGCAAAGGTAATTTTAATCAAGATCAAGGTCGTGGTCACAGTCAACAAAGAGGAAACAACTCCAACAGAGGCTTCAATTCAGGCAGAAACAATTCTCAAGGCATAGGCAATAATCAAAACAGAGGATCTCAGCAAGGCACAGGACAGAATCCAGGAAGAGGACAATCTCAAAATAGAGGAAAAATTAGAGGTCGAGGACAATCTCAAGGTAGAGGACAGTCTCAAGGAAGAGGCACTGATTTGAGTCAAGTTGTTTGTAGGCGATGTAACAGAGTTGGTCACTATGCTTCAGATTGTCGCACATCCATTAATAAAATTTCTAAGTTACAATAGCCTTCAGCACAGTTTGCAAATGATCAAGATCACGATGATAATGACTCAGAATATGTCTTTACTTCTTCACCAGCAATCCAAATTTCCTCTTATGTTAAGAGTGATTATGAAGATGCTTGGATTTTGGATTCAGGAGCGACTCAGCACATGACCTGTAGATGAGATTTCTTTTGGAATTTTCAAGAGTGCCATCTTAACTCCATCTTTCTAGCAAATGATACAAAACATATGCCTTATGGAAAAGGTGCAGTCAAAGTTTTTCTCCCTGACATTGGAGAAAAATTGATTTCCAATGTGTGGTATGTACCCACCTTTAAGAAAAATTTGTTGTCCTTGGTCATGATTCGACAAGCAGGGCATCAAATAATTATGGAAGATGGCTTAGTTAATATTAATTCAGTCAAAAAGAACTTCCAAACAGTGATGACAGGATATGAAGACAGAAAACTGTTAAGGATGAAAGGGACAGTTATTCCAAGGCATTCTGATTTTGCAGGGGCAGTTACTACAGGAATTTCACCTATAAGACTATGGCATGTAAGATATGGACATTTGAATTTTGACAATCTTTCTCAGTTTCAGAAACAAGGGATGGTTAAAGGACTTCCGACTTTCAACAAAGAAAATGTAAAATGTGAAGCCTGCATTTATGGCAAACAGAGTCGAGGAAGTTTTTCAACAAGTATATGGCGCACAAACAGGCTGCTGCAACTCATTCACAGTGATGTGTGTGGTCCACTACAAAGTTCATTAGGTGGTTGCAAATATTTCTTGCTATTTATTGATGATTTCAGTAGAATGACCTGGGTTTAATTTTTGGAAAACAAGTCAGAAGCATTTGAGAAATTTAAAAATTTTCGACAACTTGTTGAAAATGAAGCCAAAGAAAATATAGGTACTCTCAGGATAGATAATGGGGGAGAATTCAACTCAAATGAATTCAAAACTTATTGCAGTGAAAATGGCATCAGAAGACATCTTACAAATTTTTACACTCCACAGCAAAATGGAGTCGTAGAAAGGATGAATCGCACATTGTTAGGCATGGCGAGATCCATGCTAACTTTCAAAGGGTTAAGTCCAACATATTGGGCAGAAGCAATCCATACAGCTGTCTATCTCAGAAACAGATCTCCAACTGCTTCGTTAGAAGGAATCACCCCTTATGAAGCTTGGTTTGGTTTCAAACCTAAAGTCAAACATCTTCGAGTTTTTGGATCCATCTGTTATGCCTTAGTTCCCAAAGAAAAGAGAACTAATCTTGATTCAAGAAGTTTAAAATGCACCATGATTGGCTATTCAGATGAAAAGAAAGGGTATCGTCTTTTGACAAATGGAAAATTTATTGTGAGCAGGGATGTCATTTTTGATGAAACAGAGAGTAAGAGTGCTGAAGAAATCGAAAGTCTTCTTCACAAGTTAGAAACTAAGGGCAGTAAAAGGAAAGGAAATATGCAAATTCAACCAACTTCACCAAATTGGTATGAACTTAATTTTCCTTCCTCTGAAGATGAGTCATCCAGTCCATCTACTTCACCAAAAACATCTAGGTCTTCTAGCAGTTCATCAGCGTCTCCAACCAGCAGCAGTTCTTCTGACAGTGATTCTCCAGATTCACCACCTGAACGACCAAAATCAGTTTACATTAATCCCCTCTACAATGACGGAGACTTCTCAGAACCTCAAACAAGTGAGCAAAAACTTCCAAAATGGGAAGTTCAACTCTTGAAAGATGTAAAGCCTAATGAACAAAACAAAACAGGAACAAGGGGATCAAAACGAAATGAAGGCAATTTTGTTTTGATAGAAAATGATTTTACTGAACCTTCTTGTTTTCAAGAGGCAGTAAAACATAAAGCATGGCAACAAGCAATGGTTGATGAATATCAGGCAGTTCAAGACAACAACACTTGGCAACTTGTTGATTGTCCTCAGCATGTTAAACCTATTGGATGCAAATGGGTTTATCGAATTAAGTACAAACAAAATGGTGATATTGACAACTATAAAGCATGCCTTTTTTCCAAAGGATTTGCGCAGCAGGAAGGAATTGATTATGAGGAGACCTTTGCTCCCACAGCCAAATGGAACACCATCCGCTTCACACTTGCCTTAGCAGCTCAGAAAGGGTGGAAAGTTCATCAAATGGATGTAAAAAGCGCTTTTCTCAACGGGGACTTACAGGAAGATGTATACATGACACAACCACCGGGGTTTGAAGTTAAAGGGCAAGAACATAAAGTCTGCAAATTAAGCAAGGCTTTATAATGGATTAAAACAAGCTCCCCGCGCCTGGTATGCCAAAATGGATGAATACCTTCGCAATGTTGGTTTTCATCGCAGTGAATATGATGATACTTTGTATGTGCACCAACAGGGAAAATATCTGGTCATTCTCATTATGTATGTTGATGATTTGATCATTACAGGCAACAATGATGATCACATTGAACAGGTGAAAAAGGAGTTGCATGCAGGTTTCAAGATGACAGATTTGGTACTACTTCACTACTATCTTGGAGTTGAAGTAAGCCAACGTCCACATCAGATCTTCATTTCCCAGAGAAAATATGCAGCATAAATTCTTCAGCGATTTGGAATGCAGGATTGTAAGCCTGTCCTTACCCCTATGGAACAAAACTTAAAACTTTCAAAATTTGAAGGGGGGGAAAGAGTGGACAGCACGACTTACAGACAGTTGATTGACAACTTGATTTATTTGACAACCACTCGTCCTGATCCATCTTATGCAGTCAGTGTTCTTTCACGTTTTATGCAAGAACCATTAGACAACCACTGGAATGCAGCCAAAAGAGTTCTTCGATATATCCAAGGAACAAAAGATTTTGGTCTTCTTTACAAAAAGACTAAAAATTTTGTACTTGGTGGATTTTCAGATGCTGACTTTGCTGACAGTATTGATGACAGGGCATCAACCTCAGGTTACTTAATGAACATGGGGTCAGCTGCAGTTTCCTGGAGTTGCAAGAAGCAAAGTACAGTGGCCACTTCTTCAGCAGAAGTAGAGTATATTTCAGCATGGGAAGCAGCGTGTGAGATTGTTTGGTTACGTCGAGTTTTACAGGACTTGGGGATTCCTCTAGTAGAAGCTACTTCATTATTCATCGATAATCAATCAGCAATAAAGCTTGCCAAGAATCCATTTTTCCATTCAAAGACAAAGCATGTGGACACCAAGTATCATCATATCAAATCTTTCATTGCAAAGGACGTCATCAAGCCAGTGTTTTTCCCTTCAGAAGATCAGACCTCCGACATTTTCACAAAACCTCTTGGTAAAATAAAGTTTACTAAGTTCAGGGATGAACTTGGTATCTATTGTAATGTACCTTTGGATAATAGGGGGGAATGTTAGATGATCCAAAAATAATTTTTATCATAGGTTATAGTATTTGAATAAAATAATTATTAATTTAAGATATTAAATTAATAATTATTATTCTAGAATATTTAATATATTTGTGAGATATTTAGAATTAGAAATTTGTTAATAAAAATTAGGACTCTAGAAAAGATTCGTTTCCTAGGCTCTAAGTTAGGAGTGAAGTTAGTATTTTGGTTAGAAGCTCATTTATTGTAAATGGACACTTGTTTATTTTCCAAGTGATCCATAACTAGATTAAGTTAGAGCATAGTACATATAAATGTATCTCCCTTGCGAGGGATTTTTTCGTGAATACTGTTTTGCCACTGGTTTCCCTACTACAGGGCAGTGTTCCTCATGATTTTTTGTTCAAATGCCACTGCATAGGGCAATGTCAGGCTCTGGCCTGCTGTAAATATTTTTCTCTATTAATAGAATAGTTTTACTTAGAAAAAAAAAATGCCTCGGTGCATAGTATCACACAAATGCACCGAGATTTATAATTGGTATCGGTATTCGTGCGGTGCCCATAGGTCGTAAAACGACACCGATGCGTATAGACATAAACACACCGACGCGCCGTACCGCAAAAACGCCTCGATATTTTTAATTGGTTTTGGTATTTGTGCGGTGCCCATAGGTCGTAAAAACGCACCAGTGCGCTCAAGAATACAAACGCACCGGTGTATAGTAACTGACACGCAGTGATTTTCATTTTGTATTTTTTAGAAACAAAGACCTGTGATACTGAAATTATTGTGATTGTTTTAAATTCATTATTCATCAAAAGTTGACACATCTTATAACGATATTCATATTAATTAACTTTTTATTAATGCATTTGAATTTTTGTGATGTTTGGATTAATTTGTTATATCATATCATATTATTGTGGCTTTTAAAAATTCATTATTCATCAAAAGTCGACACACACACATATATATCTTATAACAATATTCATATGAATTAAATTTTTATTAGTGTATTTGAGAACGACAATGGAGAACGCAATAGAGTAAATTAAAACATATATATATATATATATATATATATATATATATATATATATATATATATATATATATATATATAAGACATTATTTGTCATACAAAATGGGACAGTTATTGGTATCCCTTTATCTTTCAATTGGGACACTATATCCATTACATTAAAGAAAATGTTTGATTTCACAAACATATTTCAAAAAATACAATGCCTTGCTTTGATATCCAAACATAGTGATCATCATTCTTCGCTTGAACTTCTATCACTGCTAGAGCTACTTCCATGACTTAAGTTATTTTCAGGAATGTTTTGTTCACGGTGTTGATTGTTTTCTTCTTCTTCCCCTTCCATCTACAAACATAAAAATAAAATGTAATGAATGTATATACATTGGTGAGAATAATGAAAATTGCAATATTAAATAATATACATCAATGTAAATCGAAAATAAATGATGTACCAATGCAACAATTGACTCATAAACTATACACATTCTTTCAAAACCATGTAACATGCCATCTTTCAAGATTTCATCTGTTGGCGCAGTTCCATACTTTGTTTCCTGCAAGTTTTATACTCCATAACAAATCATATATTTAATATTAAAGATTTATTTTTTCTATTAATTATAGACGGAGCTAAGTAAAATAAGATCGATAAATTCCACAATTAAGTTTTGATATGCCAACATATATTCACAACTCATATTTAACCCAATTTCAATCAATTCCTCTAATGGTTCTTCTTTGTATGTTGGCACTTGTTTGAAGACATTCAATGATAATTTTTTGTAAAACAACTTAAAAAATACAAAAATGAAATCTAGTTAAGTTGTTATAAGGAAGTAACAATTACTCACAAACTTGGATATCAATCATTTTCTTCCTTGTCGTCCTGTTTATGTGCTGAATGGGTTCCATTTTCTTTTCTTTTCTGCAAGAAAATACTTGAAAATTAATATTTAATGCCAAATTGTTTATTTAATGTACCTAATGATTGAAAAATTCAATGATTACATATTACATTTGAAGCACGTTGTTGTTGAGATGGCTCCTCCCGTGATGCAATTTTTTCCATTTCTTTGACCATCTCCTTGTACACCTTTTTGGACATTCCCACTGGCATATTTCTGATATCAGCTCATTCATCTTTTGAGATTTTCATAATCTTCCTGAAAATGTAACATGACAATAAAATATTTAATTTTTATATTGATATATGAAAAGTAAGTATAGCAAAAGTGATATTTATAAATAATTCTAGAAAAACATTTAAAGGAATATTACTTTTTCATTCCCTTTTTTTTTGTACTTTTTTGCTATTAAAATTCTGACATGTCTCATTGACCAATTCTCTGGAAACTCTTCCTGTAGCTTCGATAAAATTTGGTTCTTGGAATCATTGGATTGATTTTTGTATTGTAAGTGGAAAGAATATCTATACATTCGTTCCACTAGATCCCTCAAACTTTTGTAAAAGTTTTCCCCCCTTTAGTTAACCTCCAACACCACTCCAGATGAGCTAAGGAGCAATTCATTTTCATTTGCATGTTCTATTTTTTTCTTTTCTTAGAACAACATTCATTTTTTGAGTTGTTGGTCCTTGTAGAACATTAAACAGATGTGAATTAATAGAATGTTTGACACATATTATCTAATAATTTTAATTATAATATTAATGAAAACTAAAAAAAGAAATTCATATTGGATCGATAGTATTTTTTCATTCACCCGATTCATCCTTTTGCAATTTTTCCATCAAGCTTTTACGCTCTTCTGGTCCTAGATCAGAAATAACCTTATCGAGCTTCGTCATTTTGTGGCTCTGCATGATACACAGTAAACAATACATATTAGTTAAACTTACATATAGTTCAAAAATAATATTTTTTGTAAAGAATTTACAAAGAACTTGCCTTCTTTGCTTTTCTTGATGTGTTATCAGTATTTTTGTTACTTGATCTCTTGTCAGTCATCTATTTATCAATCTCAAACATGTACCATATCATTCATTAATATATTTATAAATAAATTGTCAACTATTCAAGTAAAAAAAATCTCAAGAAACTGGTACGCCATTCATGGTGTACGCACCGACGCCAGTGCGTGGGTGTCTTAGAAACGCATCGCACAAACAGTATAATAGACCGTATGGTGCTCTATGTCAAAAAAGAGCACCGGTGCGTTACATGCCAATCACCACATTGATTAACCATGATAAAATAATAAAAATCATCCAGTGTTAGTTTTTGTAGCATAAACCGGTGCCATATTTTATATATGGCGCACCGATAAAAAAAAATTGTTTTTTTAATTTTTTATCACATTACTTATGCGGTGCGCTTGTAAAATACAGAGCACTGGTGCCCTAGGTTACACCGGGCACACCAATGAAAAAAAATCTGTTTTTTTTTTAAATTCACGCAAGGGCCGACATGGATTGGGATCCGACTATGCAAATTGTCCCGTCGGTTGGATGTCTTAGGTCTATATTTAGCAATACAAACCCTATAAATCTAAATTGGAAACCCTAATTCTGAAATCATAGAAAGAGGGAGAAGAAAGGGCAAAAAAAAAAAAAAAAAGATGTAAGTTTTTTGTTTCTTTTTTTTTACTCGAAACAGAACATTCGCAGTGAGCCATAATGAAATAGTGCACCGGCTGCATATTTTACAAATGGCGCACTGAAAAAAAAATAAAAAAATAAAAATAAAAATAAAAAATAAAATAAAATAAAAAATAAAATAAAATAAAATAAATAAATAAATAAATAAATATATATATATATATATATATATATATATATATATATATATATATATATATATATATATATATATATATATATATATTTTTTTTTTTTATCGCAGTACTTGTGCGGTGCGCTAGGACAATAGAGTGCACCGGTGTGCTCAGGTACATAGGGTGCACCTAATTTTTTTTTTATTTTTTTATTTACGCAAAGGCCGACATGGATTGGGATCCGACTATGCAAGTTGTCTTCTGGGTTGGATGTCTTAGAATTATATTTAGCAATACAAACCCTATAAATATAAATTGAAAAACCCTAATTCTGAAATCACAAAAAGAGGGAGGAGAAAGGGCATAAACAAAAAGAATGTAGGGTTTGTTTCTAAAATTGATTTTTTTTTGCGAAACAACACGTTCGTGATGAGCCATAATGAAATAGGGCACCGGTGCCATATGTTACATATGGCGCACTGATAAAAATATATATATATTTTTTTGTTTTTTATCACTATATTTTCGCGGTGCACTGGTATAACATAGTGCACCAGTGCGCTAAGTTACGTAGGGTGCACCGAGGAAAATAAATCTTTTTTTTATTTATTTACGCAAAGGCCGACATGGATTGGGATCCGACTATGCAAGTTGTCCTGTGGGTTGGATGTCTTAGAATTATATTTAGCAATACAAACCCTATAAATATAAATTGAAAAACCCTAATTCTGAAATCACAAAAAGAGGGAGGAGAAAGGGCATAAACAAAAAGAATGTAGGGTTTGTTTCTAAAATTGATTTTTTTTTTTTTTTTTGCGAAACAACACGTTCGTGATGAGCCATAATGAAATAGGGCACCGGTGCCATATGTTACATATGGCGCACTGATAAAAATATATATATATTTTTTTGTTTTTTATCACTATAGTTTCGCGGTGCACTGGTATAACATAGTGCACCAGTGCGCTAAGTTACGTAGGGTGCACCGAGGAAAATAAATCTTTTTTTTTTTAAATTCATGTAAGGGTTGACATGGATTGGGATCCGACTATGCAAGTCGTCCCATGGGTTGGATGTCTTATGACTATACAAACCCTATAAATCTAAATTGAAAAGCCATAATTCTAAAATTACAGAAAGAGGGAGAAGAAATGGCACAAACAAAAAGAATCTAGGGTTTTTGTTTCTAAAAATGGATTTTTTTTATTATTTTGTTTTTGAAAACTGCAGAAAAAGTTTAAAAAACTACAGAAAAAGTTAAAAAAAACAATAAACTTTGATTTTGTTCTTTTACTCCAGGTATGTATTCTGCAAATCTCTGGTTGAATTTTTTTTCAAAAATAGTGAAATAATGAAAAGTGTTTAGTATTTAAAGAAATGTTTTACGAAATTAGATTTTCGAAAATATTTTGCTGCCCATTTTTTAATTTACCTCTTTTTTTTTCACTTAAAGAAAATAGAGTTACACTTTTTTTATTTGCGGTTATTCGTCACTGGTGCATCCTTTAATAGAACCACATCGGTGCGTCGAGTTATAAAACGACACTGGTGCGCATTACCAAAAACGCACCAATGTGGTTATATGTACATTATGCACCAAAATTACATTTAGGTTTGTGCACCAAAATTTATTGTTGTTTTGCTCAGATGCAGGGAGAAAATATCATATATTATATGGAATGGACAATTCTTCAAAATTCAGCTCGTTCCATAATATTTCTCAAAGTCCATCGTGGAGTTCTCCCTATCTATTTGGAGACATAGTATTTAATTCAGATTTGTTTTATATTTTCACTATCTAATTGAATTTATGTTTTTTATCCATGAAATCAATCATGCACAACTTAATTAAATTTATAATGTATACACATTTGCAGTTTTATGCAGATTCAACATCAAGTTCAGAAGCACAAAATATTCAAACTGCTCCAAAACGTCGGAAGTTCTTATCAGGAGCTGCATATCGCAAGGCGCATTTGGTAGATGAAAATGGACAACTGCTTCACCCTGCCAATTGTAACAATATTGCATCTTCTAGCCACAATCCCGGGACAATGATGGTAATTATAATTATAATTTTTTGGTATATATATTGATTAATATGTAATTATTTAAACTTCAAACCAATTTATAATCATGCAATATTTTCAACGTGGTTACTAATTGATATCATATATTTTGTAATAATCATGTTCAAATTTTTTTATTTATTTTTTAATAATTACGATTCTAGTGATGATGAATGCCCTACCTACCATCTTCCGTTGCACCCCACGCCAATGTCAAATCGATAGAAGACTGATTAAGAGAAAAAATTGGAGAGAAACGATACCAAGAATGGTTGAATCAACCACCGATTCAATTCCTGCTATGTCCAGATTCACCAATTAGGAATGACTACAGAAATAGTAGTTCTTCACAAGCTGGCAATGGAGGCAATCAAATAGAGGTTGGTATGGATGATTACTTAAGGGATACGACTGCCATGGAGACAATGTTGTTAGATGCATTCCAAAACGATGATCAACTAGGGGATGATGCTCATATCGCTGACACCTTTTTGAAAGCCTTAAATTTGCTTCCACCACCCCTCTCTTTGGACCTGGCGATCAGTCAAAGTCTACCCAGTTGGGGACAACGATGTCATTGTACAACTTAAAAGCAAATTTTGGCTTGTCGAATGCATGTTTCTAGGAAATTTTTAGGTAAGTTACCATAAAGTACTCCCTTATATAAATTTGAAATATAATCAGTACACTGCAATGAACATTACAAATGGTAAATTTTATGAACGTTAATAATTATATCAGCATTAATGTACATTTATTAATATATTTTTCCATGATCACCAAGTACAGGTTATTCAAAGATAAGGTTCTTCTGAGTGATAATGTCTTGCCCAGTAACTGCGAAGAGGTAAAGAAATTGTTGAAAATGTTGGGTGTTGAGTACATATCATATCATGCATGTCCAAATGATTGTATTCTATATAGAGGAGAATATGAAGACTCAAGATATGTGTCTGAAAGGTGGGCATGACAGGTATGATAAATCAAAAAATAAGGGTAAATCACGTACTGGTACTCCTTTTAATATATTTAGGCACATGCTTATAATCCCAAGGATTCAAAGGGTTTTTCGTTGCAAAGAATTAGCTATGTTGTAGGGATGGAATGCCTCACACAGAAGTGAGTTGGGATTTATGTGAATCCCAACTGATTCATTAGCCATGAAGCATATAGAGGATACGTGGCCCTGAAAATTCAAGGATGAAGTACGAAGTCTACGACTCAGAATAGACATGGATGGCATCAACCCATATTCCCTCCAGAACACCAACTATTTTATTTGGCCTGTAGTAGTGATCAATAACAATATCCCCCCATGGTTTTTCATGAAGAATGAACATCTTATGTTGGCTCTCATAGTCCTTGGTAGAAGACAAGTGAAGAATATAGATGTATACTTACAACCACTCGTAGATTAATTGAAGGAATTATGGGATGGGATAAATGTATACGATGTATCGAGACCCGTCGCAGCAGAGAGGAGTTTTATGTTGTATGGCATATGTGCTTACACGACACATGATTATCCAGGCTTAGGAGTTTTCTCTGGTAAATTACATGTTTAATTTATTGATTTGTTTATATACGTAACAATATTCTTTCACATATTAGTTATTTAATTCGTTGTAATATTTGTTATGATCTTCATGATATTCTTTAACGTGCCATGCATATTAATTAATGTATACAAATATAATCTCGCAGGTCTTGTAACAAAAGGGTGTTTTGAATGTAAATTTTGTGGACCTTCTTTGAAAGCTAGATGGTCCAAGGACCTACAAAAGCCAGTGTATGATTGCTCCAAGGTATTCCTACCAGAAGAAAACCCTTACAGAAGAGCAGCATCCGCTTTCAATGGTAAACGAGAGAGAACCCAAAGGCCTCCAATAGTGACACCAGCTGAATGGCTTAGAGCATATGAGACAAAGAAGGAGAAGGAGTTCATATAAATGTTTGATTCAAATGGGGAGCCTATGTTCTATGATCCAGATTTCTTCGACACTTATGTTGAGAAATTGCCCATTGGGATGAAAATGAAATCTATCTTTTATGACATCCCATATTGGGAGCATCTTAAGATTTTCCACTTATTATATCCCATGCATATATTTAGAAAATTTTCATATTATTTATGGAGGCACATATCATCGAAAAAAAGTGACACATTGGCTATCAGGAAAGATCTTATTACCTCAAAAACCAAAAAAAACATTGGCCAAGACGATTAGAAATTACGAGATCAGAGGCAAGCGTTGGTCCCTCTAATTCATGGTTTTTCAAAGAAGGCGATGTCCCGTGGATTTAAAAAAAAGATGATATATCTTTGGCAAAGGAAGTTATAATGGATGTGAGGGTGCCAACTTCATACGGTTCTTCACTACGACACTACTTCACCGTGGATGACCATTTGTCGGAGTTGAAATCGCATGACCATTTGAATCTTCTAAGAGTATGTATAATGTCAAAAGCATGATTTTATTATTTTTTATATTAATAAATTTTATCCCATGTGGGGATCATAAAACATAACTAATTTTTTATATTATTGCATGTGTTTATAACTTTGCAGTGTCATTATCCTTTGTTTATGCGTGGGTGTGTGAAACATGAATTCCCTCAAGACCTAGGACATGCCATATCTAAATTATCTACATTTGTACGTTGGATCACGTCAAAGGAGATTCATGTGGCTAGCATTCCACGGTGGCGTCAAGAGATAATTGAGATTGTTTGTATGTTTAAGAAGGGACTGCCGACGAGTTTCATGGACTTACAGGTTCATCTTCTAATCCACCTAGTAGATGAGGTTGAATTAGTTGGGGTGGTTTCTTGTTGTTGGATGCTCTTCTTAGAGAGGTACATGAAGAAATTGAAAGGTTTTGTTTGACAAAGGGAAAAACTCGAGGGGTCCATGACAGAGGGGTACATATCGTATGAGTCTTTCTATTATTCCAGTGAGTACATCAAGCAGATCGACAACAGACCAGGTGCGGTGATTTGGGACGATGAAAGGGATGAAGACAAAAGAGAAGGGGAGTTGCTCCAAACGAGTGGAAAAAAGCACTTGATAAAGAGTAAGCGACTTATAATTTTTCAAATTTACAAAAAGTAATTAATATTCATGTTGAAATTCAATATAATGTATATTTTGATCTCTAAGTACTATATAATGTTGGTTTGATTTCATCAGTGAATGCAGAAATTGAAGCAATCAATAAATTCATTCTTTACAATTATGAAGCAACACAACTGTGGGTCGCATTGTACGAACAAAAGAGAATGAAATGGGATAGTGACAGGAAAGAATTCAGACGGTTGAATGGTAGAACTATGCCTTATCCTAATCATTTAAAATAAAATATGCCAAAAATATGCCCCAACAGTTGGGTTGCTGAATAAGTCAGAGAGAAATATGGTGCTACTGGTCGTTACCCACGTGCTGAAGAGGATGCGCTAAACGTAGGGATTGGGTGCAGCAACTCGGTAATAATTTTTTTAATTTATATGTAAATTTAAAACTTATATTAAGACATCTACATTTCATATTTTAACTATTTGGATATTATAAGACACATGACACTATGATTTTTTTAACTTTTTTATAATAGGTGCATTTGTTCCCATGTATGTGGGCATATGAACACCATTTTCGCACAAAAAATGTCAATGCTGGAAACATCACACAAGACTGTGGAGTGGAAGTCGAGTTTGATCAATCTAGTCGATCTAGCCACCGTGATCAAAACCTAGTACGAGGGTCGTTAGGTTACGTCGGAAAGATATAAGAGATCATTGAAGTGGATTTCCTTATTTCCAATGTGTTATTTTTAGGTGCAAGTGGTGGGACACCTTTGATCGAAATAATGTAAAGGAATATCGCGATAGTAGGTTGATATGTATCAACTCTAGAAAGATGTGGGATGAAGCTAATAGCCCTATGTTTTCCCTAAACACTGCAACCAGGTGTTTTTTTACCCAGATGTGTTGCATAGGGATTGGTGGTTCGTATTGACACATGACCCTAGATCAAAACATATTTTTCAGAACAATAGTGTTATCATGCCATGCGAGCTATAAGATAATGAGGGTGATCATGAGAATTGAGAGTGATATGGTACATGTGTTATTTAAATAATATTTGTACTTTTTAATATGGGTTTTTCAAAACATTATAATATGTATTTTGAATTAATTGGTAATTTGCATTATGTTAATGTTAAAATCAATAATTCACTTGATAATTATTTGCAATTATGTTGATCTCAAAAACAATGGCGTACTGTATGAATTAGTTCTTTTTTTTGTATCTAAGGTCATAATAAAATAATGATAATTCTAAAGTACATGAATTTATTTGCATTATTTTCTAAACTTTATTATGTTACAATAAATCATATTAATCTAGATTTATTATTTTACAATTATTTAAAATTCTCAAATTTACAAATTTAAAAATTTTAATAAATTCATTTCACATTAATACAATAAAAAATTTACAAATATTTTACATACAATTACAATTAAAATTAGAATTAGAATTAGAATAAGAATTACTTTTGGGCCAGAATTGTGAATTACGGATAAATCATGCTTCCCTAGGCAAGTGTTAGTCTAGAACAACAGGTGAAAGACTATATGACTATTTTTCCTAACTCAAAATAGATACACAGAAAGGATTGGATGCTTACTTGTTCAGTCGCTTCCAAATGGCTCCTTCTGTCGCTTCTGTTGCAGCTTCAAATTCAAGTTGTTTGTGCGAAATGCTTCCTGTAGGAAAGAATGCTGAAACAACAGAAGATGCAATAATATAGATATATATTCAAGCTAGTTAGCTAAATTAGTAAAGCATAAACCATATAAATCAACCAAGATCTTACAATATGGAAAATCAAAGCCAATACAGATGCATATAGGGAAAAATAAGCAATATTCTTTATTGATGATAGAAGGAGAGGTTACAACCAAATGACTGATTTGAAGTGACCCTTCTAGAAACGTCCCCAAGCCTCATCACAGTATAAATCTCTCCAGCAACAGAGATACAAATCTTGCTCTCAATTGAAAATCCTCCAGCATTTATCTACTCAAATTCTTCCTTTCAAGCACTTAGATCTGTGCTCAATTTATAGTTGAACTGTAGGTTGTTTTGCAATCAATGACTTTCCAATAATAGGCAAGACATGTTTCCAGTCATGTAGATGTCAAATGGACACTTGGATCCGAAGCTTCACACATGTAAACTCTTCTATAAGGCACTAGCCAACTAGCGACTCCGCTGGGGAGAATTTCTCTTAGTTCTAGGTGTTTAAGCCTCTGATTTGCTTTGTTTATCCACCCAGTAGTTGTTACAGCATCGAGATCCTCGCTTCCGGACCTTCGACTGAAAGATTTTGTTTGGCGTTCTACATCAAATCATATATTCACGCCTTACGAAATGTACTACAGTACTGTTGTAGCCGCTACAACACCACCCAAATTTTTGGGTATATTTAAAATTTCGGGTTCCCCCTCTGCTCGCTTAGTCATTAAAGTCTTTCACCTGACCTACAGTTAGTGACATCATAGCGACCTATCCAAAACCACTCATGAGCTTTCTCACCATCATGATCAGATGTTGTTGCTACAATCACGCCATGTGTGGGATGGATCATCCATCATACGCTCGAATAAGTACTTTCTATGCATTGAGGATGTACAGTAGTAGCCCTCTCACCATGGGTAATTAAGCATGTTGTTTGAATACTTCTCTTAAGCTCGTTAGTCTCATATGTTTTATCTAGGGGCACCATTATCAAAGAGTAATTGTGATGTTGTAATGTTCCACACAGGTCGACCCCACGGGTGACAAACTCCTCAATATTGCCACAACAACAAGGCCGAAGTTGCGAAACAGGGGAGGAGGAGGAGCAAGTGACCAATACTGTTAAAAGGAGGATGGTGTGATACATTTTGAGCAGAGAAAGAACCTTTATGTCACTGATGCCAAAGGCTTTCTTCACTAGTGCACACCAGATACTTAAAAAACACTCTGTTTGGAAATGTTCGTACCAGATGCCATCTAAATAAACCAGAAGCATTTTCTATGATCTAAGCTTACGTAGAGACCAAATATCTCACCTTAAAGAAATTTTTGAAGATCCTACACAATACCAGCTCAATGTCGATGTGTGCACACAAAAGAACATATTCTCCACTTCGACAAGTCTAGCCTGAAGTATGGCCCGAGTGAACAAAGTGGACTCAGAAGATTTTTCCCTAGAATTACAATCTCATTCAGGGCGTTGTCGTGCTAGGCAGCAGTCACAAAGGCTTGAGGACGACACGGATAGAATCGATTCAAAATCGGAGCAAAATCCGCGATATGGATAAGCAGAAGCTTTCGTAAGCCACTTGCTAATTATGGCTTTCGCAAAAATGGGAAGTTTCCCATACCAGGAGATTTCATTCTATTAAGTGCTCAGTGGATGGAAGCTAAAGATCCCTGTAAAAGCTGGGATGACACTAATTCTTTCTTGCCACTCGCTCTATCGTTAAAATGGGCACGATTTATGGATCGAGCAGGCGCGAATCGAGAGATAACCATTACAGGAAATCGCGTGAAATAGAAGGCCCGCATCATGGGCATATCAGTAACTCAAGATAATAAATACCACCTCACGAGTTCAAAGTCGCCAAGTCGCATACGTGTTCCTGGTCAAAAGATGCGACCATGTGACTGTGCGACCTCTCTGAGGTCGCGAGGTCGCAAAATGGGTGTCCAAGGGAGATTGCGACCGTTCCATTTCCCACTGCACGAGCTTGAGGTCGTTGAGTCGCAATACAGGCTTCTAGGCAGGAGATGCGACCATGCGACTATGCGACTTCCATGGGGTCGCAAGGTTGCAAAAGATGTGTCCGAAAGAAACCAATGAAATCCCCGACTATGCGACCCCGAAGTGCAACCTTTTTTTTTTAAAGGAAAACACCCATGCCCATATAAACACAGAGTCGCATTCTCAAAATGGGGTAGACGTGCATTTGTATTATAAAGGGTATCGAGCTTACATAATAGCGAACGATCGAGAGGCCCCATAATCACATTGTTGGGAGGCACACCAGGAGTGCGCACGTATACATGCACCAACTTTGCCAAGGATGCATCCCATTTTGAAGCCATTCAAAGATCGCACAAGATAATAACCAAGAAGGAAACATGTGAATAGAAGCGCGCTCGATAAGTCTCGGATAAAAGTGAATAGGAGTATAATATACAAATCACATCACCCAATTAGGTGGAGGCGTGGAAAACAGACTACGCAGGATTCCAAGCTAGTTGTTAAAATCCCCTAATTTATTTGTCAAGATGCTCCTTATGCATCTGCGTTTCCTTTTGTTGTATTTTTATTTTTTCTTCAACATGCATAAACATATTTATGTGGGCGAGGTTAATTTAACAAGTTACACATAGCTAATCTAATGTGCTTACGCGCAGGTAACATGAGGAGATTATGATGATGACCCAGACGAGGAAGTTTGTCGCTTACTCAGAGAATGCTAGTTCACGTGGCGGGAGCTAAGATTATCTCAACAAGAGAAATGTAGAAGGGATAAAACCCCCAGGTCCCAAATTTCCTCAGGTTGCCAGGTTGCGGAGTCGTGTTTCATGCCAAACACTCGACAACGCGACCCAGCGACTGGGTCGCGAGGTCGCAAAATCCAAGAAGATTGTAGGTCGCAAATTTACCAAGGTCACAGGTCGCATATTTGCCGAGGTCACAGGTCGCAAATTTACCAAAGTCGCAGGTCGCATATTTTCCTAGGTCGCAAGTCACAGAATCTGCTTGAGGTCGCAGGTCGCAAATACCCAAAGGTCGCAAGTCGCAGAGGTCTCCAGGTCGCTAAGTCGCATCCCCTATTAAATGCCTGACGGCGCAACCCAGCGACCCAGTGACTAAGTCGCAAGGTCCCAGAACCCAGTCAGGTTGCAGGTCGCGATGGTGGCTCAGGTCGCAGGTCGCAGAACAGACTGGGTCGCAAGGCAACCCAACAGTCGGGAAAGTGAAAAGTCAGGGAGTCCAAAGGGCAAGCTTTTCTCTATAAATGCTTCCTTCGGGAACTTGTAAAGCATATTTTGTTTGGGACTCGAGCTAAGTACATTGTATTACCAGAGGATTATACATTTGAGCATGAATACAAGCATTTTGAAAAATCCCTTTGTGGATCTGGTGTTGTCATATGTATGAGCGCTATTGAGTATTGTATTTTCAGTTTCTGAACATCTTTAGATTAAGGGAACTGTATCTTTAATTCATATCACAATTGCATAACAGTTTGTTGAGTATGTCAATGGTGTTTGAGTTCATTTCACTTTCTTAACAAACGCTGATGGCTTTGTTTATTAGCATTTGTGTTATCATTTAAAACTTTTAGGAAGTGAAGGGTGTTCTTGCCATGAGGAATTGTTTCTTTCGTGGTTAGAACAGTTTACAAGCATGACCGTAATGAAGTGTTGTTAACAACACTTCCTTCGGTCTTCATGCTTTATTATTTCCTCTTGCTACTCATAGTGTTATATGTACATTTAATGCATCAATCATATGTCTTGTATCATTTGATTAGGTGTGTATCCACTATTTTATAGAGTTTAAGAGAGACCCAAAGAAAGGAGAAATCAGCGGTAGCTGGACCCACACCCCGAACGGGATCCCTATTCCAAACGGTTCAAGGTCTAATTGGGACCTTTTACCGGGGAGATCCCCTGCTGTTGGCCGGACAGATTTTCCCATCAACAAAATTGGCGCTAGAAGGAGGGCTAGATGACAAGCTGAGCCCTTAGAGCCTGCAGTTAATCTCATATCTGTAATGGCTCGTTCCCAAACCATTCTCCCAAGATGTTTGTTGGATTTTTATGAGCCTCGATGTCTCATCCCCGATGAACTTATGTATCACTTGTCCCAGTTAAAATTTGATGGTGAAAACGGAGTATCCATAACCCAACACCTTTCAGATTTCTGTGACTTTGGTGAGTACTACGGAATTGACAATGAAGGTTTGATTTGTTTTCTTTTCTTCCTCACTCTACAAGGTCGCCGTAAGCAATGGTGCCACACATTGCTGGAACCTTCCATCCATTCGTTTGAACAACTCGCCAGTGAATTACAACAAGTTTTTCACAAGTACGATTTTCAAAGTGTATTGATAAAGCTAAATGACATCAGAATGGAACCTCAGGAACCTCTAGATGAATTTTCCATCAGATTTGTTCATTATTGTTTTAAGTTCCCAGAAAATGATGTTGATTGGTAGTTCTTAAGAGAATAGTTCACGTATGTGATCCTCGTTTCCCTTGAACAATTTCAAGTAGCAACCCAACCTGATCCCAGTGTTCCTTATGATGACCCCTAAGTTACTGGCTGTTAAGAATTTGTCCTTAATGCTTCCTTGTCCATCTCCCCGAGTCCAGACCACATTCAGGCCTCCAAGGAGAGTGTTTCTATTTGTGATATTCTCGCCCCTCCTCCCGAGTTCTCGGGTAGTGGAGTTGTGACCTCGAAATTTCTAAGCAAGTATAGACACTCGCACCCTGTCGAATCAGAGCTTGAAAACTATAGCGGCACATTATCTCTCCAAGTTCATGAAACCTACCTTGATCCCACTCGATGTCTCCCTGGACACAGTCCTAAATCTGATTCGCATACTGATTATGAATCAACTCATATCCCGGATGCAGTCGATTCCCTTACAGGGCCTGCCAGATCATTGTTTTCTTTGAATGACACAGATGCACGTGTTGAAAAGGCTTGTATGGTTAACGCCCCTGCGACTCAATCTGTTCGTTCATTATTCCCCAATTTATTTCATGATCCCACCACACCAGTAATTTCTTCGAGACATTCAAAATTTCCTTATACTGGTATTGGCGACAATCATAAGCACACAGATGGTGTTTCGCAATCAAAGTCCAAAATCGATGAATCTTTTAAATCTGATCTGTCTCACTTGGAATCTTTAGACAACCATAGGAGCGATTTCCTGTCTGGGCAACTTCAAGATGTTCTCTTTATTGATCCATCCCAGTTGGTAACTCCCGGGGATCCTAACATGCCAGGTACCCAACTTGATCAAATCGATAGTCCCAGCGATCACTGCTTCTCTAAAAACATATCCACTAATATCGCTGAGGACTGTCACTTGTATCTCGTTGCTGACTAGATGGAGACACCTGAATTCGATGATTCGCTTTGGGAAGATTCAAGTACCCATCAGAAAGTCTAAGCGCTTCAGCTTCTGTCCACTGTTTCTAAAATGACGATCCCCAAGTACCATGCTCCTCCCGGCATAACCGCGGTGAATCCACCCCATCCTGTAAAATATAAAGAATATGATACATCGATCTATCAATCTGTCAGCAGGCGAAAATTTTACCAAATTGATACAAAGCCCACTGACATTTTGCAACTCACCATAATCCATGATCACATCCATTCGCCTATTGATCTTGCTAAACCTTCAAAGTTGGGAAACCTCCTGCTCGAAGGTCTGGAGTTTGTTCAAGACGGTGAGGAATTGCAGCCTCCACTGAAAGTGGATCCGGATCCTCATATCTTTGACAGATTCTAGGAACAACCCTGAACTAGGGTTTTCAAAATTAGGGTTTCTACTCTCATATTCGCAAGTATCTATAATTCGCCTAGCACATGCTTGTTGTTTCCACCCCATAAAATGGATCACCCTCACCACCATAATGAGCGTGCTGGTTCGCTCGACCAACCCTATCTGGTGAATGTGCCTGCAAATAGGAATTGGCTTACCCATCACCCCTCAGATCCAGGATTGTGCATGAATGGATTTGTGTCATTTATCAATAATTTTAAGTTTCAAGAACATATTGTTGTGTATCAGGCTGAGAGTGGAATTCACCTTACACAATCTATTCTGGCATGTTCCTTGGTAAGTATCCATGATCTTCTTGCCGTTGCACATGCTCTTTGGGTAAGTCTTGCTGTTGGTGCACGATTTTGTATGCTGGCTCTGATTGCGAACATTGTCATTCTTGCAGGTCAGGAACTAATGTGGTGGCTGCACTGGAAAGCTGATTTCACATAACCCTACCGCATAATTGGCTAAGCTAGGGTTTAGGTGTAGGCTAGCTAGGACCTATTAATAAAAATTTGTTAGTTCAAAGTTTTGATTAGGTTTACTTGCCAAATTTTTACCTCATAATTTAAAAGTGTGTTTGCTATTTTTGTTTACGATTAATATCTTATGGCATCATCATGTTACAAGTATTTTCCTTTCATTCCTTTTCAGTTTTCTTGTTGTTGCATAAATAATCACTGCTTGTATTGCGCCTCTTTTCTACCGACAACTGGTTGATCTTTCTCGCACATGGCGTTACATTTCATCTTGAACCTTTCCTATTACATTGCGTCGTGCATTGTTTTCCTCACATCATTTCCGCAGATTGTTGATATAGCTTTGAAAATATTCCACATATCACCTATCATCGCATGAGCCCTCATTGAAACCCTACCACCTTGCGAACTTGTGTTACCCCGATTGCTGAAACAGTAACCCCATTGTTTGCGTGAGGTTGTGGTGGCTACCTCAAAAGGCAGCTTCCTCGCAGGATAAGTTATCGAAGTCGCATGCCTACGAGTCTAAACTTATCAACCGGGGAGATATGAGCCGGTTGTTGTGGGAGACTTAATGAGTTTGAATGGCCCGTTACCCGTAAGCCTAAGCCTTGTGCCCAGCATAGTCTTGAAAATTTTAATGATCTATTTTGCGCGCTTCGCCTATTGTGGTAGATGGGATGTGAAGGTTTCGCACAACGGCAGACCCAAATCAGGATATCTTTCAGTTTCTGTAAAACAAGAAACAACCTCTCTTTCTCGTAAAATAAGTCGGGATCCCTCATCTGCCCATGAAGAATAAGTGCCACGAGCACATTAAAATAAGTGCTGCAAGCACATGAAATAAATAAGGGAAAAGGATCGAGAAAGGATTCCTACGTAGAGAGGTAATGCAACGACTCCACCAGGCTACTGACCAGGCTTGCTAGCAGCGGAGCAACGTTTGTGATTTCTTGAAGTGACTCCGCCGGGGTACTATCGAGGCCTGCTGGCAGCGGAGCAACACCGGAAAGTTACTTTAAAAAATCCTGAGAATAATAAACCCACTGCCTTGCTCTTCACATCATCAACAAGATATTGGCGTCTGTGAGCTCTCTATTGATGTGTTCTGATTAGCGAGACCTAGCTGAGGCACAAGGTCTGGGCATACCTGTAAAGGCCAAATTAATTCAAAGGGTCCCCACAGAACTTGTTCAATATTCCCTTGCATCACTATCTTGGCTCAGAATTTTGTTGTGATATTGACAGAGATGCTGGATTCTACCAGTGGTTCGCCATTTGTTGTAGCCGTTACAACACCACCCAAAATTTTGGGTATATTTAAAATTTTGGGTTCCCCCTCTGCTCGCTTAGTCGTTAAAGTCTTTCACCTGACCTGCAGTCAGTGAAATCCTAGCGACCTATACCAAACCACTCATGAGCTTTCTCACCATCATGATCAGATTTTTTTGCTGCAATCACGCCATGTGTGGGATGGATCATCCAACATATGCTCGAATAAGTACTCTCTATGCATTAAGGATGTACATTAGTAGCCCTATCACCATGGGTCATTAAGCATGTTGTTTGAATACTTCTCTTAAGCTCGTTAGTATCATATGTTTAATCTAGGGGCACCATTATCAAAGAGTAATTGTGATGTTGTAATGTTCCACACAGGTCGACCCCACGGGTGACAAACTCCTCAATCTTGCCACAACAATGGGCGTGAAGTCTAAAATGGTGGGAGGGAAGAAAGGACTAAAGATTGCGAAAGGAGGATGGTGTGATACATGTTGAGCAGAGAAAGAACCTTTATGTCACTGATGCCAAAGGCTTTCTTCACTAGTGCTCACTAGATACTTAAAAAACGCTCCATTTGGAAATGTCTGTACCGGATGCCATCTCACATAAACCAGAAGTGTTTGCTATGATCTAAGCTTACGTAGAGACTAGATATCTCACCTTAAAGAAATTTTTGAAGATCCTGCACAATACCAGCTCAATGTCGATGTGTGCACACAAAAGAACATGTTTCACCACTTCGACAAGTCTAGCCTGAAGTATGGCCCGGGTGAACAAAGTGGACTCAGAAGATTTTTCCCTAGAATGACAATCTCATTCAAAGCGTTGTCGTGCTAGGTAGCAGTCAAAGGCTTGAGGATGACACAGATAGAATCGATTCAGAATCGGAGCAAAATCCGCGATATGGATAAGTAGAAGCTTTCATAAGCCACTTGCTAATTATGGCTTTTGCACAAATGGGAAGTTTCCCATACCAGGAGATTTCATTCTATTAAGTGCTCGTTGTATGGAAGCTGAAGATCCCTGCAAAAGCTGGGATGGCACTAATTCTTTCTTGCCACTCGCTCTATCATTAAAATGGGCATGATTTATGGATCGAGCAAGCGCAAATCAAGAGTTAACCATTACAAGAAATCGTGTGAAATAGAAGGCCCACATCATGGGCATATCAGTAACTCAAGATAATAAATACCATCTCATGAGTTCAAAGTCGCCAAGTCACATATGTGTTTCTGGTCAGAAGATGCGACCATGCGACTGTGCGACCTCTCTGAGGTCGCGAGGTCGCAAAATGGGTGTCCAAGGGAGATTGTGATCATTCCATTTCCCACTACACGAGCTTGAGGTCGCTGAGTCGCAATACAGGCTTCCAGGCAGGAGATGCGACCATGCGACTGTGCGAATTCCATGGGATCACAAGGTCGCAAAAGATGTGTCCGAAAGAAACCAATGAAATCCCCGACTATGCGACCCCGAAGTGAAACCTTTTTTTTTTTAAAGGCAAACACCCATGCCCATATAAACGCAGAGTCGCATTCTCAAAATGGGGCAGACGTGCATTTGTATTACAAAGGGTATCAAGCTTACATAACAGCGAATGATCGAGAGGCCCCATAATCAAATTGTTGGGAGGCACACCAGGATTGAGCACGTATACATGCACTAGCTTTGCCAAGGATGCATCCCATTTTGAAGCCATGCAAAGATCGCACAAGATAATAACCAAGAAGGAAACATGTGAATAGAAGCGCGCTCGATAAGTCTCAGATAAAAGTGAATAGGAGTATAATATACAAATCACATCACCCAATTAGGTGGAGGCGTGGAAAACAGACTACGCAGGATTCCAAGCTAGTTGTTAAAATCCCCTAATTTATTTGTCAATATGCTCCTTATGCATCTGCGTTTCCTTTTTTCGTATTTTTATTTTTTCTTGAACATGCATAAACATATTTATGTGGGCAAGGTTAATTTAACAAGTTACACATAGCTAATCTAATGTGCTTACGCGCAGGTAACATGAGGAGATTATGATGATGACCTAGACGAGGAAGTTTGTTGCTTACTCAGAGAATGCTGGTTCACGTGGCGGGAGCTAAGACTATCTCAACAAGAGAAATGTAGAAGGGATAAAACCCCCAGGTCGCAGATTTCCTCAGGTCGCCAAGTCGCGGAGTCGTGTTTCATGCCAAACACTCGAAGGTCGCAAAAATCCAAGAAGATCGCAGGTCGCAAATTTACCAAGGTCACAGGTCGCATATTTTCTGAGGTCGCAGGTCCCAAATTTACCAAATTCGCAGGTCGTATATTTGCCTAGGTCGCAAGTCGCAGAATCTGCTTGAGGTCGCAGGTCGCAAATACCCAAAGGTCGCAAGTCGCAGAGGTCGCCAAGTCGCTAAGTCACATCCCCTATTAAATGCCTGACGGCGCGACCCAGCGACCCAATGACTAAGTCACAAGGTCGCAGAACCTAGTCAGGTCGCAGGTCGCGACGGTGGCTCAGGTCGCAGGTCACAGAACAGACTGGGTCGCAAGGCATCCCAATAGTCGGGAAAGCGAAAAGTTAGGGAGTCCAAAGGGCAAGATTTGCTCTATAAATGCTTCCTTCAGGAACTTGTAAAGAATATTTTGTTTGGGACTCGAGCTGAGTACATTGTATTACCAGAGGATTATACATTTGAGCATGAATACAAGCATTTTGAAAAATCCCTTTGTGTATTTGGTGTTGCCATATGTATGAGCGCTATTGAGTATTGTATTTTTAGTTTCTGAACATCTTTAGATTAAGGTAACTGTATCTTTAATTCATATCACAATTGCATAACAGTTTGCTGAGTATGTCAATGGTGTTTTAGTTCATTTCACTTTCTTAACGAACGTTGATGGCTTTTTTTATTAGAATTTTTGTTATCATTTAAAACTTTTAGGAAGTGAAGGGTGTTCTTGCCATGAGGAATTGTTTCTTTCATGGTCAGAACAGTTTACAAGCATGACCCTAATGAATTGTTGTTAACAACACTTCCTTCGGTCTTCATGCTTTATTATTTCCTCTTGCTACTCATAGTGTTATATGTACATTTAATGCATCAATCATATGTCTTGTATCATTTGATTAGGTGTGTATCCACTATTTTATAGTGTTTAAGCGAGACCCAAAGAAAGGAGAAATCAGCGGTAGCTGGACACACACCCCGGACGAGATCCCTATTCCAAACGGTTCAAGGTCTAATTGGGACCTTTTACCGGGGAGATCCCCTGCTGTTGGCCGGATAGATTTTCCCGTCAACAAGTACCTTAAGGGAAATTTTCATTAATGGTGGTTCTCTCGCTTTTGTTAACAACTCACATCATTGGCTGGTAATCAAACAATGTCTTTCCATGTTCGACTACAAATCATATATTCACATGGCTAGACTTGTACTCGAATGATCGAGTGAACGAGATAAGAAGACCCTGGATCTAGTTTCATCCGTCCGGGCTGCGATTTCAAGATTTTTGTACACATCATCTGTACGGTGACCTTACATACAAATTGTCATCCAAACATGGGCCTATATCTATAGGCATTTTTGCATCTGGGAAACATTCCAATGAAGACAAATTTATGAATTATGTACATGTTATTAGATCGTTTTATGTGATGAATATGGGAATGCATACCCTCAGCAATTATGATCAAAGAGGATATATCATGATATAATGTATTGTAAGATTGATGCAGGTGACCACTTTGCTTCATTTCCAACCCATCACAGTGTAAAGCATCTCAATCAAATGTTTTTATTATTTGGATCTCGTGCTTTAGGGGGCAATTGTTATAGGTCAATTTGGGCACCATTCCCAATGACCTGGTTAACTGGGCATCATCTCCAGGACCAATGACTAAGGGTCTATCATTCCCTATCATTTTAGTTGCTACATGCCCTAAGGCAAGAACAAGACAAATCAAGCAAGACTTTCATCAAGAAAAGGTTTCCAAAGGTTTGAAGCTTATTATATAGCATATGAGAGCTCACCAATGCAGGCTCTAAGGGGCCTAAGTGCATTGCATATGCAGGTAGCCCCATGTAAGGTTGCTATGCAAAGCACTTCTCGACATTCACAGGTGCGTTGGTCACATTGGGAGCGAAATTCTAATTGTTCTGGAATCTCCACATGGCTAGTGCCTTCTAGAAGAGTTCACATGTGTCAAGCTTCGGATCCAAGTGTCCATTTGACATCTACATGACTGGAAACATGTCTTGCTTATTATTGGAAAGTCATTGATTGCAAAACAACCTACAATTCATCTATAAATTGAGCACAGATCTAAGTGCTTGAAAGGAAGAATTTGAGTAGAGAAATGTTGGAGGATTTTCAATTGAGAGCAAGATTTGTATAGCTGTTGCTGGAGAGATTTATACTATGATGAGGCTTGGGGACGTTGCTAGAAGGGTCACTTCAAATCAGTCATTTGGTTGTAACCTCTCCTTCTATCATCAATAAAGATTACTACTTATTTTTCCCTATATGCATCTGTATTGGCTTTGATTTTCCATATTGTAAGATCTTGGTTGATGTATATGGTTTATGCTTTACTGATTTAGCTAACTAGCTTGAATATATATCTATATTATTGCATATTTTTCTGTTTCAATGTTCTTTCTTGCAGGAAGCATTTCGTACAAACTGCTTGAATTTGAAGTTGCAACAGAAGCGACAGAAGGAGCCATTTGGAAGTGATTGAACAAGTAAGCATCCAATCCTTTCTGTGTATCTATTCTGAGTTAGGAAAAATAGTCGTATAGTCTTTCACCTATTGTTCTAGACTAGCACTTGTCTAGGGAAGCGTGATTTATCCATAATTCACAATTCTGGCCCAACAATTACAATTACAATTTCACATACAATTACAATTACAATTTTAGAATTTTACATACAATTACAATTTTACAATTACAGTCAATTCACAGTAATACAATTAAAATTTTACAAATATTTTACATACAATTAGAATTAGAATTAGAATTACAATTACAATTTTACAATTTCATGTACAATTACAATTAAAACTACAATTTTAGAATTTTACATATATACAATTACAGTTTTACAAATTAAAAAATTAAAATTACCATTACAATTTTACAAATTTACATATATACCATAACAATTACAATTTTAGAATTTTACATACAATTAGAATTACAAATATTACAATTTTACAATATCATAATCATTTAGTATTAAATTAATTAATAAACATCACGTTCATAATAACCATCGTACAAACATCATATTTGACTAAAAACACATTCAAAATCTCTAACATCATCGTGATCATGATCATCTAACAAAACACAATTAACATTATATATTAACATATTCATTACAACACAAACATCAAATATACATCTCATGTCAAATAACTCATGCTATCATCACATGCACATTAAATTCACATATCTAACATGACCTAACAATATACACATCATGATGATCACCAACATGTAAATTAAGTACAACTGCAACATGAACTTAAAATACTTGGACCATCTATATATATATATAACCGAATAATGTTAAAAATATACAACTGTATTATAAATGTCATGGATCAGCTGGTGTTAGTACAACATCAATATCAGTACTAGTGGAGGCCTGCTCAGTCAATGGTGTAGCCTCAACGGTCGATGGTCCATCCTGCTCATGATCATGAGTATTGATGGATGTTGCGGGCTGCTGACTAGATGTCACTGATGGTACAGCCTCATCTCCATGATGACTGCTATTGGATGCTAGTGGAGGCTCATGCTCATCTAACGCGACGCGAGGTGAACGATCATGATATGAAGAGTCGATGCTCGTGGACTATCCATCACCTGCTACGTCACAACCACGCCTATAACGTTCAACAGTCCTCGTCAGTCACGTAAAAGCTGTCGTAACTCCTACGACATGCCGCATCAGGCTATACATGTCACGTGACATGCCTCTCCACATATGTAATAGCCTATCATCGGCCTCTATGTCTTTGTAATGAGTGGGCCTGATTCCCGTCTCAAAAATAAATGCACTGAGTTGGTTGCCAAACTCCATCCGATATCTAGCATCATGTCGACTACGCCTAGCACCGGCCTCTTGATGATCCTCGACATCGCCATGCCCTGATCATCATCAGCTAGATCCAGACCTGGATCATGTGGTACTGGTGCCAGCATCTCCTCGCCATCAAAAGAGCCAATGTCTACAAAATATATACAAGTACACAACAATAATTAGAAAATTTCATTACACAATTTAATGAAAACAAGTTAAAGAACATGCTAGAATAACTTTAAATATATAAAACAATAATATTACCTCTATCATCTGGCGGCTCATCAACCGTGAAGAGGATTTTGGCACACCCTCACCAATCCAAAACCGCGTAAGGACAGGGGACCATAATGAAGGGATGCTCATCAACACTAGCTAGTAACTCCAGTGCATCCTGCGATATCCTCGGGAAAAACTCAGTGTCATCCCTCTTGGGCATCATCTGACCCCACATGTGCATACGTGCCTCAAACGTCGTCTTACGAGGCTGCCGAAGAAAAGTAGGCCTCATCTCTGGAAACCTCTCAAAAAATAAACAAAAAAGCTTTGAAGCAAAAGGGAAGTTCACCCTCCCTTATGCATGAGCACGACATTTATCTAAGGTTGTACATAACTACCGCAAAAAAATGGCAAACCACCTGACAAGTCGTGGCTCCTGTACTAAAGAATCAACATAATATAGAAGTGGGCAACTAATGTGTTGCCCGTCATTGGTGTTGTGTGAAATGGTCGAAATGATAAGTGAGAGACACTGCACCTCCTCCCTACCAAATGCACCAATACGTAACTGACCACCAGTAACCCGAAACTCTGCAGGAGACAATACATTTTCTCCATTGTATCTCTGTGAGTAAACTAAATGACTCCCTGCTGCATAGCCAACTGGAACCTCTGGGAACGAGGGAAAATCCACCCCTCTCCTCGATAGCCATGTAATGAAGTATATATCCTCCTCAGTGGGCGTGTACCACTGGTTGATACCAACCCAGAAAGCCTGTTTCTGGGCATTCCACCTTCGGATAAGATGTCTAAAAAACAAATTATGGCCCTTTAGGGAAGTAGCCTCTTCATAGAACTTGAGGAGGCCTACCTACCTTAGGAGCCCCTGCGTAGCTGCTGTAATAGGGCGAGGGTACGCATCTCTCTCCCTCTCTCATGCCTCCCACAGGCGAACCATGTTATACTGCTCCGCCTGTTGTTGTTGTTGTTGTTGTTGTTCCCCCTCTTCTCTCCTTTCACGTCTCTGAATGATTGACATATTAAACAAATTTTTTTTATTAAATAAGACATGTATTTAGAAATATACATATATAATTTTTTTTTGAAAACAAAATAAAAAAACATTCGGTACGCCGAAAACACAGTCACGCATCGGTACCGGTGCGTCTTTCTATGGAGCGCACCAGCCTCAGTGCACCTAATAATATTATGCGCCCCGATGACGGTGCTCCAGAAGAATTTATAGCGCATAGTTGACTATGCACGGTGTCAGTGGGGTGGTGCGCTGACGAAACTCTACGCCCCGGGGCATATAGTTAAGTCAGCGAACCAACCTCCTGCCATCGTGACATAGTGAACGGTGCAACCTTTTATAAGGCCGCACTGTTGACCCAGGTGAAATACGGAAAGCCACATGCTAACAAAAATAGTCACCCTGGGCTACTATTTTAGTCAACGCACCGCATCGCAGCTATTCAACTAGGTCAACGGTGCGGCCAGATAACAGACTGCACTGCACTTTTTTTAAAATTTTAAAATAACACGGTGCGCCTTCGATACTGCCCCGAAACCGGTGCAGATACTGTAAGCACTGGTTTACCAGGCCGCACCGTTGACAATGTGGAATATCGAAAACACGGTGCGTTGATAAAATTACCAACACCGGGGCAGAAACTTTAGTCAACGCACCGTGTTTTCGCTATTCCACATTGTCAACGGTGCGGCCGGGTAAACGACCACATCGCAATTTTTAATTTTTTTAAAAAATAACACGGTGCGCCTATCGGTACTGCCCCGGAACCGGTGCAATACCGCCTGTAAATTTACAGAAAGCAACGCCAACCATTGCGAGCCGAAAGGCTCGAGCACACTGCGCGACATTTTTTTTTTTCCTTTTAAATGGTTAATTTTAAGGTTATTTGAAATTATAATCCGCTAGAAGGTTTAATTATGGAAAAACAAGAAAAATACCTGTACATTTGCTCGTTGAGGAGGCATATTGGCTGTAGAATTTTCAAAATAAAATTTCTCCACCATTTTTCAAAATTCAAGCTGGAGATTGGTGGGTAATGCACAACAACAGTGCGTGCAATGAGTGCAATGGGAGCACCGATGTCAGGGTGGCTCAGACAAGGATAAATTGCACCGGTGCTTGAGAGTTATGTAGCACTAACAAAAGTGAAAAATGTGGTTTTTTGGCCGTAATTTTTTTTTATTTAACCCTGTTTCGGTGCGCAGTGTTTTATAGGCACACTAGTGTGTTTGCTTTAGGCCGCATCGGGCGGTTTCTGTTCTCACGCACTTTTTATGAGGCACCAGTGCGGACGGTCTGTAAAGCATCGATGCGCAACAATAATACAACGCACTAGAAGGGTGTGTACGGAGCACACGGTGTCTAGTGTGCTAATGTTTTGTGCGGTTTTTTTGCTTTAATTTTTTTATATTTAACCCCCTTCCGGTGCGTGGGATTCTGTGGACATACCGGTGTGTTTTTGTCATTTCGCACCGGGTGGTTTCTATTTTTGCGCACTTTTTATGAGGCACTAATGCGGATGCTCTGTAACGCATTGGGGCGTTAGAGTAATAAAACGCATTGGGCGGGTGTGTACAGAGCGCACGATGTCCGATGTGCCAATGTTTTGTTCAGTTTTTTGGTCGTAATTTTTTTTTATTTAATCTCGTTCTGGTGCTTCGGGTTTATGAATGCCCCGGTGTGTTTGCGTCATTCCGTTCCGAGAAGTTTCTGTTTTCGCGTGCTTTTTATGAGGCACCGGTGCAGATTTTGTTGTCAAGCACTGGGGCGCTATAGTAATAAAACACACCGGGCGGGTGTGTACAGAGCGAACGGTGTCCGGTGTGCCAATGTTTTGTGTGCACTGGTGCTTTCTCGTGTTGAACGCACCGGTGTGTTTTACGGTGATAAGCGCACCGTACGAAATACATCTGCAAATACCTATGCCCGCCAACCTCCTCTAGTAAATTCCGCTAGAAACAGATGCCTGGGGTGTTTTTATAAGGGGTTCCTCAAAAACATCTGCTAGAGGGTCTTTTCCTTGTAGTGTAAGTAATATTTTATTAAACATGAAAATAAATATTTGTAAAACATGTTCCCATTTTTAATAAATATTTTTTTTAATTAATAAATAAAAATACAAACTCTTTTATAATTTGATGGAATTAAGTCAAAATTCTATACATGTAATGTAATAGAAACTACATATCATGGAAGCATAGGTAACAAAGTAGCATAGTTGATACAAGTTCCGGATTCACGAGAAACATAATTGGTTTTATAGCTTTTAATTTGCAAGAAATATAAGTGGAATTCATCTAAGAAACAAATATACAACTAAGATAGATAACAATTTATTAAACATGAAATTAATTATTTGTAAAACATGTTTCTATGTTTAATAAATATTTTGTTCAATTAATAATAAAAAACATGAACTCTTTTATAATTTGAAGGAACTAAGTCAATTTTTTTTACATATAATGTAATAGAAACTACATATCATGAAAGCATAGGTAACATAGTAGCATAGTTGATTATGAAGTTCTCAATTCACAAGAAACTTAAATGGTTTTCAAGGGATTAATTTGCAACAAATATGAGTGGAATTCATGCAAGAAACAAATATCTAACAACTAAACCTTTGAATGGAACAACTAAATTATTTTTGTATAGCACTCATCATCCATGGATCTTGGTGTGAAGATTTGAATTGCATGTTTCACCAAACTATCATAATAATCTTATGAGAAATTCTTATATCAATCATGGTTAGGCTTATTTAGTTCCGTGTAAATCAACTATACAAAATTATTAAAATAAAATCATGAAAATTAAATTCATACAAATTCGTACAAAAATTAAAATTAATGTTTTTTAATCACATCGTTCCGTTTAATAATTATATATATATATATATATATATATATATATATATATATATATATATATATATATGAAAGAGATTACGGTGCCATGCAACCCTTGTTTATTAATGTGAATACTTTTTCTAGTGTTTTGTTTATAATAAATTTTATTTTTTAATTAATAGTTAATGATATAGTTTGTTTATAATATTTTTAAAAAATATTATAATTTTCCTAAATCTTAGGTAATGAAATAGGGAATTTAACTAAATCAATAATTTCTATTTATCGAGAATGAATCTTAATTTGTTTTTATCATGGTATGTTTTTATAGACATATACCACTAAAGCGATAGTTCCTATTTATCAATGATGAATCATTGTTTTTAGTGTTTATCATGCTTATTAGTTTGTGATCAATATACAATAGTAAGAGTTTAAAATTATTTGTTTATATTATTGAATAATCTCTAGTTGTTGATGTTAATGACTTTTCGTTATTAAAAAAAAAAATGATTTTTTAATATTATTTTAATTCAAAATTAATAAAAATTAATAATTTATTTATTAGTGTTTATGGTTTTTAAAAAAATTAAAGATTTTATTTTATATTATTTTTTTCCAAAGAAAATTCACAATTTTCATTAATATTGAAAATTACATGTTGTATATGCTTATGTATATGTTGTCTTTGTGATTGTGGTCACTTAAAAATATGGGTGTACAGTTTGTCAGTCAAAAATATTTACAATAAATACAATAATAATTACGATAATAGGCCCATATATACGGTCAAAAAGATCATGCTGCTTGCTGTCCAGCAGTAGGATGGTCCATGAAAGGTCTATGATAGTAGCTGTAATGTTGATGGTCTCATTGTTCCTCTATGTGCCATAACCCCCGATGCTAGATCGCTACCTCCTTGGAAAGACCATAGGAAATGTTGTTGCACTCCCTGAAAATATGTTGGCAAGAGATGGGTGTAAAATGAGATTTTAGTAACCAAAGATCCTCCAATATACTTTACAATGTGTGCACGTGGCATATGGAAGTCTGATTGAACCAATTTATGATGAGTTTTGAATCTTCAAAAATTTGGACATGGTGACAATCATGCTCTAATGCAAACTAAAGCAGGTGATAAAGGGTGGAAAGTTCAGTGTAGTTGTTTGTGCCAGGTCTCAATCCCATCTTGATTTTGAAAGCGTGTAGATGATTAAGATGAAGGATAGCACTGCCCCCACACCCTTGAGGTTATGCAAAGCCATCGAAGTATGCCCATGGATGATCATAATCAATGATTTCAGGGGTGATGGTGTGGGGAGGGCACGGGGGATCATCATCTGGTATGCTGTTGTAGATGGAAATGATGCGGGAGGCAATGGATTTCTAGTGAGGGGGTTTGTCCTGAAGTATTGAGTTGTTCCCAGATAGCCAGATCTCCCATATGATAAGAAGAGGCAAATTGCGCTTTGTGAGGAGTGACCGATTGCCACCAATTCTACCATGTTGTTGAGAGTGTTCGGTCAGTCCAATGTGCATTGATATGCAGTTCAGATAGGATCAATGACCATAATGCCAAGTTGGAGTTACATCAGAGAAAAAGGTGATCACAATATTCTGAGTCCGAGTGGCAGAGTGTACACCATGATGGGCCCCGAATAGATCGTTTGTGCAGATTGTCCGTTGTAGGTGCAATGTCATTAATGATGCACCACATGAATAATCAGGTACGAGGTGGAGCTTTCAATTCCCATAAACATTTCCACCACCAGTTGATCTGCTGTGGGAGGTGGTTCGAGAAAATGTAGGTGTAACCATCTTTGGGGGAGTATTGCCCCTGTTTAGAGTGTGTCCATTTATTTTATATTATTTTATTTAAAATAAAAATAAAAATTAATATATTTGTGCTTATGCTCTTTATTTTAAATGATAAATAACTTTTTTATTATATTTTTTAATGAAATTTTAATTAATTAATAAATTTAATTAAGTTAATATTTTTTCCTTTATCAATAAAATATGGTTTTTAATAGGATTTTTTCTCAAAGTTAATAAAAAAATGTTGATTTAAGATGTAGATGTAAGTTTTAGTGGGTGTTGATATTGAGGTGTATATCAACTGGTTTATGTGGGGTTTAGTCCCCACCAAGTCAGAGCTTCAGATCTCATGGGTAGGGGTTGAGGATGAGAGCCACCCTTGGGGGAATTAAACTATCCCATGGAATGTCTAATCTCAATTGAGTTTTGCACAATCCTGGTGATATCATTTCACTCCTGGACATATCATTCTTTCATCCAACATTGGGGTTGGCCCCAGTGTCATCTTAACCTAGTTCGAAAAAAAATAGATATAAATATAAAGAGAAGAAGAGCCACTTTTATTAATTCATAAATTGTTATGGGTGTCGATTTACTATATATGTAATGGTGGGAATAGAGAAAAAAACTTCATCAATTTATATATAAATATATTATATTTGTTTTGATGATCCCTCAATGGGAGTGACCCGTTTGACTCCCACTTGCTCCTCAAATTGAGATGGGTAAGGAGCGCAAGTTGAGGACAATGGTGGGGGACAATTGGGGTCATGCTCGGGCAAGGTGTTAAGGTGTCCACTATTAAAGTGTTAATGTACTCTCGACGAAAATTGCAGGAAATTTAGAATGTATTTGAGAATGTTTCTTCAGTTAGCAATGATCTATACTATTAGGTCCCTATATTACTAGTGTAGTCCCTTATTATTGTTAGTGTAGCACCCTTGGTGTTATTTTTGTAACCCTGTAGTCCCCATATTGTTATTATTGTACCCCATAAAAGCCCACTATTGTTATTGTTGTGCCCTTACATTATTATTGTTAGGTCGGCTATGATTATATTGTGACCCCATGGACTCCTATATATAGAAAGAAGGTTTTTTCATTTGTCTCATCCAAGAATTGTTCATTTATGTAATGTAAAGGATGTTTCCCCCTCGAAGTGGCTAATTTCTAAGGTGTTGCTCTCTTTTCTTCTATTTTGGGAGCCGATTTATAACATTTGGTATCAAAGCTTTGGATTCTAGGGTTTCGCTGCTTCAAACAGGTCATCGTGGAATTTTCTCCATAACTTGTTTTCTACGAAGGTTCAGAAGCAAAAAAAAAAACCATTTGCGAAGAAATCCTGAGGAAATTCGTGTAAAATTTTTAGATATTGGTTCACAATAATTTTGGAGATATGATCTGTGGAAGTTAGGGTTTTTGCAGGTTCCCGAATTTCATCTCAAAGAGGTGACCTTGGGAAAATATTCATAACTCTCTCTCTGAGCATTGGCTTGGAATTCTGTAGAAAAAAATTGAAATCACACGGATTGTAATTTCTTATGTATAAATTTCAGAGTCGAAGGTGAAAACAGTGACACGTGGCACGCCATATAAGTTTGCTCTACTAAATCGGTCCACAATTAGGTCATTGTGGGAGATTAGACATAACTTTGACTTGAAGAATCCAAAACTGGTCAGACCTATGGCATTAGAAATAAGATTCATAGGGCTACCAAAGGACCGAAGATAAAATCTCGGGGATCCTAATTATAGAGATATATCAGTTTCAATATCGAGCTCCTCAAAACAAAGAAAAATGTGTGTATTTTTTTTCAAATTGCATAAATCTGTTTGAAAAATCAGTTTGAATTGATTCCAAGGGCATATTGAGTCATAGATATCAGTATTGAAAATTTGGAGGAGGTTTCAATGGATTTTATCACAGGTTTTACCTAAGTCTGAAAGCAAGAGTGTCATCATGGTGGTAGTTGATAGACTTACCAATTATGCACATTTTTGTGCATTATCTCATCCATTTAAAGCAAATACAATTGTTACTGCATTTATGGAAACAATTCAAAAGCTACATGGAAACCAAAAGATGATTATAATCCCATTTTCACTAGAAATTTTTGGACATAATTGTTTTCTTGTTTGGGTACTCAACTAGCTCATAACTCATCTTATCATCCTCAATCCGATGGGAAAATTGAGATAGTGAACAAATGTTTGGAAGGATATATTCATTGTTTTGTATCTGATAAACAAACACAATGGGTCAAGTGGTTACCTTTGTCTGAATGGTGGTATAACACTTCCTTCCATACTACAACAACAATGACCCCATTTATGGCACTTTATGCATATCATCCACCGTCCATCACATCATCTTTAAGAGAAAATTCTAAGGTTCAAGCAGTGAAAGATCACATCGAGCATCAACAACGAGTTCTCCAACTCTTAAAGGATAACCTAAATTTGGCACAAAAATCGAATGAAACAACATGCAGATCAACATTGCAATGAGAGAAGTTTTGATGTAGGAGACTAGATATTTTTTCGGCTACAACCATACAAACAAATGTCCCTCAAGCAAGCTAAGAATGATAATAAATTATTGCCAAAGTACTATGATCCTTACAAGGTGTTGCAAAATATTGGTATTATGGCATACAAATTGGAGCTTCCCACTTCTTCTCGAGTGCATCTAGTTTTCCATGTTTTATGCTTAAAGAAGGTTATAGGTGACAAACTTCCAGTTTAAACAATATTTCCAGAACTTGATGAGGAAGGAAAAATAATATTGGAACCTGAAGCATTCACAGAAACAAGAACTCGACAACTACAAAATCGATCAATTTCAAAGTATCTCATCAAGTGGAAGACCTTACCCACTAAATATTCCACATGGGATGATGAGAATTTTATACAGAAGCATCCAAAGCTACTCAAGCGTTGAAGACAACACTTTTTTTAAGGAGAGGGGCATGTTAGGTCCCTATATTACTAGTGTAGTCCCTTACTTTTGTCAGTGTAGCCCCCTTATTGTTATTGTTGTACCTCTGTGGTCCCCATATTGTTATTATTGTGCCCCATAAAAGCCCACTATTGTTATTGTTGTGCCTTTACATTATTATTTTTAGTTCGGCTAGGATTATATTGTGACCCCATAGACTCCTATATATAGAAATGAGGTTTTGTCATTTGTATCATCCAAGAATTTCTCATTTATGTAATGTAAAGGAGGTTTCCCCCTCAAAGTGGCTAATTTCTAAGGCGTTGATATCTCTTTTATTTTATTTTTGGAGTTGGTTTCATAACATATACCAACTATTTTATTGGAGTTTGGACGAGGTAATGCAATAAGATTGCGGGTGGTATTTCTGTGACAATGCAAGATGAAGGTCTTGGTCCCTTTATTAGAATGATGCTTCGACTCACAAACACCTCTTTAAATTAATGAGGAGAATGTGACACACAAAATTATTCAAGTTTATTTTATCATTATTATTGTACACAATATGTAGGTATATGAAATGAAGAGCATTGAGGAAGACCAAAAGTCCCTCATAGTAATTGAAATGAATACTTACCTTACAAATTTGAATTAATTAAAACATATACTGGAAGTTACTCATCCCCAATCTAATGTGAAGTTCATATACTAAATCTATTAGTGAATACCCATATGCATGTTCTTCACTAGATGCTAAATTAAGAAATGAAAAAAGTAAACACCATGTAACAAATAAAATATATAATAATTTAATATTAAACATTATTAGATATTGTGATATATATATATATATATATATATATATTGTAATATAGGTATTATATTGGTTGCCAAATTTTTACATAAAATACATGCATTGTAGTGACACTATGGTCACAACTACAAAATCTGGCCCAAACAAGCATAATGCCACCATAAAAAATTTTGCAGTGTTGTTATGAAACATGGGAGTAGTAAGAAACGAGAATATAAAAACCTCAGCGAGGCTTAACCATCGACCAATACATAGACCTGACTAGAAGAGGAAACAAAGAAAAAACCATAAACATCGCAAAACACCTTCCACCAGGAACCCTTCCATAATCCCAGGGGAGGTCGCTGGTGCAGGGCCTAGAATTTATGGCCCTATATCGTTCGTTGAGATCCACAAGATAGCCCCTCTAGTTGACACATGGGTGCTAGCTTCCCTCACTTGCATCTTGGTGGCTCATATATTTTTGAAACCAATTCTGAGCAAGCTATCTTAAGAGCATTTTTCTCCATAAGTGAGTATCTCTAATTCTAAAGCATGGATCATTGGGACATTCTTGAATTGGTTAGATCATCGGCTATAGAATTGTTTGATTGTTGGATACGCTGAAAGATATTTTTTCTACCTCTCAATTTGTTTAACAAGATCTTGGATTCCCATATCTAGTCTCCATAAGTGCGCGCATTGAGTTGGGGAGGATCTATGTTGAAGCTTCTTGGCTACACACATTGTTAATCGAGAATCACACTCTACCACTAATGGATGGAGGTTTGTTGCATTTGCAACCTATAGACCCTGTAGTATGGCATCTAATTTAGTTGAATTATTACTAGCCATATTATATATGTATGATTTGACTTGCATGATTTATGAATACACCCCCAAAGCTTGAATGGCCTTGATTTCCTTTGGATGTGCCATCAAAGTTGAACTTGAAGTGCTCGGGTGGGGGGGGGGGAGGATTTGACCAAGAGGAGGGGCTTGAAGAGGAGCCTTTTATTAAAGAGGTTAGCCCTAAAGAGGTGGGGGTCTTAAGATCCCATGCTTGAAATATTTTTTGCTCCAATGGTGTGAGTTGATAATCTTGATTTTCCCAAGGCCTGAGAAAAATTATTTCATTAATGTGGTTCTTTAGAGTCATCCAAACTGCGTCCATTATGTGATACTTGTCTCAAATTATGCATTGATTTATCTACTTCCAATTCTCCCAAAATAGGAAGCCTGGGAGGAGGTACCAAATGATGTTGAGGATTAGATTATAAAAAGGAGAAGCTTTCAGTTCCATGATTGTATGTTTGATGTGAGCATATGGCCAGTCGATCCCATAGATCGTTCACAAAGTTGCATTAAATAAACAATTGGTCGATGTTTTCTAGATGATTTTTTAACATATAATAGAGTGAGGGACCCATAAGTTTCTTGAGGAGGTTGTACCATGTGAGAATGAACTACTTACTGAGGAACCAGAGGAATGCTGAAATTTTGAGCCACATGCTTCCTTCCCATACTTTTGTGCATATTTTACTTCGAGGTTGTTGTGGTCTTGGAAGTAAGAGAATGTAAGCTTCTTTTAATGCGAACATACCTTTGTCCTGATATCACCATCTAATTTTATGTGTACCTTGTTTCACTTCGACTTCCATTTTTCAGAGTTCCACCTATTTTGTTGATGGATCCTCCCCCTCCCACTCTGGTTGCTATAAATGTAGTTGTTTCCAGTGTCGGAGGTTGGAAGTCTTATTACCCTACCAAAAGTGTTGTACATATGGTGTTGTTAGAATGATTTAAGTCGGCCTGAAACAATGGAAGAGGAAATTATTGGGCATGTTTGGCATTTGTTTCTAAGAGTCCTCCCAGAATTGTGTCAAGTTGTCATTCCTTATCTCCCAAAATTTGTGATCCGAAATGATGTGTTGTTGATGTTGAGCATGGTTCCATATTAATGAATCTACCATTGATGTGGAGTAGAAAATAAGCTCTTGAGCAAGGATGCTCTCTGCATACGTGTGGTTCCAAAGCTAGGACCATGGCAAAAATTTTGACTGGCCCACTTCCACCATATTTTAGGACCTATAATGGGAATTTTGATCTCGAGATTCCTTAGGCCCAGTCCCCCATCATTTTAGGCTAACAAAAAATTTCCCATTTAACAATGTTCATTTATGTTTGTTGTGATTCCCTCCCTAGAGAAAAGTGTGTTGTAATGCATCTATAGCTCTGAGCACCCATTTGGGAGCCATAAGGAGTGAGAAAAGATAGAGTAACATGGATTGAGGGGATGATTCAACAAGGATGAGGCATGCAATGATGTTTAATGATTTGAAGGTTTGGTGTGTCAATTTCTAGTCGAGTTTGTCTAAGAGGTATCTCCATGAGAAGTGCTTAAGGGTAGAGTTTGTAAGAGCCGGTGCTCGGATGTATTTGGAGGGGAGATGCATAATGGAGAAGCCTAAGATTTGAGAAATGCTTGCTTGAACTAGGGGAAAAATGTTGAAGAAGAGAATTTGTGACTTTTCTAGGTTAATGGTTGTCCCTTATGCTTCACCAAACAACTTAAGAACTAATTTTAGATCTTTGGATTCCTTCACCATAGAGTTTCCTATTGGTAGGCTAAAATGCTTCATTTTTTACCCCCTTCTTACTTAAAAACCACAACCTTAGACCTATCTTTTATCCTCGCAAACCTCCTTATTCCCGCACTATTCCAAGAATCACATCTATTCCTGCACTAACTTTATATTTCATATTTAAGGTTTACAAAGCACTTAATTAATAATTGTAATAGATTTTATGCCTTCAATATTTATTGCAACTAAGACTTTCTCCCATAAAGTATTTGATATGAAAATGTATTAATCGTTTCATTAGCATGGTCGAGTGCAGGTAAGATTCTTACATCGTTGGCAACTGCTCACTCCTAAACTCCTGTGACAGCTCACTACCTAACACGGGCATCTCATTCCAATTTGTCTTGTTCAGTTGCAGTCATCGCGAGTTGGACTCGAAGCGGAGGAAAGTGAGGGATATGGTTGAGATTAAGTCTCCAGCCAATGATTAGATTAGCACTTTGTTACAACCGCAGGCTTATTTTGTAACACTATTGTTATTTTGTTTCAGCCGAAAGGCTTGGATTGGAACGAATTTATGTAATTTCGTTATGGCTGTAGGCCTAAGGGTTGTATAAAATGTGGATTTCATATAGGAATTAGCTAGCGATAACAATGCTACTGTAACTTTGGTGAAATTGTGATTTTGCTGTTGTCGCCCTCATTCTGGGCTGGATTCGATCTCATGATGTACATTTGATGATTTTAAATTAATACAAAGGAGTTGTGCCATGTTATTTTCATCCTGCATTTTAATTCTTTATTGATGCATCACTAAGTGTTGAAGTTTCAAGTTTCCTAAAATGGGAAACGAGTTGGTTGGCTAGGGCCCATCCAACCCATCTCGTTCTCCCTTTCGCTTTCATTTCGTCAAAGGTGTGCAACACTGTTACCTACTTTTTTTTGGTAGCATAAAAAGCACTCGATTTTGAAAAGTGGTGATGCAGAATCACCTTTTTGACACTCTAATATTTTTTTTTATGAAGTATGAATATTTGTTTTTTAAAAATGTTAGTGATTTTCATGCTAATTTTGAAACGTATTGATGCAGCATCACCTTTTTTTTTTTAGAGCGGTGATTTTCATGCTAATTTTGAAACGTATTGATGTAGCATCAACCTTTTTTTTTAGAGTGGTGATTTTCATGTTGGTAATAAAACACAAAAATTATATATATATATATATATATATATATATATATATATATATATATATATATATAAACAATAAAAAAACCAATCAAAATGTAAAAAAAAAAAAAAAATTAACTCGTAAAAATAAAAAATTTAAACAAAAATAAATTAAAAAAAAACAAAAAAAGAAACAAAAATATTCGAAAATTTTATCAAAAGAAATGACAAAATTTGAAAAAAAAACACATAATTTAAAGAAAAAAAAAAAAAAACAAAAATTAACAAAAAATAAATAAAAATAAAAAACATCAAAAACATTTTTTTCTAAGTTATTAAAAAACAACCATATTAAAATAATAATAATAATAATAATAATTTAAAAATAATTTAAATTACAAAATTAAAATTTAGATAAAATAAAATAAAATAAAATACAAAAAAGAAAAATTTAAATTAAAAAATAATAATAATAATAATAATAAGAAAAAAAATACAAATTTTAAAATTAACAAAAAACAAAATAATAAATAAAAATTGAAAAAAAAAAAACAAAACAAAACAAAAACAAAAAACTATTATTAAAAAACAAAAAAAAATGAAAAAAACCACGTGCAAATAATTAAAAAACAAATATCCATAAATTTACTGTTTTGTTTTGTTTTGTTTTTTTTTTTTTTTTTATAAATGAAACAATTTATAAATTTTAAAAATGAAAAACTAAATAAACTAAAAGATTAAAAAATTAAATTAAAATTTACTAAATAAATTTTAAATTTAAAAAAAATAAAATAAAAAAATAAAAAAATTTAAAATAAAAAAAATTGAATTAAAAAAAAAATATTATTTTAAATTTTTTGAACTTAAAAAATAAAAAATAAATAAATAAATAAATAAATTTGATCGTGATGGCGTCGGCAATCGGCCTCCCGCCCAGGTGGCGGTGGAGCCCGGTTGATGGGTGGGCGGGTAGGCTGCATGCAGCCCCCTGCCTGCCCAGCGGCCGACCTCCACCGCCACCTGGGCGGGAGGCCGATTCCGGGCAGGAGGGCGATTCCTGGAATTGGTCTTCCGCCCAGCGGCCGACCTCTGCCGCCACCTGGGCGGGAGGCCGATTGGTGGCGCCACCACGATCAAAAAATTCTCTCCCTTTTTTTTCTTTTTTCTTTTTTAAATTAAAAAATTTAAAATTAATTTTTTTTTTTTAAATTTAATTATTATAGTTGAAATTTAATTTGTTTTAATTTGTTTTTTGTTTTTTTTAATTTTATTCATTTTTTTTTGTTTTTATTTTTATTTTTTCTAAATTTTGTTAATAATTTTTATTTAATTTTGTTTGTTTGTTTTTTTTTTAATTGATTTTTTTTTTTTCCTAATTTTTTTTATTATTAAATTTTATGTTTAGTTTTTTCATTTAATTTTTTAAAATTTAGTAAATTTTGTATTTTTTTTTAAATTTATTTGAATTTGATATTTTTTTTTCATTTTTTATTATTATTTTTTTAATTACATAAAATATATATATATATATATATATATATATATATATATATATATATATTATTTCAATTAAAATTGTGTATTTAAAATTAGATTTTTTTCTTTTAAATAAACTTAATATTTTCAAATTAATTTGTTTTTTATTTTATTTTTTATTTAATATATATATTTTTAATTTATTTTTTTCAATTTTTCAATTTATATTGATTTTTAAAGTTTTTTAACTTCTTTTTTTTCTCTCTTTTTTTTTCAAAATTTATTTGTTTATTCATTTATTTATTAAAATTTAATATTTGTTTTTAATTTAATTTGTTATTTTAATACTAACATTTTTTTTTTAATTTAATATATTTAAATTTAATTTATTTTTTAAAATCCATTTGTTTTTTTAATATATATATTTTTAAATTTAATATTTTTATTGTATTTTATTTTTCATTTTTTTTAATTAATTTTTCTTTTTTTACTTTTAATTTCAATATTTATTTATTTATTTTAAGTTTTAAATTTATTAAAATTTAATATATTTCTTTAAATTTAATTTTTTATTTTAAAAGTTAATTTTTTTAAAAATTTAATAAACAATTTCTTTTTCTTTTTTAAATTTAATTTCTATTTTTAATTTTTTATAATTTCTTTCTTTTTTTAACTTGTTTTTTTTTTTAATTTAATATTTTTATTTATTTATTTATTTTTTATTTCTATATATTTTGAAATTTTAATCTTTAAATTTTTTTTTATTTTTTATTTTTTATTTTTTTTCTTAGATTTTAGGTTTTTTTAATGTTTGAATTAATTAATTAATTAATTTATTTATTTATTTATTCCCCTTATATATTTTTAAATTTTAAGCTTTAAAATGTTTTTATTTTTTAAATTTATTTTTTTTCCTTAAATTTTAGGTTTTTTTTAATGTTTGAATTTTAAAAATTAAAAAATGTTATTATTATTTTTAAAAATGTCAAAAATATGACACAATTTTTTTTTTTGTTATTCCAGCATCAACTGGTTTTGTTTTGAGGGTGTTTTTTCCATCCTTTTTTCAAGAAACAATTTTGTTTTTAGCATAATTTTATAAAATGTTGAAATTTGACCTTAAAAAAAAACCAAGTGCATTCTGGAATACATTTTTTTTGTTTTTAGGGGTGTTTATTCATGTTTTTTGAGTCTTTTTGGGCAAGAGTTCTCATTTTGAGGTCAGGTTACCTATTTCATCGGTAATAGTGTTGTGCGTTGATTTCGTTTAATTGAAAAGTGTGGATTAAGCTTATGTTTCATTCTTTCACAAGAGTTTTGGTTCTATTTCATTGATAGCCAATGTGTGACAGATCCGTGGTGTGAATGTTAATTAAGTTTGATTTACCTTTAGTAATTTACTTTTCCAAATATTAGTTTACTTCTGTCTGGATCACACAAGCACGTTATTCCTGCACTAGTGCATTTACAATTCTGCAACTTGATTTTGTTGGTTCATCACAACAAAGCTTTTTCATTCCTTTATTTGACAGAGATTCAATAAATTTCTGCAAGTGAGTGTTCATTATTAGATAAAATTATTTTTAATATAAAGAGTTAAAATCTTAGGGATTAAATATGCTTTGGTAATTAAGGAATGAACGTTGTTACAACACATTGATCTGTACCTTCACTTTACGCTTTTAAGGAAAGGATTAAAACTCATTTTTAATTATTAAAGTGAACCTTTCTGAGTTAAAAATATTAAACGTAAGATCTGATTTATGTGGGTAACTATTACAGGGATAAAGCATGTTGGCATACTTAGATAATTTCTTTGACTGCATGAAGGAGTTCCTTGATTGAAGAAAGTGTGCTTTGGCTTCTGAAGTTCATTTTTATTTCGAAGTCTACTTTCATTTCGAAGTTCAGTTTGGTTGAAGAATTCTTTTTTTTTTTGTGGAATTTATTTCAGAGTTCTGTTCGCCTTTGCAAATTATTTTCATAGTTAGCACACTCTTTAATTTTTCGTGGAAGTAATTGGAAAACTTGGTGCAAGAACCTCTGTTCCGATACATGAACCAATATCCTAATACAGGAACAGAGTGCTCTAGTCTTAAGGCTGAGATCCCCTGCATAAAGACAAAAATCTCCAGTATAAGTGTAAAAGATACTTCCAACACATAAGCCTTGTGCCTGTACTAGTTCAAGCAGATTGCAGGAGTACAGGAATAACAACTTAGTGCAGGAAGGAAAATTCTTAAAGAAGGAAGATCTCTTCAAGGGCCCAATTGTTAATCTGTAAACAACTATACTAAAGATAAACATAGAATTTTACTTCGGTAATTAGGATTGTTTGTAGCTGTTTGAAATTTCCTTTAACTGGTTTCTTCACAAAGTACTTTCTTTCACATTCCAGCACTAGAATTTCTTTGGTGTAAATTGTTGTGTGATCTTTCTTTTTTATTCTACAAGATTGCAATTAAAGTATGAATAGAAATAGGAAAACTTCATACTATTTATGGCATTTCCTTTGTTTCGTCTCTAATTTTACAAAACCCCCGGGTTGAAAATTAAGTGTTGAAGGAGTTTTCTTAACTACAATTCCTGCACCCAACATGGCCCATGAGCATGGTGTCATCCACAAAATATTTATGGGAGAACCAACACGACCCTTGAAGGGAAATACCTTTGAGATCATTTCTCACTTGAGCATCCTTCAATGATCAAATTAGGCTTGTAGCCATTAGGATGAATAAGAAAGGGGATAGGGGATTGCCCTGGAAAATCCCGCAAGAAAGGGAAAAACGGGAAAAAGGGACTCCATTCACTAGGATTGAAAAAAATTCTAAGGAAATTAGGACTCTAATCCATGAAGAGATAAAGCTAAAGGGTTTGTGAATGCTTCCAATATAATCCCATTTTAGCTTGTCAAAGGTCTTAGATAAGTCTAATTTGATAAGCATCCCTGGCTTTTTGGTAATTTTGAGGGAGTGTAACTTCATGTGCTAAAATGATGTCGTCCATGATCTTCCTTCCCTCTACATATCTTAATTGGTCCATGGAAATGAGAAGGGGAAGGAGGGGATTCAATCTGTTTGCAATTACTTTGGTAATTATATTGTAGATAAATTTACACAAAGAGATAGGGCATAACTTAATTAAATTCTTTGTCTCAGCTTCTTTGGGGATGAGGATGAGGAACGCCATGTTTAAATATGGTAAACCCCCCCCCCCCTCCCCCCAAAATCACTTGGATTCTTCTACGATATCATGGACTTCATTCTTAATTATTACCAACAACACTTGAAGAAGGTTTAGTTAAATCTTTCTATCACAGAAGCTTTATCCTCCATCATTGGTGTATTTATTCTTCCGCGTCATACATGGAGATCTACCTAATAAGACTGGAATTATGCTCATCTGTGATGATTTTTAGAATGTGTCTAGGGATAACTTGAATGGCTTGCTATTGATTCAGTACAATGAAGGAGAATCCAAAGCTCAATATTCAATTAAAAGTTACATGTTGGAATGGAATGCATGAATCCCTAAATCCATGCAACTATGCAGTCTCTTGGACATTTGAGCATGACACTTACATTGCCCTGTAATGCATGTAACAATGGTCATTGATTAACTAGCATAGTTATATAACCCAAATTTCCACAATTAACTCTTTTCCTTAAGATAAAATTATAATAAAATAATGGAAAATCATTACCTTCTCCATTTAACATCTCGAAAGATCCTTATGTGTCTCTCTCTCAAACATATCTCACTAGTATCACCAATGTTGCTTTATGACTTTCCTATTTACATTGAATATGATTGTAATCACTAAAAAAATAACATACATGTTGTTATGAAACCACCTCCAAAAATAGAAGAAAAGAGAGATCAACGCCTTAGAAATCAGCCACTTCGAGGGGGCAACCTCCAATACATTACATAAATGAACAATTCTTGGATGCTACAAATGACCAAAACCTCCTTCTATATATAGGAGTCCATGGTCCCACAATATAATCCTATCCGACCTAACAATAACAATGTAAGGGCACAAAAATAACAATATTGGGGTTACAGGGGTACAACCGTAACAATAAGGGGGCTACACTAATAGCAATCAGGGACTAAACTAGTAATAAAGGTACCTAACATGCCCCTCTCCTTCAAAAAAGTGTTGTCCTCAACGCTTGAGTAGCTCTGGGTGCTTTTGTATAAAATTCTCATCCTCCCATGTAGAATCTTCATTGGGTAAGTTCTTCCACTTGATGAGATACTCTGAAATTGATCGATTTCGTAGCTATTGAGTTCTTGTTTCCGTGACTGCTTTAGCTTCCAATATGAATTTTCCTTCCTCATCAAGTTCTGGAAATATTGTTTGAACTGGAATATTTTCACCTATAAACTTCTTTAAGCATGAAACATGGAAAACTGGATGCACTCGCGAAGAAGCAGGAAGCTCCAATTTGTATGCCATAGTACCAATCTTTTGCAACACCTTGTAAGGACCATAGTACTTTGGCGATAATTTATTATCCTTCTTAGCTTGCTTGAGGAAAATTTGTTTGTATGGTTGTAGCCGTAAAAATACCCAATCTCCTACATCAAAACTTCTCTCACTGCGATGTTGATCTGCCTGTTGTTTCATTCGATTTTGTGCCAAATTCAGGTTATCCTTTAAGAGTTGGAGAACTTCTTGCTGATGCTCGATGTGATATTCCATTGCTTGAACCTTCGAATTTTCCCTTAAAGATGATGTGATGGATGGTGGATGATATCCATAAAGTGCCATAAATGGGGTCATTTTTGCTGCAGTATGGAAGGAAGTGTTATACCACCATTCGGCGAGAGGTAACCACTTGACCCATTGTGTTTGTTTATCAGATACAAAACAACGAAGATATCCTTCCAAACATTTATTTACTATCTCAGTTTGACCATCAGATTGAGGATGATAAGATGAGCTATGAGCTAATTAAGTACCCAAACAAGAAAATAACTCCGTCCAAAAATTTCTAGTAAAAATGGGATCTCTGTCGCTCACAATAACCCTTGGGCTTCCATGTAGCTTTTGAATTCTGTCCATAAATGTAGTAGCAACTGTACTTGATTTAAATGGATGAGATAATGCACAAAAGTGCGCATACTTGGTAAGTCTATCAGCTACCACCATGATGACACTCTTTCCTTCGGACTTAGGTAAACCTGTGATAAAATCCATTGAAATCTCCTCCCAACGTTGACTTGGAATGGATAAAGGTTGTAGAAGTCCTGGGGTCTTAATTGTCTCAACTTTATTCTGCTGGCAAACCAAACATTCCCTCACAAAATTTTGAATATCAGATTTAAGGCCATCCCAAAAAATTATTTCTTCACCCTTTGGTAAGTTTTTAAAAATCCCGAGTGTCCTCCTAAAGGAGAAGTGTGCAATTCCAGAAGAATCTTTTGTTTTAGTTGGGAATTCTTACAAAGATATAAGCGATCTTTGTACCATAAGGAATCATTTTTCCAACTAAATGTATCAGATGTACTAGGATCTTGCTGCAATTTTTGAATGAGTGTCCATACATCTTTGTCCTTCTTCCATTCATCTCTTGCTTCGGTTATCCAATCTGGTTGGATAATAGAAATGGCACAAAACAATGCTTCCACCTCTTCATTCTTTCTTGAGAGTGCATCTGCAACAACATTAAGCTTTCCTTTTTTGTATATTATTTCAAAGTCATAACCCAACATCTTTGTGACCCATTTTTGTTGCTCTTCGGAAGATAGTCTTTGTTCCAAAAAGTGTTTAAGACTATCATGATCAGTTTTTACCTTGAAGTGTCTTCCCATTAGGTAAGTTCTCCATTTCTTTAGTGCATGTAGTATTGCTAACATTTCCTTCTCATAAATAGGTTTCTATAAATACTTTCCTTTGATTGGACGACTTTCAAAAGCAATAGGTCTTCCTTCTTGCATTAAAACAACACCAATTCCATTTCCTGAGGCATCACATTCCACAATAAAGGTTTTTGTGAAGTCTGGTGTAGCTAAGACCGGTGCTAGGCACATTGCCTCTTTAAGATGTTCAAAGGCCTTGGTTGCTTCAGGAGTCCATGAAAATGCATCTTTCTTCAATAATGTTGTTAGAGGTGCTGCTATTCTCCCATAATTCTTAACAAACTTGCGATAATACCCTGTTAACCCGAGAAATCCGCGCAACTGCTTTATGGTTGTGGAGACTTTCCATTCCTTAATGGCTTTAATTTTGTTAGGGTCTACCTTAACACCCTCGTGAGATACAATATGACCCAGATATTCCACCTCTTATACTCCAAAGAAACATTTGGATGTTTTTTTATATAATTGTTTCTCTTTCAATAGTTTGAGCACCTTGTCAACATGTTGAACATGATCCTTCCAAGACCTGCTATAGATTAGTATATCATCAAAAAATACTAGCACAAATTTTCTAAGGAAGGGTTTGAAAATGGAATTCATCAACCCTTGAAATGTAGAAGGTGCATTGGTAAGGCCAGAAGGCATGACCAAAAATTCATAATGACCCTCATGAGTTCGAAATGCTGTTTTTGGAATATCTTCAGTCTTCATTCTAATTTGATGATGTCCTGAACGAAGATCCAACTTGGTAAAATAAATTGCTCCATGTAATTCATCCAATAATTCATCAATCACAGGAATGGGAAATTTATCTTTAATGGTGAGCTTATTGAGCTCCCTATAATCCAAACACATGCGCCATGATCCATCCTTCTTGTGCACCAATACTACTGAAGCAAAGAAATAACTTTGACTGGGTTGATTTATACCAGCCTCTAACATTTCTGCAATCATACGTTCAATTTTGATCTTTTGGACATAAGGATATCTATAAGGCCTAATGTTTGGAGGAACACTTCCTAGAATCAAATGAATAACATGATCATGATCATGAATAGGTGGGAGTCCTTTGGGTGTTTCAAACACCTTGGAATGATTGTCCAAGACTTTTTGGAGATCTGCAGAAATAGATGATTTTGATGTTGGAACTTCTAGTGAGCATAATTGTGCAATTACGCCTCGTTTTTCTTTCTTCAGAAGCTTTGTCATGACATTAGAGCTTATTATCTTTCCCGAATTCCCTGCAATACCCCGTAATTCGGCTTCCTTTCCTTCTGAAAAAAATTTCAAGAAAAGTTCTTGAAAATTAAAAGCTACCGTCCCCAAAGATTGTAACCATTGTACTCCTAGTACAACATCAACACCTCCCATAGGAATGGAAAGCATTGGACTATTCAATACATATCCCCCCATGGTTAGCTTGATATTATGGCATTTTCCAGAGCAATTTATAGTTCCTCCGTTTGCAACCATCACTTGACATTTTGGTGTTGGGTATAGGAAACAATTCAATTCCTTGGCTACCTTACAATGAATAAAATTATGGGTACTAACCGAATCAATGAACACTATTACATTTTTCTTCTTGATATGTCCTTCTATCTTGAGAGTTTGCGGAGTGGTAATTCTTGCCAATGCATTACATGACATGGTCGGACTCATTTCTTCCTCTTTGAGGGTTGGTTCCTGGGGTATATCCTCTTCTTTTGAAGGTTCTTGTTCATTTTCTTCTTCCTATTCACAATCTATGTAAAATAATTTCTTCTCAGAACACTTATGACCTTTAGTGTATTTGCTATCACAACTGTAGCAAAGCCCTTTTGCTATTTTTTCTTCCAATAGTTTTGGTGTCAACCTTATAGGTTTTGGAAGTCTAGGAGTAGCAACATTTCCATATTTATATATGTGAGTGGTAGGCTTCCTTGTTGCCATAATTTTACATTCAATTTTTCTTTCCAACCTGAATGCCTTTTCCAATGAATCAGGTTCCCAAACTCGAACTTCATGTTGGATGTTATCCTTTAAAGTCCCTATGAAGACATCAATCCTGTGTTCCTCTGGAATATCAGTTACCCTTATATTCAATTTTTGGAAGTCCTCAATGTGCTCCACCACTAAACCCTTTTGTTTGAGATTTATCAATTGGCTAAAGAAGATATTGCTTTTTGTATCCTCATAATGTGCTATCATTTCCTCCGTAAAAATTGACCAAGTGACAATTTTTTTACGGGAGAAAATCCATCGATACCATGCAAATGTATTTTTTTCTAAAAGTAAAGTTGTAATGCATACCTTTTGTGTGTTTTTCACATTATTGAGATCAAAGTATTGCTCCATCTGTAGTATCCATGTTACGGAATCCTTGCCATCAAACTTCCTCATATCCATCTTTGGAATATGGTGATTCTTCCATCCAACATTAGAGTTTATGAAATCACGATTAATATTTATTTTGTTCTCATCATGAGTTTCTTCTACTATCTTTTCACCATTAGGAAACATTTCTTGTATCAATTTTGTCAAACCTTCGATTGTACTTTTATATCATTCTTCATGTTTTCCATTTTTTCATCAATCTTAGCTTCCATGTCATCTATATTAGCTTCCATGCCAACTTCCATGCCCTCCATCTTAGCTTCCATGCCTTTCTTCAAACCATCCATCTTATTTTCCACGCCTTTCTTCAAAACTTCCATTTCATTTTTTGTTTCTCTTTGCGATAGGTGCACTTGCTCTTGTAATTTTTACATCTCATGTTGCATTTCTTCGTCTTCATGAGTCATAGTAAAGGCTTCTGAAGGCTTAATGGGTGTTGACTTCTTTTTAGGGGGCATTTTAGAACCCAACACTGATATCTATTCTTCAATATGACCTTGGAATAAATTCAAACTAATTTTTTTCAAACAAGACTTATGTAATTCGAAAAAAAATACGCACCTTTTTCTTGCTTTTGAGGAGCTCGATATTGAAACTAATTATCTCTATGATTTTGTTATGTATATTTTATTAATTATTAGTTAGATATAGTTATCTTAGGTTTTATTAAGTGAAAGGGCATGATCAAAGATCATGCCTCTTCGCTAAGGGACACCATAAGGCTATATTTAAAGCCTTGGTGATTCCCCATTATAATCATATCTCATATCTCATCTTTTATCAATAATAATATATAATTATTCAAGTTTACCAGAGTTTTTACACTCCATTGGTATCAAAGTCATCGCTCTTCGGGATCTGTGTGATCACCCAGAATTAAGGAATTACAAGAAAATTCCAAAATTGCAGATTTTTTTAAAAACCAAGTGCTTGTGGGTAGCAACATTTGTTTTTTAAAAAAGAAGAAGGAAGAAATATATATATATATATATATATATTAATAAAATCAAAAGAGAGAAGGAAAGTAAACATAAAGGGGGAAATAAATTAAAAGGAAAAAAAAATATTTAAAAGAAAATAGTTCCAAAAGAAAAAAAAGTAAAAGTAAAAAGAGATATATATATATAAAGAAGTATATATACGTACATGTGAAGACAAAGTAAAAAGGAACAAGGAAGAGTAATTGCTCGTGGTTTACAAGCTCGTGGTTTTGGGCCCATGGTATTAAAACCCATTTCCCCTTTTCAAAACAACGTGCCTTTTCAAAACAAAGTGACTTTTAAAAACAACGTGACTTTTCAAGGTTAACAATTTTTTCCCCATATATATATATAATTCAAATAATAAAATAATAATAATAATAATTATTATTATTATTATTATTATTATTATTATTTAAAAAAAAAATATATATATATATATATATATATATATATATATATATATATATATATAATAATACAGATTATTATTATTATTTCAAAAAAAAAATTTAATTTAATTAATTAATTAATTTAGAAAAAAAAAAAGAGGGAAAAACTGGCAGAAAAATATTCCCCACCTCATACACGTCAATGTCTTCATCGGTGTCGATGGCCGAATTCCAGAAGAAATTGGTGGATCTTGAGAAACAGATCAATAATAATTCATATGACTTTGGAAAAAGATTAGTCGATCTTGAAGGTACAGTTGCAAGACACTCCAATGACATCAAAAAGGTTCATGATACGACAAATCGAATAGAAAGACAAATGTGGCTAAATCATTACGAGGTCACAGAAAAGCATAGCGAAGCAATGAACAAGATGACAGAACTCTTTAATAAGCTAAATGATAAGATAGATAAGTTAAGTCAGACACAACTTCCAATATTCCCAAATGTCGAACATAATCAACTAAAAAATTCAGCTAATTTAGATCATCATCATGAATATAACATGTTTGAAAAAGAGCAATTAAATGAGGTTGAATTGGAAATCAGCTCACATGAAGGCTATAGTGTTGAACCACCTAGAAGTAGAGACTCTGAAATCAACCATGAAAGTTATAGAGCTGAGAAACCAAGAGAAGAAAATGCAACTCAATCCACTTATAAAGCAAGTAATGCAACAACAGAAGTTATTGAAAACTTTTATATAAATGAAAATCCAATGGCAGAAAAAGAAACAATGTTGGTGAAGGAGCCACATAAAGAATATAACGTGACTGTTATCACAGATGCAACAACAGACATAGTCTTTGAAAATGAAAGAATCCATGAAAATACAGTTTCTTATAAACAGCAAAATGTTTCATCCCCAGAATTGAAAGAAAAATGTGAAGAGATAAACACATTTGAAGCCACTGATACAGTGCCAGAAGCTGTTGAGGCCTTCGATGTTCACGCATATATGGTTGTTAAGAAGGAAGCGTTTGATGATGAGGAGAAGTTGCATCGAACGATAATTGTTGGTAACTTACCTCTAAATCTAAAGAGAAATCACGAAAAATTACCAGAAGAACAAGGAATAGTTAGGAAACACGAAAAAGTCTTCCAAGACCTGCCAATAAAAATACCTCCTAATAAGGAACATGAACATCCAATAGAAGTCAAGAAAGGACCCGACCCTATCAATATCAAATCTTGTCGCTATCCACATCACCAACATATGGAGCTCGAGAAGATGCTTCACGATCTTTTTAAAATGTGGGAAGCAAGAGCCCACCGCTCAAGAAACCCATGTGTTCGTCAACATTGTCCATCGTTATGTATGCTTTGAGGACAAAGCATCTTTAAGAGAGGGGCAATGTTATGTATATTTTATTAATTATTAGTTAGATATAGTTATCTTAGGTTTTATTAAGTGAAAGGGCATGATCAAAGATCATGCCTCTAGGCCAAGGGACACCATAAGGCTATATTTAAAGCCTTGGTGATTCCCCATTGTAATCATATCTCATATCTCATCTTTTATCAATAATAATATATACTTATTCAAGTTTACCAGAGTTTTTACACTCTTTAGGACTTTCAATATCTGAAATATGGCCGTGATGTAGCCCTCTGAATCCTCTTTCGAATGCCATAGGTCTGACCTGATTTGGACTCTTCAAGGCAAAGTTATGTTCAATCTCCCACAATGACCTAATTATGGATTGGTTCAGTAGAGCGAACTTGTACGACTTGCCACGTGTCACTGTTTCCTCCTTTGGCTCTGAAATTTATAGACAGGGAACTACAGTCCATGTACTTGCGGCCACTTTTTACATAATCTCAATCAGACGCTCAGAGAGAGAGTCATGACGTTTTTCCCACGGTCACCTCTTTGAGATGAAATTCGGGAGCCTTAAAAAATCCTAACTTCCATAGATCATATCTCCAAAAATTTTGCGAACCAAGATCTGAAATTTCTATAGAAGGTTCTTCAGGATTTCGGCTTCGCTCTGTGAAAATTTCAGCTTCTGAAACCTCGTATAAAAATAGTTATTGCGAAAATTTCGCGATGACCTATTTAGGTTAAATTCAGGAGCCTGCAAAACGTCCTAACTTCCACAGATCATATCTTTGAAAATATTTCGAACCAAGATCTGAAATTTTGTGACGATGTTCCTCAAGATTTTGGCTTCGTACTCTAAAATTTTCAGCTTCTGAACCTTCGTAGAGATTTTTTTTTAGCGAAATTCCATGATGACCTATTTGGAGCAGTGAAACCCTAAATCCAAAGCTCTGATACCAAATGTTATGAAACCAACTACAAAAATAGAAGAAAAGAGAGATCAACGCCTTAGAAATCAACCACTTCGAGGTGGAAACCTCCAATACATTACATAAATGAACAATTCTTGGATGCTACAAATGACCAAAACCTCCTACTATATATAGGAGTCCAGGGGCCCACAATATAATCCTAGCCGACCTAACAATAACAATGTAAGGGCACAATAATAAAAATATTAGGGTTACAGGGGTAGAATCGTAACAATAAGGGGGCTACACTAATAACAATAAGGGAGTAAACTAGTAATATATAGACCTAACACACGTATTATAGTTGTTAATAATAATTAAAACACAATAATACAATTTTAAAATAAAATAATTAATTTCTTAAGTTGCTTAAAATTTAATAAGTGAAAATTGACCTTACTATAACCACTATTATATTAATACTAATTTATTTATAACTACAATATAAAATATTAAATTAATAATATAAATTTATAATAATAATTTATTTTATTAATAAAATATTGGATAGATTTGTTCCATCTCCTTTTTGAACCAAAGTTTCTTTAGTTCAAAAATCTATTGTCTTCATGTTTGTGATAAATATATATGCATATTGTGTTTACTAGTTGTTGGGTGTGGAGCCTAATTATCTTGTTTACTTTGTATCACAACATTGGACCCCTGTACATTAAAAAGGGGCGGCAACGCGGCCCGTAATTAATCGCTGTTGTGGGGGGTCAAGCCCCCCCCTGGCGGGGGTTTTCGGGGGCAGTGCCCCTGAAGCTAAAAACAAATGTAAAATTGCCTTGTAAAAGTATAGTAATTTCTAGTCAATCTGGGCGGTTCATTAGGCAAATGATCTGACGGTAGAAGTTATGTTTAGATTATGGTTTTTTGCCCTAGAATGCAACCCCTCGCTTTTATGAGGGCATTGTATTGCGGCTGTGCATTTTTATGTGTATTCTCGGAGTGAAAAACAAAGAGGGAGACTGTGAGAGAGAACAGAGGATATTACAACGGATCTACTATAGGTTTTGTCTCTTCATTTTTGCTGGATAATAGAAAGGAAGGACTGGCTGTTCGGGGTGGACGTAGCCCAAATTGGGTGAACCACGTATATCTGTGTCTCTCTAGTTTTATGTGTTTTGTGTGCTTTTATTTTCCGCATATTTTATGTGTTGCATTGCTCTGTAATATTTAATTTTCTAACACTAGTTATTTAGTTTAGAATAATATTTTATTATATTGTTATATTTCTTTTATGTTGAGGTGTCCTATGAAGTAATTAAGAATTTCCAAGGATGTGTACATTAGTACAAGTATCACATTTACAATTGGAAAAAGTAAATGTTAAGATTAAAAAGACCAAAAACATCACTTATGTTAATGTTCTAAATGATAACATAGCTTTGGAGGAATTGATGTGATATAAGTAACTCAAAGTTAATGTACATGAAAACATTTACTCGAACTATGTCACTAAGAAAAGGGTAAGTGGAGGATTGAAATATTATTCTCGTCTTGAAAACATTTGAAAAAATAGACCTTGACAATTGGATAAAAAGAAACTCTTATTTGAGACCAATCACCAGTATTCTTTTTATATGGTTATGAGGTTTGGGGATGCTACATTTCTAGAGAATTATGGAGAAATATCAAGCAAATCCAAAATATTTTCTAAGGTACAATGTTAAATTTAAATGAAATACTAAATCTAATCCTCCTTTAAAAAGCATTCTTCCCCCATTGAGGACATAAATATAGCTAACTATCTAATGTACAAGTTCAAGAAAAAAACCATGTTGATGTAAGTTTCTTGATATATGTTGTGTGCTAGTTTAATGGTGTCCTATGTTTTGAGTACCTAGGACACCATTAAGCCTACAACATATATCTAGAAACTTACATAAACATGATTACTTGTTGTGGAAATATACATGCACAAAGATAAAAACCATGAAAGAAAAAGACTTCCTAACATTTCCTTAAACTGTAATGAGAACCATCTCTTGCTCAAAGTTTGTTGGCATAAATATGTCATATATCCATTAAATCTTGGGGATTCAAGGATGAAGCCACATTGTAAAATATTGATAGTATTAAAAATATTGTTTGTCTAAATTAAAGATAAATTGTGGTGTTGTAAAGAATTGGAGGATCAATCTAACACCTCGTTTTATTTTAATTATGTTTAACGGACTTTTACAAATACATTTTAATTTTTAAGTGAAAGAGAATTAACGAATGTGGTTATTCGTTAATAAGACTTGAGTTTTATTTCATAAATAAAAACTGATAGTTATCTTGAGTAATGGATTAACTGAATGGTAAAAGTATTCCAAGATTCCAGAGTCAAAAGATAAAGGTAGTTTTTGATAGTTACTTTTCCAAAAATGATAAAAAGAAAATCTTGAAGTGGGAAATGGGTTTTGTTCAGAAAAGGAATGAGGGTTGACAATAGCATGTTGTGAAGAGGAGAGTTGTCCAGAGCTGGGTACATCAGTGGAACTCTAAGACCCTAAGGAAGTGTAGGTTGGATAGAGGTCATGAGGCCTAACTCCTGATAATTTTCCTGATTTCAATTACTCTAGTGCGGAGCACAGGGGAGAAGAGGATGTGATTGCCTCTCTCAAGGTTGGGAGGAACCATCAGTTCAATCAAGATTACGGAGATAAGTATCTGTATATGATGTTAAGGACTTAAAAAGTTCGATGAAGAATGAATCATATATTATTATTATGTTAACTATTTATCTCTGTTTGGTATGAGAAATATGGCTTAGATATATTTAAACAAAGTATAATACAGACTCTGGTAGTCGAAATAAACATCCAAGTAAAGTCTTGATAGGGAGACTAACATTAAATAATATGTTGTTGGAAACATTTACAAAAAAATTTCAGATCAGAAACTCAGTATAGAAGAGAAAATATCATAAAGAGTAGACTATAGCCACAAATTGGAATTGATAAACCCTAGTACAATAAGCAGTAAATGAACATATAATGTTGAGGTTCTGGTTGTCACATAAACGAAAACAAAGAAAACATACATCCTGGTAATATAAGAATGAAATGCATTTATCTATATAAAAGAGGGATAAAAATGAGGACACAAGAATCATGAGTTTATAACCAAGCCCCATGGTGATAGGGCAAGGTCATGGTCCCCTGGCCATTATGACCTCAGTACCAGAAAGAAGAAAAAACTAGAGCAAAATTATATTGTGTTTACAACTATAAAGGAAAATTTAAAAAGAATTGAAATTACATCCTCGTAAGTATAGATCAACAGACAACAAGAATATACACTCTGTCTAAAAGCCAAATTCTTAAATAGGAACCCAGAATGTTTACAGGCTTGGGCCAATGAGCCGAACAGGTTTATACAAAATATTTTCGAACATGTATAAAGAAATATTTCTACTGTGTCCTATGCATAGGAGCAAACCTAAAATATAATAAAATCCCTCTGTTGAAATCATAGGGTTTCGCTACAAGAGTATCCATAAAATATATCACAAATACAACAGTCTAACTTTATACATGTCAGACAGGAGAAAATTACAATAGTCCTTCAGACCCGATTAGGGCAGACTCAGTCATGAATATAAAAGCTAAACAAGGAAGCCCGAATAGTAAACTCGTAATGAACTCTTCAACTAATATAAAAGACCCATCAAATTCCTTGCATGCAAGAGAGGTATAGAGGTTGTTGTTACACCTATGCATGTAGAGGGTATAACCCTCAGTAAACCAGGAGTTGTAAAATGTATCATGAAATTACCGAGATGATTGTATTGAAAGCATACCTAGGTTGATTGACCTGAAGCCTTTAAGCCGAGGAGAAAGAAACACCTCCATGATTCCTGTGCCGCCCAAACTATGAATAAATAAGAAATAAATTGCGAGAGCTATGTCATCCAAGGATTACAGACTCGAACATAAACCATTATTGAAAAAAGAAGAATTCAATGGAAAAAAATCTCTAAATGCTACCTGTGGTGGTCAGGGTAGGAGCCAGACTCTCCTTTGCTTGAAAATACAGAGAAATGAAAGAATTGGTGACAGAATCAAGCCAGAAATTATATGATCTCACTGTACCTGAGCCAAAATAAGCTAAAACTAAGAAAATGACTGAGAAATGAAACCCTCTCACGGGTACAGCTATGATAAAACCCTCTTGAAGATTAAATGATGCAAAGAAATAGATACATAACAAGTAAATTATGCCTGAAAGTGTTAAGTTATCTGGTGCAAGGAAATGACTGGGAGGATCTGTGAGACGAGCATCTCCACCATTGAATAAATATGTCGAACCCCGAGACCAAGCACATATGAAACCTCTGCAAGATGAAAGAGCATAGCTCGTTGAAGCTGAGGACCGTTATATGGAGGAAAGGGAGGCCATTACCACAGAGTAGAGGTGAGAAGTTGCAGAGCGGCGACGAGACCAACGTTGCAGCAGAACAATGAATTGGAGTATCGGAGCTCGGGGTGGGTTAGTTACCCTAACCATCCCCTCAAGGCTTACGACCGTTAGATCAAATGAGCTCCAAATAAATGGTGTACAGGGGTGGTATTAAACTCATTGACACACAAATTTCAACCAAATTCCTCTTATCGAGGAGGCAACCCTTATTTAATCCAAACCCATGATAAAACCATTGCATAGAATATGTTGCGTGCGAGTATAGACTTATCTAAAAAATCATCGGTAATTATAATGTTAAATCATATGAATTCGACTAAATATGTTATAAAGAGAAACAATCCAAAGTGCCAAGTTAATAGCATTATGTGCGAGCATTCAATCCTAACGCATGTTGACCACGTGTTGAGCATGGAGGTGGGAAATAAAACTATGGTATAGCTATAAATTTGCATAAGGTTGTTTTATTTAATTTAACAATGATTTGTAATTAGAGTGTATGGTAAGTAAAGTAGTTTTTTTTAATGTGATTAGTGTAGAAGTGACAAGTGGTATTAGAGTGTGGTTACATGCTGGGGCTATATAGGCCATTGAGATAATCGGGTGTTTTCAATTTCTTGTTTTGAAATATGAAAAGTGACAAGGAGATTGATATAATTTCCAATGAGGAGAGGATCCAGTCATCAAACACCAAGGACTATTGGGGAAGCTCAACCCTTGTCCAATCCGGAGATTAACCCATAAATGTGGGTACAATTGAGCATGGACCAACACCAACAAATCAGTAGATTGCTAGAAGAAGAACAATGACATACCAACAAATTGTTGGACATAGTGCAACAACTCCATATAGGGATGATTTGGTTACGAAGAGACAATGAAAGATTGATGAGGGAATAGGAAAGGATACTCAAGAGTCCCTCAGATAAGCATAATCATCCCACTGCACAACGTAGCCCAAAGAGAGAGATCCATGAACAAGGCGAGCAATAACATCAAATTCATGACAATCTGGAAGGAAGCCATACTCAGCGAAGTAATAAGAGTAGGACTTACAATGAAGTTGAATCTGGGAATGTTTCAGATCGACAAGAGCTGAATAAGCAGAGAGTAGAATTATAAGGGGAATTCCATAAAATTAAGCCTCCTACATTTGATGGAGAGGCTGAAGAAGTGGCGGAAGCATGGATAATAAACATGAATAAATATTTTCAAGTTTATGAGTATAACAGTAAACTTAAAGCTCACTTGGCTATCTATCAATTGCAAGAAAAAGCTACATTATGGAGGGAAGAGGTGAAAAACATGTGTGGAATTGAAGATCATAATGTGACTTGGGATGAAACCCAACAGTATTTCAAGGACAATTATCTAACAAAATGATTTTATGATGAAAAATAACGAGAGTTTCATGATTTAAGGTTGGGTTAATTATCTATGGATGATTTCAACACTAAGTTTACTTCCCTGTTAAGGTACATACCATATTTAAGGGATGAGAAAGCAAAAGTACAAAGATTTCTGAGTAGTTTTCTCACCCACATGAAGGAGATAATTGAATTTGTAAATCTAAAGACGACGGATGAGGTAATTCAAAAAGCACAGATGTGCTATCAGTAGTCCAAGGCAAAGGGTGGAGTTGGAAAAAATGGCCACCAAAGAAAGGACAAAAAGCTTCCTCAAATTTTAAAATTAGCAGATTTGGGAATTATAAAACTGCTGTAAGGAATTCAAAAAACAAGAAATTTTGGAAAAATCAGCAAAGGCCCAAATGGGAAGCTTAAGAGCGACCGACTGAGGCATCCAACAGTCCAAACCTAGGACAGTCCTAGAAACCACCATTAAAATGTTGGGGTTGCGGTGAGGCACATTACTTTAAGAATTTTCCTCATCGTGGAAGGAATGAAGTGGCAGCCAACCTACAAGAAGTGTCTACAATGGGGGATGTTGCTCGAAATATACCAAAGATCAATGATGCACTAGAAGATCGACAAGCAGATTTCCAACCAATTATGATAGAACCGGAAGGTAAGCTACAATCCCAAATCGTTTCTATTTTGGTTGATGTTGGTGCCAGTTTAAGTTAATATAAATCCTCGAGTAGTTGAAAACTATAAGTTTCAAAACCAGGAATTTAAAAGCCCATGGCTAGTATAGTTTGCTACAGGGGCAAGGAGACGAGTTAATGCCAAAGTCTAAAATTGTACTCTGGATATAGAAGAGAAACATATAATTGTAGAACTAAATATTCTAACTTTGGGCTCATACAATATTTTGTTGGGAATGGACTAGTTAGAAAAACACTGGTCATTGGTGGATTACAAGGAGAAAGTTATCCATTTTAAGGCAGAAGATGGAACCCGTCAAGAACTGCAAGGAATTAAGAAGCCACTTCAATTACGTCCTATTACAACATCCCAATTGGGTAAGTGCATTAGAAAGGGGTGTCAACTTTATGCAATGCAGGTGGGGTTTTCTAACTCCAAAGACAAGACCCTTATGATGGAAAATATACCAGTTGTCTAGGAGTTCAAGGACGTGTTTCCTGAAAATATTCCAAGACTACCCCCGAAAAGAGATATTGATTTTATTATAGAATTAATACCTGGGGCAGTCCCTGTGTCACAAGCACCATACAAAATGAGTGTGATCGAATTAACATAATTAAAAATGCAACTGCAGGAACTATTGGACAAAGGATACATTTGGCTAAGTGTGTCTCCTTGGGGAGCACCAGTGTTATTTGTTAAGAAGAAATACAGTACAATGCGGATGTGCATGGATTACCGACATCTTAATAAGCTAACTGTCAAAAATAAATAGCCATTGCCACGTATAGACGACCTTTTTAATCAATTCAAAGGAGAAAAAATATTCTCCAAGATTGACCTGAGATCTGGATATCATCAGATACGGATTAAGGAGGAGGATATATCCAAAACGACCTTTCATACTAGGTACGAGCATTATGAATTTTTGGTATTACCATTTGGGTTAACCAATGCACCTACAACTTTTATGAGCTTGATGCATGGTATCTTTCACCCCTTTTTGGATAAATTCGTTTTAATCTTCATTGATGATATACTGATCTATTCTAAGAATATTGAAGAACACAAAGAGCATTTAAACCCGGTGTAGAAGATGTTGTGGGAACACCAACTCTATGCCAAATTCAGCAAATGTGACTTCTACAAGGAGCAGATCCAATATTTGGGCTATGTGATATCAACTGAAGGAATTTCGGTAGACCCCGAAAAGATAAAGACAATTATGGACTGGAGAGTTCCTAGAAATGTAGCTAAAATACATTTGTTCATGGGCCTAGTTGGTTATTACTGACGATTCATTGAAGGCTTCTCTAAGATAACCTTTCCCATTACCTCCTTGTAGCGCAAGGGGCGAGTATTTAAGTGGACTAAAGAATGTCAAAGAAGCTTTCAGCGACTAAAAGAACTATCAACCACTGCCCCTGTGTTGAAAGTGGCAGATCCATGTAAATAATTTGAAGTCTGCAATGACGCTTGTAAGGAAGGAGTAGGAGCAGTATTGACCCAATACGGAAAGGTTATAGTCTATGAATACAAAAAATTAAAATACCATGAGCAGAGGTACTCCACCTATGACTTAGATTTAATGGCTGTTGTGCATGCCCTTCAAGTTTGGAGGCATTACCTGTTGGGAAAAAGGTTTGTGCTAAGAACCGACCATAGCAGTTTGACTAGCTACTTTAAAAAAGCTGATTTAAATGCCTGTCAAGAAAGATGGAATGCATTTATAAGAGAATTTGATTTTGACATTCAACATGTAAAAGGTAAGGAAAACCGTGTTGCAGATGCCTTAAGCAAAAAACTACATTGCATCTATGAACTTTATTTTAATCAAGTTGAATATAAGTTCCATGAGAAAGTCATGGAGGTAGCTGAGAGAGATCCTGAATATCAATTTTTATGGCAGCAAGCAAAGGAGGCTGAAAAACAAGGAAAGCAATCTGATTATGAAATTAATGATAAGAAGCTCTTGATATTTCGGAGAAAGATATGTGTTCCAAATTAGATGAGCTTAAGGGAGTTTATTTTGGATGAATATCATTAGAGTCCTTATGCAGGACATCTCGGATATCAAAAGATGCTGACAACAATTATGAAAGACTATTTTAGGCCCGAGGTGCGTAAGGATATTGCTAAATACCTGACGAAATGTCTGGAGTGTCAGCAAGTCAAAGTGGAACACCAACACCCAACGAGATTGCTTCAGCCTATTCTTGAACTAGAGTGGAAATGGTAAGTCATTTCAGTTGATTTCATCACAGGATTACCAAGGAGTAAAAGAAATAATGACTCAATTATGGTGGTGGTGGATAGGTTCAGCAAGGTGGCTCATTTCATACCCATCCAGTCAACTTACAAGACTGTACATATTGTTGATATCTTCATGAGAGAAATATTTAGACTGCACGGTATTTTGAGAGTTGCCATCTCAAATTGTGATGTGAAGTTTACATTAGATTTCTGGAAGGCACTGGGGATACAAATCTAGTTCAGTACTGCCTATCATCCTCAAAAATCTGGTGAGACAGAGAGGATGAATAAGATATTAGAAGATATGTTTCGCATGTACGAGATGCAGCAACCCACAAAGTGGGAAAAATATTTACATCTAGTTGAATTTTCTTATAATACTGAATATCAAGAATCCCTCAAGATGAGTCCTTTTGAAGCATTGTACGAAAGACAATGCTAGACCCCCATAAATTGGAGTAGTCCAAAAACCAAAATGATTCTTGGACCAGACATGTTAGAGGAGATGGAATAAGAAGTAAGAAAGATTAGATAGAATTTAAAAGCAACCCAAGATAGGAAAAAGGTGTATGCAAACCGAAAAATAACTTTTCAGGAATTTGAGGTAGGTGATCATGTATATGTGAGAATTAAACCCAAGAAAAGCACTCTGAGGTGGAATAATTGTGCCAAATTAGCACCCAGGTACTGTGGACCATTCCAGATCTTGGAACGAATAGGATCGGTGGCTTATCGACTGGCCCTACCTAGTCATATATTGGTACATGATGTGTTCCACGTATCTTTATTGAAGCGATACATACATGACCCCAAGCATGTGATACACTGGCAGAGCGTACATGTAAGTTGTGTTTACATTATAGTTACAAATAAAAAGAGTAATTAATTAAATTAATTATAAAATTTGTTGTTTGTAGGTAGAACCGGACGACGAGTTCCTGGTAGAACCCCAACATATTCTTGATCAGAGAAAAATAATGATCCAGAGGCGAGTTATCCCCCAAGTTAAGGTGCAGTGGAAGCACTTTAGCCCGGAGGAGGCTACCTGGGAGGATGAAAACTCTATTCGAGAAGCATATCCTGAAATGTTTTCTATCATCAAGTAACACCGAGGATGATGGTTACCTTTAGTGGGGGAATATGTAACACCTCATTTTATTTTAATTATGTTTAATAGACTTTTACAAATACATTTCAATTTTTAAGTGAAAGAGAATTAACGAATGTGGCTATTCATTAATAACAATTGAGTTTTATTTCATAAATAAAAATTAATAGTTATGTTGAGTATTGGATTAACTGAATGGTAAAAGTATTCCAAGATTCCAAAGTAAAAAGATAGAGGCAGTTTCTGATAGTTACTTTTCCCAAAAGGATAAAAAGGAAATCCTGAAGTGGGAAAGAGGTTATGTTTAGAAAGGGAATGAGGGTTAACAACAACATGTTGTGAAGAAGAGAGTTGTCCAGAGATGGGTACTATTGAAGTTTGCAACAAGAAACAATGAAGGAGGCATCCTGAAACATCATCCTTGATCCTAGTTGGAAAATAATCACCTAAACTAGGTAGGGCCCACACAGGCTATTTTTAGGTGTATGTCTATTTTTAGACATGGTGAGCATATTCTATATGTAGCAGGAGATTATTTGTAGATGGTTGGTCAAATGTGAAAAATAGATGAAATTCTATTTTTAGAATATTGGGCGAAGTCTATTTTTAGATCGATGATCTAAAAATAGATGCATGTCGGTTATTATTAGCTCTTAATAATAGTCCGACAATAAACAATAACTTATTCTCTTTGAGCACTTTATTTCAGTGAACAGATTTGTCAAATCAGTGGGCTAAAGGAATTAAGCAATTCCTAAGGGTTTAATGGAGTTCATGCATGGAGGACTCAGTTAGAACTGAAGTGGCAAAGTTATGACAGAGCTGGAAGAGTAGTTCATGGAATTGTATTCAGTTTAACTCAGTTAGACTCAGTTGAGCTAGTTGTAGAAATTATATAACTAATGCGTTATACATCCGAGATTCTCCTAATCACACATTGTTTTAACTTCATGCACAATACATAATCTCTTCTATCATTGATCATTACTTGTGGAAATTAAATCAATTTCATGCACACATTAAAACCATAAAAATTCACACATATGAACACCGCAATTTATGGGAAAGCTTAAAGCTGAAAACCCCCAACTATCTGTATAATATATGTCATAGAGATCATGTAACAATCATCATACAAAGCTTCTCACAAGCTCTCAGTACAATCTCCAATTGCTACACACTAATCAGGTTCGATCTAGCAAATCCCATGCATCGATCTCTACCACCTGCTAGCCTGCCTCTACTCCACAATCACTGCTGAAGAATGGCTCTAAATGAACTTGAATTGGTCCAGCCTTTCTCACGCAGTCCTCATTGGCATCTCCAACCACTATGTGTTGCAAATCATGCAACACTATAGTCACAACTGATAGTCAACCTGCTCTTTCACCTACCTCTCCACTGGTCTCCACTGAAACTGTCCATGCACTGTAGTTAACTGATGTATTCTTCAGTGGATTAATGAGTTAATAATTAGTGAATTAATTAATAATTAATTCACACCACTCTCACTAGTGTATCAATCAGTTAGACTAGATACAACTAAGTAGCTGTGTCTCTGTAAGGTGCATGAACACAACTCCACCAACTACCTCAATAACTCCACCAAAATAAATCACATGAGTTCTTGAAGTCTCCATGCAATAGCTCACTTAACCCTGAGATAAGCGTGACTACTTTGTCATATCACATTACCCATATTGCATAGCGAAGTGCTCAAAGAATAAGATAATGTTTATAGTCCAAATATTATTAAGAGCTAATAATAATCGACATATCTATTTTTAGACTGGCAATCTAAAAATAGATTCCGCCCAATATGTCTAAAAATAGAAGTCCATCTATTTTTTCTGACTTGACCAACCATCCACAAATAGCATCCTGCAACTCATAGAATATGATCGACATGTCTAAAAATAGACATAGTCTAAAAATAGACTTGCGACAAAAATAGCCTGCGGGCCCACTTAGTGAAGGCGACTCTTTTCACTAAGCTCATCATCTTGTTGCAATCTCAACACTCCCTCTCAACAAGATAGGGATTATATGCCACCCCGACCCTGCCCCTATGGTATTTGAATTTGCTCCTGGTGAGCGCCTTCGTCAAGATATCAGCATCCTGATCCTCCGTAGGAATGTAAGAAAGTAACATGATCTTCCACTGCACACAATCTCTGATATGATGATACTAGATATCAATGTGTTTAGATCTATCATGAAATACTGGATTAACCGAGAGTTTGATGCAACTCTGATTATCACAATATATCACATTAGGATCTAAGTGTGAACCGAACAGCCCGACCAGGATCTTCCTCATCCATATATCCTCGCATGCAGCCAAAATCGCTGCCATGTACTCGGCCTCCGCTGAACTGAGTGCCACGGATCTATGCTTCCTACTGTACCAAGAAATTGCTATCGACCCGATACTGAAAATCCCTCCAGATGTGCTCTTTCTATCCGTTGGGCTCCCTGCCCAATCTGCATCTGTGAAGCCACACAACTTCACCTCATCCGACTGTCTGTACCATAATCCATATCCCGATGTGCCTCTGAGATATCTCAATACATGCTTGCCTGCCTTCCAAAAGAGCTTGGTAGGCTTAACCATAGCTTGTGAAAGCTGATTAACAGTGTAGCATATGTCAGGTCGTGTATTGACTAGATATATAAGCGACCCCACCAACTGTCGGTAAACAGTGGCATCCACTACCTTTGCCGATGTAGCATCCTCTTTCCTCCATCCACCAAGAAGAGGAGTGTCAATAGGCTTGTAGCCTTGCAAGTTGAACTTCTCCAGTATCTCTCGGGCATACTTGCCTTGAGACACAAACAATCCATCACTACGCTACCAAATTTCCAATCCCAGGAAATAATGAAGGAGGCCCAAGTCCTTCATCTCAAACTCCTTTGCAAGATCAACCTTGCATGAGTGTATCAACAGTTCATCACCCGTAAAAATCAAATCATCTACATAAAGTACAATGATCAGCAACTTACCCTCCACCACAATCTGGTATAGGTTCGGATCCACCTCACTCTTGGAGAATCCAAGTCCGGTGAAATAACTGTCTATCCGTGTGTACCAAGCACGAGGTGCTTGTTTCAACCCATACATCGCTCTTTTGAGCCTTCACACATGCGACTCGCTGCTGAAGATCTCGAAACCTTCGGGCTGCTCTATGTACACCTCCTCCTCAATGACTTCATTGAGGAACACAGTCTTCACATCCATCTGATGAATGTGCCACCCCATCTGTGCTGAGAGAGCAAGACTCGTCCGTATGGAAGAATACCTTGCGATAGGTGCAAAGGTTTCCTCATAGTCAATCCCCTCAATCTGTGAGAAGCCTCGGGCAACAAATCTTGCCTTGTACTTCTCGACGCTCCCGTCAGCTGCTTGCTTCACTTTGTAGATCCATCTCGAACCTACCACTGATTTCCCTTCCGGCCTTGGGACAATCTCCCATGCACTGTTTCTGACAATCGAATCATACTCTTCCACCATGGCATCCACCCATGCAGGGTCCTCCACAGCTTCCTCGAAAGAGGATGGTTTTGTCACGATAAACTTGCTCATCAAAGCCATGTATCCAGTATATTGGTTAGGTGACTGTCTCTGTCTGCGCTGTGATGTAGGTGTTCCTACAATCTTCTCTGCATCAAGATTCAGTCACTCAGCTTCTGTAGTGCACTTCCGCCCTCTAATGGTTGGCACTACATGAGTGGTCTCTTCCACTCCATGAACCTCCTCTTGTGGATGATCCACATCCCGAGGCTCATCTTTAGGAACTAATAGCTCCTCATCTGCATGCAAGTGTGCCTCCCTCTCAAGCGAACACTTCATGGCTTTCTCCTCATGAAATTGGATATCCCACCGCACAACAGTCTTCTGACTGTCTGGAAAATACACACGATAGTTGTGGGTTGTATCAGTGTACCCCACAAATATCCCAACCTCTGCGGTCGGCTCTAGCTTCTTCCTGGCATCCTTCGTCACATGAATGTAAACAGGTGAGCCAAAAATCCTCAAATGAGAAATATCAGGCCTCTTACCAGAAAACGCCTCCTCGGGTGTACTCATGCCAAGTATCCTATGAGGAAAAACGTTTTGCACATAAACCGCAGTATTGCATGCCTAAGCCCACAAGTGTATGGGAAGGCCCTGATCATGCAACATTGCCCGTGCAGCACCCACGATCGTTTTGTTCTTTCGCTTCGTGACCCCATTCTGCTGTGGGTTATGAGGCACAATGAGCTCTCTTCGAATTCCTTTTGCGCTGCAAAAGTCCTTGAATTCGCCAGAGATGAATTCACCACCGTTGTCGCTCCTAAGAGCCTTCACCTGCTTCCCCAATTCTTTCTCCACCAGTACCTTAAACTCACAGAACTTTGAGAATGTCTCGCTCTTCTTCTACATGAAGAAGACCTAGCACTTCCGAGAAAAGTCATCAACAAAGATCACATAATACCTGTGCTTTGCTGTCGAAGCTACTGAGAAAGTTCCACACACATCTATGTGAATTCTCTCAAGGATCGTCGTGGTGTGACTATCCTTCTCGTGAAAGGTGGCTTTCACAAATTTTCCCAAAGTACATCCCTTGCACTGATCTGACTGCGCAAGTGTACCTTTGGGAAGCCCAGTAGAAATCTGCTGCAAATTTTTCAAAGCACCATGATGAAGATGGCCCAATCTCCTGTGCCATAGCTCGCCCTTATCTCGGCTCACCACACCTTCTGCCTTGCCTGCCATTGTTGCGCAGCCATCTACCTGCAACTGATAAAGGTTCTTAACTCGAACCCCTATCCTCCGGGTTTCACTAGTTGCCTTATTGCGCATGAAAGCCTTTCCCTCGCTATGGACAACATCATATCCCTTGTCTTCCAACATCGCCACAAAGATAAGATTATTCTTCAATCCTGGAACATGCATGACTTCCTTCAATACGAAGGGTTTACTAGACTCCCTCTCAAAGGAAATGGTCTTGATACCAGTCGCACTATATCTACCATCATCGCCCATCTCGATGTGCACTCCAAGATCTTTCTCATCCAGATCAGTAAACAAATCTTTGTCTCCGGTCATGTGGAAAGACGCACCAATGTCAAGAAACCACACTGATCCCATCACACTTGAGACCAAGCATGCGATCAGCGAAAAATCCAGCTCAAACTGCGAGGCTAAGGCCTCTCCAGCTGCAAATCCAGCAGCCTGCTTATTTTTCTTCTTTTGTGGACAATTAGTGGCGTAATGTCTGTGTTGGTGACAGTGAAAGCACTTCACCTTGGACATGTCCTGCTTCTTGCCTTTCGCACTGGATTGAGAAGCATTTTTCTTGCCCTTCCCCTTCCTTGCTTTGGCAGCCAAAGCGCAATTTTCTTCATCTACATTCTTCGATGAAGATCCATCCCTCATACTCCGCCTTATCTCCTCCTGCACAAGATCTGACCAAAGTCACTCCCATCTTGGCAGTTTCTCCTGACCATTGACAGAATCTTGATAGGAATGCCAACTCTTTGGAAGCCCAAGAAGAGCCAAGCTCACCAAGTCCTCATCATCTACAGTAACCCCCACACTTCCCAGCTCATCCCTGCACTGGACAAACTTCGTGAGGTACCTGGGTATAATGTCGCCTTTCTCCATTTTTATATTCCTGAGCTTATCCTTGATTCCACCCAATATGTCTAAAAATAGAAGTCCATCTATTTTTCCAACTTGACCAACCATCCACAAATAGCATCCTGCAACTCATAGAATATGATCGACATGTCTAAAAATAGACTTGGGCCAAAAATAGCCTGCGGGCCCACTTAGTGAAGGCGACTCTTTTCACTAAGCTCATCATCTTGTTGCAATCTCAACACTAGTTGTATCTAATCTAACTGAATGATACACTAGTGAGAGTGGAGTGAATTAATTAGTTAATTAATTCACAAATAATAACTCATTAATCAACTGAACAATACAACAGTTAACTACAGTGCATGGCAGTTCCAGTGGAGACCCAGTGGAGAGATAGGTGAAAGGGCAAGATAGACTGTCCGTTGTGACAACTAGTGATGCATGGATTGCATCTATATATACATTAGAGTTGCCAATGATAATAACGCAGTTAGGGAGAGTGGGATTGCATTGAATTGGTCTTTGTAATAAGCTTGGATTGCGTAGTGGAGGCAGGCTAGCAGGAGGGAAAAGATCGGTGCATGGATTTGCAGATTTTTCCTGATAGTGTGTGACGATTGTATTGTACTGAGAGCTTGATGTACTAAGCTTTGTATGAGATTGTGACATGATCTCCATGATACATAATATATGATAGTTGGGGTTTTTAGCTTTAGGCTTTCCCGTTAAACAACTGTGTTATGTGTGTTTTTATTGATTCATGTGTTTTGCAATTGTTGATTAAATTTCCGCAAGAATTATAGTGGAAGGATTCTGTATTTAGCAAGAAGATAAATATTGTTAGATCAGGAGAGTCCGGATATATACATGCATATTGCATATAATTTCTACAGGTACACTAGTGGAACTTTGAGACCTTAAGGAATTGTAGGTTGGACAAAGGTCCCGAGGCCTAACTCCTGATAATTTTCCTGGTTTCAATTGCTTTAGTGAGAAGCACGGGGGGAGAAGAGGACGTGATCGCCTCTCAAGTTTGGGAGGAACCATCAGTTCAATCAAGATTACAGAGATAAGTATCTGTATATGTTGTTAAAGACTTAAAATTTAGATGAAGCATGAATCTTAGATTATTATTTTGTTAAGTTTTTATCTCTGTTTGGTATGAGAAATATGGCTTAAATATATTTAGACAAAGTAGAATACAGACTCTGGCAGTCAAAATAAACAACCAAGTAAAGTCTTGACAAGAAGACTAACATTAAATAATATGTTGTTGGAAACCTTTACAAAATGTTTTCAGATCAGAAACTCAGTATAGAAGAGAAAATATCATAAAGAGTAGACTATAGCCACATATTGCAATTGATAAACCCTAGTACAGTAAGCAGTAAATGAACATATAATGTTGAGGTTCTGGTTGTCACATAAATGAAAACAAATAAAACATACAACTTGGTAATATAAGAATGAAATGCATTTATCTATATAAAAGAGGGATAAAATTGAGGAAACGAGGCTCAGAGGTTTAGAGCCGAGCCCCGTGGTGACAGGGAAAGGTCATGGTCCCCTGGCCATTATGACCTTAGTACCAGAAAGAAGAAAAAACTAGAGCATAATTATATTTTGTTTACAACTGTAAAGGAAAATTTAAAAAGAATTACAATTACATCCTCGTAAGTATAGATAAGATGACATCAAGAATATACACTATGTCTAAAAGCCAAATTCTTAAATATGAACCTAGAATGTTTACAGGTTTGGGCCAATGAGCCGAACAAGTTTATACAAAATAGTTTCAAACATGTATAAAGAAATATTTCCATCATGTCCTATGCATAGGAGCAAATCGAAAATAAAATAAAACCCCTTTGTTGAAATCATAGGGTTTCGCTACAAGAGTATCCATAACATATATCACAAATACAACAGTATAATTTTATACATGTCTTACAAGAGAAAATTACAGCAGTCCTTCAGACCCGATTAGGGCAGACTCAGTCATGAATGTAAAAGGCTAAACAAGGAAGCCAAAATATTAAACTTGCCATGAACTCTTCAACTAATTACAAAAGACCCATCAAATTCCTTGCATGCAAGAGAGGTACAAAGGCTGCTGTTACACCTGTGCATGCAGAGGGTATAACCCTCAGTAAACTAGGAATTGTAAACTGTAACATGAAATTACCGAGATGATCGTATTTAAAGCATAGCTGGGTTGGTTGGCCTGAAGCCTTTGAGCCGAGGAGAAAGAAACCCATCCACGTTTCCTGTGTCGCCCAACCTGTGAATAAACAAGAAATAATTCGTGAGAGTTATGGCATCCAAGGATTACAGACTCGAAAATAAACCATTATTGAAAAAAATAAGAACTCAATGGAAAAAAATCTCTGAATGATACCTATGGTGGTCAGGGTAGGAATAGGGCTCTCCTTCGCTTGAAAATACATAGAAACGAAAGGATTGGCGCCGGAATCAAGCTAAAAGTTATACGGTCTCACTGTCCCTGAGCCGAAATAATTTAAAACTAAGCAAATGACTGAGAAATGAAACCCTCTCAGGGGTACAGCTATGAAAAACCCCTCTTCAAGATTAAACGACGCAGAGAAATAGAGATAGAACAAGTAAATTATGCCTGGAAGTGTTAAGTTATTCAGTGCAAGGAAATGACTGGGAGGCTTTGTGAGACGAGCATCTCGACCATTGAATAAATCCGCTGAACCTCGAGAACAAGCACAAACGAAACCTCTGCAAGATGAAAGAGCCCAACTTGGTGAAGACGAGGACCGTTCTATGGAGGAAAGGGAGGCCATTACCACAGAGCAGAGGTGAGAAGTTGTAGAGCAACGACGAAACCAACCTTGCAGCAGAAAAATTAATTGGAGTGTCGAAGCTCAGGGTGGGTTAGTTACCCTAACCATCCCCTCAAGGCTTACAACCATCAGATTGAATGAGCTCGAGATCAACAGTGGACAGGGGTGGTATTAAAGTTTGTGACACACAGTGTCAACCAGATTCCTCTTATCGAGGAGGCAATTCTTATTTAATCCAAACCCATGATAAAACTATTGCATAAAATTTGCTGCGTGTGAGTATAAACTTATCGCAAAAATCATCGGTAATTGTAATGTTAAATCATATGACTTCGAATAAATATTGTATAATGACAAACAATCCGAAGTGCCAAGTTAATAACATTATGCACGAGCATTCAATCCTAACGCATGTTGACCACGCGCTGAGCACCAAGGTGGGAAAAAAAACTATGGCATAGTTATAAATTTGCATAGGGTTGTTTTATTTAAATTAACAATGATTTGTAAACATAGCCTATGGTAAGTAAAGTAATTTTTTTATGTGATTAGTATAGAAGTGACAATCAAATATAATTAAAATATTTCAAAGAAGTGGTGAATTAGGGTTTTTTTCATGTAGTTGGTCAAAATGGTTCTCTCCTATTAGGTTCAATTCCCTATCAATAAAATGATGATGAGAAATATTGTGGTGAAAAGGTGCATGTGAATATTGTTGTATTGATCCTCATTCTCTTCCCAGAGTATAAAGAGAAAATGATTTTCTTAAAAAAAATATTAATTTTTTTATTAATTCAAATTAAAAAAAAACCTAAAATTTTCATTTTAGTTAAATTAATATAGAGAATAAAATCAATATTAAATTTTAATTCCAAAAAATATATATTAAAATCCAGACAGAAATTACTATTCCAAACTTAAAAATAATCAAGTTTTTAAATTAAATTACTATGGAAAAGAAATTCATAATTATTGATATAATTTAAAATTTAATAATAAATTTTAAAATAAATTAAATAATTAAACTAAAAATTTAATAAAGGAAATATAAATTAATAATTAAACAAAAAATTTAATAAATAAAAAATAATTTTTATTGAGCATTGCCCAAAATCAGATTGAATAAACGCATTACGCAACCACTATTTGACACACAACATTCAAAACGCCATGGGGATTATAAATTAAATGTTATATATATATATGCCCAACTATAATGCATCGATCACACCTTAAATGCATACATTAAATCATAGTTAATTTTCTGGCCTTTTGTAATAAGATGTCTTTCCAACAAATTAGATAGAGGTTGGATGGTATATACAAATAACTTTAAAAAAAAATTGAAAGTTAAAAAAAGAGATTAAATGAAAAATTATATTATTTTTGTTTTTTCCATCTTTGAAATTTTGGAAATGAAAAAAAAATGTGAGGGAGTTGGTTTATTTTATGAGTGATTGTTTTTTATTTGTGTAAAGATTATAGATAAATAAGATTTGAGTAAAAAAATTATCAATGTCTATTTATTATATAAATAAATTTAGAAACTAAATAAAAATATTATATCCAATTTAAATTAAATTTTGGAAATAAAATAATAAATAATAGATTATTTTGATGAATTTTATTTGTGACTAAGATTATTATTCAAAATTAATTAAAAAAATAACAAAAAACACATAATTTTTTTAAAGTGAAAAATTTTCATTTGAGGTTTTACCATATCCTATCAAATTCAAATTCAAATCCGAATTCGAATTAAAACTTAGTAACTGGTGCCAACTTAATGTATCAATCCATTAGTAAATCCATACAGCTCTACTAAAAATGTTGTAAATGCAACTGCAGAAAATCCAAATCAATATTAATGTTAATATTATAAAACAGATGTTCTGTAAATCCAGAAAACTCTACAATGAATTCGGAAATGATGGGGCATTTAATGTTGTGGGCTAAATGCTGCGGGAGCGTAAATCAGTTTTTAAAATGCAATGATGGGAAATCCAAAACTCGATGTTAAATTAAATGTTACAGCTCAACCAGAATGCGTGAATTAGCAAATCCCTCCACCTCAACAGTCGCTGTCTGACAGTGATGGCTGTCTTAGTTGTATGTTCTGATTTTTCCCAAGAAATTCCCTTTCATAATTGCAAGGTGCAACGATGGTATTTTTTATTGACAAAAAGGATGCAACGATGGAACAAATTTAAATGCAACTACGGAGATTAAGTGGACGATAAATAGCCATAAAGGCCAGGAAATCGGTAGAAAGATACTGTGATTAAATAGAATTCAAAAATTCGAATCATGTGAGGACATAGTCGTACCATAGAATTAAATATCCTCCTCTAATATTTTCTTCCACCATTAGTGAGCTTGGATGGAACGTTTGAGCCCATTTTAGAGGGAACCTTGGGCAAATTATCAAAACAATTTATTAGACAACTCTTACTTAGATAACTAAATGAAAATTAAATATTCCCTTAGCTTTGGGATTAGATCAGAACAATATAACTTTTTACAAATGAGAGATAGATAAAATTGATCACAAAGTAAACCCTAATCTGGGTATTTAGACAAGTCCCTTTAAATCATTTGCGTTCAGAAGTGGTATCTTGGAATCTGCGAGCACGCCTTAACCTACTTAATTTTATTTATCAAAAATTGTTGTGGGTGGTCCGCAAAGGATTAGCAATCACATGATTCGCTTGTCGCTATCAAACGATCTACAAGTTCAGATACATGCATGTGATCAGGGGTATTCATTATCCCACTCTCAAAAGAGGTATTTCAATTTATTGCAGAACCTGTAACATATAATTTACAATTTGCATTACAGTGCGGGAAAGAATTCCTTCAAGATTTGCAGCCCTTTTCTCAGAACTGTTGCTATCAGACCCTCGATCTTTCTCAGAACTGTTGCTATCAGACGAGCGACCACTTCGCAATTCTCCTCAGAGCTGTTGCTATCTGACCCTCGATCTTTCTCAGAACTGTTGCCGTCAGACCTTAGAAGGGCACCTGTCTTTGTCTTTTTCAAGTCCGGAAGTTGGAGTGAGAGAAGAAAATGGGTAGAAAAGTTGAGAAGAGAGCCGTAAGCCCAGATACTGCTGCTTCCGACCCTCCCACCACAAGGAAGAGGTCTCGGAAATCTATGGGTAAGGAAGATAAAGATACAGGTGATAAGAAAAAAGCCCTTGTGTGGAATAAAAAAGATGAAATAACTATCTTGCAGGCACATCCGCACTGCATCAAAAATGGTGTCTTCTCTCCCGGAGAGTGCGTTTCCCAAATAATGGAAAATGTGAAAGACTCAATTGAGCATGACGTTTCAAATACCCAAATGTATGAGAAGCTTCGAAGTTTACAGCGCAGGTACGAATCTACATTGAAGAAGATACAAGACCCTCATTTCCAATTCAAAGATTCAGAGGAGGAGCAAATTTTTCAGATTTCAAAATGTATTTGGGCCGAGGTCAACGCTGAGGAGCAGCAGGGATGCCATTTTGGAAATCCAGGGATTCAGAACACTGAGATTAGCTTTGCTGTTGCAATCGAAGAAACTATGATTGTATTGTCAGTGTTTTACAATGGCGTCAAAAATATGTTAAAGAGTATTCATGACTACACCAAGACACTCATGGAAGATTCCTTTAACACCAAGTATGCAAGAAATAATCATGTGACAACTGGAGTGGAAAACCAAATGAACATTGCCTTGTCTCATCTAGTAACTGAAGTTGGGCCTCTTATGGCTGAATTTTACCAAAATGTAGCAATAAATCTGAAAAATTGTTACACATCCACCAGGGCAATTGTAGAAAGTCAAAACAGAAAGTTATCAAAAGGAACCAGACATCGCCATTCTAGGCGGTTGCAAATATTGCATGACAATGTTGAAAAACAGCAAAGCACCCAAAGACAGCAAAGCCTTGGAGGAGAGGCAAATGATCAACCATTGGAATAATTGATCGCTAAAGCCCAGGTGAGAGATGAGAACCATAATTGTCATTTTTTTTTTAATATTATTTAGTGCTGCATTTTTTAAGCAACCAAGTTCATTAGAAATAAATAAAAATTGGAGAACCATTCTGATAATTGCAGGTAATGAAAAATGGCAAGTCGCAAGAACACAATATATGAACTAGAAAGGTAGAAATTTACAGAAAGTATGTTGTATCTACAAAGATCATATGTATATAAATTTTCAGAGTATGATGGATATCCACAAGGAGGAGAGGAGAGTATGAAACAAAAGAGCCAGAATAGAGCCATGCCTCCATTTAACCAAAGCTGCCCTAGCGGTGTTTTAATATATCTTTCAAAGGTTGTCTTTATTTTATAGTTTTCTACTAGTTAAGTTTTGAATTATATTTATTTAGTCAATGACTCATTTAGGAGACATGATGAGCCTATGGTGTTGATATATTTTTATTTATTGGAAGCTTAACATTATTGAAATGCTTTTTTATTTATTGTTGAAATATATTTTTAATTAACCTAAGTTATAATTTTCAATGCAATTTAATTTTGTTTACGAGTAGGTTTTGACGGCATGCAATCATATTTTCATTTGGCAATGTGATTGAATATTGAGTTATTTTTATTTTTTTAAATGAATGATAACTGGATCAAAATAATGTTTTTTTTTTCGAAAAAATAAATTGTTTTTGAGAAAATATACAAATATTCAGGAACATGAGTTTTTTAATCTTAAATGAATTGAATACAAAAAGTGTGTGTTTTTTCTTTTTACAATTTTAATAATATTCAAAGTAATAATTTGTTATTGTAAATGGTTTTTTTCCATAATTTTTTTTGTTTGTTAATGGCCTGGGAATATATTTTGTTTATGATTTTTTTAAATATTTTTCTCGCACTGTGGAAATGAATAGATGAATTAATTTAGTATTTTTTTTATTTATGACAGTATTTAGTGTTGGGATATTTATATTTACTGGAAGTTCAAAGATTATTAAACTACATTTTTAATGAACATAAATTATAATTTGGAGCTAAAGTTAATTTCATTTATTTGTAATTTGTGATAGAATGCAATCATATTTTTATTTGGCAAATGATCAATTATGATGACTGAATATAAATATATATATATATATATATATAAATAAATAAATAAATATATATAAAGTACAAATATTCAAGAACATGAATATTTTATCACATATGAATTGAATGTAAACAATGTTTTTTCTTTTTTAATATTCAACGTAATAACCTCTTAATGTAAATGGTTTTTATCTATAATTATTTTGTTTGTTAATGGCCTGGGAATATATTTCGTTTATATATATATTTTTAATATTTTTTTGGAATGAATTCATGAATTTATTTAATATTTAATATTTATTACATATTTCCATTTATCTTTTACCATGTTTTAAAAGTTTTGGGAGACATTGTAAGCTTATAGTGTTGGGATATTTATTTTTTAGTTTTTTATTTATGTTTTGAACTAATATTTGAAAATTAGTATTTTATGATTAATATTTTAGAAGTCTTGGGAGACATTGTAAGCTTATAGTGTTGGGATATTTATATTTATTGGGAGGTTAAAATTATTGAAATACATTTTTAATGAGTATAAATTATAACTTAGAGCGAAAGTTAATTTTATTTACGAGTATGTGATATCTGTAATTATATTCTATTTGTCAAATAATAATTAAATTTAAAGTTGAAATATTTTTATTTTTGAAAAAATGAGTTATTTTAAATTTTTTTTTTTTTTGTTCTTTAATTTTTTTTTTTAATTTCAAATGAATTGAATATAAAATGCTTTTTTAATTTTAACATTATTGAAAGTAATAATGGGTTAATGTAAATGTATTTTCTGTAGATTTTGTTTATAATTTTTTTTTAATATCTTTTTTATTTTGTTTATATATATTTTTTTAGTATCTTTTTGTTTAGTGATTTTATTTTAATAATTATAGATGTTAGAGAATAATTAATAATAGTGGAAAATTGTTTATAAGAAATTTAAATATGATTTTATATTATATTGTTTTTATTTAAAATTAATAATTTTTTTTTATTTCAAATGAATTGAATATAAAGTGCTTTTTTAATTTTAACATTATTGAAAGTAATAACCTGTTAATGTAAATGTATTTTCTCTAGATTTTGTTTATAATTTTTTCTTTTAATATCTTTTTGTTAGTGTTTTTATTTAATGATTATAGATGTTAGAGAATATTTAACCAAAGTGGAAAATTGTTTATAAGAAATTTAAATATGATTTTATATTATATTGTTTTTATTTAAAATTAATAATTTTAATATTTGTTTGAGTAATTTTTATTTATTTATAATAAATAGTGTTTTAAATTTTTTTATTTTTATTTTTATTTTTGTGATTATATGATTGATAGATATTAGAAAATAAATAATAAAATATGGAGATCGTTTATAAGAGATTTAAATATATATATATATATATATATTTTTTTTATTGAAAATAAATAATCTTTATTTGTTTATGTAGATATTAATTATAATAGTTTTGGTTTATTATATTTTTAATAATATATATTTTAAATTAATTGATAAATTTAATGAAGTTAATATTTTTTATATTAATATATTGTTTTTTTAATAAATGATTTTTGTTTAAGGATTTTATGTTTGTTTGTGTTTGTGTTTGGAATTAATAGATGAATAATTGTTTAAAATTTAAATATAATAAAATTTGATTCAAGGGAAAGAAAAAAAGAGGTATATTTATCAATTCATGAATTATATTATATAAATATGAGAAATTATGTTTATGATTCATTTATGGGAGACTGAAAAATTAGTCAATTTTTTATTAAAAAAAATAATAAATTATTGAAAATTGGTTTTAATTAAAAAACATTATTTAATAGAAGAAAAAATAGTTAACTTTATTTCTTCTTATTTTTGCCAATGCTTGGTATGACCTTGTTCAAGATTCTTGACAATGCCTAGTATGATCTTGCTCAACATTCTTGCCACTCTGCATAGACTTATTTTTGCATGCTTTGCTCATGATTATGTTTTCACTTGATTTTCTTTTTACTTTTTTTTTTTGCCATTGCTTGAGGTGAGGTGTTCTTTCTACTTTTCAATCTATTTGGGAAATGTGTTTGCTATGATGTCTCTAGCTTAAACTTATGTCTTGGCATTCTCTTGTTCATGAAAAGATTCTAATTGCTTTCTTGCTTGTGAAGAGGTATTTTTATGTGATTAACATTTCCTCCATGATTTTTATTAAAATATTAATAATGATTCAATTTCAAATTAGCTTTCATCACCAAACTTGGTCTTGTAAACATAATTCATGCTATAGAAAATTACAAGCTTGCAAAATGTTTATAAGATACTTTGTTCAATAGATAGAATTTGCAAGCATTAAAATGAGGCATATGGGTTTTGTGTTATGGAACATTTTACCTTTGAAACACATTTTATCTTCTACTATCTTACTATGTTGTATATTAGTTTCAAATAGATGCAATATGATTTCATCTATCAATAAAGGTTGATCCCTACATAGTGAGTGATTCATTGTGTTTGTTAAACAATATTTTTAACACGCTAGTTTTCCCTTTTAAGGTTACATTTAAAAGGGCATTATGTACAATTTGTTGAAAGAAAATCTACTTCCACTTAATACTACAATGTTTTTGCATCATTCAAATACTTTTTTTTTCTTGAAATAGAAAAGCAATATCTATTCGAAACATCAATTGAGATTACATCTTCATGTGTAAAGCATTATCAAAAGGCCGAACTTGATGTACCTTTTGGATGAAATTCGAAGTTTATAATTTATGCTATGATAGGTGAAAATGCAAATAGACTTAACAAAAAGTATGGTGGATAACCATGATATCTTTCAAACTGTAATCATAACTAGAAAATAACTAAAATTTAATTTGGAAAGCATAAACATAACCACTCCATGAGATGTACTTCTCATAAGAGCACTAGCTTGCTTGATCATTACTTCAAGAGGAAATTCCATTTGTATGGGTGGCTACTATTCACTATCATTGTTTGAAAAGGAGATACCATAATTTAACAATTTTTTTTCTAGCATTGTGACTTCCTTGTTGAGCCTATCAACTTTGTCCACAATTTCAACCATACATATTAGCAACGCCTATTGGGTGTTAGCTCTATGAGTAAGTACTCTCCCCATGAGAGTTTTGACGTGCCAGTATAGTTTGATCATTTTCATGTTGGGTGAGTAGTGTGCCTTGGTAGTAATTCCTCCATTAGGAATCCATTACCTAGTTTCTTTGTCAACTTGTTTTTCATGGATAAACATTTTTCTCTATCGATCTTGGTCTTCCACTTGAAATATTTCTCTTTGAACCACTTCAGGAACATGTTTATATGCCTATGCATGGTGGCACATGCAATTGTTTGAGCTTGGGTTTCACTAATAAAAGGAGGGGAGTTGGAGGTAGGGGAGGGGCCTGGTCATCCTCTTCTCTCTTCATAATGCGAGGAGAAACCATAACGTTGAGTGACCAAGAGCATCCTAGCTCGATAAAGGAAATACATGTTAAGGTGGAAAAACATAAACCGAAAGGGGATTTACGGTAAAAAGGGAGTAAAAATAGAGTGGGTGACTATGATGGTGGAAGAGATACTTGGGAAGAAAGGCAATTATTAAACCGGAAATCGAGAATCTAGAGAGAGAAGGTAGGAGGGTAAGGTAACTACATAGAGGCTTAAGGTCAAATTCAAATCACCAAAAAATAAACTTCTCCCATGATTAGAAGGCCCAATGAGGGAACTTAGAATGCTAATACATTGAAACCGAAACTCAAGAAAAACATAGATACCATAATATCCACTGATGAAGAATAGTTTAGGACAGAGATGAAAAATATTGCAAACCTGATACTTCTCCTTCATGATTGTAGTGGTATAATTTGGGAATTACAGTTTGACCAACTTCCAGCGAAAAACGACTACTACTACATACAACACTATCTCTATCCCTCAATTGGCATTGGTTTACCAAATTCATAAGACATTTATTTCCATGAATGAAATTTTTTCAAGAGATGGAAATTTCCCACAAGAACCATGTTGGTGGAATACCACTTCTGATTATATAAACTTCAAGGCACCCTCTCTTAAGATCCTTGGACCAACTAGTATCATAATATGCCATCATTCATCGAAAATCATGTCATGATTGTCGCTCAATAGCTCTGAATGTCTATGTGCAGGATGGGTCATCCTTCTCTGTACTCTTATTCAACTAGAACCGTCACCTCTAACCTCTCCCATGAACAACTAGATGAGTCGCAGTCACAAGTGTATCTTCATAGATGCAAAGTGTCATTTAGTGGTCACTTTACCTCCCCAATTTAAGTGATTTGCACTCATATCAACTTGTGGAGGGGCATGCACACCCTCCTTGGGGATAATTTACTTATTTAATAAAATTTAATATTATTAAATGTTTTAAAAAGTCATAGTTCTATATTTCTATATGGTGGAAAAACATATCTCAAATGATGAATTTGAGAATAAGGACTCGTTTCAAATTTAACAATTTGTAAAATGAGTGTCACAATATTTCTTTAGTTTTATTTTTTTCTCATCGTTTATTTTATTTTATTTTAGAGTGTTAAACATTTCTCATGCTAGTGCGGTGGGGGATTGAGATCTTTCATCTTTGTTAAAACTTGACACACTTGGATACATATAATGGTCGAGAGGTCTTAAAAATGCATCGTGCAAACATAAAACTTTGACGAAAGACACGATAAATGATTTAAAGAGAATGGTGTGTTCTTTCATGAATTATATTATTAGATGATTGCAAACGAAGTGTGGAAATATTTACTTCAATTATGCTTGAATTCCTTTTTAATTCTCTCCCTTTATATCAAGATATGTAATTTATATGTGTCCCTTAGGTGAAGACAAGAAAGTATTTAGTCATTTGAATGAATCATGGAATCATGGAAAAGTTACATTGTAAATGGAAACTAAAATGTATAAAAAAATCAAACATAATTTACTTGACCAAATCAAAATACCATCATATAAGGATATAATTGAGAATTGGTAATGAATAAACCCAAAAGGAAAAACTCTATCGATTACAGAAGTCATTCTTCAAAATTTATATGGAAAACCTTGAAAAGAGATGAATTTGATTACATTAACATAAATAAATTACAAGGCGAAACTCTTTCTGTGTACTTGTACACATGGGCTAACTCATGAATCTTGGTCACTTTTCACTCAAACACTTGTTGCTAAATTTTTAACAAAAGCATTATTTGGCTAAAAGCTAAATCGAATGTGGTGCATGGGATAAATTATGCTTATAATATATTTTTGGGAGTGATAAGGCATTAATTATCCAAAAATGAGACCAAAAACATTATTTCATTGAAAAATGGATTGTAGTTGAAAATTTCAATTGAACCACCATATTTTATCCTACTTTCCTCATGCTTGGTATGCTCTTGCTCAACATTTTGGTGATTATTCCTCGACTTGCTCTTGTCTTTCTCATGATTATGTCTGAACTTGATTTTTTTTTTTTGTTGGTCCTCACTTAGGGAAAAAAGTTCTTGTTCTTTTTATTTTCCACTGGGGAAAAGGTGTTTCCTTTGAGGTTTATTATTCACATATGCCTTCTTGGTATGTTTGGTGTTGGCTCTTGCTTGTGAAGAGGTTTTACTTTCTTTTTTATGTGTGAAGATGTATTTCTGTAGTTAGCATTTTCACTATGACTTTTATTAAAATATCAACTATTATTAGTTCCAAATTAGCTTTTGATCACGAATGTTGGTTTTGTAATATATGTATTATTAATAAATATGCATTCTATGTGATAGAAAATAAGAAGTTCGCAAAAAAATTATAGGGCATTTCCTTTGACAAATAAAACCCATATTCATTATAAGGAGACCCATGAGTTTGTGTTTTGGAACAAGTTGAACCACTGAAACACATTTGATCTTATACTATCTTATGATGTTGCATATAAACCTACATATATATAGTATGTGTTCATCAATCAATAGAGATTGACCCCTACATCATGATTCCTTGTATTAAACAACCTTTTTAAGACATTGAATTGTCTTATTTTTATAATTTTTATAATATTTAAATTAATTTCTACTTTACATTTAAGAGGACCTTTTAGACAATTTGTCAAAATAAAATATACACCTACTTATTTCAATCTTCTTGAGCCATTAAAGGCATGCTTTTTTCTTTTTCTTTTTATTTTATTAATTCTCTGGAAATACATATACAATATATATTCAAAGCATAAATTAAAATTATATCTTCATGTGTAGAGCCCTATTAGAAATAGGTTGAGTGCATGACCTTAGTAAGCCATTTATATGTAATTCAATTTCCATATAGGGTGAAAATGTGAAGCTGGGTTACACTTTTTGTCATTTTTTGAGAAAAAATTTTCATTTTTTTCGGTTCTTCAACTTTCTGCAAACTATAACAATTTTTCTGTGTAGAATTTCATTTTGCGATAAAAAAAAAAGTTGTGAGAAATTTTGTTAGCTTTCTATTACTTATTTTTTGAAATTTTTTTATGCAGATTTGATATGTCAACTTAGCGTTTCTTTGAGTGTGTGTTTCTTAACAATCAAAGGATTCATAATAAGTCATGTTATGTCGCAATGCTGTATTCATTGAAAATTTGTGTTTTTGAAAAAAAAAAATGTGTTACAACAATCTAGACATGTTCTACTTTGTTTTCGTCATATTTACAAAGCCAATGGATGCATATCATAATTACTAGAATTTTTTGAACTGGTCCAATACGAAAAACTGCGTATTTTGGATATGTTTCGCGTGGCAACAAATTTCTTAACATATAAGTTATAAACTAAAAATCTAAACGCTACCCATTAGAGTCAATGGACCAATGTAATGCCCCATAATTTTTTCAATTTTTTTTACAATGCATTTTGAGAGATACAAAATTTTGATTTCACTGAATCACAATGACCCTCAGAAATTGTTTGCACCTATTTTATTAGAAAAATAATTAAAATTAATAAACGTTTACAAAATTCCATAAAAGTTATATTTCTTGAAAGTAGATTCAATTTTGAAAATGCTTGTCTTGGTTCCGACAGTTAATTAACAACCTTTCATGGAATTTAATTAGTCCAAAGTTGCATAACCGTTTTCAGAGCCTGGTTTTGCGTAATTGGTGACGCGTTAGTTCGGCCGAACTTTTAGTCCAAGTTCGGCCGAACTATGTTTTTCGCTTATGAGTCGTTAAAACTAACGTCTTAATAGTTTGGCCGAACTTCTTATCAAAAGTTCAGCGGAACTATTGTGTAACTCTCGATCGGCCGGAAAGTTTTGTGGAGCCCCCTACAAAACACACATTTCGCGTCAATATAAATTGTCGCGAAATGATTCACAATTTTCGCACATTTCGCATATAACTTATAACTTACTTATGTTCTTAAAGTCCAAAACACAAACACATTTATAGCAAATCGGTTCATGGTGTTTTTAGGTTGATAATTTATACTAAAAAATTGGCTAGGTTAAAAGAATACACACAACTATTTTTTTGTAATATCCAACCCTTGATTTCTATTAATAGCAAAAAAATACAAAATTAAATTTGATGTTGTTTGGAAAACATTGAATACCTCGTCAATAAACCGATGACTAACTGACAATATAACAAAAGATCAACCACCCAATTGTAAATAGTTTAACGTTGTCCAACCTTAGAAAAAACAATAGATGTTAACATAAATAATTTAACCCACTAAAAACAAGTACCATACTAGGATAAAGATGAGAGGACGAGAACATAAGAACAACCACTAACTATGAGACTGTTGTCGCTGCTACAACATTCTCCAAAATTTCGCTACATTTGAATTTTGGAGCCTATTTTTATTGTTGCGTCTAGAATCATTTTGATCATCAAATTTTGTTTCACGCTAATATGTGTTTCAAGTATCTTTGAATGGCATCAAGTTTCGTCACATTGATCATAATATATTTTAATGCATTTCATGGTCGTAACATCTTTGTCGTCATAAAATGACATTTTTTGGTCGTAGTCACACACACTACACTCGTTGCACTTGGGGAATGTGTATAAAGTGGCGTTTCAATATATATTTACCATTATTCAAGTTTTTCTAAATTTTCTTGATGAGTTGGTGTGCCTCGCTCTTGGTTCTATGTCTAAACTCAACATGTTCCCCCCTTGCCACATTTTCCAAACTTAGACAAATTTTGGTTTCAAAGCAACCTCGTTAAGGCCAAGAGCGCATGAATGCAATTTGAAGCGTTGATGAGGCATACTTAATTGTTCATAAGTTCGACATGCACCCTCCAAGAGCACAAGGCACACTCCTCAAGTCTCTTTCCCCTTCTTTACTCTGAACTACGCCCTTCAAATGACCAAGTCTTCCTTTTGTGCACTCCTTTGATTAGAATAAGTGCACCCTCCCTGAGCACATAAGCACATCTTGAACACCTTAATCTTCACCCTTCAACCTTCCCTAGGGTGTCATGCACCCTCCTAACACTTTGAGTGCATGAGCGCACTCCGAAGGCACGATGCTTTGCCCTTTAGCGTTGAGACTTGCGCCCTCTTGGGCCTCTTGAGCACATGAGTGCACCCCAAAGGACCTAATCCTTCACCTTTCAGCCTTTGGGAGTGTTCCCTGCATCCTCTATCTCTCCCTTGAGCGCACAATGCACTTGGGAAATCCTAAGCCTTCCCCTTCACCCTTCAGACTTGCGCCACACACCCTATCTTGACTGTCCACTTCTTTTGAGCCCATGAGTACATGAAGAAGCCCCAAATCCTATCACATTAATCCCTTCAACGTTTCAAAGTGAACCCATGTGCCCAGAAGCTATTTTTTTCCCTTGAAGCGCACCAAAAAGGCACGAACAAAAATATCTACATAAATCATGGTAGGATAGGAGATTTCCAGGCTGATGAGTTCTTGTATTGATTGATTGCAGATGTAGGTATTTACAAGACATCTACATAAATCATGGTAGGATAGGAGATTTCCAGGCTGATGAGTTCTTGTATTGATTGATTGCAGATGTAGGTATTTACAAGACATCATGCCAAGCACACATGTGGAAGATCATGCAAAGAGAATAAATAAAGGATGCGTGAAGAGAATGATAAACGCATTTGAATCTTGATTATCAAAGAAACCGCAGTCTCCATTTGACCAAAGACCCTTTAGAGGGCAAGGACATAAACAATTAAAGCTGCATGAAGAATGAAGATATAGTTGGCATCCATGTCACCACTGGAGAAATTCCATGTCATCAATCACTATTAATCCCAGTCATCAAATATAGTGACATGTCAAGTCTTATCACATGATGATGTGAAAGTCAAGATGTATTATTGTAATCATTGTAAAAGTCAAATAAGAGGAAGACCAAGAGTCATGTATGAACTAAAGAGTCATGGAATCCCAAAAGACATGTAATACCAAAAGTAATATGTAATTCCAAAATTCATTTGGAATTCCAAAGGTTGTAGAAGTCAAAAGGTCCCTAGAAGCTATAAAGTCAAGAATCATGAGGATGTGAAAGGTCATTCCTCAAGTTATAAATAATTTCTCATGTAAAGGAATTTTAACCTTGGGTTCTCCCACAAGGAATTAGAGAGACAAAGTTAGTACTTTTTGGGAGAAAGCAGTGGCTGTGATGCTCCACTATTGAAGCTAGTGGTGTGCATTGCATTTATGTATCTTGAGACGTTTGCTTAATATTGAATCCTTCCTTCCAAGGCCAACACATTTTCACGCATGGATTTTGAATATTTCTAAGGCTATTCTTTGAATGTTTATGGGTCATGTTTTCTTTCAACAATACTGTATTAATTGAACTATTTTGGTCACTTTGGTGCTCCTTTTTGGAAATGTGTTGTTTTTTTATAATGATTGCCGCATCCTTGTGAACTATTTCACTTGATGTTAGACGAGTCTTACTCATTTATGTGTGTCTCCATTAGGGTAGTACTATTACTTCTCTCTTATAGAATCATTTTATTTTCCAATTTGGCGTAAGATAACCTTGATACATCGACAATTGAACACTCAAAAGTCATACTATCTTAGCCATTCAAAAGGACAATTGCGCTTCTCTCTCGTGTTGACAGCTAAAGGCAAGACATATTTTTAAGTAAATGATAGGCGGTTCATATTCCGAATGAGACTCCTACACCAAACGGTTTGAGGTCTCGTTGGGACCTTATATCAAGGAGATCCCCTATATGTTGGCAGTATCCAACACTATCAACATTCTGTCGCTATAAGGAGGGAAACCATTTTTTTATGGATGATAACTCTACATACCTAAATCATTCTTCTTCTAGACAAGGTAGTGTTAGATGTGGAGCCTGATTATCTTCCTGATTCATAGGTCTTGTTTCAGCTGTGTGTGGATCTCAATCCTCTAAGGGGGGGTGTGTGGGGGCTTCCCCCCCACTGTTGCTGCCTAGGGGTTCCAAGGGGGGGGAGGGTCGACAGGGTGGTTGCATGTTTGGAGCCCCCTAGAGGGGGTTTGAGGGTAGCACCCTCGAAGCTAAAAATAGATGAAAATTTTCCTTATAAAATATTGTAATTTCGTATTCAATATGGGTCATTCATTAGGCGAATGATATGATGACATAAGTTATGTTTAATTTATGGTTTTTTCCCTAGAAGGCAACCCCTAAGTTTATATGAGAGAATTGTATTGCGAATGAGTATTATTATTCTAAGCAAGAAAGAGAGAAGATATTGTGTGAGAGTTGTTAAACACCATGTTAAGTACACACATGGTGTATGAGGAAGATGAGCACACACACACAAGAGACTCAACACACAATGAAAGATAAGCGTGAGGCTTTCTTATTTTCCATTATACAAAGATGTACATTTATAGTACAATGGTGTGACTCTTGGTTTCATCTTCCGAGGTCACTTGGACTCTATTGTGACTTTTCGCATTCCACACCTACCCATAGAGGATTAGGTGTTTCAACATCCCCCCTTAATCCGAAGGGGTATGTGTGAGTCCAAGAAAAGAGTTGTAATACAAATCTGCAAAGTATACATGCCAGCACTTGGGCTGAATCAACTCTATGAAATGTTGGAAAAAAGAGGTGGTTTAAGGATGACCACCAACACTGGAATGCAAAACTTGTTGCAGTTCCCGGAACTCTTCCAAAACTGGCAAGAAGCTGAAGGCTTCTGCTAGAGAAATTGTCCCTCATATAAAAAAGGGAGACCTTCAACCTAAAAGAAGGGAGGTCTACTACCTGTGATGGTTTGGATTACCAACAACTCTGGAATGCTTGAAGCATTTCCTGGAACTCAACCAAAGGTGGCAAGAAGCTGAAGGCTTCTGCTAGAGGAAGTGTTCCTCATATATGAAAGGGAGACCTTCGACCTAAAAGAAGGGAGGTCTACTACCTGTGATGGTTTTAGGTTATCCACCAACCAAAGATGATGGTTTAAGGTTTTCCACCAACTGAAGGCATGCTCATGGGCATCCATGTCTCTGGCTACATCTCTGAATATGGAATGACGAATTGTGGCTCAGGCTCGCTTGAATTGCTGTGTCTCTGGCTACAACTCTGAACATAGAATGAGAGATTGTGGCTCAGGCTTGCTTGATCTGTCGTCGAAGCTTGTACATGACCACCATTTTCCCCCCTGTCAGGGACAAGGTGAGATGAAGATGGATCCCCGTTGGGATTCGAAACGTCGACAAGTCTTCTATGATACCGTGGATAATCCGATTTCTGATTACAATTTCCCCCCCTGTCAGGGACAAGGTGAGATGATGGCGAAAACTCAACTGCAAGTTTACTCAATATTCGTGAACAAGTTCTAACATGTGTCTTAAACATCTTCTTGGCTACTGATGCCCATTGCCAAGAAGCGATCCATCCAAGATGAATCTTTGTTCTTGCAGGAGACTTGTGTCTGAAGCATCTTTATGAAGAATGAGTGTGCCGACCACAGTGCTTGCATGGATGAAGATCAAAACATTGATCTTTCATATGGCCAACTCGATCACAGTGTTGGCATTTTACAATCTGGTGTTGTTGTTGTGGAGCAAGATCTGGAACAGCTGCAGGTGAACTGTTATACAGGAATCCGACACTCTAAAATATGATGGGCTTGGAGTAGTCTGGAATATGAAAGGTCACATCCTTGTCATATCCAAGACCAGTTCTGTGCTTGTTGTGGACAAGCTCTTCCCAAGGTCTGATGATGGGCTTGAGAAGTGCAGGTTGAAATTCTGCATCTACATGTACATCTGCTCTAGTACAAGGAGGTGAATGTGGATCAACTGCAACTTTATCTTCTTTCTTCTGGCGAGAGTCCTTCACAATCTTCTGAACAGAAACAGGTTCAGAATGGTGACTCTTTTGTTGAAGTTCATCTTGCTGGAGTTGAGATTCCAACTGTAAAAACTCAATCTTTTCTCGTGCATCTTGCAAATAACTTTGAATATTACAAAGAGCATCCTTGCTCATTCTTATCATATCATGAACATTGGAATGAATGATGTGATTCAACAACTCTAATGCCTCATTGATTTTAGCCATTTCAACAACTTAGGCTCAAAAAATGAAAGGGTGTCGGCTTCCACTGAAAATTCACCCATTTACAATATGATTCCACAACAAATACAAATGACTCCAAAGAATTTCCAACTATGGAAATTTCAAAGTACAAATTGTGCTCATCAAATGATGGAGGACAATCAACAATGACTTACATCAACCACTGATTGCAACTATGAAGAAGATGCAAATTCCACTCACAATACAATGTCAATGCAATACAATATCTCTGCAAAATATGTGCAGCTGAAAACACTATGCAAGAAGCCTTTAAGGCAGCTGAATTTTCCTTCAAAAGAATTGTTTTCAATGATGGCAAACTTGTCTTCAAATGTCAATTTATTCGAAAAAACACCCTCTTATATATGCCACAAATCATAAAATGTCAAATCTTCTCTTTTCACTATGTATTCAGTCAGTTTTCTCTTCATATTCCATTTCCTTTTTTTTTTCTGCTGTTCATATTCTCTCTTTCCTCTCTCTCTCTACTGTTTTTTTTTTTTTTTTTGTTAAATTAAAAAATAGATTAATAAAAAATTAATTGAAAATGGAAAAGGAAATTTATTTAAAAGGGAGGAGGGAATTTATTTATATGGAAGGGTGGTTTATTAATGGGGAGGGGGGAGGACTATTATATGGAAGGGGCGGTGTTAAGTATATGGAAGGAGCAGTGTTAAATGGTGAGAATTTAAAATGGGGGAGGGGTGGGCGGAATTTTAAATGGAGAGATAGTATTACATAAAAATTTAAAATGAGAGGTAGTATTACATGGGAGGGTGGATTTTAGAAGGGAGAGGGAGCAACGTTAGAAGAAGTGGGCAGGCCGTGGGAAAGGGGATGAGGGTTGATAAGGGGAGGGAATCATTGGAGAGGGGAGTCGAATGGGTAGGAGGAGCGAGTTGGGTGCAAGCCGACGGTAACCGTGAGGGGTGGGAATGGAATGGCGGCTGCGTGTAAAGAGAAGGGGCGGTTGTAAAGCCGAGGGTGCAGTGGGAGCGGGTAGGGAGTTGAGAGGAGGGCACTGTGAGATTGCAGAGGGAGAGCGCGGAGGCTGGTAAGGGAGAGTGGTGGGACGGTGTTGTGTGAAGGAGGAGAGCCGTAAGGTGAGTGACGTGTTAAGAGAGATGGCTCGAGTGGAATGGGAAGAGCGCTGCAGAGTGTGAGGGGGAGGGTTGAGTATGCACTGTAGTGTGGGATTGAGGGGGATGCGCAGAGTATAGTGAGGAGGGGAGGGCCGTAGAGCAGAGTTGGGAGTGTATGGGTAGGAAAGAGCTGTGAGCTACGTGGGGTTTGAGTTGGGGCAGGTGTAGAGCCTGAAAATGTTTTTTTTTGTATATAATTTTTTTTTTTTTTAATTTAAACCAGCAGAGAGCAGAGGAGTAAGAATAGCAGTAGAATTTTTTTTTCTTCCAAATATAGAGTAGAATTAATTTCAGCAGCAGAAAATGCAGATATGAAGAATTTTACAGCAGAAAAACTCAGATTTCTTTTGCAGAGAAACCCAATATAAATAAAATCCAACAGTTCTTCAAATTGCAGATTTTAATAAGAAGAAATTGCAGAGAAAAATTAGAATGAAAACCTTCAGATGGGCAGTGCTGCCTTTCTTCAAAGCCAATGCCTGAATGCTGCCAATTTATGAATGTTAGGATTTTGAATGCTGCTCCTCTTCAAAACACTTATGAATGGCGGCAAAAAGACTGCTACAAAAACCCTGAGCGCTGCAAAAATGCCAAGAATTTTTGCAGATATGCACAAGCCATAAACACAAATGGCTCACTCAATTTGGAGCAGGGCCAGCAATCGCCCGCTCTGATACCATGTTAAAAACCATGTTAAGAACACACATGGTATATGAGGAAGATGAGCACACACACACAAGAGACTCAACACACAATGAAAGATAAGCGTGAGGCTTTCTTATTTTCCATTATATAAAGATGTACATCTATAATACAATGGTGTGACTCTTGGTTTCATCTTCCAAGGTCACTTGGACTCCATTGTGACTTTTCGCATTCCACACCTACCCATAGAGGATTAGGTGTTCCAACAAGAGTGAAGAGGAAATTACATCGGATATGTTGTAGGTTGTATCTTTTCATTTTTCCAGATAATATAAAAGGAAGAACTGGTTGTTTCTCTGTGGACAAAGCCCAAATTGTGTGAACCATGTATATTTGTGTCTCTCTTATTCTATGTATTTCTGTATTTGTGTTTTTGAAATATTTTTTGTATTTCATTGCTCCTTTAATTAATTTATAACGACTGGTATCAGAGCCGAAGGTTTATTTGGCTGATAACATTGCAAGAGAGAAGCGTTCATGGTTCAAGTAAGAGCAATGGTGGAAGATGGTAGGCTCAGGGTCAAGAAATTTAATGACCAAAATTACCAGCTATGGAATCTGTAGATGGAAGATTATCTGCATCAGAAATATCTGTACCTAGCATTGAGCGGAAAATCAAAGAATTTGACAAGTATGGCAAATGAAGGATGGGATTTCCTCGACAGAAAGGCACTAGGAACAATATGACTATGTCTGGAAGTGTCGGTGGAATTGAACATTTCAAAGGAAACGAAAACATAAGGTTTAATGAAGACATTGGAAAAATTATATGAAAAACCCTTAGCCTCAAATAAGATATTCATTATGAAGCATCTATTTAATATGAAGATGTCAAAGGGTGGATATGTTGTTGATAATTTAAATGAATTTAACACAATTACTAGTCAGTTCAGTTCTTTAGGGGTAAATTTTAATGATAAAGTTAGGGCTATGTTATTTCTATGTTCATTGCCAGAAAGTTGGAATGGCTTAGTTATGGCTATTAGTAACTATATATGGATCTAGCACTTTAAATTTTGATGATGTTGACGATGGCATCTTTAGCGAGGAAATGCAATGAAAAAACTCCAGTGAGACATTAGGTAATGCTTTGACTGCAGAGACTAGGGGAAGAAAAATGGAAAGAGGAAAGATCCTAAGAAATCACATTGAATCAAGAAAATGAAGATCCAAGTTTAGATCGGGGATAGTGTACTGGAAATGTGGGAATAAATGACACCTAAAGAAAGACTGCAAATCTCGGAAGGGAAAATAAGGAGACTGTTCAGTGCCAGTTTTGTACACTTTTTCTACCTTTGTTTTCCCTATTTTTTCTCTTAACTATAACCAATGGGAGTATCTTTGCCTCTTTCTCCTAACTTTCTACCCTAACTTGTGCTGTTTCACCTTGTTTTTATTACTTTTCCAACTCACCAATTATTATGATATATCATACCTTTTTATGACTAATTGATGGTGAATGTTTGGAGAAGATCGATGGTCTTTGTGTTTTCTTTTCAGATGTCATTTATAGCACCAAATATCCCGAGTACAAAGTTCAAAAAAGCAGTTAAGAGGGTGCTATTACAACAAATCAATGTTGTTACACCTTGCTATTACAGACTCGCCATCAAACTGTTGTTACATTCTGCTGTTATAGACTCGTTGGCGAACTGCTGATACAATTGTACTGTTGACTGATCTCGTCAACACTTGTTGCTCATCTGTCCTCTGGCTGTTACACTACAGCTATGATTATATTACGATAGTTGTAGAAGTTGTTTAGCATTGTATTTTTGGGATAACAGCCTAAGGGCAGTTTTGATTGTAATATTTTATTTTCTAGTCAGAACTTTATTAGGAAGTGGTTATAACTATATGTGTTTTATTTCGATCAACATGAGAATCATAAGATTCTCATGACTGATCTATCCCTTAATTTTATGATGTAACCACTATATAGGTCTCGGCCCCAGAGGTCGGAAGGTTAGTAGAGAACAACATTATTTTGGCTATGTAATTGTGTTTAGATTAATACATATTATCTTGTTATTGTTGTTACATGTGTTATTCTATTTAGTTTACGTTAAGTTCTTCCTCTACCTACGCCTTGCTAGGGAGGAAGGGCCCTCCTTCTTAGCAGGGATTTCAGTGATTAAAGTAGTTGTGTGTCTAATTTTATTTCAGTTTATGTATCAATCGAGTGTTGTTGTTGCTGTTCAGCTGAGAATATATCCGCTTCAATTTCAATATTCTATATGTTGTTACACATGATATTATAAACACCAGTTGGGTACTTGTTGTGTGGCACGCCAGATAGACTAATTGAAGTTTGATTTCAATCTTGTAGAGCCTTTTACTTCTGCATGAGTGATTTATTTCCAACATTTACTTCAGCAATGATTTATTTCTTTGCTTCTGGTTGGTGTGTCGGCACAGACAATGCAACTGTCATTGGAATAAAAATACGTCCCTGGATTGATAATTAAATGTGTGTTGTTTAGTCATTTAATAGTGATTTATATAGTCCAACATTTTGGCGCCGTTGCAGGGGATGGCAGTGGCGATCCAATCAATCAGAGTTATTTCTTAGAAGTGCAATTTTCGTGTGTTTTCCTAGAGTGTCTCCAGCGACACAGTTGCCGGGAAGTAAGAAGAGAGGTAAGAACCTACACATCACTTTAACAAACTTGAGCGGGCTCACCAATGTTTTACTGGGACACTTAGGAGGTTGAATTTATGAGCATTTTTTTTTTCTTAAAGTGTCTCCAGTGACACAATTGCTAGGTGGTAACACAAGAGGTAAGAACCTGCACATCGCTCTAACAAACTTGAGCGGGCTCACCAATGTCTTGCTAGGACACTTAGGAGTCGAATTTTGGGTGTTTTTTTAGGGTGCCTTCAGCGATACAGTCGTTGGGCGGTAAGATGAGAGGTAAGAACCTGCACATCGCTCTAACAAACTTGGGCAGCCTCTCTGCTGTAGAAACTGAAGCACTTATAGGATGAATTGATACACATAAGGCCCATGTGTGTCGTTAGGACAACATCAACATATCCAAACACCCCCCACTATACTGACTACAGGAAAGATGGGTCGTAAGAAGGAAAAGAAGTGTGCATATTTGGGAAGGAAAACATTCTTTGGAGATTTGATTTCAAGGGCAAAAAAGGAACAGTCCACGTCATATAGAGATAATAGGAAGACAAGACCATAGAAAGCAGCTACCATATCAAGGCTAGGGCCATCGGTGTCTTTCGTGTATGGACCTCACCATCCTTCAAACAACATATCCACTCTCGATATAAAAAATCCAGATTCAAAATAACAGTGGAAAATCATTGATCAAGATTTGAGAATTGAAGGACATAAAGAGACTAGTGGGGAACATCAGGGACCTGAGGAACAACATTCGGTTGATCATCAATTCAACGTTGGTAGTGTTGTTAAACAGTTGGTCCTGGAGCAGCATGATCTTTCTAATTTTCAATCTCCAGTAAACTCCGAGGGCAGTTCATCCCATCAGGAAGAATCAACCATGGGGGACGAGAATGTAAAGACAAACAACTCTGTTACTTTTGAATTCCCAATAGTAGTAACACGGGATAAGGCTCCTATGAATAATATTCCTTTATCCTCCCTGCCATCCTTTCAGGGGATGGATGTTGAAGATCCTGATACCTTTCTGTTCGAATTTGATGTGTTGTGTAGAGGCTATGACTACACTTCAAATGCCCAGAAGATGAAATTATTCCCTACTACTCTGAAGGGAGCAACATTAAATGGTTCATGAGATTGGGTGCTGGCACGATTTGAACTTGGAATGACATGAGAGAGGCTTTCCTCTTTAAGTATTGGACTACTGCCGAACCAGGGACTTGAAGGACGAGATTTTCAAAATTGCACAGAAGGAGGAGGAAAGGCTGTAAGACTATCTGAAGCGATTTCACTACAATTTACAGAGGTCTTAATTCAGTAATTTAGATCCATAAATTCTAAAGCCAATATTCTTAAGAGGTTTAAGAGATGATTGTCTGGAGCATTTGAACATAATAGGAAAATGAGACATATCACAAGAGACGTTTGATGAGATAATGAAGCTTTGCCTGCGTAGCTCAAGAGGATCAGTTAAGGGAAGAGTTTCAGTTTGGGATCCTTCACTTTGGATATAGAAGTATGCAAGTGGAGGAGTAACCAGAGTAGAGATCGGGAACTCATTTGAGGATTTTAAAACCGACCTCCTTAGCACTCTCTCTGCACAAATCACTACGATACAAGTCAAGAAAGCACAGGCAGAAGCTGAAGCGGCCTTAGCAATATTCTATCCCCGATGCAAAAAGAAACATTTGGAAAGAGAATGTGGACTGAATAGTGTTAGCATGTGCAACATTTGTGAGTTTTCACATTCTACGAATCAGTGTCCTAAGTTTCCCAGACTGAAGGCGGTACTTCAAGAATCAAGCGAGGATGTTCAATCTTCTTATTTCATCGGATCAAAGGGACCATGGCAGCGACAACCTACAGGTATCCCTTCTGATTTTTTTTCTTTTTATCCTTGGATTTATGTCTATAATAGTCAACAATACCCATGGCAGTATCCTAATCCTTCCTCAACATTATTTTCCTCACCATGGAACGAGTGGCCATCTCCTCCACCAATGCAATACCCTCCATTACAACCCAATCCTTAGGGTCAGAACTGGATAAGCAATGGCCAAGGTCCAGTACCCCCTCCAATACCAATGCAATAGCAGCAATTACAACTGCCTTCTATTCAAAATCCTACACCTTTTGTTCGACCCCAATTACCCGTGCAACCTAACCCCAATCCAAATATTAAGGCGACCCAGAGCATGGATGCTCCAGTTACCCTCCAGACTTATCTTATTACTCCTATCAGACTTAATGAGGTTCAGCTTCTATAAGGGAAAATAATCAGATCTGAACATAGCCCCATTATTACCGAAGAAAGTGAATCACCCAGGAAGGATATGGACGATTCTGAGGCAGTTGTTACACATGTAACAACTGATACAACACCCGTTGTTACATCTGTAACAACCAGAGAGGGAGGGTCTATTGTTCCTACAGAAGCCAATCCGAGTAAGGCTGGTACATCTGTGATAGCCGACTGCCAATCCGAGTAAGGCTGGTACATCTGTGATAGCTGACTCAGTTGTTAGTATTCATAACCCCCCATACCCTCAATGATTAACTGAAACTGGGCTAGTATCACAACCTGAATCTGAATTCTTCAGGTATTTACACAATTTGTATGTGCATATTCCTCTGTTACAAGCCCTTAAAGAAGTCCCTATCTACGCTAAAACACTAAGGGATCTATGTGTCAAAAGACCTGGAAGGAAACCTAAAGACCCTACTACTATCCATGTCATGGGTAAATTGTCTGATCTTATGATTGATCAACCTTTGTTGATTAAATATAATGACCCAGGGAACCCTACAGTGACTGTCCATATTGACAATCATCCCATAACCAATACTTTGATTGATCTAGGGGAAAGTATTAATGTTATGAATAAAGACCTCTTAATCTCTTAGGGACTCCATGGACTTAGACCTACACCTACAGTGCTTGAATTAATAGATAGGTCCCGTGTCAAGCCCGAGGGAGTAATCGAAGATGTGGTTATCACTGTGGCTTCCTAGAATTATTTGGCTTACTTTCTCATTTTACAGACTAAATCCAACCTGGGGGGTCATCCTTTAATCTTGGGAAGACCGTGGCTGGCCACTGCAGACGCATATATAGGATGTAGGTTTGGACCTATGATGATCTCAGATGGACAGACCACTCAGAACCTGAACCTTTATCCCCCAGAAAATCCTCATATGGATTCGAGTAGGTTTGGTGGGACGAATTTACACCTGAATCTGATCTTTCTCTACCTCTTCTCACACTTGGAAAATCACAATACTTTAAGGATGAAACAAAGGACGATATCATTAATGGTTTTATTAGTAATTCAATCCATGTTGCCTCCATTATAGATTTGGGAGAAGAAGGTGAGGAAGATGATGCAATTATTGAACATTTGAAAACAACTCCACTTACTATCAATAGTCCCGTTGAAATCAAACCTGGAAAATGTTTAAACATCAATCCTAACCTGACTGCTGAACAAAACAGATTGCTGATACAAATGTTATAGAAATACAATACAGATTTCTGATACTGAGATGAAAGGAATCCATCCTGGCCTATGTACTCACCACATTTACCTTAAAGAGGATTTCAAACCAGTTAGACAACCTAAACGCCGAATGAACTCCGCACTTAAGGAGATAGTGAAAGAATAATTGTAGAAACTGCTTAATGCTAATTTCATCTACCCCATTTTCGACAGTCAGTGGGCGTCTCCGCTTGTCATAGTTTCGAAGAAGAATGGAAAATGGAGAGTCTGTGTTGACTATAGAGAACTTAACAAGGCCACTCAAAATGACCATTTTCCTTTATCATTCATTGATCAAGTCTTGGACACTCTTTCTAGAAAAAAATTCTTTTTATTTCTAGATGGGTTTAGTGGCTATAATCAAATAAAGATTGCACTAGAAGACCAAGACAAGGCAACCTTTACTTGTCCATGGGGTACTTTTGCATACAGAGTCCTTCCCTTTGGCCTCTATAATGCACCAGCAACCTTTCAAAGGGAAATATTGGGTATTGTTTCTGATCTTTTGAATGACTGTCTTGAAATATTTATGGATGATTTTACACCCTATGGGGATGCCTTTGAGACAACATTAGCTAACTTGGAAAAAGTGCTGGAACGTTGTGAACAAACTAATGTTTCTCTGAGCACGGAGAAATGCCACATGATGATGACCGAAGGAATTGTGTTGGGACATTTCATTTCAGCAGATGGAATCAAGGTAAATCCTGCAAAAATTGAGGTAATCTCGAAAATCCCAACCCCTAAGACTCCAAAATAGGTACACGGTTTTCTGGGAAATGCAGGATACTATAGGAGATTTATAGAGAATTTTTCAAAGATTGCATCTCCTTTATTTTCATTGCTTATGAAATATGTGAAATTTGTGTGGACAGGGAAGTGTGAGCATGCCTTTTTAAAATTAAAGAACTATGTAACATCAACACCTAGTTTACGAGGAACAAACTGAGAATTTCCGTTTCATATTGCTACAGATGCATCTGACATGGCTCTGGGTGCTATTTTGGGGTAGCTGGAGGAGAAGAAACCTTATGCCATTTATTACATCAGCAGGAACTTGAATCCAACAGAACTCAACTACACTATTACTGAGAAGGAATTCCTAGTAGTAGTGCACGCTATTAACAAATTCTGGCACTACATCACTAGGTATCAAGTATTTTTACACACTGACCATGCTACATTTCGATTTTTAATGAAAAAACCAATTACTAATGGTAGAGTTAAATGATTGTTATTGTCGTTACAAGAATTTGATATTACTATTTTAGACAAACCCAGAAAAGATAATGTAGTTGTTGATTTCCTTTCTAGATCAACTATAAGTGATGACTGCACTGTCACTGAGGATTCTTTTCCAGATGAGTATATTTTTGCCATTTCTACTCACTCAATATGGTATGTAGATATATCCAATTACCTTGCTGCAGGAAAATTCCCACACCAATTGTCTTCCAGAGAAAGGAGGATTATACAATAGAGTGCTACCTACTCCTGGATAGAAGGCAATCTCTATCACACCGGGCCAGATTTTCAGATTAGGCAATGTGTTAGAGAAGATTAGGTATTTGAGATCTTGAAGGCTTGTCAGGAGGAACCTTGTGGAGGACACTTCGCTGACAAGAGGACAAGACATAAAGTACTCTCAATAGGGTACTATTGGCCAACCATATTTCAAGATGCCAAGAAGTTTGTGAAAGGATGTGATAGCTTCCAAAGGATGGGCCAACCTCTGAAATAATATGAGATGTCGTTACAACCTCAGATAGTAATAGAACCATTTGAGAAATGGGCCCTAGAATTTGTGGGTCCAATTAATCTTTCATCACAACAAAAAACATACATATTGGTCTGCACCGATTATGTCACAAAATGGGTCGAAGCAAAGGCATTAACTAGAGCAACAGAGCAGGTTGTTTCAGACTTCCTGTTTCAAGATATTTTTGTTAGCTTCGGGATACCCAGAGAGATAGTGATAGATGGAGGACCTCAATTCACATCTCATTTGATCAAGAAGTTGGCTGAAAAACATGGAATTCATCACAAAATCATTACACCATATCACCCACAAGCAAATGGTCAAGTAGAAAGCACCAATAAAGTCATTAAGGGAATCTTAACAAAGACAATAGTCAGCCACCAAAGAAACTGGGCCGAGAAACTTCCAGAGGTATTGTGGGATTACAGGACAACATGGAGGAATACTACAGGCTTCTCGCCATATGAACTGGTGTATGGTAAGAATCCCTTATTCCCCATATAATTTGAAATAAAGACATTAAGAACAACATTGCAGGTCGATCTGGATTTGAGTACAACACTGACTCAAAGACTGAACCAACTCAATGAGTTGGAAGAGAGATGTCTGGCTGCCATTCAACAGATAGAGATCATTCAACAACAAAGACCCAGACGACATGATGGGTTTATTAAGAAGAAAAGTTTCCAGAAAGGAGATTGGGCTCTTTTGTACGATTCAAGGTTCAAAGATTTTAAAGGCAAGCTCTGCCCCAGATGGCTAGGTCCTTACGAAGTGAATACAGTATTTGACAATGGGACTGTACAATTGGTCACCATTGACAGTGCTAAGAGATCGTTACTAGTTAATGGGCACTGTCTAAGGTTATATTATCAACCCACTTTGAAGGAATCATTTGTCAACATTTTCGCGGACTCTGATCTTCATGTTATGACAACATGAGAAAATTATCCTGTGCAGCCTTAAAAATTGAAATTCCAATTAGTGCAGCAGTTGAAAACCACCTTTGTGGTGGCTGTTACACCTGTTTAAAAAAATAAAATAAAAAAAAAAAATAAAAAAAAAAAATAAAAAAAAAAATAAAAATAAAAATAAAAAATAAAAAAAAATAAAAATAAATAAATAAATAAAAAATCTAACTGTGAAAACTCCTTTTCGGGGCGCAGTTAGACAATCATTAACAACTGAAAACTACTCTTGTGGCGATTTTTACACCTATGTTTTTCTTCCCGAAACATCATCTCCCTTTTTGATCTATTTTATAGGATGATGGTATTCATATAATTTCCTTTTTTGTGCCAATTTCTCCTGATTATTATGTTTTTTCTGAGAATAATCTAAGGGTTGTCTTCGCTGTTACATGCCACGAATACTCTTTTTTTTTTTTTTGATTCATTCCATAAACAACAATAACTATGCCGACAAAATGCAATAACACGAGCGCTACAAGCAGGAAACCGCCAATACAGAGTCTCCCTCCATGCCACCTCAGGTATGTCATTAAAAAGGTAAACGTTGTCATTGACGATTCAATGAATAATTGGAAAAGTAATGGTACTCCTGTGATGGCCGTGGGCGGCCGTCACCACTAATATGGGGGAGGGGATATGTCTTGAAATCATTACAAAAAGCTGTAATCATAAATATCTATCAAATCTGTACGCACCTCATTAATAACAGAATTTCTAATGATGACCGAATCTGGTTGGAAAAGAGTGTGTGTACGAAATCCCATTACTTTCCATAATGAGCCATTTATGAATATTAGTGTGAGCTATGATTTGGTAAATCCATAAAAGTTGTCACCTTCCATCAACCTCCTTGACTGAAACCTTGCATCCTCTTTGTAAAATCGTCGATTAGGATAAGCAGAGACGTCGAGAAGCAGGGAATTCAAAGACATAGTGATGTTATAGTGGGGCTGAACAACAAAAAAGTGAATTCAGAAACAAAATGATATTACAGTGTGGTTGAAAATCAAGAAGAAAATTTAGAAACAAACAACAAAGATGGGTGGGGCAGTGGTCAGGCACGAACCGGATACTATGGACGCTCTACAGAATTTTCCAGAAGCCTACCATATATTCAAAGATGCTATATGGATTGAGTTTTTCTAGAACCTTGAAGGCTCAGACGAGGCGGTGGTAATTGAATTTGCTCAGAACTTGAACAATAATCAAACTCGAGTAAGGGGCATGCAAGTGGAGGTGACTTAAGAGGTAATTTATCGGGTATCTTCATTGCCAATGGAGGGGTGAAGGTGGTTTAAAAGAAAAATCAATTACCCCTCCTTGAAAGAAGACTTCCTAGTGGGGGAAGAAAAACTGGAGAAGAAAGGGAGAGGAATTGACAAATTGTCACTTCCTCATCCTTAGGAAGATGTTGCCCTGGGCTTAATTAAATATAGCACTTGTGAGGGAAGATCCACAATAGTGTTCAACTATCACTTTCCTCTGCTTAATCTCCCGCGGCACCAACAAAGAATTAGTCTTCCATTCTATTTGTTAGGGAACATCAAGCATATGGAGACAACAGTGAAAACAACAGCGCACCCAGAGGCATGTGTGACTAATCATAGACTCATTAAGCTAATCGTGCTGGATGCCCTAGGCCAGCAAGGAAAAAATTGGGAAGAATTCAAGCGAAAGAGGCCAAGGACAAGCCGGGGGAAACAAACCATGACTTCAGGAGGAAGTTAGGCAGAGGTGGAAACCTAGACTCGGCCTGCTGGAGTTAGGATTGGGAAAAAGCCTATTGATGAACCAATTGGGGATATAAGACCAAAACAAAGAGTGAAATTCAGCATACCTGCAGAACCTTGGCATACGACCGAAAAGAAGATGGAAGCAGAAGTTTTAGAAGAAGAAAGGCAACCCTCCTCACCAGGTAAAGACGAAACCAATGCCTTGTTGTTAGAAATTGAAAGTATAAGAAAGGAAAACGAAGAATTAAAGCAGGAATTCTCTGAGGGGAAGGAAATTCTAGTGTCTGTATGCATGACATGTTTTCAAGACTTAAAAACAGTGGGATATAAGGCCTATAGAGAAAATATCAACCTAATGGAAACAAAAACAGAACAACAGGAGGTTGTTACACAAGAACCTGCTGATGATACTGCTATTACACAAGAACCAACAGTTAAAGTAGAGCCTCCTGTAATAATTGACCTAGAAGCCGACCCACAAGAACCTGTGGAGACCACTCCTATTGTAGAAGAAACAATAATGGACACATAGGCTACTCTAGGTGGAAACAAAGGGGCTGACACGCAAGAACCCACTGAGGAGGCTTCTGTTACACAAGAAATAGCAGCAGAGGTGGGACAACCCCATGGAGCAGAGGCTGGTACACCCATTGTTGATGAATATATTGAATGCAAGAGAACGCCGTGTCCCATTTCAGGATGGAGTTATGATAAAATCTTGCCAATTTCTAAGTTACAAAAGTGGAAACATGAAGCAATCTCCCTTCGGGAGAGGATGATTTCACTAAAGGAACATCAAAGAGAAATATATACTTTACATTAAAAATGGATGAAAGAAGAATTGAAGAAAGGATGGGAGAATTACAAGAAGAAGGAAACTCCTAAGAATCAGGAAGAACAGTTGCTGTTGTTACAACAACAGGTTCAGGATCTCACCATAGACAAGCAAAAGCTTCATGACCTCGCCCTCAACTCGCTGGGTTGTAGGCAGCCTTCTCCATTCTATCCTATTTTTCTGTGGGAACATTACTTCTTGTTTCAATTGAAAGCCATTATGCATGATAGAACTTATTTATGTTCTTCCACTCATACGTTTCTAGATGTTTTCCGTGCCTCCGATTTTGATGAGCAAAGCTTGATGTGTGAGTTATTCTTACACAATATTATTTGTGAATATGTGAGTATGCGGATGGTTGTGATAGTATTCTCTATATGGGAGATCTTCAATTGAGGGTGTTTGTGTCCTTCATGAAAAATCAGATTGAATGGCATATAGCCATTAAATCTATGGATACTAATGAGGAGACGACGACATTGTGGCTTTGGGCAGAACCAGGATGGCCTGTTGAGTTGAGACACGAATTCATGAGAATGCTAAGTACCCCTGGGATTAAAGAAATAGCTGCCACTTATAGAAGAATAATTATGAACTTCTACCTCAATCAGTTCTCAATGATGAAGAGTCGACCTTTGACAGGGTGCTTGAAACGCATGGAATCCAGTAGTGCTGAGCTATTGAAGGGGGATCCATTCTCATTCCAAAATTTCATGGTGGTTGTTACATATGTACCAGATTATGCACAGATTGTACAATCCCTTGGTGCTTTGTGGTTGGGATTAACATTCAAGTTTCCTTTGATCTGGCTGCCAATTGAGGATTACTAGATCAATTATGAATTGAGTAAGTATGAGTTAGAATCCTGGGTACGACAGTTGATGGCCAATCAGGGATACAAGTCTGTAGATGAAGATATAGCTGGTGCTTATGATCTCACCAACCTACACAAAAGATATTCCCATGAGAGATGAGTTTGCATGAGGACATGCAAGTATTTTAGTTGAGGGGAGATGTTGGGTGCCAGTTTTGTACACTTTTTATACCTTTGTTTTCCCTATTTTGCCTCTTAACTATAACCAATGGGAGTATTTTTTCCTCTTTCTCCTACCTTTCTAAGATCATTGGAATTGGTAAGATTTTTAGAAAGCAGAGGTAAAAAAGGTGGTAGAAGCATGAAAAAAGGGATGTTTTTTGCATTTTTCTTCAAAATGGGAAGGTGACATGTTGACCTGATGTCATATCTGTGATGTAGAAGTGAAAATAAATCCAACCATATAAAAATTTCTCCATTTATATGCTCTGAGGAAGAGTGTCGCACCGCTGCACGACGCTTCTGCAATGACCATTTTTTTCAGATTTTCTAGAAATGTTCTACAAAAATAGGGCTTAAAGAGGGATCGACATCTCTCTAACCATAATGGTTTTTGCAAAACGGAGAGAGTTTTTTGTTCTTTGGTATTTTTTGAACACACACATCCTCTCGTGTTCCATAATAATTTCCCATTTTCACATAATCCAAGTTGGACTTTGATCACTAAAAATTTTCAGAAGCGTAGCGCATCCTCAACAGAAACGCCATGCCTACTTTGATATGGAATTTGGATGCCTTCCCAGATGATTTTTGGGCTGTAAGTGCTATGGTTGGAAATATTAGGATGTATGATACAAAATGCAGTCATCAAGCATTTCAAAACCATGCTCCAAACCCCTAAAAAGTGGACTTGAAGACAACCTATTCAAAAGTGCAGAAAATGACCTCGAGCGAATGTATTTTTGGCATTTATCTCAAATCATAACACCTGTGCATAAAATTAAAGAGGTTTTTGTTACTTTGCCTATTATTGACAAAAACCTCTTTTAATTTTGAAAAATTCATTTACATTACTTCATAAACGGATTTAAAAAAAAAATTGTCCTTGTGTGCAATGCAAACCCTAGCTTGATCACAAAACTCTAAAAATGATACCATGGGTTTGATTTGGCTCAAAATTGGAATTTTAGCCTCCCTTATGAATCTTTTTTTCTCCCTCCATGGTGTTTTTCAATGAGATAAAACCTAGCTAGATGAAATGGGTAGGGGAGATGAAGATTAGGAAAAAAGGGGATAAAGGTAGGGTGCTTTTAGGGGCAAAAATGGGATGGAAGGAAGTTAGGAAAAAATCCCTAAAAAATTCAGGAGGTAGGGTAATGAGTTGGATTTACACTTCAAGTGAAACTTCTAGAAATGGGCATGAGGAAGGTGGCCAAAATATCAAAACACTGAAATATCCTAGTTTTATGCGAAAATGTAGTGAAGATTAGGATTTTGATGAAATTGATGGAAAGGAAGGTTGTGAGTGATAGGGAGTGTTAAGGTATGATTTATGGATGTTATGTGAAGGTTTTATATGGTTAGAGTAGGGATTTATTAGCTAAAAAAAGAAAAATATGGAAAACACCAAAAACGTAGTGGATGGACCTAATGAAAGAAACCACTCATTTGCTGATGAAATTTGACTTGAGAGAGGCAAGAATGGTTTCCACTTACTTTTTAGGTGATGTATGAACCCTTATGCAGTGTTTTTGGAGCTTGAATTACTTATTTGGAGCTCCAACACCAAAAGTATAGCACATGCCATAAACGTAGCACGACACTTGCGCAACACACCAAAAGCATAGCGCAACACTTCAAGAAGCGTAGCAAGAGAAAATTGGCATAAATTTCTTGTTTTTTATTCAACCCTTGGTAGATGTGAATTATTATGGTGATAAGAGAGGAGCTCTTTACTTATTTCCCTATCTTTGCTAACGCCCTATGCAAATGACTTGTATGGTGAAAATGAGATTGTGTTTGCCTTCTTTTACGACATAATTGATTCTTATGGTGGCGAAACAAACAAGACCTAGACTCTGACCTAGATGAAGGTGTGGTGAAAGTGACCTCAGAACCTAGAATATAAATTGATGACATTGACCTCTGAAATGATGATGATCATGAATGGAGTGAAGGGAGAAACATTTTAGACCTAGACATTTTCATTGAACACAATTTTATTTGAAAATTGACTTGAAACATGAAATTTTGACCTAGGACCACTACTAAGTAAACCCGAAAGAGTACGTTTTATCACTAAAAATTTGGACACTAACATTGGCTCCAGATGGGGATGTAAGCTCCTTGAGGATGTGTCAAGAACACTATAGACCAAGTAGCCTCATCTACTGGACATTGGAATCATTGCAGCTAAAATCCTCAAACTGACTCAATTCAAACTAAAATTTGAACTGTACATCTTCAACTGTAAACTCTACTGGAAACTGACATTGAAAAATATGCTCATAATGTTGAGCTTAGTCGTCACACCTTTCCTAATCTAACTGATCCATAAATCACTTGATCAAGTGAAGTCGAAAATCCAATGTAGCCAATCAAGTAAATGACTATCTAACTGATGCTTGTATTCAACTCCACCAGGCATAAATAAATATTGAGTAAATGAACACTCCAAATGAAATCTGAGCCCAAATCCTGTGTTAGTGAACAAAACAAACTCCACCTTTTCTGATGCTTGCAGAAGAATGCCCAAGGGATCTTGAAAATCATGAAACATTACCTCTTGTTGACCAGCAAAAAGAAGGGAGATGCTTTCAGATATCATGCATGATTGTTCTTCTTCATATGGTTGATCCTTCTTAAATAAAAATGCAATAATTTTATCTTCCATATCATCCATATCAGAGACAATATTTATATGTTTTTTCATATATTCAATTGAGGTAGCCAAATCAGCATCAACACAAATATCTACAAGTGGATTTTCATGTATATCAGAAAGAGAATTGTCTTGGCTTTGAAAAAAATCAATATATTGATCATTTGAAGGTTGCTGAACATGTTCATCAAAATCAAGACAAAAAAATTGTTGTACATGGCTCTCTATAGTATCTATACAAGCAAACTTAGATTTTTCATTTGCACATATTTCTTCCTGAATTAAAAACTCAGAAGAGGAAAGGGATGAAGGTTAGCTGGAGAGAAAATCTTCATATATATCTTGATTTCTTGAAGATTGGCAAGACTTCTGCAAATTATCATCAAATTCGAAATATGTAAGATCAATGTCATCCTTTGAAGAATTATGCTCAAGTTCGCTATCATCCAAGGTAGAATCCATGACATTCTTATGGAGGTGAAAAGGGTTTTCATTCAAAGCATCCAAGAGTTCATCATCCATAAACTCTTCATTGCCATAAGCAATTCTAGCTCTTGAATAAAATTCTCAAAGTGATCACAACAATCCTCAATCAAAAGAAAAGAAGGATAGGTTTCTCTATACTTCTCAAAAAATACCGAGTGAAAATACTTGAGAGAATAAATAAAAGAAGGAGGCAAGATTTCATACCAAAACTGTGTTTTATTTCTAATGTGATCATAAACATCTTCATGAAAAGTAATCTGCAGCTTACGCACATGCATATGAAATCTTATTAAATGAAGTGTAGCATCATCACCTTTTCCATCTCTGAATTATGGCAAGTATGTTTGCCAATCTACTTGAGGCATACGATTTGGGAAGCTTGGAACATGATCACGATGCATAGGAGAATACCATCTAGTAGTTGAATCCATCTTGAAAACAATGAAGTCACCAAAAATTTCTTCAAGCTACTAGTTTTTTGAACAGTGGAGTCGCCATGAAAACTTTGAACTTTTGGATTCTTTGACACTAGAGTCGCCAAGTGAAAGATGCACAACCTTCTTGTGCCTGACCATTGTTCATCATCAGAAATAAGATCTAATATTTTTCGTTCTCTCCCGGGAAATATTTAACCTTCGCTCCCCAGCAACGACGCCAAAAATGTTATCACTCCCCCCATTTCCGAAGGCTGAGAATGGAACGGAAGGAAGGTAACCACAAACCAATCTTTAGGTTAGGTAGCTAGCCCTACAAAAACCGGAGAGGGCTCTTTCAATGTCACTTTAGAAGTTAGTGAGATGATTGGATGTATAATGATCTTAGGCTAGGTATTAAAGTTCAGTAAATTGGGGTTTTGTTTGTTTTGAGTTTTTGTTTGATAGGAATGACAATTAGGGAACTAGGTCTAGGGTTTAGGTCAGATTTCAAAGGTTAGATTGTAGAAGCAAGGATGAGGCTAGGTAGATAAGCTTAGGAACATGCTTAATTTGTCATTGTGTATACCGTTAATAGAGAGAGAGATTCAAAATGAGCATTAAAATGAATTCATTCATCGGAAGAGCACACACATGTTCATGTGAATATTATTAAAACAGACCAAGGAATTCATGATTTCAATCTATATACTGATAAGATTAACATACCGAAGCATATATGTGAAATAAGGATAACATAACATTCAAATTTATTAGATTACAGAGAAAAAAAAAAATGCTTTAGGCATACCACTGGAGTCTCAACACTATGTTTGCAACAATGTCTTTGATTTCATTAAAAAAAAAGCTTGTACAATAGCTCCATTGTAAATAACAACTATCCAATGTCTAAAAATGCTTGAGTTTGGAGTAAATATAGAAGATAGAAGTGATGCCACATCATTGGGTCGAAATTTTATCCAAAACACTTCATACATGCACCCTATGAGTCATTTCATAGTTTTTATGGAAGTTAGAAACCACTTCCTCAAATTTAGCTAATAACTAGGAGTTCATGTCTCTTTGATTAAGTACATCATTCCTCCACAAAGAGAGGCAAAAAAAAAATCTACCACCCAAAATACACCTAATGGGACACCTAAACCTCTCATTTTGGAGATTTTCTGAGTTGACAATTGTCCAAGGGAATCCAATGACAGAAGTGTCGCACCTCCAACAGAAGCGTTGTGCCTCCCAGCAGAAATGTCACACCACTTTGGAGCTGATTTTGACAGACTTTTAAGTGCCCATTTGAAAATATGGAAGTTAGGCTAGGAATCCCTTAGTGTATTCTTTCCAATGCACCCTAAAAAATGAGAAAATACCCACTATAAGGCCTTCAAAAATTGATTATCCCAACCTCACTCCAGAAGCGTTGCGTAGAGGTAAAAAAGGTGGCAGGAGCATGAAAAAGATATGTTTTTTGCATTTTTCTTCAAAATGGGAGGGTGAAATGTTGACTGATGTCATATATGTGATGTAGAAGTGAAAATAAATCCAACCATACAAAAATTTCTCCATTTAGAATCTCTGATGAAAATCACCGTGCCGTTGTGCAACGCTTCTGCAATGACCATTTTTTCATATTTTCCAAAAAATTTCTACAAACATAGGGCTTAAATATGGATCAATATCACTTTGACCATAAAGTTTTTTTCAAAATCGAGAGAAATTTGTGTTCTTTGGTATGTTTTGAACAAAAAATCCTCCAGTTTTCCAAAATACTTTCCCATTTTCTCATAATTCAAGTTGGAAGTTTATCACTAAAGATTTGCAGAAGCGTAGCATGCTCTCAGCAAAAGAGTTGCACCTAATTTGAGAGGGAGTTTGGAGGCCTTAAAAAACTATATTTGGGCTGTAATTGGTATGGTTATAAATCTTAGGATGGATGCTACAAAATGGAGTCATCAAGCACTGCAAACCCCTACTCCAAACCCTTGAAAAGTGGACTTGAGGACAACCTATTCAAAACTGTAGAAAATGACCTAGAGAAACTGTGTTTTTGGAATTTCTCTCAAATAATAACATTTGTGCATAAAATTAATGACGTTTTTTTTTCTTTGGCCTACCATTGACAAAAAACAGTTTCACTTTTTTAAAATTCATTTCCATTACTTCAGACACTGAATTTGAAGCAAAATTGTCCCTGTGTGCAATGTAAACCTTAGCTTGATCACAAAACTCTGAAAATGATACCATGGGTCTGGGTTGGCTCAAACCTGGAATGGTAGCCTCCCTTATGAATCTTCTTTTCTCCCTCCATGGTGTTTTTCAATGAGATAAAACCTAGCTAAATGAAATGGGTAGGGGAGATGAAGATTAGGAAAACATGGGATAATGGTAGGGTGTTTTTAGGGGCATAAATGGGGTGGAAGGAAGCTACGAGAAAAATAACTAAAAAATTGAGGAGGTAGGGTAATGAGTTGGATTTACACTCCAAGTGAAATTTATGGAAATGGGCATGAGGAAGGTGGCCAAAATATAAAAACACAGAAATATCCTAGTTTTCTGCCAAAATGTAGTGAAAATTAGGGTTTTGATGAAATTGATGGAAAGGAAGGCTATGAGTGATAGGGACTGTTAAGGTATGATTTATGGATGTTTTATGAAGGTTGTAGATGGTTAGAGTAGGGTTTTATTAGCTAAAACAAGCTAAAGATGAAAAACACCAAAAACGTAGTGGAGATGACCTAATGAAAGAAACCACTCATTTACTGATGAAATTTGACTTGAGAGAGGTAGGAATGGCGTCCACTTACTATTTAGGTGATGTATGAACCCCTGGGAAGTGTTTTTGGAGCTTGGATGACTAATTTGGAGCTAAAACACCACAAGTGTAGAGTATGCCACAAACGTAGCGCAACACCTGCGAAACACACCAAAAGCATAGCACAACACTCCTAGAAGTGTAGCAGGAGAAAATTGGCATAAATTTCTTGTTTTTTTATTCAAACCTTGGTAGATGTGAAGTATTATGGTGAGAATAGAGGAGCTCTTTACTTATTTCCCTATCTTTTCTAACTTCCTATGCAAATGACTTGTATGGTGAAAATGAGATTTTGTCCACCTTCTTTTATAACATAATTGACTATTATGGTGGCGAAACGAATGAGACCTATACGCTAACATGGATGAATGTGTTGTGAAAGTGACCTCAGACTCTAGATTATAAATGGATGAAATTGACCTCTGAAATGATGATGATGATGAATGGAGTGAAGGGAGAAACATTATAGATCTAGACATATTCAATTACAAAATTTTATTTGAAAGTTGACTTGAAACATGAAATTTTGACCTAGGAACTCTACTAAGTAAACCTGAAAGAGTACATTTGATCATTGAACATTTGGACACTAACACCATGGGTGGTGGTATTCCAAAGGAGGCATGGACAAGTAAAAAGGTAAACTATTTTTTTTAAAGACTTTTGGTTGTGAAACTTTTTTCCACATTAATAAAGAAAATATAAAAAAGCTTGAGGCAAAATCAAAGAAATTTACCTTTATTGGATATGGTGTTAATGATTTTTGTTATCGCTTATATGATAATGAAAATCACAAAATAATTGGGAGCAAGGATGTGATATTCAATGAAAAGGTATTTTATAAGGATTAAATGGAGGGAAATAAACAAGAAAAGGAAAATAAAGAATACACAGTTCTTGATGAGATCACAGGAAAAGTTAAAATGCCAGAAAATTAGAATGATCAACAACCACAACAACAAAAAACACCTAAAACACCAGAAATTGGTGTTAGAAGATTTACAAGGATACGTAGACCCCACGAATGATACTATCATTCATTATATTATGTATTGTCGATTGATTCTGGTGAACTCAAAAGATATGAAGAAGAAATGCAGGTAGAAACCAAGAATAAGTGGGAGCAAGTTATGGAAGAAGAGATGGAATCCTTGATGCAAAACTAGACTTGGGACTTAGCCAAGTTTCCTACTGGTAAAACAACATTGAAGAATAAATGGGTTTACAGGTTGAAGGAAGAATATGGAGGTAAATAGGGGTGTAAGGTTGGAATTGTGGTGAAGGGATTTTCACAAAAGAAAGGTATACTTTGATGAAATTTTTTCTCCTGTTGTTAAAATGAATTCAATAATAACTATTTTAAGTCTAGTGGAAGCAAAATATTTGCATCTTGAGCAGTTAGATGTGAATACAACCTTTCTCCATGGGGATTTGGAGGAAGAAATATATATGCAACAACCACAAGGTTATGAAGTCAAAGGGAAGGAGAAATTAGTGTGTAAATTGAAGAAGAGCTTGTATGGCTTAAAACAAGCTCCAAGGTAGTGGTATCTAAAATTTGATAGGTTTATGTCTAAACAAGGTTATAGTAGATGTCACTCTAACCAATGTGTTTATTTTAAAAGGTAAAATAATGGAAGTTATTTTTGGCTTAAGTTGGTCTAGACCCAGGTTCATAGATAGTTGCGTGAACCAAAAAAACCCTATATTTTTGGCCCTTTCGGCCATGATATGTTGCGCAGACCAAAGTCTCACTCGAGGAAATATTAGGGGATGCTAGAACCAGGTTTTTGCATCTAGAGGGACTATGGAGTGTGGCTTTAGGGCTTATCCTTTCTTTAAAATTATTCAGAGCTTCGAAAAACCAATGTGCTTAATATATAGACGTTGTTCAACAATTCTACTTAACTAGCTTGTGCACTGCGTGATTCTACTTTATCATGCATTAATCATAATATTAAACCATATTCATGACTCACGATGAAAATATAGATACAAACCCTGATCTAGCACATATAAGATAAAAAAATAGATAAAGAAAACATGTAAGAAAAGTACACAGATCTATCTTCAAAGTCTTCCTTTATGAGCTCATATCTTCTCAATACATCACTTTCTGCCCTGCGCACATTGCTGCAGGGGTTTGCGCACTTAGCTGAAGAATTTCCATAGTCTCCACACACACAGTTGCATGAGCCTTTTCTTTCGCACACAATAGACATAATATCGACTTAATTCAGATCTAACATTACATCCATATGCATTCTATCTCTAAAAGACATCCCTAGACTCCTTATATAGTTTTTCCTTTTACAAGACCATGGTCCAAAAACCATGGGCGGAGCTGAAATTATACAAAACTATCCCATCCCTTTACAAATAAGGGGCTTTGACCCACTTTAAATCCCCTAAGACTCTAAAACATATGTGTGCATTACACTCCGCTCCTCAAAATGAGGATTCTTTACACAAAACTTCGACCTAGGGGTACCTTGTCCAACATGCCCCCAACACAAAACATGAGCTATCCCTTTCCAAAATTATCCTTCCATATGTGGTGGGGTTCATCCAATCCTCATCCTACACAGTTAACTTATAAATATTGTCAATATTTGCATCACCATATTCATCACAGACTGGATTTGTATATCGCACTCCTTTAGAGGGGTTCAAAGGAACTATGAACCTAGTACCATTCTTCTTAAATACCATATTTCTACTCTTCATATTGATGATGGAATACGTTATCACTCCCTCTGTTTCCCAAGGATGAGAATGGAGACTGAAGCAGGTGAACTCAAACCAATATTTAGATTTGGTAGCTAGCCCCACCAAACCAGAGACGGTTCTCTCAATGTCACTTTTTATATTCAATGAGGTGACTAGAGATGTAATGATATTAGGCTAGATATAAGCTCAGTGAATTAGGGTTATGTTTGAATTTTTCTAGATATGAATGCTAGTCAAGGAACTAGGTATAGGTTTTAGGTTTGATTTCAAAGGTACAACTGCAGAGTTGAAGAAAAGGCCAAGTAGGTATAATTAGAAACATACTTAAATTTTCATTGTGGTATAGGGTTTGAAAAAAGAGAGAGAGTCAGAATGAGAATATTACATGATTTAATTCATCGGAAGAGGTAAAACAAATTTATGAAAATCTTATAAAACAGAGCACAAAAAGAAAGAATCTTGTTCATAGACTCATAAGATTTATCATATAGAAGCATACATATGATTTCATGGAAGCATAAACATTAAAATTTATCTTGTTACTGAGAAAAAACAATCATACCACTGGAGTCCCAAAACTATAGCTGCAACATGTCTTTGATTTCACTGAAAAAGACTGTACATAAGCTCCACAACTGCAATATCAACTATCCAACCTATAAAATTACTTAGGTTGGACTACATATATAAAATAGAGAATATACCACCTCATTGGATCTAAATACAATCCAAAACACTTCATAAATGCACCCTATGAGTCATTTCCTAGTCCTTAGGGAATTTAGAAACAATCCCCCCAAATTTAGCTAACAACTAGGAGTTTTTGTCTCTTTGAGTAATTACAAGATTCCTCAACAATGAGGAGCATAAATAGTCTTCCTTATCCATAAAATAGCTCATGCGACAGTTATAACCTAAAAATTTTTGCCATTTTTGAATGACACCTGTCGAGAAAGCATCCAAGACAGAAGCGTCGTGTGCCTGGTAGAGGCATCGTGTTTTTTAGCAGACACATCATGCAACCTGGAGGGAATTGTTAGCTAAATTGTGGGCATCCTCCTCCTGATTTGAAGATTAATAAATTTATCCCTAGATGTCCTCTATCTAACCCAATCTTAAAACTGACAAAATACCTCCTGCAAGGCCTTAAAAAATTCATTTTCCCAAGCTTACTCTAGAAGCATCACACACAGGAAAAACAATGGGAAAAGCATGAAAAATAGGGTGTTTTTTGGGTTTTTCTTCAAAAATAGGAGGTGTCTTGGAAAAAAAACCATATATGGAATTTAGACTCAAAAATCAATCCAACCATGTAGAGAAAACCTCATTTGGAGTCTTCGAGAAAAAGCGTTGCGCGACTGCCTGATGCTTCTGCAAGGGTGAAATTTCCACATTTTGCTAAAAATCCAAATATTTCCAAATAGCTCAAATATGGATAAATATCTCTCCAACCATATCGTTTTTTGCAAAACTTAGAGAAATTTGTGTTCTTTGGTATGTTATGAAAAACAACCTCCTCTAGTTTTCAAAAATACTTTCCCATTTGTTCAGAATCGAAGTTTGAAGTTAGTCACTAAAATATGCAGAAGCATAGCGTGCTCTTTGAGAGGGAGTTTAGAGGCCTTCCCAGAGGATTTTTGGGTTCAAAATGGTATGGTTGGAAATTTTAGGAATTTTTCTACACAATGGAGTCATCAACAACTGCAAATCCCTGCTCCAAACCCCTGAAAAATTGACTTGAAGACAACTTGTCCAAAAGTGCAGAAAATGACCTCGCGCTACTATAATTTGGGAATTTATCTAAAATAATAACACCTGTGCATAAAATAAAAGAGGTTTTTGTTCTTTGGTCTATTATTGACAAAAACCTCTTTCATTGTTATCAAATTAATCTTAAATACTTTAGAAATTAAATTTGAAGTAGGGTCATCTCTGTGTGGAATGTAAACCCTAGAAAATGATCACAAAACTCTGAAATGATGCCATGGGTCTGAGTTGGCTAAAACCTGGAAAATTTCCCTCTGTTGTAATTTTTCTTCTCATTGTCTATGGTTTTTTTCTGTATGATATAGAACCTAGCTTGATGGGAAGGAAGGAAAAGGTTGAATATAGGAAAATAGGGGAAAATGGGGCAGCAAGTTTTGTGAGGGCAATGGAGGGGATAGGAGTTAGGGAAAATATGAAAAAATTAGGGGAGATAGGGGAGTGTTTTAGGAACACAATGCAAGTGGAATTTTTGGAAATGGGTAAGGGAAAGAGGGAAAAAGTGTCAAAACACAGAGTTAACCTAGTATCTCTGCAAAAGCATGGTGAGAAATAGGGTTTGAGTGAAAATGGTAGCAATGAGAGGTATGAATGATATGTAGTGATTTGGTAATGTGTATGAGTTATGTTTGAAGGTTATTAGGTGATGAAACTATGGGTTTTCCAAATGAATCAACCCAAACATAAATGAAACCAAAAATGTAGTTGAAAACCCTAGAAGAGGGAATCCACCCTTTGTTGAAGAAATTCACTTGAAAGAGAGTTGAGGAGCATTTAATTACTGGATTGGAAGCATTTGAAACTTGTGAAATGCTGAGTTGACCATTCTTGTTGCTCCTTTGGATTTATTTTCCAATTTTTTGACTCCAATGATGGTGACAATGGTGATGACATGACTCCCATGTATTTTGATGACATGAACAAATGATGACACCTCAAATGTTATCCTAGACCATGACCTAGATAATGGTATATTAAATGATTCATGACCAAAGACACTTAAATTAACACTTAACCGAGACGAGTGATGATGACCATGAATGAATGGAGGGAGAAACGCTGACCTAGACAACAACCAATGATCAAATTTTATTTGAAAACTTATTTGAAACTATAAAATTTGACCTAGGACCCTATCAACTAATCTTCAAAGAGTAAATTTGATCGCTGGTGACTGACAGACACTAACATGGGCTCCAGCTAGGGATGGAAGCTCCTTTAGTAGGTGTCAAGAACACCATAGACCAAGTAGCCTCATCCATTAGGCAATGGAGTCAAAAATAAAACACTAGACAGTCAAATGACTAACTCAAACAAAAATTGACTTCGACTCAAAAACTTGACAACTGAATGAACTTACTTATGGCAGAAGACCATCCGTATCTTAGGGTTTTCGACTCGAGCTTCAAATCCTGATGGTAACCACCCACCTACTGAAGATATATATACAATCATGCGATATTATCCCTCCACTGTAACCAATCTAGAAAATGGCTACTTACTTGAATCCTCCTCACACTTTCCTTGAGCAGGAAAAAGGAAAAAAATATAGGCAACTCAAAGTGTCCTCTGAACATGTGCTCATGATTCATAAATACAAGAAGATTCATCTTCCCATATGGCTGCAACACACTGGAAATAGGGTCTTCAAAATCATGCAAAATGCCTTTAAAATTTTCACCCATAACTTAATGATCATTATCAAAATGAATGAGCGGTGCAACTTGGTTAACTAAATATTCCTTCATATCATTTCCAAAACAATACTTTGAATGCTCATGAAATGTTTCAATAGCAACAATCATATAATTATGTACAAACAAACATTTTTTATCATTCAAATCTGCAGCGAGACATTTTGGGACAACAACTTGTGTATCAAAAAGTTGTTTGTCATTCTTTGTAAGCACATCCTCATGACAGTCTTCAAGTATAATAGCCATATCATGTATATTGGGACTGTTATTTTGTGGATCAAAAAATCTTGTTGTAGTATCATTAGATAATTCTTTTTGAAGACTATCATCTTGATTTTTATAATGGAAAAAAATCTCTGACACTTGATCCTCTTGCAACTGTAGAATACTATCTACATGAATTAATTCACTACGTGCAACTTGATCACACAAAATCTGAGAAACTGGCTGCAAATTTTCACTTATCTTTGGAGAAAGGACATGGATATTTACATCAAGTTATTTATTGATTTCATATTCAACTAAAAGAGAAATTGTTGATGGTTGTAAGTTTTCTACATGTTCTAAGTCCTCTTGATCATCATGACAACTAACCTGAGAAGAGAATTCATAAAGTGCTTCTAACATATCCTCATCATCCATGAATTCTAGATCCTCATCAATACTTTCAAGATACTTAATGAAACCCTCAAAATGATCACAACAATTCTTTACCAACAACAAAGATGTATAATCCTTTAAAGAACACATACTAGCTGGTATCAACCATACATACCACGTTCTTGATTTGTCTTCCATAGTAGCCATAAATATCTTCATTAAGAAATCCTTAGGAAATTTAACTTTAAGTCTACATACATGCATATGAAACTTGATCAAGTGCAAGGAAACATCATATTTGTTTTCATCTTTGAACATGGGAAGACAAGATAACCAATCAACACGAGGCATAGGATTTAGAAATCCAGGGATATGAGACTCATCCATAGGAGCATATCTGGCATTCCAACTTGCAGTTGAACCCATCTTTAAAACATTGAATTCACCAAAAAATTCTTCAAGCTACTGGTTTTTGAACAATGGAGTCACCATGAAAATTTTGAACTTTTGGATTCTTCGACACAGGAGTCGCCAAGTCAAATATGCATAGCCTTCTTGTGCCTAACCAATGTTCACCATCAACAATCAGAGCTAATATTTATCATTATTTACCAAGAAATATTTAACCTTCGCTCCCCAGCAACAGTGCCAAAAATGTTATCACTCCCTTCATTTCCCAAGGTTAAGAATGGAGACTAAAGGAGGTAACCTCAAACCAATATTTAGATTTGGTAGCTAGCCCTACCAAACCAAAGAGAGATCTCTCATTGTCACTTTTAAATTCAGTAAGGTGATTGGAGATGTAATGATATTAGGTTAGATATAAGCTCAGTGAATTAGGGTTTTGTTTGAATTTTGTTGGATAGGAATGTGAGTCAAGGAACTAGGTCTAGTTTTTAGGTCTGATTTCAAAGGTACAACTGCAGAGATGAAGATGAGGCCAGGTAGGTATACTTAGAAACATACCAAACTTTTCATTGTAGTATAGGGTTTGAAAATAGAGAGAGAGTCAAAATGAGCATATTACATGAGTTCACTCATCAAAAAAGGTAAAACAAATTTATGAAAATCTTATAAAATAGAGCACAAAAATCAAGAATTATCTTCATAGACTCATAAGCTTTATCATATAGAATCACATATGTGATTTCAAGGAAGCATAAAAAATTAAATTGATGGTTTTACAGAGAAAAAAAAATTCTAATAAGCATCCCATTGAGTCCCAAAATTATAGTTGCAAGATGTCTTTCATTTCACTGAAAAATATTGTACATAAGCTCCACACCTGCAATATCAACTATCCAGCTTCTAACATGACTTGAGGTGGACTACATATAGAAAATAGAGAAGATGCCACCTAATTAGGTCGAAATCTTATCCAAAAAAATTCATAAATGCACCCTATGAGTCATTTCCTAGTTTTTAGGGAAGTTAGAAACAATCCCCCAAATTTAGCTAACAACTAGGAGTCTTTGTCTCCTTGAGTAATTACAAGATTCCTCAATAATAAGGAGCATAAATAGTCTTACTTATCTATAAAAAAACTCATGAGACAACTGTAACCTCGAAATCTTGACCATTTATGAATGAAACCTGTCCATAAATCATCTGAGACAGAAGTGTCGCGTGCTTGGCAGAAATGTCGTGCTTTTTAGCAGAAGTGTCGCGAGACTTGGAGGGAATTTTTAGCTAACTCTTAGGGTCCTCCTGTTCATCTCAATATTGGTAAAGCTAGCCTTGGATGTCCTCTATCCAACCCAATCTTAAACCTGAAAAAATACCTCCTACAAGGCCTTCAAAACTTCATTTTTCCAATCTTACTCCAGAAGCGCTGCGCACAGGGAAAAACATTGCTAGAAGCATGAAAAATAGGGTGTTTTTTGAGTTTTTCTTCAAAAATAGGAGGTGTCCTAGAAAACCAAGACCATATCTAGAATGTAGACTCCAAAAGAAATCCAACCATGTAGAGAAAATGTCATTTGGAGTCTCTGAGGAAAAGCATCGCGCGGCTACATGACGCTTCTGCAAGGGTGAAATTTCCATATTTTGCCAAAAATTCAAAAAATTTCAAAACATTTCTGCAAAAATAGTGCTCCAAGATGGATCACTAAATATCTAACCATAATTTTTTTTGCAAAACTGAGATAGGTTTTTGTTCTTTGGTATGTTATGAACACACACCTCAATTTTTCATAAACACTTTCCCATTTTTTCATAATCCAAGTTTGAATTTGTTCTCTAAAATTTGCAGAAGTGTAGCATGCTCTTTGAGAGGGAGTTTGGAGGCCTTCCCAGAGGATTTTTGGGTTGTAGGTGATATGGTTGTAAATATTAGGATGGATTCTAGACAATGGAGTCATCAAGCACTGCAAACTTGATCTAGGTGGATATTGGTGGCCACCCACCTATTCCACTTGGGGCCCCACCATTGTCTCTTACAGTTTTTCAGTTTCGGCACAACTTACTATTTTTAGCAGTTTTTTGGGTCTTGAACTTTCGGAGCCGTTTTGAGGCCCTAAACGACATTTTTTGGACATCGTTTGTCAGGCGAATATGATTATGATGATTCTATTTTCAAATATATATTTGCAGTTGGAAGTTTTAGTCCTCAGATAGATCTTTCTAACGATGTATCATGTGCGTCAAACAGAGATAGTATGCCAAAGTTAAGACCCCAGGAAATTGATGTACCAATTTACCCCAACGAGGCCCATAGTTTGGCGTTTCATCTCCTAGGGTTAGGTTTTTGGATGTTTAGGGTTTTCTATTGTTTCTAAATAATATATAGGTCTTCGAGCCTCATTGTAACATAGAGTTCAGAGGCTTGTAGCAACCACGTCTCTTCTTAGAGATAAGCTACCAACGCCCTAGCTAATTTATTTCCATTATGTCTGTAAGCAAATTTTAGTTCTTTGATATTAATGAAATGAAGTGTTATTTTCACTGCATCTTTGTATTTATGGTTATATGTGTATTCTATTGCATTCCTCCATAAATCTGGATCAGTGGTATCATAGCGGTCTGCTTTTTCTCGATCCTTCTTTGCATGTCCCCAACGAGGTCGGGGTATAAGGAGTTAGGGCTCGATCTGGTTGAACCTTTGCAAGATCAGCCTCGAAAACCCCGATGGCCGCCCATCGGGGATGAAAAGAAAGATGAGGGAGCAAGAGATCCTATCAAAATATTTCTCGAGGAGGCCCTCGAAAAATAGAGGAATGTGATGATGGATAACTTTGCCCAGATCCTTCAATGACTGCCCATCGGTGGTGCATGTACATCCAGTAGCCACTTTGGAGGCGCGACTTCCTTTAAGGTACAAGTAAAATTTGAAATTACCATATTTGAGGGTCAAATAGATGCATATTCCATAGATATATGGTTGAATATATTAGAAGGATATTTCTCGATTCATGACTTTTCCGACCGGGAGAAGATTATTTTTGCACTCCTCAAAGCTACCCCCCATGTCAAGGACTCATGGGAAACCTATTGTGAGAGAAATGATGAGACAAAACCCTCTCTGTTCTTAGCCGTACCCACTTGGAATTATTTCTGAGACGCCATCAAGGAACAATACTATCTCGTGGGAAGCTATGAGGACAAGTACATACAATGGACCACGCTACAACAACAAAGGGATCAAAATGTGCATGATCTGACGAATCTGTTCCATACCCTGCACACAAAATTGGGTATCAAAGATTTAGAGAAACATTTGGTGCTAAAGTATCATAGTTGCCTGTACAGATATATTGAAGAGGGAATGGAGTTCCTAGACATCTCCTCACTTGGTACAACATACTGGTATGCTGCCAAGATTGAGTAGAAATTCAAATAGAAGAAGGAAGACTTTGGATTTGCGAATCAAAAGCAAGGGAAAGGTGCCCCAAAACCGCAAAACAAAGGACAAATCCAAGGCATGTCGGCCCAATACAACTTGTCAAAGCCGCAAGAAAATAAAAGCACTGTGAAGCCAAAGAAGGACACGGGAAAGTGGTATGAGTTCCATAAGAGCTCCATTCACAACACAAGTGAGTGTCGAGCCAAGCAATCGTTGGTGGCCGAGATAAGGGCTTCTGAATCAAATGCATGCTCCGAAGCTGAATTAGAACCTAAAAAGGGGAATGACAAAGGGAAACAGATTATTGATGCAGATCCCAACGCTACTGTTTCCACTGCGAAGATCCAGAAGGAGGAACTGGAAGATCCAGAGGAGGAGGAGCGTCTCTTCCACTCCCAGATGTGGGTAAAGGGTTCCCCGCTATAGTTCATTGTCAAAAATAGGAGCCAAAAGAACCTCATTTCATTAGCCGCCGTGAAGTGGTTGGGCTTTCCGACCACAACACACCCAAAACCATACAGCATCGGGTGGCTTCATCAAGGACGAGATCTCCGTGTCAGCCAGCAGTGTCACCTTCCCTATAGCATCAAGCCCTTCACATATGAGGTATTATGTGACATTGATTCTCTTGATGTTTGTGATGTATTATTAGGCCAACCATACTTGTGGAAGTGACATGATGTGTATGAGTCCTGACCTCATGTTGTTATTGTTACTTTGGGAAAAAAGTTGTACATGATACCATAGGTACTACCGCTTTCTGCTATCTTTTTTTTTACTGCAATACAATGCAGTAAGCTCATTTCCAAAACTATGAAATTTGTTTTCCTAATGATCCACCCCCAGGGCAAGAAGAAGACTGTGGCCAAGACCTCTAGACAGGGCTCCTCTGCACGACAAAAATAAATAAACAAGTTTGTGGAGGAGTACGACGACATCTTCATCGCACCCACAGGGGTGCCTCTGCACTATCAGGTCAAGCACCCCATTGATTTGACCCCAGGTGCGCCGCTACCCAATGGATTGATTTATTGGGGCTATGTTCCGGAGAACGATGAAATCAAGAGGCAGATTCAGGAGCTGTTGCAGAAAGGTCACATCTGGCCGAGTTCATCACCCTGTGGGAGCCCGATTGTGTTGGTACAAAAGAAGGATGGGACTTGGAGACTCTGTATTGACTATCGAGCGTTGAACAAGATCACTGTCCAGAATAGGTACCCGATCCCACGGATTGATGACCTTCTGGACCAACTCAAAGGGGTGAAATATTTCAGCAAGATCGACTTGAAGTCTGGGTATCACCAGGTACCAATTGAACCCTCAAATGTGTGGAAAACTACCTTCAAAGCTAAGGAGGGCCTTTTTGAATAGTTGGTCATGCCTTTCGGTTGACAAATGCTCCCACAACCTTCATGAGGTTGATGGATGAAATCTTGCGGCCATTCACCAAATCATTTGTAGTGGTGTACTTTGATGACATTCTAATGTTCATCCAGACTTGGGAAGAGAACCTCCACCACAATTGTCAAGTCCTCCAAACACTGCGGCAACACAAGTTGTGTGCCAATTTGGAGAAGTGCACTTTTTGCATTACCGAGGTTCAATATCTGGGTACATTATTGATGAAAGGGAGGTGCAAGTGGATGCAACCAAGATCCAAGTCATTCGGTATTGGCCAGCCCCAACCACTCTAACAGAGCTTCGCATTTTTCTAGGTATTCCTAATTTCTACCGTAGGTTCATGTTGGGATTCTCTCATATCACTTGGCCCTTGATTCAAGTCACCAAGGGAGGAGTGAAAGAAAAATTATTTTGGTCATAATCTCAACAAAATATGTTCGTAGAATTGAAATGTCGACTATGTCCTACCCCAATGCTCACATTACCAGAGTTAGAACAACCATTTGAGATCGAGACGGATGCCTCTGACTATGCTATTGGGGCAGTCCTTACTCAATAAGGGCATCTAGTGGCATATCATAGTGAGAAATTGTGTTAGTGTCCTGTGATTTGGCAGATTAGTAAACCAAATGACAGGGTAACATCAAACTAGTCTTTGGAGTCCTAGGACCTAGCCTTCCTCGACTCAGAGAGGGCTTTCTCTATTATGCGAAGGATGTGAACTTGTTTGCTTTGGATGATTGATTTTAGGCTAGTTGTTAAGTGTAGGTTTGTTTGTTTGTTTTGGGTTGGGGTAAGATGATTAAGTAGGATAGGTGGAGTGAGAGGTTATCAAATCAATTGGGCAATGGATTCTATGAAGTTATTGATATATTGGTAGCGAATCGAGATACATCACCGGGAAAATCTAGTGTAGTTAATGAATCTTTTAAGTTTATGTGTGAGGTGAAATGGAAAATAAGTTTGGGAACCAAGGTAGGGCAAAGGGCAGTTAAGAATCCTTTGTCAAATACCTATGAACAGGGAGGTCTTTAATATTGATGAGAAAAAGATACTAATCATGAGATAGGGCGCACCATTTACTCAGTGACAATACTTTTAAACAAATAAACATTCAAGATAAATAATCTAGTAAAACACGGAAGCAAGACAACTTATATAACTTCAATGATTCAAATTTCAAGATTTGAAAACATATAAGAGATAGATAGCATCAATAAATGAAGAGGGAACGCCTAAACATCATTCATTAAACTATAAAGAACCTCGAGGCAAACTAATAAGCATATTCAAAGGGAAAGATCGAAACAAGACCTCTTTGACTTAACCTAACAATCAATACATCAAAGAGAGATTTCAAGAAAATTTTTAGATAGCTTTAAACAAGCAGGGATTACCATGAATAATGTTTATAAACTAGCATATTAATCCAACAATGAAATAGACAAGCTTAGGTGGGCCTAAGGAGCAATGAAGAATTATTTAAGCTAACCCAGTAGAAGAAAACATGAAAACAATAGCTAACAGGAGGACTGAGGTGTCTCAAACAACATTTCTCATCCTATACTCTTCTGAGCTATTGCAAAATAGAAATATGGACATATGGAAAACAAGAAAAAACATGAACATATGAGAAATACATCACCATTAACTGAACTCAGGGATCTTGCAAGCAAGCCTTCATCACCATCAATCAAGGCAATCCATCCAAAAGATCCAAAACACTAAATTTTTCTTCAACTTTCAAAAACCATGTATTTCTCTTAAACACATCAAGTTCCCCACTCTTTAAAATGAATCCTCATGCCTTATATAACAAGCAAGGAAGAGGAGAGCCAACTAGAGCATCTAGAAGCCTATTGGCCAACAAGAAATATCCTAAGTTTTCCTTGAGGCCTTGCAAGGCCCAAGGAACAAAAATATCTAATAAATATATTTTCCAGCCCAAAATAGCAATTATGTTGACTTTTAGGCCCTGAAAAGCATGTGAAATTTTTCCAAACGCACATTTTGTCGAGTCATCTACAGGAGCGCAACGCAGAAATAGGCCTTTTTGCATTAGTGTTTTGGAGGCCTTCACAACACCGGATTTGGCTCCGTGATGGCTCGTTGGAAATCCTAATGAGTATAATTTATAGAATTTCTTGATTTGTGCTAAGTGGATTCCATTTACCTGTAAAAAAACCAAATCTCCCAACAGTTCTCTGTGCGCGGCGCCTGGTCTGAAAATGAGGCAGAAAGGTCAAATTTTTGATGTTTTTTGACGTTTTGAGGGGGTAAAAATGCTCCAAATGATCTGAAACTTGGTAAGTAGATTGTTGGTGATGTGAAAAATCCAAAAATACAAAATTTGAGAGCTGAGGATGCACCAATTTTGTGCGTAGCGCCTAGGGTGTTGCGCTCCGAAGGGTCAAAATTTGGAAAAAACAAAAAGTTGTCCAGCTTGCCTCAAAATTTGTGGAGAGGTCCATCAAGAGGTCTTGGACACATGTTGAGAAGCCTCAGCCAAAAACTGAATTATTTCATGCACTTTGGCTCTTTTTAGGTCTTCTAGCTCTATGTGGCAATTTTGGCCAAACTTCTCCTGTGCGCAGCGCCATTTTGCAGAGGGAATTTGGAGAACTTCCTGGTGTCGGAATTGGGGCCGTGATGGCTCGTTGGAAATAATGGTGAGTATAATTTCTAGAAATGCTTGGTTTTTCTTGATATGACTCTTGTATCTTAGTCAAAAATCCAAAATCCCAACATTGCTCTGTGCGTAGCGACACTTCAGCAGAAAAATAGGGTATTTTGAAACCAAGTTTTGGACCACTTCCTGCTGTCGGATTTGGCTCCGTGATGGCTCGTTGGAAATCCCGATGAGAAATTCTTGTGTGTTCTTTATACAGATCCTGTAGCTTAGTCAAAAATCCAAAATCCCAACATTTCTCTGTGCATAGTGCCACTTCCGTAGAAAAATAAGTGTACTTGCAGTTTTGTTTTGACCTCCTTCGTGATGTCAGATTTGGCTCCGTGATGGTTCGTTGGAAATTTTGATGAGCCTAATTTCAAGAAATGTTTGTTTTTTCTTGATCTAGCTTCGGTAGCCTATTCAAAAAGCCAAAATCCAAACATTTCTCTATGTATAGCACCACTGCAGCAGAAAAATAGGTGTACTTGTAGTGTTGTTTTGACCTCCTTCCCGATGTCGGATTTGGCTAAGTGATGGCTCGTTGGAAATCCCTTCAAGTATAGTTTTCATTTGAATCATCAAGAAATTCATTTGGACACTCCAGCTGTGAGAAAAACGGATATTTCCAAGGTCACTCCAACAGTGCAGAAATTCTCCAGTGACACCTGTATTTTTGACATTGCTCCCAAACCATGATACCTGTGTAAAACCTGAAGGAGGGTTTTAATATTGGCCCTATGATGGACAAAAACCACTCTCACGTTTTCCAAATTCATCTCTTTTTGGCCAGAAACATATTTTTGAGAAAAACTAGCCCTAGGTGTGGAAAATGACTTGGCCCTTGGAATGAATTCTTGGAAAATGACAGGGGCATGATGTTTATGGGTTGGTATGGCTTCATGATTGATGATATTACCTACCATATGGATATTCTTCTATGATGCCTCTTTTCCATATCAAACCCTAGCTTAGTTGGAAGAGGAAATTAGGGTTTGGTGTGGGGAAATGATGACTGCCTTGTAGAGGGAGGGGAATGAAGGGGTTAAGGGTTGTCTAAATTCTTGGGGAAATTTTGGGGAACAATGATGGATGTTAGGGAGTAGGGGAAAGTGGAATTTAAAGGATTTAGTGAGGGGAAAGGTTCCAAAATGGAAAAACACAGGCCTAGTCTCGAAAAGTGTCAAATTGTAGCAATAGGCTAGGTTTTGTAGAAAAATGATGAGTTTGAGGGATAGGAGTGATGGGAAGTGTTTATGAAGGTATAATAAATATAGGAGCAGGTGTAAGAGCATAAAGATACAAGCCTTTTTGATGTTTTAACCATGGGGGTCATGAAACCAAGAAAATTTCCCTCAAAAGCCCTAGTTTTCCTGTCTCCCTTGTTGCAAGATGCCATCATTGAGTAGCAGACCTCTTACCTTACCAATTTCTTCTGCTGGTTGGCCTCTTATTACTTATGCAAAGTTTCAAGATAGCCCATTATCTTATGTGTAGACTTTGAAGCTGAATGGTAGTCCTTTTGGAGATGATGACATTGAAATACATGAAACCCTAATTGACCTAGTGGGGATTCTTTGACCTCTCTTTGACTGAAAATTGGTTTGGAATCTTCAAGTGTAAAAACAGAGTATTGAAAAAGTGGTGTATTGAAGATCCAAAATCCAATGTACTTGATTTACCTAAAGAGTCTACAGAGATAGTTTAGGGACCATCAATGCTTGAGGGACTTGGGGATCATGGGCATGAGTTAAGCTTGTAGGAAACCCTAGGTGGCAAATGGAGTTATGCGCGAGGCAAAAACAAAGTGGTGAGGTTATAGGTGGGTAAAATAGGATGTAGATGAGTGTCATAAGCCCATGAGGGTTTTTTTAGAAGTGGTAGGTTGACCATGGAATGAAAAAATAGTAGAATAGTTAAATTTCTCTAAGGATAATGAAGGCAATGAGATTTCTAAAACTCACGATATTCAGGAATTTTTTTTTTAGAAATCTAGAACCAATCTATAGTAATCTACAGATAGTAAAAATTATGGATGACTAACAGCGGCTCCACTTGGGGAGGGTAGCTCCTTTTCGGGAGGTGTCCAGAACCTCAGAGTTCAGATCTTTGAGCTTTGAAGACCAGTGCCTTACTTGCACTTTGTAGATCTTTCTTTCTTCATTTGCAGATGTTCTTTTGAAGCTATGATCTCACAATCTAAAAAGACATGTTTGCTTCAACCTCTTTCCTACCTACCCATCTTACTTGGCCTAACATTTTTTTCTTCACTTGGGTGCACTTGGATTTTCAAACCCTCGACATTTTTATTTTTGAAAACACAAATCAAACTATCTAATTGTACTCTTATTTCTTCCAAGAGTTCAGATTAGGCTAATGAACTCTCTTATTCTCTACCTAGTCTAATCATTTGTCAAGATTAAGTTGTTTGAAAAAATTCATTCTCTAAGCTATAAACATGAAAGTGAAAGCATGGTTTAAATTAGGATTAGGCAATTTGACTTATCATGAGTTGTGGCATAAGAACAAGCTGTACACAAACATTAATTTGCATAAAAGTAAAATAGAAAGATAAGGGATATGATCTATCATTTTTTATGCATCCTCATCTTCCTCTTTGGTTTTGTTTTGAGCACGTGGAACTAGTATCTTTCATTCCCTAATCTATCCCTTTTTTACAAGTCAAGTTTGAATGATTTGACAAGCTCTCTTTCACTAACTTATCGACAATAAATTGAAAACATGTTCAACCATGATTAGGCTAGATGACTAAACAAGACTTTTGGGCACAAGTAGTGGAATTTAGGCTTGCACACTTTCAGCATCATTATTTTTTTGGGTATGGGGCTGTACCACTTTTCAAATTTGCCCTTTTTTTCTACCTTTCTTTGTTTTGTATTTTTTCATTTTTTCTAGACAACCTAGAATTAAAAAGATGCTCACAAGGCTGAGCTTATTTTGCACACCTATCTATCTATCCTAATCTAACCTAAACATAATATACATTCATTTGGTGAAATCTCTTTTCCAACACAACCAATCAAGCAGATGATTCCATGAGGGATTTTGTTTCAACTCTTTGAGAGTGTTGAAGAAATAAAAAGGCAACTTCCACCTTACTTGTTTTCGAACAGTAGTGCCTAAAATTTTTCTCACACTTTGCAACAGATTTTTCTTGGAAAAAGACACTTCTCCATCAGATTTATCAAGGAAAACAACAAATGGATCTTGGAATAATACCTGATCTAGAGGATTTGAGATATAAGATTCATTCAGGACTACTCCTTCTTCCACTTGGCTATGCTTGGGACTCTTTGGGAAAGAAACTCCACCTCTTCCTCATGATCATATGAACTAGTGGTTTCATCATATGTGGCAATGATATCCTCTAACAAACTTGATGTGCTTCGATAGAGTGGGCAGAAATCTGTGTGAATGCCATCATATTGATGAGCAGGAGCACTCTTTGGCAATAGATATTCTTGAGAAAGAAGTGCAACAAATTTCTTGTAATCATCAATTTCCATGACTTCATCTGCAATTTGTAATCCAAAGGAACTTGGTGACTGCTTATCTGGAGCTAAGGAAAGTTATATGTCATAAATGATTTCCTCAAACATTTCAGGAGAAGGCTTCTTATTTACAACTGGTTCAAGAAACTCATTAGCTTTCCCAACCTCATAATCAAAACTGACAGACTACTGATTTCCAATCACATGAAAACTATGTTTGATGGATTGAAGTGAAGTAGAGCAAAGAGTTAGAGACTCTTCACTTACTTCTAAACTTTCAAGGCTTTCCTCATCAGTGTCATAGGTGACCTGCCTTAGCTGATTACTGCTTTCAATATGATGATAGTGAACTTCATCCGAAAAATCAACTGCTGATGGCTCTGCAAGGTTAGCTTTTGTTTTGGAGAACATCATCATCATCATCAAATTTATCAAAATTTGGAGAATCATCAACATAAATAATTTCACCAATAAAACATACTGGGTTACCAATTTGTTTTTTTTTGAACTGATCTACAAGTTTACTTTCTAATTTATGGTAGATGGCATTAGTAGGAGGAGGAACATAAATGTTTTGTTCACATGAAGGTTTAGAGGTTGGCTATGTGTTTATCATTTGATTTATTTCCTCTTCAGTTAAAGGAGGAGGCATTTTTCTCTTCCTCTGGATAATACTACAACAGTTCTCTTTCTCTTGTGAAGGCTGGTTTTGAGGCTGAATTTCTTCTTGAGCCTCACCTAGAAGAGATGGTGAACCATCACTTGTGCCTTCAGAGATATCTCATGGGTTTTCCTCTATTTATTGATTGGGTTCTTCCTCAACTAACTCCTCTAGGCTATCATGATAGCTACCATGAGAATGAAATGCATGGAGTTATTCTAATAAATCTTCAGGATGCTGATTTCCTAAATCTATATTAATGTTCAGAAGGTATTGTATAAGGTCTTTAGATTGATCACAACAATTTTCAGCTAATGATAGAGATGGACAATACCCTATATAGTGTTTATAAAATACCTTATGGAAATCCTTCAAAGAAAACAAGATGCCAGGTTCTAGCCATTCATACCAATTTCTTGCCTTACCTTCTAATGCTACCATAAACATTTTCATGAGGCAGGCTTTGTGCCATTCAAATTTTAACCTCCATATGTGTATATGAAATTCGATGAGATGTAACAAAGGGTCATCAAATTTTTCATCTAGAAAGATAGGTAGGTTTTTCATCCAATTTATTTCAGGCATTTTGTGTGGGAATCCAAGGATATGATCTCTACTCATTGGAGCATATCTCCTTTGTATCCTTGGATCCATGTTGTAAATCAGAAAGGGTTACTGAATCTTTTCAACCAGTCTATAGTTCTCTATCAGTGGAATCTTTTGGTCTATTGAGGGTTGTGGAGTTGCCAGGTGGAGGATTTGAACTTTGTTGTCCACCATCAGCATGATTAGGATTGCTCAATGCATTCCTAGGGGAGTGTATTAGGACTAATGAAGTAATAGGCCTACTGGAGGCCAGTGGAGTCACCAAGTGGATGTTTTTAGTTGTTTTGAAGATAAGTGTCTATGGTCCACCACCAACACTGAAAAAAGCCAATCTAGAAATGTTTTGGGGTTTTATGAGTTCCTATACGTAGCCCTTAAGGTGTGTAAGAGTGTCCTATAGTTGAGTCATCATTTTTCTAGGATGGTGAAAAAGCTAGATTCTACTCTTAGGCTATCAGTTAAGTTAGCTATGATTTAACAAGGGTTTATGAAGTCCTAAGGGATACTTAGTTTGTCACTGACATCAAAGGTTGCATCATGATCACCATTATGTTAGTGATAGTGATGAAGTAGCTATAAATCATAGGATACTATTTGATGAAGGAATTCTGGAGTCCTAAGGGGTATTTAGATTATTATCAACTCAGAAGGTCCCACCGTGATCGCCATTATGTTAGTGTCCCGTGATTTGGCAGATTGGTGAACCAAATGACAGGGTAACATCAGACCCGTCTTTGGAGTCCTAGGACCTAGCCTTCCTCGACTCAGAGAGGGATCTCTCTATTATGCGAAGGATGTGAACTTGTTTGCTTTGGATGATTGATTTTAGGCTAGTTGTTAAGTGTAGGTTTGTTTGTTTGTTTTGGGTTGGGGTAAGATGATAAAGTAGGATAGGTGGAGTGAGAGGTTATCAAATCAATTGGGAAATGGAGTCTATGAAGTTATTGATATCTTGGTAGCGAATCGGGGTACATCATAGGGAAAATCTAGTGTAGTTAATGGATCTTTTAAGTTTATGTGTGAGGTGAAATGGACAATAAGTTTGGGAACCAAGGTAGGGCAAAGGGCAGTTAAGAATCCTTTGTCAAATACCTATGAATAGGGAGGTATTTAATATTGATGAGAAAAAGATACTAATCATGAGATAGGGCGCACCATTTACTCAGTGACAATACTTTTAAGCAAATAAACATTCAAGATAAACAATCTAGTAAAACACGGAAGCAAGACAACTTATATAACTTCAATAATTCAAATTTCAAGATTTGAAAACATATACGAGACAAATAGCATCAATAAATGAAGAGGGAACGCCTAAACATCATTCATTAAACTATAAAGAACCTCGAGGCAAACTGATAAGCATATTCAAAGGGAAAGATCGAAACAAGACCTCTTTGACTTAACCTAATAATCAATACATCAAAGAGAGATTTCAAGACATATTTTAGATAGCTTTAAACAAGCAGGGCTTACCATGAATCATGTTTATAAACTAGAATATTAATCCAACAATGAAATAGACAAGCTTAGGTGGGCCTAAGGAGCAATGAAGAATTCTTTAAGCTAACCCAGTAGAAGAAAACATGAAAACAATAGCTAACAGAAGGACTGAGGTGCCTCCAACAACATTTCTCATCCTATACTCTTCTGATCTATTGAAAAATAGAAAGATGGACATATGGAAAACAAGAAAAAACATGAACATATGAGAGATACATTACCATTAACTAAACTCAGGGATCTTGCAAGCAAGCCTTCATCACCGTCAATCAAGGCGATCCATCCACAAGCTCCACAACACTAAATTGTTCTTCAACTTTCAAAAACCATGTATTGCTCTTAAACACATCAAGTTCCATACTCTTTAAAATGAATCCTCATGCCTTATATAACAAGCAAGGAAGAGGAAAGATCCAACTAGAGCATCTAGAAGCCTATTGGCCAACAAGAAATATCCTAAGTTGTCCTTGAGGCCTTGTATTGCCCAAGGCACAAAAATATCTAATAAATATCTTTTCCGGCCCAAAATAGCAATTATGTTGACTTTTAGGCCCTGACAAGCATGTGAAATATTTCCAAACGCACATTTTTCTGAGTCATCTATAGGAGCACAGCACACTGTGTCAAACATTGAAATTATGCCAGGAGCGCAGCGCAGAAACAGGCCTTTTTGAAGCAGTGTTTTGGAGGCCTTTCCGACACCGGATTTGGCTCCGTGATGGCTCATTGGAAATCCTAATGAGTATACTTTCCAGAAATGCTTGAGTTGTGCTGAGTGGATGCAATTTACTTATCCAAAAATCAAATCTCCCAACATTTCTCTGTACGCAGCGCCTAGTCTGAAAATGAGGCAGAAAGGTCAAATTTTTTATTTTTTTGACCTTTTGAGGGGGTAAAAATGCTCCAAATGATCTAAAAAATGGTGAGTAGACTATTGGTGATGTGAAATACCAAAAAATGAAAACTTTGAGAGCTGAGGATGCACCAATTTTGTGCGTAGCACCTAGGGTGCTATGCTTCGAGGGGTCAAAACTTGGAAAAACAAAAAGTTGTCCAACTTGCCTCAAAATTTGTGCACAGCGCCATTTTGCAGAGGGCATTTGGAGGCCTTCCTAGTGTCGGAATTGGGCCTGTGATGGCTCGTTGGACAGCCTGATGAGTCTAATTTCCATAAATTCTTATTTTTTTCTTGATCCAGCTCCTGTATCTTAGTCAAAAATCCAAAATCCCAATATTGCTCTGTGCGTAGCGCCACTTCAGCAGAAAAATAGGGTGTTTTGCAACCAAGTTTTGGACCACTTCTTGATGTCGGATTTGGCTCCGGGATGGCGCGTTGGAAATCTTGATGAGTATAATTTCCAGAAATTCTTGTTTTTTCTTGATCCTGCTCACGTAGCTTAGTCAAAAATCCAAAATCCCAACATTGCTCTGTGCGTAGTACCACTTCAAGAGATAAATAGGTGTACTTGCAATCTTGTTTTTACCTCCTTCCCGATGTCAGATTTGGCTCCGTGATAGCTCTTTGGAAAGCCTGATGAGTCTAATTTCCAGAAATTCTTATGGTTTCTTGATCCAACTCAGGTAGCTTAGTCAAAAATCCAAAATCCCAACATTTATCTATGCGTAGTGCCACTTTAGCAGAAAAATAGGTGTACTTGCAGTGCTGTTTTGACCTCCTTCTCGATGTCGGATTTGGCTCCGTGATGGCTCGTTGGAAAGACCTCAAAGTATAGTGGTAACTTGAATCATAAATATAGTCATTTGGACACTCCAAATGTGAGAAAAATTGGTTTTTCTAAGGTCACTCCAGCAGTGCAGGAATTCTTTGGTGACACCTGTATTTTTGACATTGCGCCCAAACCATGATACCTGTGTAAAAACAGAAGGATTTTTTTCTTATTGGCCCTATGATGGAAAAAAACCTCTCTCACTTTTACTAAATTCATCTTTGTTTGGCCATAAACATATTTTTGAGAAATTCCCGGATGCGGGTGCTTTGGATGGCGTTTAAGGCGATGGGACATGGGTGTGGCGAATTGTGGAGACACCTGCCCACCCATGTCACAGCTGGCAGAAGACATTTAAGTTCCAAGTTTTTAATATCTATCGCATTAAGTTTTAACGCTATCCAAGATCGGACCTCCACTCCTGTTAGCGATTCCGCATGCTCCAATATGCTCCGGCCTTTGGCTCTCATCAATGAGAGATTTATGATGGGAGTTCTTCGATGCCATTGCAGTCGGGTCGATAATATGGCGTTTCGCCATGGTTTCTCAGACGAGCCGCAACCTTTGAAATGCAGATGCTCTCCGGTTGCTGGGTTACCCTACCTGCGCACTGTGACGGGAAGGAGGAGCCAGCTGAACTGCTGCTTAGACCTTGGTGAAAATATGCACTTCTTTCGATCTGGACTGTGTTTGTCTTCCTCGGTTCCTTGGAATCCTCCCCTTTCTCAATCCTCCATCAATCCTGCTTCTCCGTCTTGTCTTGTTCCCACTGCTGAGACTGCACCCATGCCTTGTCTGCGTCAAAGGATGCGTTGCCATAGGGGTAGCACCAGAGGCCAACCCCTGCGTGCTCCCTCCAGCCCCACAACCGAGTCATCTTCCCACTCCAGTGACTATTAGGAAGACCGCTATCCAAAAACTAGAAGTGGGCGGGGTCGGGTTCTAGGATCTGGCCACCGTATGGGCTCCCCTGCTCCTCATTTCCCCACCGCTGCACCTTCTCCCACGAAGGGCACTGCGCTTTTTTCCTTTAATTGATCTTTGAACCACCCACGAATCATTGCTTCAATCATTGTGGTTTTCCATGAAGAGGCCCAAGTGGAGGAACAATGCACCCGTATGGCGGGTCTGAGCTCAGAAAAATCCCAGCTTTCGGGCCTTCAGGAGGGGAGCGGTGGCGTGAATGTGCAGGACCCAGAGGCTTTGGTTCGTGGGGCTCGTGATGTGGAGATTGCGCTTGGAGATCCTGGTCCTTCCGTGTCTGAAGCTGCTCCCGCCATGGACAGTGACATGTTTGCCGAAGGATGGTGTCGAATTGTCGAAGAACCACCTGATGAGTAGCTGATTCTCTTTGGTTTGGTTTTCTTGCTTCGCGGCCCACTTAATTGGGCATGTTTTTGCTTATATTACAGTGCTGGACCTCTGTTTAATTTTTTAATTCTGTAAACATTGTAATCGTCAAAGATATCGAACGATGGTTCCCCTGCGTGGGCAATGCCACGACCTGAAAAACGTTCAAGACTGGTTTCCCCATATGAGGGCAGTCTTCTTTTTTGATTTTTTGACAAATTTTCCATAAGTCTGGGAAATGTTTTTGACTTCGGTCATGTTGTAATTTTATTCCCACTGTTAATAGATTAACCTTACTTAGAAAAAAAAAAACATATTTTTGAGAAACACTAGCCCTAGGTGTCGCAAATGACTTAGACCTTGGAATGAATTCTTGGAAAATGACGGGGGCATGATGTTTATGCGTTGGTTTTGCTTCATGATTGCTGATATGACCTACCATATGGGTCAATATTGATGACTAGCAAATTGTCCATCACAGTCCGCAAGTATCCAACTTATGACAAAGAAATGAATTCCATTGTGCAGGCTTGTCGAAAATGGAAGCATTAAATTTTGGGGAAGGAAACAATCATCCACACAGACCACCGACACCTGTAGTCCATACAGACACAAGGGAAGTTGCAGAATGATTGACATCAGAAGTAGTCCACATATCTACAACAATTTCATTTGAACATCAAGTATAAGAAGGGTAGCACCAATAATGTTGCAGACTACCTTAGCCGACCACAAATCGTGGCGCTAACCACCGTTCTCAACTCTTGTGGGCACGAGACTTCTCATTGGCCTCTTCTCTACAAGAGTGATCTAGAATTTGGTCACACATACAAGGCACTCTTGGGGGGTACACAAGTTCCGAAATTTCACCTCCAAGATGCACTGTTATGTCACCTGGGACACATTTGTGTTCCTTCAAGCGAGCGTGCCAAGATGATATGAGAAGCACACTACATTCGAGTCGTTGGGAATTTTGGTGTCAAGAAAACAGCGGCAGTACTATAGAAGTATTCTATTAGTCGAACTTTCGACAGGATTTCGGGAAGTACTTCAAATCCTGCACTGCTTGCGCCATTGCCAAACCGATAATAAAGAAGCAAGGCCTTTATACTTCGCTGCCTACCCCTATTTGACCTTGGGAATCCATATCCATGGATTACATGTTGGGCCTTCCTTCTACTAAGTATGGAAGTGACTATGTTTTCGTGGTCGTCGACAGATTCTCGAAGATGGCCATTATGACAGCTTGTAAGAAGAATATCACAGCAAAAGCCACTGCTAAAATCTTCTTTGAACGAGTGTGGGTGCACTTTGGGATCCCACAGTCTATCATCTCAGATCGAGACAACAGGTTCCTAAGCACATTTTGGTCCAGCCTCTTGTTAATGCTGGACACCAAGCTCACCAAGTCCACATCTTTCGATCCCCAAATGGATGGCCAGACAAAGGTCCTCAACATGATGATTATACACATTCCGCGCATGTACAATTCAAAGAATCCATGCACATGGGATGAGATCCTCCCCTATGTACGACACAGTTATAATCAGGCTCTCCATAGCTCAACCAACCATAACCCATTTTAGGTGGGCTTAGGATTCTAGCCACTATGTTCCATTGACGTAGGCATGCCATTTGTGACTACTCAGACCGATTCTGCTCATGTCCAGGTTGAAGCTAACAAAGCAAAAAAATTCATTGAGTGCATTCAACACATCCGCCAACAGGTTCGTGACATATTGGACAAAGCCAATTCTAAGTACAAGAAATGACATGATCAACATAGGGTGCCACACAACTTCTAGGTGGGCGAAAAAGTCTGGCTACATTTGCAGAAGGAGTGCCTCACTGGACCCCACCACAAGATTTTCCCGCTCCGATATGGGTCGTACACCATCACCAAGGTTGTAGGGAATAATGCCTTCAAGCTCAGTATTCCACCATTCCTTGGTTTGCACCCAGTATTCAATGTTGACAGCCTTCATCCCTTGTAATATTCCTAATTTAGCATGCAGCTTATTGGAATATTGATTTTTTGTCTTTTACACCTATGAGTTGAATAAATGGGTAAGGAGGCCCATGCATGGTAAAAATATGAATAAAATCCCTCATAGTGTGAAAATGGATCAACATAGGAGCTGGATTTCACACTCTCATGTGTGAATAGGGACATTTGCATGTGGACAAGGTCAAGTTTGACCAAGTCAATAGCACTGGGATAAGAGGTGGAGATCATCTTGTGAGATAACAAAGAGATAGTGGGAGGAAGATTCCTTGGTGGAGGAAACCCTAATGAGTGGGACCCAAGGTGAGAGGGCTTCCATTTTTATAAAAGGAGGGCAAGGCAGCCATAGAAAAACATCTTATGTTATTGTTTTGATTTGTGTATGGTCTGTTTAGACTTTGCATTCTCTTACTGTTTAGCAGGGTTACTGTGCTGCTTAGCACAAGGTGTTCCCGAGCGAGAATCCCATCTCCTTTCTTGAGAGGCCTCTTGAAGGAGCTTGTACTTCATTTCTCCACATCCAGGCTTGAGGCCAAGCATCCTCCTTCATCTACAACGTTATTTCTGCAACAGTATAACGTTGTATTACAAGATGTTGCAGTGGGGGTCCGCAACACCACTTCCATAGCTTATCTTTCAGAGGAGGAAGCCTTCTTTCCTTTGGGAGATCAGCGAGGAAGCACTTGGAGCATATTTCAGATCTTGGCACTTCGACAACACAATTTCCATCTCCTACAACACAGTCCCTTCTCTTGAATGCGTTATTTTCAGTGTACATTTGCAGTAAGGGTTTGCAGGTTGATTGGAGGTAAGATCTTCGGTGATAGGATCAACATTTCACTTGAAGGTATATTCAGCTTTTGCATCATCTTCAGCCATCTCCATTCAGTGCTTGAGTTGCAGCTGCTATTCAGTCTTGGAATGCAACTCCGACATTTTTATATTCAGGGTGAAATCCCTTGGTTTTGGGATAGTTCCTTGAGGAATGGGTCAATCCTTCTTCCGGAAAGCTAGCAGAGGGGATTCCCATCTATTTCTTGTATCATTCAGCTATATGTATGAAAAGGTACAGTAATACTGAGTTATTTTAGATTTGGATGTACAAATCTACTCTTTTGTACTCATGCTTTCATGAAAACCTCACCGGGTCATCTTTACAATGTGTAAAAAGGGCTAGATCCCTAATTTTCTCCATGCTTTGAGTAAATAAACTCCCGATATTTTTTTTACATCATATTGTTGTAGAAACCTTTGGTAAATCACGCAGCCATGTGCTTCAAAAATTTTGCATGGTGTAAGTCATGGGGTTTGGGTGTTTTTAAGCCATTTTGAGGCTAGGAGATCTGTTTAACTTAGGAAAAGGGATTTGTTTCTGTTCCCATTTTGTATTCAAGGGCCATAATACATATTCTAAGGGATCCAACTATTATTTTACCCTGTTATAACTTATTTTTTTGAAAATAACTTTTTTATGGCCAAACTTCTCCTGTGCGCAATGCCATTTTGCAGAGGGCATTTGGAGGCCTTGCTGGTGTCGGAATTGGGCCCATAATAGCTCATTGGACAGACTGATGAGTCAATTTCCAGAAATTCTTATGTTTTCTTGATCCAGATCCTGTAGCTTAGTCAAAAATCCAAAATCCCAACATTGCTTTGTGAGTAGCGCCACTTCATCAGAAAAATAGGGTGTTTTGCAACCAAGTTTTGGACCACTTCCTGATGTCAGATTTGGCTCCGTGATGGCTCGTTGGAAATCCTGATGAGTCTAATTTCCAGAAATTCTTTTTTTTTTTTGTGATCCAATCCTGTAGCTTAGTCAAAAAGGAAAAATCCCAACATTTCTTTGTGCGTAGCGCCACTTCCGCAGAAAAATAGGTGTACTTGCAGTCCTGTTTTGACCTCCTTCCCGATGTCGGATTTGGCTCCATGATGGCTCGTTGGAAATCCTGATGAGTCTAATTTCCACAAATGTCTATGTTTTCTTGATCCAGATCCTGTAGCCTAGTCACAAATCCAAAATACCAACGTTTCTCTGTGCATAGCGCCACTTCAGCAGAAAAATAGGTGTACTTGAAGTGCTATTTGGACCTCCTTCCCGATGTCATATTTGGCTCCGTGATGGATCGTTGGAAAGCCCTTAAAGTATAGTTGTCATTTGAATCATCAAGAAATTCATTTGGACACTCCAGATATTAGAAAAACGAGTTTTTCCAAGGTCACTCCAATAGTGCAGAAATTCTCCGGTGACACCTGTATTTTTGACATTGCTCCCAAACCATGATACCTGTTTAAAAAAATTAATGAAATTTTCTTCTTGGCCCTATGATGGAAAAAAAACTCTCTCACTTTTTCCAAATTCATGTATTTTTGTCTAGAAACATATTTTTGAGCAAAACTGGCCTTAGGTGTGGAAAATGACTTGGCCCTTGGAATGAATTCTTGGAAAATGATGGGGCAATGATGTTTATGCGTTGGTATGGCTTCATGATTGCTGGTATGAACTACCATATGGATCTTATGCTCTGATGCCTCTTTTCAATAGAAAACCCTAGCTTAGTTGGAAGAGGAAATTAGGGTTTGGTGTAGGGAAATTAGGACTGCCTTGTAGACGGGGGGGGGGAGGGAATGAAGGGGTTAAGGGTTGTCTAAATTCTTTGGGAAATTTGTGGGAATAGGGATGGATGTTAGGGAGTAGGGGAAAGTGTAATTTCAAGGATTGAGTGAGGGGAAAGGGTCCAAAAGGGAAAAACACAGGCCTAGTCTCGAAAAGTGTCAAATTGTAGCAATAGGCTAGGTTTTGTATAAAAATGATGAGCTTGAGGGATAGGAGTGATGGGAAGTGTTTATGAAGGTATATTAAAGATGGGAGCAGTTTTAAGAGCATCAAGATACAAGCCTTGTAGATGTTTTAACCATGGGGGTCATGAAACCAAGAAAATTGCCCTAAAAAACCCTAGTTTTCCTGTCTCCCTTGTTGCAAGATGCCATCATTAAGTAGCAGATCTCTTACCTTACCAATTTCTTCTGCTGGTTGACCTCTTATTACTTATTCAAAGTGTCAAGATATCCCATTAACTTATGTGTAGAATTTGAAGCTGAATGGTAGTCCTTTTGGAGATGACGACCTTGAAATACATGAAACCCTAATTGACCTAGTGGGGATTCTTTGACCTCTCTTTCACTGAAAATTGGTTTGGAATATTCAAGTGTAAAATTAAAGTATTGAAAAAGTGGTGTATTAAAGATCCAAAATCCAATGTACTTGATTTATCTAAAGAGTCTACAGAGATAGTTTAGGGACCATCAATGCTTGAGGGACTTGGGGATCATGGGCATGAGTTAAGCTTGTAGGAAACCCTAGGTGGAAAATGGAGTTACGGGCAAGGCAAAAACAGAGTGATGAGGTTATAGGTGGGAAAATTAGGATGTAGATGAGTGGCATAAGCCCATGAGGGGTTTTTTAGAAGTGGTAGGTTGACCATGGAATGACAAAATAGTAGAATAGTGAAATAATGCTCTAAGGATAATGAAGGCAATGAGATTTCTAAAACTCATGATATTCAAGAATTTTGTTTTTAGAAATCTAGAACCAATATATAGTCATCTACAGATAGTAAAAATTATGGATGACTAACACATTGTTTGTCACAGTCCGCAAGTATCCAAATTATGAAAAAGAAATGAATTCCATTGTGCAGGCTTGTCGAAAATGGAAGCATTATATTTTGGGGAAGGAAACAATCATCCACACATACCACCGACCCCTGCAGTTCATACAGACACAAGGGAAGTTGCAGAACGATTGCCATCAAAAGTGGTCTACATATTTGCAACAATTTCATTTGAACATGAAGTAAAAGAAGGGTAGCACCAATAATGTTGCAGACTGCCTTAGTTGACCACCGATAGTGGCGCTAACCACCGTTCTCAACTCTTGTGGGCACGAGACTTCTCATTGGATGCTTCTCTACAAGAGTGATCCAAAATTTGGTCACACATACAAGGCACTCTTGGGGGGTACACAAGTTCCGAAATTTCACCTCCAAGATGCACTGTTATGTCACCTGGGACACATTTGTGTTCCTTCAAGCGAGCGTGCCAAGATGATATGGGAAGCACACTAAATTCGAGTCGCTGGGAATTTTGGGTCAAGAAAATAGTGGCAGTACTGTAGAAGTATTCAATTGGCCAAAATTTCGATAGTATTTCGGGAAGTACATCAAATTTTGCACTGCTTGCGCCATTGCCAAACCAACCATCAAGAAGCAAGGCCACTATATTTAACTACCTACCCCTAGTTGACCTTGGGAATCCATATCCATGGATTACATGTTGGGCGTTCCTTCTACTAAGTATGGAAGCGATTGTGTTTTCGTGGTCATCGACAGATTCTCAAAGATGGCCATTATGACAGCCTGCAAGAAGAATATCACAGCAGAAGCCACTGCTAAACTCTTCTTTGAACAAGTGTGGGTGAAATTTTGGATCCTATAGTCTATCATCTCAGATCGAGACAACAGGTTCCTAAGCACATTTTTTTCCAGCCTCTTGACAATGCTAGACACCAAGCTCACCAAGTCCACATCTTTCGATCCCCAAACGGATGGCTAGACAAAGGTCGTCAACATGATGATTGTACACATTTCGCGCATGTACAATTCAAAGCATCCATGCACATGGGATGAGCTCCTCCCCTATGTACAACACAGTTATAACCATGCTCTCCACAGCTCAACCGGCCACAGCGCCTTTTAGGTGGGCTTGGGATTCCAGCCACTATGTCCCATTAACGTAGGCATGCCATTTGCGGCTACTCAGGCCGATTCTGCTCATGTCCAGTCTAAAGTTGTCAAAGCAAACAAATTCCTCGAGCGCATTCAACACATCCGCCAACAGGTTCATGACATATTGGACAGAGCCAATGCTAAGTACAAGCAACGACATGATCAACTTAGGGTGCCACACAACTTAGTACTAATAATATTTTTAGTACTAAAATAAAATAAAAGATGGAATTTATTTTATAACTTTTTTATTTTTAATTCAATTTTTAAGAAATAATATTTATAATTTTTTTAATTTTCAATTTAATTAAAAAAATAGTGTGTTGTATTGTGTCTACAAGTTTCATTGAACTCTCCTTATTTATTATGGTTTTATTATAATTTTATCGTTATATATATATATATATATATTGGTAGTGAATATAAGTTTAACTTAAATATTAAGTTTTTAATAATAAATAATAATCGTAATAAAATAGACTCGTTCAATCTAATTAGAGCCATCGTTGTTCTGAAACTAGTTTTGTGCGGGAAAAGCTTGTGTGTGGACCTGCACGGAGGAATGAAGAATTAGTAAATGGAATAGTACTAAATGGAATGGAATTAGTAAAAAATTAACATGCATAGTACTAATAATGTTTTTAGTACTTGATTATAATAGAAAATGACATTTATTTTATAACTTTTTTATTTTCAATTTAATTTAAAAAAAACGATTTTTATAATTTATTTATAATTTTCAATTCAATTAAAAAATATTGTATTATATTGTGTTTACAAGTTTATTGTTTTTTTTTAAAGCAAATATAAGTTTAACTTAAATATTAAGTTTTTAAATAATTAATAATAATTAGTTATCGACAGAGATATTTTGTTTTTATGCGCGGGAGAGTTTTTAGTGTTTTTAGTGTAAACCTCGTGGTCCCCACAGTGTCTTGTTGATGTGGCGAGTTCCGCAATTGGAACGATCACAAATAAACCACAGCCCTTTGTGTTATGTTCCGATGGTATGATCGCATCGGTAGTGTTTTAAGTTATGGCCCGATTGCTATATGAGAACCGGACCCGATCTATATTATAGACAACAATTAAAAGTTGAACTCCGGTCCGATTAAAAAAATAGTGTGTTGTTTCATTGAACTCTCCTTATTTATTATGGTTTTATTATATATATATATATATATATATATATATATATATATATTGGTAGTGAACATAAGTTTAACTTAAATATTAAGTTTTTAATAATAAATAATAATCGTAATAAAATAGATTGGTTCAATCTAATTAGAGCCAACGTTGTTCTGAAACTAGTTTTGTGCAAGAAAAGCTTGTGTGTGGACCTGCACGAAGGAATGAAGAATTAGTAAATGGAATGGTACTAAATGGAATGGAATTAGTAAAAAATTAACATGCATAGTACTAATAATGTTTTTAGTACTTGATTACAATAGAGAATGGCATTTATTTTATAACTTTTTTATTTTCAATTTAATTTTTAAAAACGATTTTTATAATTTTCAATTTAATTAAAAAATATTGTATTATATTGTGTTTACAAGTTTATTGTTTTTTTTTTAAAGTGAATATAAGTTTAACTTAAATATTAAGTTTTTAATAATTAATAATAATTAGTTATCGACATAGATATTTTGTTTTTATGCGCGGGAGAGTTTTTAGTGAAAACCTCGTGGTCCCCACAGTGTCTTGTTGATGTGGCGAGTTCCGCAATTGGAACGATCACAAATAAACCACAACCCTTTATGTTATGTTCCGATGGTATGATAGCATCGGAAGTGTTTTAAGTTATCCCGATTGCTAAATGAGAACCGGACTCGATCTATATTATAGACAACAGTTAAAAGTTGAACTTGGGTCCGATTAACCATAATTAAAGTATTTTATGGATTTTTTAGGATGTTGAATTTGTATATGCATTCAAAAAAATAATTTAAACAACACAAATCAAAATTTGGCCCTCAATTGTGTAAGCTTCATTTTAACCAGAAATCTACCAAAAATTCTCACTTAAATACTACTCCATTTGTAAACGTGTATTGTTTTCATTCCCAACCATAAATAAATAAAATTAGGGTTTTTATATAATCTTTCACTCTCGTTTCATGGATAAGAATTTTTTTTGGTAGACTTTTTAAATGGAATCCCAAAAAAATCACTTACTACTCAATATTAGAAATTATAATAACTTGCTAAGACTTTCCACTAATTTCAAGAACATGTATATCATTCATATCAACTCGCCATTGGGCAACTTATTCGGGACTAAGCAGGATCCAATATGTGAATTCAACACCTTATAGACACTACATTGGAACGCGTGACATCGATCAGCATCGTCATAATTAGATGGCCCCGGATCCAAATGATTGTAATAATAATCTTAACAGTTACTATTAGCAGTAGCAGTCGTCACATAATAAAAATAGTAACCAATAAAAATTAATTACGACCCAGACCAATTTGATACAAAGCTATATCTTGAGCGTCCGGCATTTCTTTTAAAAAAGCGTAGACTCTTCATAGACTTGTACGTAGGTTGTAAATTGAGGCCAGGTAGCATACGCGTAGACTGCTAATGATTTTCCATTACATTTCAGGATTTCATTTAAAACGTCCAAGCAAGGCAGTCTTACCCACCTATCATATCAGTGTAAATGCATATGTTCTAAAAGTAATCACGCAATGCCATCCTCGAAAAAGCAATGAAAGATGATAAAAAAAAACTTTAATTTATATTATTATAATAATTTTTATATTTTTATTTTTGTGATTTATGAATTGAAGATTGATGATACATCATTTACATTAAGCAGATTCACTTTTAAAAAATCACTATCTACCAATTCAATCAATGATGGATATCCACAAGGAGGAGAGGAGAGGAGAGGAGAGTATGAAACAAAAGAGCCAGAATAGAGCCATGCCCGTACACAAGCCTCCATTTAACCAAAGCTGCCCTAGCGGTGTTTTAATATATCTTTCAAAGGTTGTTTTTATTTTATAGTTTTCCACAAGTTAAGTTTTGAATTATATTTATTTAGTCAATGACTGATTTAGGAGACATGATGAGCCTATGGTGTTGATATATTTCTATTTATTGGAAGCTTAACATTATTGAAATACATTTTTATTTATTGTTGAAATATATTTTTAATTAACATAAGTTATAATTTTCAATGCAATTTAATTTTGTTTAGAGTAGGTTTTGACGGCATGCAGTCATTTTTTCATTTGGCAATGTGATTGAATATTGAGTCAATTCTTTATTTTTCATTTTTTTTAAATGAATGATTACTGGATCAAAATAATATTTTTTCTTTCGAAAAAATAAATTGTTTTTGAGAAAATATACAAATATTCAGGAATATGAGTTTTTTAATCTTAAATGAATTGAATACAAACAGCGTGTGTTTTTTTTTTATATAATTTTAATAATATTCAAAGTAATAATTTGTTATTGTAAATGGTTTTTTTCCATAATTTTTTTTGTTTGTTAATGGCTTGGGAATATATTTTGTTTATAGTTTTTTTTAATCTTTTTCTCGTACTGTGGAAATGAATTGATGAATTGATTTAGTATTTTTTATTTATGACAGTATTTAGTGTTGGGATATTTATATTTACTGGAAGTTTAAAGATGATTAAACTACATTTTTATTGAACATAAATCATAATTTGGAGCTAAAGTTAATTTCATTTATTTGTAATTTGTGACAGAATGCAATCATACTTTTATTTGGAAAATGATCAATTATGATGATTGAATTTATAGTTGAAATATATATATATATATATGAATTGCTTTTGAAAAAAAATACAAATATTCAATAATATGAATATTTTATCACATATGAATTGAATATAAACAATGTTTTTTCTTTTTTAATATTCAACGGAATAACATCTTAATGTAAATGGTTTTTATCTATAATTATTTTGTTTGTTAATGGCCTGGGAATATATTTTGTTTATATTTATATTTTATATATATATTTTGGAATGAATTCATTAATTAATTTAATATTTAATATTTATTACATATTTCCATTTATCTTTTACCATGTTTTAAAAGTTTTGGGAGACATTGTAAGCTTATAGTGTTGGGATATTTATGTTTTAGTTTTTTATTTAAATTTTGAACTAATATTTGAAAATTAGAATTTTATGATTAATATTTTAGAAGTCTTGGGAGACATTGTAAGCTTATAGTGTTGGGATATTTATATTTATTAACGAGTATAAATTATAACTTAGAGCGAAAGTTAATTTTAATTACGAGTATGTGATAAATGTATTCATAGTCTATTTGTCAAATAATAATTAAATTTAAAGTTGAAATATTTTAATTTTTGAAAAAATGAGTTATTTTAAAAAAATTACAAATAACCACTAACATGAATTTTTTTATTTCAAATGAATAGAATATAAAGTGCTTTTTTAATTTTAACATTATTGAAAGTAATAACCGGTTAATGTAAATGTATTTTCTCTAGATTTTGTTTATAATTTTTTTTTTAATATCTTTTTGTTTAGGGATTTTATTTTAATGATTATAGATGTTAGAGAATAATTAATAAAAGTGGAAAATTGTTTATAAAAAATTTAAATATGATTTTATATTATATTGTTTTTATTTAAAATAAATTTTATTTTTTTCTTTGTTTATATTTCAAATGAATTGAATATAGAGTGCTTTTTTAATTTTAACATTATTGAAAGTAATAACGTGTTAATGTAAATGTATTTTTTCTGGATTTTGTTTATAATTTTTTTTTTTAATATTTTTTTGTTAGTGTTTTTATTTTAATGATTATAGATGTTAGAGAAAAATTAATAAAAGTGGAAAATTGTTTATAAGAAATTTAAATATGATTTTATATTATATTGTTTTTATTTAAAATTAATAATTTTAATATTTGTTTGAGTAATTTTTATTTATTTATAATAAATAGTGTTTAAGCCTTTATTTTATTTTATTTTCTGTGATTATATGATTGATAGATATTAGAAAATAAATAATAAAATATGCAGATTGTTTATAAGATACTTAAATATATTTTTTTATTGAAAATAAGTTATTTTTATTTGTTTATGTAGATATTAATTATCCTAGTTTTGGTTTATTATGTTTTTAATAACATATATTTTAAATTAATTGATAAATTTAATCAAGTTAATATTTTTTATATTAATATATTGTTTTTTTAATAAATGATTTTTGTTAAGGATTTTATGTTTGTTTATGTTTGTGTTTGGAATTAATAGATGAATAATTGTTTAAAATATAAATATAATTAATATTTGATTTAAGGGAAAGAGAAAAAGAGGTATATTTATCAATTCGTGAATTATATTATATAAATATGAGAAATTATGTTTATGATTCATTTTTGGGAGACTAGAAAATTAGCCAATTTTTTATTAAAAAAATAATAAATTATTGAAGATTGGTTTTAATTAAAAAACATTATTTAATAGAAGAAAAAATAGTTGACTTTATTTCTTCTTATTCTTGCTAATGCTTGATATAACCTTGTTCAAGATTCTTGCCAATGCCTAGTATGATCTTGCTCAAGATTCTTGTCACTTTGCATAGACTTACTTTTGCATGCTTTGCTCATGATTATGTTTTCACTTGATTTTCTTTTAACTTTTTTTTTGCCATTGCTTGAGGTGAGGTGTTCTTTCTACTTTTCAATCTATTTGGGAAACGTGTTTGCTATGATGTCTCTAGCTCAAACTTATCTCTTGGCATTCTCTTGTTCATGAAAAGATTCTAATTGCTTTCTTGCTTGTGAAGAGGTATTTTTATATGATTAACATTTCCCCAATGATTTTTATTAAAATATTAATAATGATTCAATTTCAAATTAGCTTTCATCACCAAACTTGGTCTTGTAAACATAATTTATGCTATAGAAAATTACAAGCTTGCAAAATGTTTATAAGATACTTTGTTCAATAGATAGAATTTGCAAGCATTAAAATGAGACATATGGGTTTTGTGTTATGGAACATTTTACCTTTGAAACACATTTTATCTTCTATTATCTTACTATGTTGTATATTAGTTTCAAATAGATGCAATATGATTTCATCTATCAATAGAGGTTGATCCCTACATAGTGAGTGATTCATTGTGTTTGTTAAACAATATTTTTAACACGCTAGTTTTCCCTTTTAAGGTTACATTTAAAAGGGCATTATGTACAATTTGTTGAAAGAAAATCTACTTGCTCTTAATACTACAATGTTTTTGCGTCATTCAGATACTTTTTTTTTCTTGAAATAGAAAAGCAATATCTATTCAAAACATCAATTGAGATTACATCTTCATGTGTAATGCATTATCAAAAGGCCATTGAGTATATGAACTTGGTGTACCTTTTGGATGAAATTCGAAGGTTATAACTTATGCTATGACAAGTGAAAATTCAAATAGACTTAACAAAAATAGGTTCATAAAGTCCTTAACTTGAGAAGTCGTTGACACATTAGCTAGGTTAAAAGCACACATTCATGACATTACTTTAATAAAACAACATAGCTTAGTTTCATTAAATTGGTGTGTTTTACTTAAATTTGATTAGAAGGCCCAGTGAGGGAAATTAGAATGCTAATACATTGAAACCAAAACTCATGAAAAACATAGATACCATAACATCCACCGATGAAGAATAGTTTAGGACAGAGATGAAAAATATTGCAAACTTGAGACTTCTTCATGATTGTAGTGGTATAATTCGGGAATTACAGGTTGACCAACTTCTAGATGAAAACGACTACTACTACATACAACACTATCTCTATTCCTCAATTGGCATTGGTTTACCAAATTCACAAGATATTTTATTTCCATGAACGGAATTTTTGCAAGAGATGGAAATTTCCCACAAGAACCATGTTGGTGGAATACCACTTCTAATTATATAAACTTCAAGGCACCCTCTCTTAAGATCCTTGGACCGACTAATATCATAATATGCGTGACCGAAAATCATGTCATGATTGTTGCTCAATAGCTCTAAATGTCTATGTGCGGGATGGGTCATCCTTCTTTGTACTCCTATTCAACTAAAACTGTCACCTCTAACCTCTCCCATGAACAACTAGATGAGTTGCAGTCACAAGTGTATCTTCATACAGGCAAAGTGTCATTTAGTGGTCACTATACCTCCCCAATTTAAGTGATTTGCACTCATATCAACTTATAGAGAGGCATGCACACCCTCCTTGGGGATAATTTACTTATTTAATAAAATTTATTATTATTAAATGTTTTAAAAAGTCACTTGATTAATAGTTCTATATTTCTATATGGTGGAAAAACATATCTCAAATGATGAATTTGAGAATAAGGAATCATTTCAAATTTAACAATTTGTAAAATGAGTGTCACAATATTTCTTTAGTTTTATTTTTTTCTCATCGTTTTTATTTTAGAAGTGTTAACATTTCTCATGCTAGTGCGGTGGGGGATTAAGATCTTTCATCTTTGTTAAAAGATGACACACTCGGATACATATAATGGTCGAGAGGTCTTAAAAATGCATCGTGCAAACATAAAACTTTGACGAAAGACATGATAAATGATTTAAAGAGAATGGTGTGTTCTTTCATGAATTATATTATTAGATGATTGCAAACGAAGTGTGGAAATATTTACTTCAATTAAGCTTGAATTCCTTTTTAATTCTTTCCCTTTATATCAAGATATGTAATTTATATGTGTCCCTTACGTGAAGACAAGAAAGTATTTAGTCATTTGAATGAATCATGGAAAAGTTACATTGTAAATGGAAACTAAAATGTATAAAAAAATCGAACATAATTTACTTGACCAAATCAAAATACCATCATATAAGGACATAGTTGAGAATTGGTAATGAATAAACCCAAAAGGAAAATCTCTATCGATTACAGAAGTCATTCTTCAAAATTTATATGGAAAACCTTGAAAAGAGATGAATTTGATTACATTAACCTAAATAACTTACAAGGCGAAACTCTTTCTGTGTACTTGTACACATGGGCTAACTCATGAATCTTGGTCACTTTTCACTCAAACACTTGTTGCTAAATTTTTAACAAAAGCATTATTTGGTTAAAAGCTAAATTGAATGTGGTGCATGGGATAAATTATGTTTATAATATATTTTTGGGAGTGATAAGACATTAATTATCCAAAAATGAGACCAAAAACATTATTTCATTGAAAAATGGATTGTAGTTGAAAATTGCAATTGAACCACTATATTTTATCCTACTTTCCTCATGCTTGGTATGCTCTTGCTCAACATTTTGGTGATTATTCCTCGACTTGCTCTTGTCTTTCTCATGATTATGTCCGAACTTGATTTTTTTTTTGGTTGTTGGTCCTCACTTAGGGAAAACAATTCTTGTTCTTTTTATTTTCCACTTGGGAAAAGGTGTTTCCTTTGAGGTTTATTATTCACATATGCCTTCTTGGTATGTTTGGTGTTGGCTCTTGCTTGTGAAGAGGTTTTACTTTCTATTCTATGTGTGAAGATGTATTTATGTAGTTAGCATTTTCACTATGACTTTTATTAAAATATCAACTATTATTAGTTCCAAATTAGCTTTTGATCACAAATGTTGGTTTTGTAATATATGTATTATTAATAAATATGCATTCTATGTGATAGAAAATAAGAAGTTTGCAAAAAAATTATAGGGCATTTCCTTTGACAAATAGAACCCATAGTGCATTATAAGGAGACCCATGAGTTTGTGTTTTGGAACAAGTTGAACCACTGAAACACATTTGATCTTATACTATCTTACGCTGTTGCATATAAACCTACATATATGTAGTATGTTTTCATCAATCAATAGATATTGACCCCTACATCATGATTCCTTGTATTAAACAACCTTTTTAAGACATTTAATTGTCTTATTTTTATAATTTTTATAATATTTAAATAAAATTCTACTTTACATTTAAGAGGACCTTTTAGACAATTTGTCAAAATAAAATATACACCCACTTATTTCAATCTTCTTGAGCCATTAAAGGCATGTTTTTTTCTTTTTCTTTTTCTTTTATTAATTCTCTGGAAATACATATACAATATATATTCAAAGCATAAATTAAAATTATATCTTCATGTGTAGAGCCCTATTAGAAAAAGGTTGAGCGCATGACCTTAGTAAGCCATTTATATGTAATTCAATTACCATATAACTTATAACTTACTTATGTTATGAAAGTCCAAAACAAAAACACATTTATAGCAAATAGGTTCATGGTGTTTTTAGCTTGATAATTTATACTAAAAAATTGGCTAGGTTAAAAGAATACACACAACTTTTTTTTTGTAATATCCGACCCTTGATTTCTATTAATAGCAAAAAAATACAAAATTAAATTTGATGTTATTTGGAAAACATTGAATACCTCGTCAATAAACTGATGACTAATTGACAATATAACAAAAGATCAACCACCCAATTGTAAATAGTTTAACGTTGTCCAACCTTAGAAAAAACAATAGATGTTAACATAAATAATTTAACCCACTAACAAGAAGTACCATACTAGGATAAAGATGAGAGGACAAGAACATAAGAACAACCACTAACTATGAGACTGGTGTCGCTGCTACAACATTCTCCAAAATTTCGCTACATTTGAATTTTGGAGCCTATTTTTATTGTTGCGTCTAGAATCATTTTGATCATCAAATTTTGTTTCACGCTAATCTATGTGTTTCAAGTATCTTTGAATGGCATAAAGTTTCGTCACATTGATCATAATATATTTTAATGCATTTCATGGTCGTAACATCTTTGTCGTCATAAAATGACATTTTTTGGTCGCAATCACACACACTACACTCGTTGCACTTGGGGAATGTGTATAAAGTGGCGTTTCAATATATATTTACCATTATTCAAGTTTTTCTAAATTTTTTTGATGAGTTGGTGTGCCTCCCTCTTGGTTCTATGTCTAAACTCATCATGTTCCCCCCTTGCCACATTTTCCAGACTTAGACAAATTTTGGTTTCAAAGCAACCTCGTTAAGGCCAAGAGCGCATGAATGCACTTTGAAGCCTTGATGAGGCATACTTAATTGTTCATAAGTTCTACATGCACCCTCCAAAAGCACAAGGCACACTCCTCAAGTCTCTTTCCCCTTCTTTACTTTGAACTACGCCCTTCAAATGACCAAGTCTTCCTTTTGCGCACTCCTTCGATTAGAATAAGTGCACCCTCCCTGAGCACATAAGCGCATCTTGAACACCTTAAGCTTCACCCTTCAGCCTTCCCCAGGGTGTCATGCACCCTCCTAACACTTTGAGTGCATGAGCGCACTTCGAAGGCACGATACTTTGCCCTTTAGCGTTGAGACTTCCGCCATGCACCCTCTTGGGCCTCTTGAGCACATGAGTGCACCCCAAAGGACCTAATCCTTCACCTTTCAGCCTTTGGGAGTGTTCCCTGCACCCTCTATCTCTCCCTTGAGCGCACAATGCACTTGGGAAATCTTAAGCCTTCCCCTTCACCCTTTAGACTTGCGCCACACACCCTATCTTGACTGTCCCCTTCTTTTGAGCCCATGAGTACATGAAGAAGGCCCCAAATCCTTTCATATTAATCCCTTCAACATTTCAAAGTGAACCCATGGGCCCAGAAGCTATTTTTTTCCCTTGAAGTGCACCAAAAAGGCACGAACAAAAATATCTACATAAATCATGGTAGGATAGGAGATTTTCGAGCTGATGAGTTCTTGTATTGATTGATTGCAGATGTAGGTATTTACAAGAAATCATGCCAAGCACACATGTGGAAGATCATGCAAAGAGAATAAATAAAGGATGCGTGAAGAGAATGATAAACACATTTGAATCTTGATTATCAAAGAAACCATAGTCTCCATTTGACCAAAGACCCTTTAGAGGGCGAGGAAATCAACAATTAAAGCTGCATGAAGAATGAAGATATAGTTGGCATCCATGTCACCACTGGAGAAATTCCATGTCATCAAATATAGTGACATGTCAAGTCTTATCACATGATGATGTGGAAGTCAAGATGTATTATTGTAATCATTGTAAAAGTCAAATAAGAGGAAGACCAAGAGTCATGTATGAACTAAAGAGTCACGGAATCCCAAAAGACATGTAATACCAAAAGTAATATGTAATTCCAAAATTCATTTGGAATTCCAAAGGTTGTAGAAGTCAAAAGGTCCCTAGAAGCTATAAAGTCAAGAATCATGAGGACGTGAAAGGTCATTCCTCAAGTTATAAATAATTTCTCATGTAAAGAAATTTTAACCTTGGCTTCTCCCACAAGGAATTAGAGAGACAAAGTTAGTACTCTTTGGGAGAAAGCAGTGGTTGTAATGCTCCACTATTGGAGCTAGTGGTGTTCATTGCATTTATGTATCTTGAAACGTTTGCTTAATATTGAATCCTTCCTTCCAAGGCCAACACATTTTCATGCATGGATTTTGAATATTTCTAAGGCTATTCTTTGAATGTTTATGGGTCATGTTTTCTTTCAACAGTACTGTATTAATTGAACTATTTTGGTCACTTTGGTGCTCCTTGTTGGAAATGTGTTGTTTTTTTATAATGATCGCCGCATCCTTGTAAACTATTTCACTTGATGTTAGACGAGTCTTAATCATTTATGTGTGTCTCCATTAGGGTAGTACTATTACTTCTCTCTTATAGACTCATTTTATTTTCCACTTTGGCGTAAGATAACCTTGATACATCGACAATTGAACACTCAAAATTCATACTATCTTAGCCATTCAAAAGGACAATTGCACTTCTCTCTCGTGTTGACAGCTAAAGGCAAGACATATTTTTAAGTAAATGATAGGCGGTTATATTCTGGATGAGACTCCTACACCAAACGGTTTGAGGTCTCGTTGGGACCTTATATCAAGGAGATCCCCTATATGTTGGCAGTATCCAACACTATCAACATTCTGTCGCTATAAGGAGGGAAACCATTTTTTTATGGATGATAACTCTGCATACCTAAATCGGAGTGTTGAAGCTCAGGGTGGGTTAGTTACCCTAACAATCCCCTCAAGGCTTACGACCATCGGATCGAATGAGCTCGAGATCAACGGTGGACAGGGGTGGTATTAAAGTTCGTGACACACAGTGTAAACCAGATTCCTCTTATCGAGGAGGCAATTCTTATTTAATCCAAACCCATGATAAAACTATTGCATAAAATTTGCTGCGTGTGAGTATAAACTTATCACAAAAATCATCGGTAATTGTAATGTTAAATCATATGACTTTGAATAAATACTTTATAATGACAAACAATCCGAAGTGCCAAGTTAATAACATTATGCACGAGCATTCAATCCTAACGCATGTTGACCACGTGCTGAGCACCAAGGTGGGAAATAAAACTATGGCATAGTTATAAATTTGCATAGGGTTGTTTTATTTAAATTAACAATGATTTGTAAACATAGCGTATGGTAAGTAAAGTAATTTTTTAATGTGATTAGTATAGAAGTGACAATCAAATAGAATTAAAATATTTCAAAGAAGTGGTGAATTAGGGTTTTTTTCATGTGGTTGGTCAAAATGGTTCTCTCTTACTAGGTTCAATTCCCTATCAATAAAATGATGATGAGAAATATTGTGGTGAAAAAGTGCATGGGAATATTGTTGTATTGATCCTCATTCTCTTCCTAGGGTATAAAGAGAAAATGATTTTCCTTAAAAAAATATTAATTTTCTTTATTAATTCAGATTAAAAAAAAAAAAACCTAAAATTTTCATTTTAGTTAAATTAATATAGAGAATAAAATCAATATTAAATTTTAATTTCAAAATATATATTAAAATCTAGAAAGAAATTACTAATCCAAACTTAAAAATAATCAAGTTTTTTTTTTAACATTAAATTACTATGGAAAAGAAATTCATAATTATTGATATAATTTAAAATTTAATAATAAATTTTAAAATAAATTAAATAATTAAACTAAAAATTTAATAAATGAAATATAAATTAATAATTAAACAAAAATATTTAATAAATAAAAAATATTTTTTATTGAGCATTGCCCAAAATCAGATTGAATAAACGCATTACGCAACCACTATTTGACACACAACATTCAAAACACCATGGGGATTATAAATTAAATGTTATATATATATGCCCAACTATAATGCATCGATCAAACCTTAAATGCATACATTAAATCATAGTTAATTTTCTGGCCTTTTGTAATAAGATGTCTTTCCAACAAATTAGATAGAGGTGGGATGGTCTATACAAATAACTTTTTAAAAAAAATTGAAAGTTAAAAAAGGAGATTAGATGCAAAATTATATTATTTTTGTTTTTTCCATCTTTGAAATTTTGGAAATGAAAAAAAATTGTGAGGAAGTGGGTTTATTTTATGAGTGATTGTTTTTTTATTTGTGTAGAGATTATAGATAAACAAGGCTACAACGTAGTGACTACCTGCCGCTTAGTTTAAATATAGTAATGTTGCAATGTGATGTTGGAAATGTCTATGGGTAGCTATTACATGCCGCTTAATGTAATTATAGAAATGTTGCAATTTGACTTTGAGCATGTCTATGAAGATTTGCTTTGTAATAAAGTATGGTTAAATTAAATTAGAAATAATTGTTGTAATTTGAGTTTGAGCATGTCTATGAGGATTTTGCTGCTTAATTTAGTTTAAATATAATTAAATCAAAGTAAAAATTAAAAATTTATGCGCTATATAGTAGTAGTTTAAATCTATCTAAATTATAGTAAAATAACTTTTGTGTTGATGATGGTAAGCAATTGATAATTACTAGGAAGACCCATGAGCATATGCATATGATGTGCAGATTATATCTGCTACATATGCTTAGCTTATTTTTGGCATCAATATGAGTATGACAGAGTAGCTACTACCTGGTGCTTATCAATGATCGATTTTTATAAATTAGTACTAATAATATTTTTATTTCTAACTTAGTACTAATAATATTTTTAGTACTAAAATAAAATAAAAGGTGGAGTTTATTTTATAACTCTTTTATTTTTAATTCAATTTTTAAGAAATAATATTTATAATTTTTTTAATTTTCAATTTAATTAAAAAAATAGTGTGTTGTATTGTGTCTACAAGTTTCATTGAACTCTCCTTATTTATTATGGTTTTATTATAATTTTATCGTTATATATATATATATATATATATATATATATATTGGTAGTGAATATAAGTTTAACTTAAATATTAAGTTTTTAATAATAAATAATAATCGTAATAAAATAGACTGGTTCAATCTAATTAGAGCCATCGTTGTTCTGAAACTAGTTTTGTGCGGGAAAAGCTTGTGTGTGGACCTGCACGGAGGAATGAAGAATTAGTAAATGGAATATTACTAAATGGAATGGAATTAGTAAAAAATTAACATGCATAATACAAATAATGTTTTTAGTACTTGATTACAATAGAAAATGGCATTTATTTTATAACTTTTTTATTTTCAATTTAATTTAAAAAAAACTATTTTTATAATTTGTTTATAATTTTCAATTTAATTAAAAAATATTGTATTAGTGTTATAATTCAATCTTGGACTGAACGCGCTCTCTGCCTGCGCGTTTCCTTGACTTAGCAGCCGATTGCTGGGTTTCCCTCTTGCGCGAGGCCTCTGGCCTGTCATGGCCTCTCCGAATGCTGCCACGGAGGGCTTTGTTGATCTGTCTGCAGCAAATGCGTTTTCAGCATTGGTCAAATCCCTACAGCCTCAGAGAACTCGCCCTGCGCTGTCCAAGTTTGTTAAGAAGCTAGATGGGTTGCAAGAGGTCGATCTCCCTCCTACACTTCCTCGAATGGCTGCACTCTCTTTAGCTGAACAGGGGCTCATCGGTCAGTTCACTGGCCTATGGCCTTCTCCGAAAACTGTTCAATGATGGATCAAAAGAAACTGGGCAGACAAAGTTAATGGTAAAATCTCCATTCGTTTATGTGGAAAAGGTTATTACACTTTCCATTTCGAATCTAGAGCAGACAAGGACTTAATCTTCAGAAATGGGTCGTATTTCATGGACTCTCGCGGCTTGTATCTGAACAAATGGACTCCAGACTTCGATCCTGAGCTGGATGTCCCTAATGTTGTTCTGGTCTGGGTTCATCTTCCGCATCTCCCGCTCCACTGCTGTGGAGATGACTCGGTTTGAGCCATCGGCAATGCTGTTGGAAAATACATTGACCGGAGTGAGCCCAAGGATAATATGCAAGCGTGTGCGCGTATATGTGTTGAAGTTGATCTTGGCAAGGGTCTTCCAGAAGCAATCAAACTAAAGGTGGACGAATGGACGCACATTCAGCAACTGGACTACGAACAAATTCCCTTCAAATGCAAGGTATGTCACGAATACGGCCATTTTGCCAATCGCTATTCTAAAATAGTTAATGATGAACCTGCTCAATCTGAGGAGCAATGGGAAACTGTAAAAAAGAAGAAGACTGCCTCTGGATTGAAAGCAAACTATGAAGAAGCTCCTCTCAAATCTGCCCCTCCCAAGCCTAATCCCCCTTCAGCTCCCCCCAAAGCTTCCTCCTCAGCTGTCCCTCCTCCCTCCTCTTCACTTGGCCCACCCATCTTCCCCACCCCGGGGCAAACCTCTAGTTCTCCCCTGATCTCTTCAAATCCCTTTGGCGCCCTCTCTCTCCCTGAAAATGACCCCCTGATCCCCCTTGAAAATGATCCCCCCATCCTTTTCTCCCTTTCTCAATCCTCTCCCTCCCATTCCCTCGACCCCTCCCCCACCCCGAACTACTAGAAGCTCCTCGAAAGAGCATGGAGTCAATCAAGAGTCTCAAAAAAAAGGACCTGGCAGGAAATCAAGCAAACATCAAAGAGATGAAAATGCTCAAAAAGACATTTCCATGGGAACACAAAATCCCATAGAAACTTATATACTGGGTCAAAATAGCAAAGAAACAACACATAAGGAGCAAGGGGGACGAGCATCTCTCCAAAACCTAAATACTCAATGATGAAAGTCATATCATGGAATTGTAGGGGACTGGGCACCCCTCAAAAATTGCTGCCCTGAAAGATCTTACAGACCATGAGAAGCCAGGAATTGTAATGATTCAGGAAACTAAGCAAAAACTGCAAGAGATGACAAGAATTATAGAACAGCTCAGGCATTATGAGGGACATATATGTGAAGCAAGAGGAGCTTCTGGTGGTATCACCACTATGTGGAAGAAAAATATTTGGATATGCACATCCAATACTATCAATCAATACTGGATCAAAGTCATATTAGAAAAGCAAGCAGAGCACAATAAAATAGCCATTTATAACATTTATACACCGAACCATTTTAGAGACAAAGAGCAGTGCTGGGCCACACTACAAGAAGACATCCAAGTTGAAGACAATAGAAATATCATCCTTGGGGGAGACCTTAATCTTATATTACACTCCAATGAAAAAAGAGGAGGCATTTTTACACATGATCCTTAAAGAGCAAAGCTGGAAAACATCATGCAAGAGTGCGATTTAGTTGATATCATCCCAAAAAATCGGAGGTACACTTGGAACAATCGCAGGCTGGGTAGAGCTAACATAATGGAGCGCCTTGATAGAATTCTGGTAAACACTTCTTTCCTCTCTGAGTTCTCCACTGCTCATGCTGCAATCCTGCCTTATTTATCTTCCGATCACTACCCCATCAGCATTGTCCTTGAAGCACATTGTCCTTTAGGGCCGTTGCCTTTCAAATATAACTCTCTTTAGCGCAGCAATCCCATTGTGGATCATATTGTCAAAACAGCCTGGCAGCGTCACATAGAAGGATCACCGGGGTTCATTTGGGAATGCAAATTGAAAAATACAAAACATGCCTTGAAGGAATGGGTGAAACAGCATTACAAAGAACCAGAAAATGCCAAAGCTGAGCTAAAAAATAAATTGAAAGAAAACCACAGGAAAATAGAGGAGAACGAGCTGTCCCACGAGGATAAAGCATTAGAAAGTGATATGTATTATCAACTGTACCGGGTTAATAGAGAAGAAGAACAGAAGTGGAGAATTAAGTCAAGACAGCTTTGGCTTCAAGGAGGAGACAAAAATACAGCCTTTTTCCATAACCAAGCAACTGTCAGGAAAGTCAGAAATAATGTCACCATGATCAATGATGAGGAAGACTGCCCTCAAAAAAACCCAAGAAGCTATCAAGAAAACTGCCTCAGCATATTACAACACTCTTTTAACTGAGACAAAGGAAACAGAGGATTATTCAGACCTCCTACAGCACATGCCCAAAGGAATCAGTGAGGATATCAATGCAGATTTGACTAAGGAAATCAATGAATAAGAAATACAAGATGCCATCTGGGCTCTTCAGCCAGATAAAGCCCCAGGCCCAGACGACTTTCCAATCTGTTTCTATAGAACATACTGGGGAATAATTAAAAAATACCTTGTTAAGATGCTAAGATGGACTCAACGCAAATGCAAAATAGGAGGATTCACTAATGCAACCCACCTTGCTCTTATCCCTAAAGAAAATCGACCTTTGACCTTCTCTCGTTTTCGCCCCATATTGTTGTGTAACTCATCATATAAAATCTTGACAAAAATCTTGGCTACTCGCCTAAAACCTATCCTCCCCTCTCTCATTTCTGAAAATCAAGGGGGTTTTTTGGCCAATAGGAAAATCTCGGACTCCATCCTTCTTGTCTAAGAGGCTATCCACTCCAGCCAAACCATAAATGAGAAAGGCTTCATCTTAAAGTTAGACTTAGCCAATGATTTTGATCGTGTCAGACATTCCTTCCTAATTGATGTGCTCGAAAAAAAGGGATTTGCCACATCCTTTATCAGCCTTATCAAAACCTGCATCACAGGACCTTGGATCTCCCCTCTTATTAATGGCAGACCTGGACCACCCTTCCAATCTTCTCGAGGCCTTAGACAAGGCTGCCCCCTTTCACCTTGTCTCTTTATTTTGATGGCTGAATCTTTTAGTAGAGCTCTGGATTACAATCGTCGTATGGGCCTCATCACCGGGATAAAATTTGAAAATGGAGTCAAGAACATCAATCACTCCCAGTTTGCTGATGATACTCTTCTAATGGGGGGAGCTTCAAACATCATAGCCCGCCGTTTCAAAGCTCTCCTAGATAAATACATGAGCTATTCTGGAGGTCTGATAAATTATCTTAAGAGCTGTATTTATGGGTGGAACGCTTCGGCTCAAGTTCTCCATAGGATTGCTATTATTTTTGGGGTCCCATGTAAGCTGGATTGGGAGCAATTTACCTATTTGGGCATGCCTGTGAGTGCCAACAACTTGAAAGCAGCAGCCTGGGAAGTTATTATCGACAAGATGAAAAGGAAGATACAACATTGGGGCACCTCTTGGCTTAACCCAGCAGGGCACATAATTCTTCTTAAAGCATGCCTCTCCTCCCTGCCCTTGTACTGTTTTACTCTCATACAAGCCCCTGCCAATTTTCATTTTAAAATGGATGCTCTCCTTCGGCACTTTCTTTGGCAAGGAGGGAGAACTGAGAAAAAAAAATACAATTTGGTAAGCTGGAAGCAGGGCACTCAGCCATGTGAGAATGGAGGGCTGGGAATCAGATCCTCTAAATTTCTAAACCTTGCCTTTGTTGGCAAACTGGTTTGGAGACTCATATCTGGCAGGAATGCTTGGTGGAAGACAGTTCTAGGAAAAAAATATCTCGACTACCCAAGGCATCAGCTTTTGGATCATGAGCCTCCTAACAGAGCGTGCTCAAAAATCTGGAGGATGTGTAATAAAGCTATACCATTTCTTGAACAAAACACTTCCAAAGTGCCCAAAGGCGGCAGCTACATAAGAATTGGGGAAGACAAAATAATGGGGCAACAACCCATAAGTCGATGGCCTGGTACTCAGTAGATTATAGCTTTTTTCAACAGTGCAGGGATACAAACTCTGGATTAGATCTCTCAATGGGAAGCCCACTCTCATACCTGGAAAGGTTGGACCTTCCCTCACATACCAGCAGATACAGAAATCAGTCTCAACAACCTGAAAGTTTATCTTCATGGTATAGCACCTTCCAAACGCTACCTTGCTGATGACTTTCGATGGGACCCTTCAGGCACAATCTACACTATTAAGGCTGCTTATCATCAGATCTGCAACATCGAATATCCCATGGCTATCTGGGCACATTGGAGACTTGTTTGGAAGGCAGAAACTCTCCCAAAAATCAAATTCTTCTTATGGATCCTCTTAAGAGGGAACGCCCTCACCGCAGAGAACCTCAGAAAGCGAGGAATAAATGGGCCATCTCGCTGTCCAAACTGCCAAACTGAAGAAGAGACAAGCGAGCATCTATTTATAGACTGTCCATTTGCCTCAGCTTGCTGGAAGGAAGCTTTTCAGAGCCACAATCCCCCTTGGGCGCCTGGCACTAGCATATCTGAAGTGCTGCACATATGGAAAAAAAGCTATCCGTGGGGAAAAAAAGCAAACAACACAGCTCGAAGGGTCTGGAATGCCTTGCCCTGTACCCTTCTTTGGAACATCTGGTTGGCAAGAAACAGTATGATCTTCAAAGGTAAAGAAACTAACGTTAGAAAACTCTACAACAAAGCTTGGAATCTCAACTTGGAAGCTCTGTCCACAAAATGTCATGGAAATCTGAAGGTGCTGGATCTAAATGTCGAAGAAAGGAATTACATAGGGCATATTCTAGACAGAAGCAACATAGAACAAAACGGAAGTAATCCCACTAGCAGAGACAACTCCAGATGTAGCTGGAAAATTAGGATGAAAGAAGAAGAATTTGCTCGATGGCTCAGGAACTGCAATACCCATTATCTCTTTTTCGATGGAGCCTCCAAGTCCAACCCAGAAATGGCTGGGGCTGGAGGATTTATTTGCAACGGTAATGGTGATGTGTTAACTGAATATGAATGGAGTCTGGACTCCGCTTCAAACAACAGGGCTGAAGCTTTCGCCCTCTTCCAAGGTTTGCTCCAGCTACAGAAACTTGGTATAGCCAAGGCTATAATAATTGGAGACTCTGCCATTGTCATTGGTCTAATGGTAAGTAATAGAAAAGCCCAAAATTTGATTCTACAACAAATTATAGAGCGATGCCAATCTCTTGACCAGCAGATGAAAGGAAATCAATTTTACCATGTCCTTCGAGCTCTCAACAAATCTTCTGATGAATTGGCAAACAAAGCTTGCTCTCACACTGTGGGTAACCTCTGGTGTAATGGCTCTGACTAGTACTTTTTCTTGCCATGATCAGGTTTTATTTCTTCAGCAAATCCACCCCACAGCAGATCATTGCTCTTGGTCTCCGAAGCCCTTTGCCCAGCTTCTCTACGAAGATTCACACTTCTGCTTTCTATCCAATGGCGTTGATTCCCACAGATGTAACCTTTCCAGCATCAAAATCTAACTCTCTCTGGATCGCCCTTTCAAACCTCATTAAGCTCTGCGCCCTCTGTGTTTTCAACCTCTCGTGCTCAAACGAATGTCTACAAACACCAGCTGATCTCTTCCCAACTTCACTCTATCGATCTCAGTCGCAACTCGGACACTGCTCCATGAATTCTGCATCTCTGTTCGCCCAGACAGAGTTTCTCTGCCCCAGAATTTGTCCTCTTGCGACCTTGTTTTCGTCCCTATCAGCTCCACAGGCTGTCCTGAAGACAAGTCAAAGACCGTCAAACAAATTACTCTTTGAATTAGTCGAGCGGCACTATTGCTACCTCAACGGGCGGCAAATGCGACACACCTGCAAAATTAAAATATGAAATGTAAAATCTGTTTTATATTACTGCAATTTGTTAGAATATATACTGTCTCCTTCTTTTTCACAGTGAAGGAAGCAAGTTGTAAAGTAGAAATTGACACCAACTGCATCTACTTTTGGCTCTCCCATTTCCAACGCCATCCTGTAAAGCTGGAGATCCGTCTCCCTCTCTTTTTCTTTTAAATACCAATCAGCAACTGATCTTGTGAAAAAAAAGAAAAAAGAAAATATTGTATTATATTGTGTTTACAAGTTTATTGTTTTTTTTTTTAAGTGAATATAAGTTTAACTTAAATATTAATTTTTTAATAATTAATAATAATTAGTTATCGACAGAGATATTTTGTTTTTATGTGCGGGAGAGTTTTTAGTGAAAACCTCGTGGTCCCCACAGTGTCTTGTTGATGTGGCGAGTTTCGCAATTGGAACGATCACAAATAAACCACAGCCCTTTATGTTATGTTCCGATGGTATGATCGCATCAGAAGTGTTTTAAGTTGTGGCCCGATTGCTAAATGAGAACCGGACCTGATCTATATTATAGATAACAGTTAAAAGTTGAACTTGGGTCCGATTAACCATAATTAAAGTATTTTATGGATTTTTTAGGATGCTGAATTTGTATATGCACTCAAAAAACTAATTTAAACAACACAAATCAAAATTTGGCCCTCAATTTTGTAAGCTTCATTTTAACCAGAAATCTACCAACAATTCTCACTTAAATACTACTCCATTTGTAAACGTGTATTGTTTTCATTCCCAACCATAAATAAATAAAATTAGGGTTTTTATATAATCTTTCACTCTCGTTTCATGGATAAGAATTTTTTGGTAGACTTTTTAAATGGAATCCCAAAAAAATCACTTACTACTCAATATTAGAAATTATAATAACTTGCTAAGACTTTCCACTAATTTCAAGAACATGTCTATCATTCATATCAACTCGCCATTGGGCAACTTATTCGGACCGCTGGGTGGATCCAATATGTGAATTTAACACCTTATAGACACTACACTGGAATGCGTGACATCGATCAACGTCGTATACTAGATGGCTCCCGGATCTAGCTCCCCCTATTTATCTAAGATAATGTCACATAATAAAAATAGTAACCAATAAAAATTAATTACGACCCAGACCAATTTGATACAAAGCTATCTCTTGAGCGTCCGACATTTCTTTTAAAAAAGCGTAGACTCTTCATAGACTTGTACGTAGGTTGTAAATTAAGGCCAGGTAGTATACGCGTAGACTGCTAATGATTTTCCATTACATTTCAGGATTTCATTTAAAATGTCCAAGCAAGGCAGTCTTACCCACATATCATATCAGTGTAAATGCATATGTTCTAAAAGTAATCACGCAATGCCATCCTCGAAAAAGCAATGAAAGATGATAAACAAACTTTAATTTATATTATTATAATAATTTTTATATTTTTATTTTTGTGATTTATGAATTGAAGATTGATGATACATCATTTACATTAAGCAGATTCACTTAAAAAAAATCACTATCTACCAATTCAATCACTGAATCTAATCAATTGAACAGGTGACCTCCCCAACTAGTCACCCTAGGAGTGAAGAGAACACAACTCAACCATTGACAAATCCGTGACGACTTCTACAACTAATAACAAAAATATTTTTAATCATAAAATTCAATCAACCTAATTCTATGAACTAATTATAATCTTTATATTATAAAATTATTATCTTTATAATAATATAAAATAATAAGTGTAACGCGAAAACCAATTGTTCAATCTGCTTTATAAAGTGCATCGGGTCCGGTTGAATAACAAAACACACGGTTCAAATAAAAAACTCCGACGCCGATGGAGGAACGGACCCGCGATGGAATATTAACTGCGCTATATAAAAGTGGATCGGGTCCGTGACATAACAAACAAACGGGCCATTGGAAAAAGTTCCGATGCCGATGGTTAATCGGACCCGAGTTCAACTTTTAATTGTTGTCTATAATATAGATCGGGTCTGGTTCTCATATAGAAATTGGGCCATAACTTAAAACACTTCCGATGCGATCATACCATCAGAACATAACATAAAGGGTTGTGGTTTATTTGTGATTACCTCTGAGCTTAATTTGCAAGCTGGATCTGTGGTGAACTAAAACCGATGGAAATCGAATCGATTTCCCATTCTTGGCGTTTAACCTGCATAAATGAAATGAAACTGTATATTGACTGAAGCGAGTTTTCAATGAAGAGAAAAATCGGAGTATTTGGCGTTGAAACTTTCAAGCGGAACCTTGAGAGTCAGGAACGGAACCACAGAAGCCTGAACAGTGAAACCGGTGTGTGGTAAACCTGTGGTATTCGCGCGATTGAAAGAGTGGGAAGTTGTTTTCATAAAAACAACGCGATATTGCCCATTGACTGAGACGTAAGCCAACGACGATTTCACAAAACAACGAGTTTCGCGTAGATTGTGAGCGTTAACGCTCGACACTAAAAGTTTTGCGAAAATCCATGATCGCCGTCAGATAGGAGATTGAAGCGCGACGTGACATGGATCGTTGGATCCATTGGACGATTAGCGCAAGGAAAGAAGCTGTGGAGCCCGTCGTTTAAAAAGGTTAGTGCTGGGGTTTTAATCCTGAGTCCAAGGAGCATCAATGTTTCCTTAGCGTTGAATTAAGAAACATATATCTGCGTTGATATATATACATATATATATATATATATATATATATATATATATATATATATATATATATATATATATATATGTTGGTTATCTTAGCACTGTTGGGATATACATCATAGTAGAGGGATGCGCATTCAAAGATGGTGATAATTTAGACGATGTAAGGTTCCGTTGGTCTACACATATGAGAGCAGATTTTATGTGTTGTATCATTATTATGGTTGAACCATAGCATAGAAATGATACCCCCGCATGTGGGTTGTATGGTTTCGTTTGAAGAACATTGGTATATGCATATGGGTTCATAAACCTATAAAAGGTAAAGAACTCCTCGTATAGAGATAGAATCAAAGAAAAGCCATAGGTATAACCTCAATTTACAACCTACGTACAAGTCTATGAAGAGTCTACGCTTTTTTAAAAGAAATGCCGGACGCTCAAGAGATAGCTTTGTATCAAATTGGTCTGGGTCGTAATTAATTTTTATTGGTTACTATTTTTATTATGTGACGACTCCTACTGCTAATAATAACTGTTAAGATTATTATTATAATCATTTGGATCCGGGGCCATCTAATTATGACGACGTTGATCGATATCACGCGTGCCAGTGTAGTGTCTATAAGGTGTTGAATTCACATATTGGATCTTGCTTGGTCCCAAATAAGTTGCCCAATGGCAAGTTGATATGAATGATAGACATGTTCTTGAAATTAGTGGAAAGTCTTGGCAAGTTATTATAATTTCTAATATTGAGTAGTAAGTGATTTTTTTGGGATTCCATTTAAAAAGTCTACCAAAACAATTCTTATCCATCAAACGAGAGTGAAAGATTATATAAAAACCCTAATTTTATTTATTTATTTTTGGGAATGAAAACAATACACGTTTATAAATGGAGTAGTATTTAAGTGAGAATTTTTGGTTGATTTCTGGTTAAAATGAAGCTTACAACGTGACATGGATCGTTGCATCCATTCACTTATCAGCGTGTGGCAGTCAGACTCATCGCTTAAAAAAGTTAGTGTCGGGGTTTTAACTCTAGGTCCAACCATAGGCATCAACGTTTCTTTTTAGCGTTGAATTAAGAAACATATATATATATATATATATATATATATATATAAGCAGTGGTTGGTCTTATAATTAAGTTGGGATATACATCATAGTAGAGGGACGCGCATTCAAAGATGGTGATAATTTAGACGATGTAAGGTTCCATTGGTCTACACATATGAGAGCAGATTTTATGCGTTGTATCATTATTATGGTTGAACCATAGAATAGAAATGATACCCCCGCATGTGGGTTGTATGGTTTTGTTTGAAGAACATTGGTATATGCATATGGGTTCATAAACCTATAAAAGGTAAAGAATTCCTCGTATAGAGATAGAATCAAAGAAAAGTCGTAGGTATAAGAGTATAGAATCCGAGCTGCTAAAATGTGAGAGTGCTCGGATAGTTGAAACTTGATTAGGTGAGAATTTGGGATGCGCCTATATGCATAGGGAGGAAATTAGTTTAATATCTCAATCTCAGATTGAGATATTTACGCACACAGATTTATTTAAATTGTCAGTTCAAGAGAAAGGAACAAGGTGAGTTTGCCAGAATGTGGATAAGATCGGGCAAGTAATCTTGAATGCATTTTACACGCAGCTTGAGATTAAAATTTTGAAATACCGGGACTGTGGGTTATACCCCCATCAAGATGTGAGGATGTCCACTCCCTATATCTGTTATAAGCAAACGATAACTGTAATATAATTTATCAATTCAGGATTAGTTGCTCATTGCTCGTATATTTAAGTTAATTATTTTAGAAATGAAAGAGAAATCTACAATGGTAGAATTTTTATTAAAGGCTATCCGCAGTTAATTATTTTATAGAACCAAAAAATACTTACCTCGTGAATCTGCTGCGAAGATGCCAGCGAGTTCGAACTCAATCAAACCGTATCAAAGGCTCTATATAAAGGCCCTGGCATCGAGCCTTGTTCTGGATTGAGCTCAATTTGAGTCGATACATAGTCTATTGGTTATAGGTAGCGAGAGTGATACAAGATATGCGCATTATGTTGGTTCGAACCTATTGAACCTGCATTCGTTATGAGTTGCGTATACCTCTCTGTGTGAAGGGTATGGTTCGATTTCCTTCAATTTCCTGAGTTGTATGCTATTGAAGGGTTTGATTTCTTAATCTCAGTGCGAAGGGCAAATTCATCCCTTGAACTCTATTTGATTTATACAGGTTTGATTTATTTGAGCTTGGGTATAGCAATCAGGTTGCATGACAAATGGCTTCAGTTTTATATGTGTAGATGGAGATTGAATCGATTGTTGATATGATACATGTGCGAACAAGTTTCATGTATAGAGGTATAACATAGTGATGAAGCCGTGGAACCAGGATGGCACAGTGGGAACCAAATGCACAGGGGTCTCCAAAATTTGTGTGAACTGTTGAATTAGTGTGAATTGGATTATGAAATTAAGTTGTTGTTGTTGAAGGTGAATCGTTGAGCCAGAAGTAAAGGAAGGCGGAACCACAAAATTGATTGGAACCTTGAGTAGAAAGTAAACAGTAATGGTGGTTTTGAGAACGAAAACAACCAGTATCGCATGGCTATCCAACTGGTAAGTGGATTTGCATTTTCGAACGCGATCTGGGTCTTCAATTGACACATGGCGAAGGGTGGTATTTGAATACCATCCTCATCGCGTGATTTTTAAGAATTAACCCACGGGCATCAAAATCACGCGAACCTCCGTTCTGTTCGTCGGATCATTGATCTGAACGCGACACTCCACCTGCCGTCAGATGCGTGAAGTTGTTAATATGTGGAAAAAAAATATTATATACATTGTATAGCTCTGAGAAGCGAAATTCTTAATACATATTTTTATGAACATTAAACGATAAATTTTTTCTACTTGTTCTTAAATATTAAGTTTATTAATCGATAGTATTGAGTAGTTCTCGTATGAGGTGAAAGGAACTGTTAATTAAGGCGCTGACATAAACATTAACCCTTTGTTCAGATAAAGTACAGGCGCAATAGCCCGACTCCAGATAAAGTACAAGACCTGCAGCATAAATATGAATCTTTTTGTAACGACAGTACAAATAATGGTGATAAAATCTAGGCATTTTGCAATAAGAAGTGAAAGTTTTTGGCCAATCAGATAACATATAATTCAAATTAAAATAATTAAAATAAATACACAATAATAAATTTATAGTGAACCATGGAAAAAATGAATTTTTTTTGAAAACATATGTCTAATCAAGGTGAATTAATGTCACAATTCAAATTGAGTAGTATCCTGCCAGCGGCTACAATAAGATTTGAGTAAAAAATTTATCAATGTCTATTTATTATATAAATAAGTTTGGAAATTAAATAAAAATATTATATCTAAATTTTGAAAAAAGAGAAATTAAGTTTTGGAAATAAAACAATAAATAATAGATTTTTTTGATGAATTTTGTTTGTGACTAAGATTATTATTCAAAATTAATAATAAAAAAAAACAACAAAAAACACATAATTTTTTTAAAGTGAAAAATTTTCATTTGAGGTTTTACCATATCCTATCAAATTCAAATTCAAACCCGAATTTGAATTAAAACTTAGTAACTGGTGCCAACTTAATGTATCAATCCATTAGTAAATCCATACAGATCTACTAAAAATGTTGTAAATGCAACTACAGAAAATCCAAATCAATATTAATATTAATATTATAAAACATATGTTCTGAGTAGGGAGATACACTTGCTGAAAGGTGAAATTTCTTCCCTAAAACTCAAAGTTTCAGATTTAGAAAAAGGCAAACAAGAAACAACTCATCCTGTTTCAGGCAGAAATACAAATTTTATTATTCATAGTGCTCCTTCATATTCTGTTCCTGAAAAACCCAAAGTTGAAGTTGCAAAAGGAAAAAGTGATACAGAATTTCGGTTTAGAGAAATGCAAGTTTTTGCAATACAGTATCAGCATCATCATGTTCAAGTCAATGTTTGTGTGCAAGGTATTACTTATAAGGTGATTGCATTAATTGATTCAGGAGCAGATGTGAACATTCTTTCAAAAAAGATTGTCCCATCTAGACATTGGGTTGCTGCATCCAGAAATGTCATAGGACTAGGAGATAAAGTCCTAGAATATGAGATTCCAAAAGCAATGGTCTGTTTTGATTCTCACTGTTTAAAAATGAAGTTTGCAGTTGCAGATATTCCAGTTGATTGTATTTTGGGTAACATTTTTCTTACAGCTGTTGAACCACATGGTTCATAGAGATCAAAAGATAATAAGGCCGGGTATTTCATTACAATGCCCACTTCAGGCAAAAAGGGAAAGAGAATCAATTTGCCTTATATCTCAAGACCAAGGATCTCAACTATGGTGCAAGCTATGCAGGAGCTCAAGAAAGCAAAAGACAGTCTTGCTGAACTCAAAGATCACAAGAGCTTGATCAGAATTGAAGAACAATTGAGTTCACCAGAAATTCAGAAACAGATTTCTGAATTACAGAAAAATCTGAAGATACATGCTGCTCAGAAGAACCAAATGCATTTTGGCATCGCAAGCAGCATAGTATTGAGCTTCCCTATAAAGAAGGCTATACGGGCAGACCCTACAAATCCAGAGCCATACCAATGAACAAAGAATATCGTGAGCTCTGTGAAAAAGAAATTGATCAGTTGTTGCAAAGAAAGCTGATCAGGGAGTCAAGCAGTCCCTGGAACTGCTATGGCTTCTACGTCAATAAAAGAAGTGAATAGATAAGAGGAATACTCAGATTAGTTATTAACTATAAACCTCTTAATTCTGTTCTTGCAAATAATACTTATCCTATCCCACACAAAGGAGATCTGTTGGGAAGGATAGCAGGAGCCAAAGTGTTTTCGAAGTTTGATCTCAAATCCGGTTTCTGGCGAGTGGCCATAGCAGAGAAAGATAAGTGGAAAACTGCATTCAGAATTTCAGCAAGCCACTATGAGTGGAATGTCATGCCATTCGGGCTCAAGCATGCGCCTTCTAAGTTTCAGAAGGTAATGGATTCTATTTTCAAACCCTATGCAGAATGGTTATTGGCATACATTGATGATCTCCTATATTCTCTAAAAATCTTCAAGATCATTTCAGAAATTTGAAGATTTTTATGAAGCTTGTTAAAAGAAATGGCTTAGTCTTGAGTAAGAAAAAGATGGAACTCTGTAAGACTAAGATTAAGTTTCTAGGGCACACTATAGAGAATGGTTTAATTGCCTTACAGAATCATGCCATTGAGGTTGCAGACAAATTTCCAGATATCATTCTGGACAAAACCCAGCTGCAAAGATTTTTGGGTTGCTTAAATTATGTAAGCAATTTCTATTCTAACTGTGCCATTGATAGATCTCTATTAAATCAGAGACTTAGAAAGAATTTGAAGCCTTGGACCAAAGCCCATACAGAAGCGGTTCGACAGATCAAGGCCAAGGTAAGAAAGCTCCCCATTCTTCATGTTGCAAAAGATGGATATTTTAAGATTGTTGAATCAGATGCCAGCAATCTTGGATGGGGAGGTGTGCTTAAACAAAGGCCAAATGATAAGAGTCAAACGAATGAAGAAACAGTTGTGTAGTATGCATCAGGCACCTGGAGTAAAGCTGAAAGAAATTACTCCACTATAGAGCAAGAGGTAAAAGCTGCATGGAACTGTGTGAGTAAATTTTCTATTCATTTGGTAAATAAATTCTTTTTGCTAAGGACAGATGCTCAGGCTTTAGCAAAAGTAATTAATAAAGTTATCAAAAATCCTGAAGATGCAAAATTTGCAAGGTGTCAAGCATTGTTTGCAAATTTTGACTTTACAATAGAGCATAATGCTTTGCCAGATTTTCTCAGCAGAGAATTCATCCAGCATCAAGAACAACCTGGTGATCAATTAGAAGAAAAGGAACATGTAATGATCATTATAACTGAGTGGGATCACGCCCAACAGATAGAAACACTCAGATCTATATCTGATGATGAGTCATGGGCAGTTTATAAAGAAAAGTGGAGACCTACATGGCAACTCCGCAACACTAAAATACTTGATGCAGATTTGCAAAATTATACTGACATCCTGCATCTTGTACCAGAAAGGAGAGTATATCCAAAAGGAAATCGATGGATACATGACATGGTATACTCTACTAGTATGATAGCTTCACATGAAGCTGCAAGATCCCTCTCACAAGATTTCTGTGATCTGTTTGTCATTTGTACTGGTGGCAGCGACAGAACAAAGGTTTATTATAAATCCTATACTATCAACCACACACGGTGGCCAGGAGAATATACAGGAGGAAGATATCAGACGTGGCCAGGTAACAATCGTGACTTGATTTTTCCTGACACTGTGTACAATTTTGCAGGATATAAACAGCTCTGGTGGAATCTGTTAAATAAAGATGGTCGGGGTGAGACACATCACACCAAGATTAGATTTGGACCCACTTGGATAAATCAATCTCATTATGCATGTCCATGGACAGAGGATTGGTGGTTTGAATATGGGCTAAGTGCTTATGGTATGGATCCACAGTTTTATGAAGCTTATTTCCAAAGACAATGTAATGACTGTTTAGAAAGCAGTTGGGGAGAATGTTTTCACAGTCCATGCCAAACAGTGAAAGATATGAGCTAATTAGAATATAAGTTGGTAAATCCTATTCTAAACTCATATAAAAAGATGCAACACCAATGGTTGGTTCTAACAAAAATTAAACACCAGATCATATTAAATAAACCCATGATTGTCCGAAGAATATACACCAAGGCATGGGATGATGATTATCCAAAAATCAGATTTCCTGGAATCACTATTCCAGATCAGCCAGAAACCAGTACAAGCGGTTCTAGTGGGCTCCGCTAAAACAAAAGTATCCATGATGTATTGATACCTAGTCACAGGTCTACAGTGACAGGTCTTTTCTCGAGGGCTTTTCACCTGTTTGAAAAAGCATCCTCTGTGTATATAATAAGTGATGTTTCATCATGGGCCTTGTACAGAAAAGGCATCCACAGTGTACTCCACACACATATCACATGTTGGTGTCGGATGGACGAATCTCGGTGCAGAGGTCACTTCGGTGTTACTCGAAAGCCACGATCCTCCTCCACGTGTCTTTCATCCGATGAACCAATCAAATGTTTGTCCCCCCCCCCCTCATTTCCTATATAAGGAGGGTTAAGGCTCATTCTTGATCATTCGCATTCGGAGAGTCTAGAGTCTAGAGTTGTTTATGTTTGAGTCGAGCCGAAGCTCCCTGCTCTGCATCTGCGCGAAGTCTCGCGATCTGCTTGCATCACGGTGCCAAGACTCAAGTCTTTAGGTGATCAGAGAAGCCTGCGTGTCTATGTGCTCGGCATAGGCAAGAACCTAAAGTGGCCTGATCATAGATCGAGTCTGTATATTGTGTATTGTGTCAATATAGAACTCTGAGACAGAGTTTGTAAGTTGGCCAGAAAGCCTCCAGTAATGCTTGCTCATTATTGAGTAGCATAAGTCTAGTAAACGCCACTATAGTCAATCTCTGGTAAGAGATCTGAGTCTTGTAAAGAGCTTTGATGTAATTTCATTACTGAAATCAATAAAGAGAGCAAGTTTTCATTTCCGCATTTAAGAACTGTAACTCCGAGCTTTATGAATGTCTGTCAAGACACTGTTTGTTACTCTTTAATTCTTGAAAGTTCTCCATAAGTTCGCCAGAGGTTTGCGAAATCACCGAGGGACACGGAGTAGGCCAAGAAAAGGCGAAGGGAAGCCGCAGATAGAGCCGAAAGAAGTGTGAACGTGATAGTAGGTTCGTGTATGGGTTCACAGTTGGGTTCGCATAAAGAAATTTAAAGAGTCTGAAAAAGGAGAAACTTGACAAGGCCAGCCTGCGTATTAAGCAGTTTGCAGTGCAAACCTGTGTGAGAAGTCCCTGCAGTAAAATTGGTATTAGAGCCAGTGCAGTTTGTCAACTGGTTCAAGATTTAAGGTCAGTTCTTAAATATATCTCTCTCTTTATTTCTGAAATATAAGATATGGATTCATTCAAAAAATCTGTCTCCTTTAGAGAATTAGAGGAAAGAGAAAATGATAATCTGAACAAAATCCTCTAAGAAATATGTTTGCTAAGAGTAGTAGTAGAGTAATAAATGAGTCAAAATTGTTATATGAAGAAGTAGAGCCTCAAGCTCGGTGGGTTCTTCAAAAGATAGCTGCATCAGAAGTTTATGCAGATCTAGCAGTGTGGCATCTCAAAGCTGCCACTCGGATTACTATAAAATAATCCATAAGCTCTATTGAAGAAAATTCTGACTGTGTACAATCTATCCCTCTTCTTGATCCCAAGAAACTTCAAGCAGAAGCTCAGAAGCTAGGAACCAAATTCTTACATCTTGGTTGCCTAAGAATAGGAATCCAAGCCCTAACTCATCAGGGTCTTGATACATATGTGTTAGCAACAATCAGAGACCTAACACATAATAAATATACTAATTCCTTAATTGGAGGAATAGTTGCTCCTTTATCTAATGGTCCAGTGTGGTTTGACTGTTATCCCAACTTCTCTGTATCAGTTTTTGATGAAACATTGGCCGATATTCTTCAGTTGCAAATCCAAACATGTGGATTTGATATGAGAAGAAAAAGACAGAATATCGCCATACAATTTAGAGGTTGTTTCCGTCACACTAGCACATTGTCTCCAACAGTCCTCCATGCTCCTAGCAGAGACTCTAAAACAAGTGTCGTAGTCATGACCGACCCCAAGAACCAAAAAGTTGAGCATCAAGCCATTAAATGGGAAGATCTCACCTTTCCTGAACATTGGGTCGTGGCAAATCCTAAGCCCATCTCTGCTAAGAATATTACTTCTGCTAATATTGTTGAGAATCAATCCTCTGCAGTCTTGTCATTTCCCAGAAGGTCAACCATAGACAGACAAAGGATTGAACAAGAATGTAAAAAGTCTCCTCTGTATATATCTCCAGAGCTTTCTGATTTTGGCTTCTCTAGTCTTGTAAATACTTCTTGTCAACATTCTGCTTTATTTGAATTAGCCCAGCTTGTAAATTTCCAGCCTCTCAAAGTTGACTGTCCACAGTGCCATCAGTCGGTAAATCTAAAGCATCTTGATGAATGGGTTATCAGACATCAGAACCATAATTCCAGAACAGGTGAAGCCCCTCCGTCTACTTCTATAGCTCCCTGTCCAAATCCAAAATGTTCTGATATTCCTTTTCCCCATGAAGATGATCATGTCCTTATGATGCATCTTGTTCCTACTCTGCAAGATGAAGATCCTAGATTAACATAGATGTTCATGAACATGCAATCTCCTAAAGATAAACATGGCCTTGGATACTATAGTCAAAAAGACATCTTGATCCTTGAATGCAGATTCAAAGATCTGCCTGAAGATGTTAAGAAACCATCCATCCCCGAGATACAAAAGTTCTACACATTAATGGATGGCTGTGAGAAACATAAGATCCCTGCTCAATGGATGAAGCAGATGATCAATTGGGATTTGTTTACTCACCTAGAAGCTGATGAATTTGCAGCGACATATTCTCCAAAAGAAAAGAAGACATCAGCCTCAGAGTGGAAACAATTTATGGAAGAAAGAAATACTTGGATTTCTTTCTATTCATGGAAAAAGGCTAAAGAGTCAGCTATGGTTTTGATCACTGACTCTGCATCTTCTTCTTCTCATTCCTGGACAACCATAGATGGAAGTAAGGTAGAGACTTCTACCAGCTATCCTCTTTTCAAAGGGATTGTCCTTGGAGAAGGACAAAACACTGCAAATGCATATCCCATAGTACAGAAAGAAAATCTCTTGGGAATTGAAAGGAGAGTCCAGACAGTAAGTGAGAAAATAAACTGGACTAACACTGCCATCACAGGGTTAGAAAAGAATGTGGCAAAAGCTTCAGTTGTGAATGTATAAATTTGCTGAATAATGATCAATTATCTACCGAGACTATCCTGATCACATATCAATTCGAATTTATATGCAACACATAATCTCTTCCACTCAGATCATCACACATGCGGAAATAAAACAAGCGATAGCACATCAAATCATCATACACATTAACACAGTATGTATGGGGAAAGCTTATAGCTGAAAACCCCGCAGCTATTGTGTATATTATAATGGAGAAAACATGTAACAAACTCAGTACAATACTCCTCACAAGTACTCGGTACTATCTCATGAAGTTACACACAAACTAGCTTGGTTTTGAACAAGTCACGGGTTCAAAACACATCCATTAATTGCCTGCCTCTATTGCGCAATCATGGCCTATCTAAATAGAGATCCAAGGTTCGAATCTCCTTGGCTTGACAGCGCAATCATCATGGGCAATTGCCTCCAAGTGTGGTGCAAATCTCATGCACAACTGATGTCACAACTGATAGTTGTACTCACCCTTTCATCTACCTCTTTCACTGGTCTCCACTGAACTGTCCATGCACTGTAGTGAACTGATGTGTTCTTGAGTTGAATAATGAGTTACTCATTAATGAATTAAATAATATTTAATTCACTCCACTCATTACTAGTTGATTAGCTAGTTAAACTAATCTCAACTAGTTCAACTAAATTAAACCGAACACAACTCCACTAGCTGTCTCATTAACTCCACCAAACTTCTGCCACTGAAGTCCTAACTGAAGTCAACCATGCATGAGCTCACCAAACCCCTAGGAATAGCGTAATTCCTCTGTCAGATGCATGAGCCACTTCTGTAGCTCGAACTGAAGTGCTCCAAGAGAGTAAACTGAAGTTTAGAATCCAAATATTATTAAGGGTAAATAATATTTGACTTCCCTATTTTTAGGATAGGCAGTCTAAAAATAGACTTCGACCTATAGGTCCAAAAATAGAGGTCCATCTATTTTTACCAACATGACCAATACTCCAAGAATAACATATTGCAACCCCTGGACCATGCTCCATATGTCTAAAAATAGACATAGTCTAAAAATAGACTTTGCGCCAGAATTTGCCTGCGGGCCCACTTAGTGAAGACGACTTCATTTCACTAAGCTCCATCATCTTGCTGCATTTTCAACACTCCCTCTCAGCAAGATATGGATTATCTGCAACCCCTATCCTGCCTCTGTGGAATTCAAACTTGCTCCTGGTGAGCGCCTTCGTCAGGATGTCGGCATCCTGATCCTTCGTGGGAACATATGAAAGCATCATGATTCTCCGCTGAACACAATCTCTGATATGATGGTACCTGATGTCGATATGTTTGGACCTATCATGAAATACTGGATTAGCCGAGAGCTTGATGCAGCTCTGGTTATCACAGTAGATCATTGTAGGCTCCAAATGCAACTTGAACAAACCTGCGAGGATCTTCCTCATCCAAATAGCCTCGCATGCAGCCAAACTTGCTGCCATGTACTCGGCCTCTGCTGAACTGAGTGCCACGGATCTCTGCTTCCTGCTGTACCAGGAAACTGCTGTCGACCCAATGCTGAAAACTCCTCTAGATGTGCTCTTTCGGTCCGTTGGGCTCCTTGCCCAATCTGCATCAGTGAAGCCGGAAAGCTTCGCTCCATCCTCCTGTCTGTACCATAGACCATATCCCGATGTGCCACTAAGATAACGCAATACATGCTTGCCTGCCTTCCAGAAGAGCTTGGTAGGCTTAACCATAGCTTGCGAAAGCTGGTTAACAACATAGCATATATCGGGTCGTGTATTGACCGGATACATAAGCGACCCCACCAACTGTCGATAGACAGTGGCATCCACTACCTCCGCTGAAGTAGCATCCTCCTTCCTCCAACCACCAGGAAGAGGAGTGTCAACAGGCTTGCAGCCTTGCATGTTGAACCTCTCCAGAATCTCCCGGGCATACTTGCCCTGAGAAACAAACAGTCCTCTGCTGCGCTGCCAAATCTCCAATCCCGGGAAATAATGAAGGATGCCCAAGTCCTTCATCTCAAACTCTCGTGCAAGATCCTCCTTGCATGAAAGTATCAACTGCTCATCGCCAGTCAAAATCAGATCATCTACATACAGTACGATGATCAACAGCTTCCCCTCCACCACAATCGGGTACAGGTTTGGATCCGCCTCACTCTTGGAGAATCCAAGCCCGGTGAAGTAGCTGTCTATCCGAGTGTACCAAGCACGAGGTGCTTGCTTCAGCCCGTGCAGTGCTCTCTTGAGTCGGCACACATGCGACTCACTGCTGAAGATCTCAAAACCTTCAGGCTGCTCTATGTACACCTCTTCCTCAATAACTCCATTGAGGAACGCAGTCTTCACATCCATCTGATGAATGTGCCACCCCATCTGCGCTGAGAGAGCAAGGATCGTCTGTATGGAAGAGTACCTTGCGACAGGTGCAAAAGTCTCCTCATAGTCAATCCCCTCGATCTGTGAGAAGCCACGGGCAACAAATCTCGCCTTGTACTTCTCCACACTCCCGTCAGCCGCCTGCTTCACCTTGTAGATCCATCGCGAACCCACCACTGATTTCCCAACCGGTCTTGGGACAATCTCCCATGCACTGTTCCTGATGATCGAATCATATTCTTCAATCATGGCATCAACCCATGCGGGTTCCTCCACAGCTTCCTCAAAAGAGGATGGCTCCGTCACAACACATTGACTCATAAGAGCCATGTATCCAGTGTACCGATCCGGTGACTGCCTCTGTCCGCGCTGTGCTGTAGGTGGTCCTACAACCTTCTCTGCATCCCGAGCCAGTCGCTCAGCTTCTGTAGTGCGCATGCGCCCTCTGATGGTTGGCGCTGCCTGGGTGGTTTCTTCCACCTCCTGAACCTCCTCTTGTGGCTGATCCACATCAGGAAGCTCCTCCTTAGGAACTAACAGCTCCTCATCTGCATGCAAGTGTAGCTCCCTCTCAAGCGAACACTGCATGGCTTTCTCCTCCTGAAATTTTATATCCCGTCGCACAACAGTCTTGCGACTGTCTGGCACATACACCCGATAGTTGTGAGGTGTATCGGTGTACCCCACAAATATTCCAACTTCAGCAGTTGGATCCAGCTTCCTTCTCGCATCCTTCGTCACATGCATGTAGACAGGAGATCCGAAAATCCGCAAATGGGAAATATCTGGCCTCTTGCCAGAATAAGCCTCCTCTGGTGTACTCATGCCAAGAACCTTGTGAGGACAACGGTTCTGCACATACACTGCTGTATTGCATGCCTCAGCCCACAAGTGAAGGGGTAGGCCCTGATCATGCAACATCGCCCATGCAGCACCCACGATTGTTCTGTTCTTCTGCTCAGCCACCCCGTTCTTCTGTGGGTTATGGGGTGCGATGAGCTCTCTCTGAATCCCTTCTGCACTGCAGAACTCCTTGAATTCAGCCGAGATGAATTCACCACCGTTATCACTCCTTAGAGCAATCACCTTCTTCCCCGACTCCTTCTCGACCAGTGCTTTAAACTCACAGAACTTCGCGAATGTATCGCTCTTCTTCTGCATGAAGAAGATCCAGCACTTTCGAGAGAAATCATCAACAAAGATCACATAATACTTGTGCTTTGCTGTCGAAGCAACTGAGAAAGGACCACACACGTATGTGTGAACTCTCTCAAGGATTGTCGTGGCGCGACTATCCTTCTCGTGAAAGGTGGCTTTCACATACTTCCCTAAGGTACACCCCTTGCACTGATCTGACTGTGCAAGAGTGCCCTTAGGAAGCCCAGTAGAAATCAGCTGCAGAATCTTCAAAGCTCCATGGTGAAGGTGGCCCAATCTCCTGTGCCACAGTTCGCCCTCATCATCCCGGCTCACCACTTCTCCCGCCTTGCATGCCATAGCTGCGCAGCCATCTACCTGCAACTGATAAATGTTCTTAGTTCGAACCCCTATCTTCCGAGTCTCTCCAGTAGTCTTACTGCGCAGGAAGGCTTTTCCTTCGCTGAAGACCACATCATACCCCTTATCCTCCAACATCGCCACAGAAATCAGGTTCTTCTTCAATCGAGGTACATGCATGACATCCTTCAGTACAAAGGGTTTACCAGACTCCCTCTGAAAGGATATGGTACCGATACCAGTCGCACTGTATCTACCATCATCGCCCATCTCGATGTGCACACCCAAATCTTTGTCCTCCAGATCTGAGAACAAATCCCGATCTCCCGTCATATGAAATGACGCACCGTTGTCCAAGAACCACACCGATCCCATCACACTTGAAACCAAGCATGCAATCAGTGAAAAGTCAAGATCGAACTGTGAAGCCAAAGCTTCTCCATCTGCAGATCTTCCCGCTTGCTTGTTCTTCTTCTTCTTTGGACAATTGGTAGCATAATGTCCGTGATCATGGCAGTGAAAACACTTCACTTTCGCCATATCCTGCTTCTTGCCCTTTGCACCAGAATGAGAGGTTTTCTTACCCTTCCCCTTCTTTGCTTTGGCCACCAAAGCGCAATTTTCTTCATCGGCTCCCTTTGATGAAGATCCATCTCGAGTAGTCCTCCTTATCTCCTCCTGCATGAGATACGCCCAAAGGCGCTCCCATCCCGGCAGCTTCTCCCGACCATTGACACTATCTTGATATGAGTGCCAAGCCTTCGGAAGACCAAGGAGAGCCAGGTCGACCATATCCTCTTCATCGACAGTAACTCCCACACTTCCCAGTCCATCTCTGCATTGAGTGAACAGTGAGAGTGGCAGAATGCGCAAGCCTTTCCATCTTGATGTTCTTTGAGCTTATCTTGAAGCCGACTTTCTAGCTTTAGTGACCTTACTCAGAATAGATCAGATCAGCTTTCAGTAAATATGGAGAAGCCTTTCAATAGAGTGGATACAATATGATCCTTGACGCCCTCCAACGGGATCCTTCGACATTTCGCCATCTTCTTTTGCCATGCATCGACTTCAGCAGGATCAGTGGGCTTTTGGTCATCCGTATCTACGAACTCCTTCAGACCATTATCTTCTAATACTGCCTCCATGCGATCCTTCCATGCAACATAATTCGAACTGCCTTCAAGAGCATATTCGAGTCGCAAACCGTTGAAAGACATTTTCAACACCGGCACCAAGAAAACAAAACTGTTGCAAAATTCGAATTCCAACTCAAAGCTCAATCGCTCTTGATCTGTGAGAACAAATTATTTCTAGCACAGAGATCGACTGCAGGGGCATTTACTGGATATATCACCTTTCAAAGGAAAGGATGGATCCAGAGGCTACCTGGCCTGCATGCAGACTCTGTCTACCGAAATAAGTTTGTAATCACTGTGATGATCAATCTCTGCTTCAATATCTCCGATACCATGTAGAAATTTGCTGAATAATGATCAATTATCCACCGAGACTATCCTGATCACATATCAATTCGAATTTATATGCAACACATAATCTCTTCCACTTAGATCATCACACATGCGGAAATAAAACAAGCGATAGCACATCAAATCATCATACACATTAACACAGTATGTATGGGGAAAGATTATAGCTGAAAACCCCGCAGCTATTGTGTATATTATAATGGAGAAATCATGTAACAAAATCAGTACAATACACCTCACAAGTACTTAGTACTATTTCATGAAGTTACACACAAACTAGCTTGGTTTTGAACAAGTTACTGGTTCAAAACTCACCACCAATTGCCTTGGCTCTATTGCGCAATCATGCCCTGTCTAAATAGAGATCCAAGGTTCGAATCTCCTTGGCTTGACAGCGCAATCATCATGGGAAATTCCTCCAAGTGTGGTGCAAATCTCATGCACAACTGATGTCGCCACTGATAGCTAACTCCACCCTTTCATCTACCTCTTTCACTGGTCTCCACCGAACTGATCATGCACTGTAGTGAACTGATGTGTTCTTGAGTTGAATAATGAGTTACTAATTAATGAATTAAATAATATTTAATTCACTCCACTCATAACTAATTGATTAGCTAGTTAAACTAATATCAACTAGTTCAACTAAAATAAACAGAACACAACTCCACTAGCTGTCTCATTAACTCCACCAAACTTCTGCCACTGAAGTCCTAACTGAAGTCAACCATGCATGATGCCATCAAACCCTTGGGAATAGCGTAATTCCTCTTTCAGATGCATGAGCCACTTTTGTAGCTCGAACTGAAGTGCTCCAAGAGAGTAAACTGAAGTTTAGAGTCCAAATATTATTAAGGGTAAATAATATTTGACTTCCCTATTTTTAGGATAGGCAGTCTAAAAATAGACTTCGACCTATAGGTCCAAAAATAGAGGTCCATCTATTTTTATCAACATGACCAATACTCCAAGAATAACATACTGCAACCCCTGGACCATGCTCCATATGTCTAAAAATAGACTTTGCGCCAGAATTTGCCTGCAGGCCCACTTAGTGAAGGCGACTTCATTTCACTAAGCTCCATCATCTTGCTGCATTTTCAACAATGAAAGATCAGATGGATCAAATTCAAGTGTCTTTGAATTCTGTAAATAGTGCATTAAATTCTGTACAATATAATTGTTCTGTTTCTAAAGATTTTTCAATACAATTCTTGAAGAAAGTTGATGAAGTAGAAAACTGTATTATAGAACAATCCATTTCTACTCGCCAGCGTGTTACAAATTTGTCTGATAAAGTTCAGAGGATTGATGAAAAGAAATCAGACAAACCAGTCCCCTCAGAATTTCTTCACAAAGGGAACGCTATACAAATCCAGAAACCTGTAGATAGATTTCCCAACCTCTTCTCTAAAGACTCTGCTCCAAAGTCTCCTAAATATAAAGTCACCATTGCCTCATTGTTCCATGAGTCTGAATCTGAAGATCAAGTCCTACATGTGTATGAGCCTCTTGAAGCCCAGTATACTAGGTATTCTCCTCCAGATTTAAATGGCCTCGGTAAGATCGTTCCCAGGGAAACCTTTTGGGACCAAAGTCATAAAGAATGGAACATAGACAATTTAACCTCTGCCCAAATAAGACAAATGTTGGATCGTATGGTCACAGAGTATAAATTAATGTGTATAGATGGGAAGACAGGGGTAGAGGCATGTAAGACACTGATTCCTTGTTTCACAGGAACTCTAGCAAGATGGTGGGAGCTAGAGTCTTCTCCAACACTTATCGAGAAAATGGAACAAGAAGCGCTGAAAGATGAGAATGGAGACATAAAATTTCATGAGGATGGTAGACCCATCAATAATATGATCGGTGCTCTTACAGCATTGATCCAGCAGACATTCTGTGGAGATGACCCAAACATTTCAGATCAGAATGAAATGATACTCATGAATCTGAAATGCAGAAATATAAACCAGAAGACTATACAATGAATTCGGAAATGATGGGGCATTTAATGTTGTGGGCTAAACGCTGCGGGAGCGTACATTATTATCATTATATAATAGGCTGACTACACCACCATCCTCCTAAATCAGTTTTTAAAATGCAATGATGGGAAATCCAAAACTCGATGTTAAATTAAATGTTACAGCTCAACCAGAATGCGTGAATTAGTAAATCCCTTCACCTCAACAGTCGCTGTCTGACAGTGATGGCTGTCTTAGTTGTATGATCTGATTTTTTCCATGAAATTCCTTTTCATAATTGCAAGGTGCAACGATGGTATTTTTTATTGACAAAAAAGATGCAACGATGGAACAAATTTAAATGCAACTAGGGAGATTAAGTGGACGATAAATAGCCATAAACGCCAGGAAATCGGTAGAAAGATACTGTGATTAAATAGAATTCAAAAATTCGAATCATGTGAGGACATAGTCGTACCATAGAATTAAATATCATCATCTAATATTTTCTTCCACCATTAGTGAGCTTGGATGGAACGTTTGAGCACATTTTAGAGGGAACCTTGGGCAAATTATCAAAACAATTTATTAGACAACTCTTACTTAGATAACTAAATGAAAATTAAATATTCCCTTAGCTTTGGGATTAGATCAGAACAATATAACTTCTTACAAATGAGAGATAGATAAATTGATCACAAAGTAAACCCTAATCTGGGTATTTAGACAAGTCCCTTTAAATCATTTGCGTTCAGAAGTGGTATCTTGGAATCTGCGAGCACGCCTTAACCTACTTGATTTTATTTATCAAAAATGGTTGTGGGTGGTCTGCAAATTAGGATTAGCAATCACATGATTCGCTTGTCGCTATCAAACGATCTACAAGTTCAGATACATGCATGTGATCAGGGGTATTGATTATCCCACCCTCAAAAGAGGTATTTCAATTTATTGCAGAACCTGTAACATTTAATTTAGTCCGGGAAAGAATTCCTTCAAGATTTGCAGCCATTTTCTCAGAACTGTTATAAGACCCTCGATCTTTCTCAGAACTGTTGCTATCAGACAAGCGACCCCTTCGCAATTCTCCTCAGAGCTGTTGCTATCAGATCCTCGATCTTTCTCAGAACTGTTGCCATCAGACCTTCGAAGGGCACCTGTCTTTGTCTTTTTCAAGTCCGGAAGTTGGAGTGAGAGAAGAAAATGGGTAGAAAAGTTGAGAAGAGAGCCGTAAGCCCAGATACTGCTGCTTCCGACCCTCCCACCACAAGGAAGAGGTCTCGGAAATCTATGGGTAAGGAAGATAAAGATACAGGTGATAAGAAAAAAGCCCTTGTGTGGAATAGAAAAGATGAAATAACTATCTTGCAGGCACATCCGCACTGCATCAAAAATGGTGTCTTCTCTCCCGGAGAGTGCGTTTCACAAATTATGGAAAGTGTGAAAGACTCAATTGAGCATGACGTTACAAATATTCAAATGTATGAGAAGCTTCGAAGTTTACAGCGCAGGTACGAATCTACATTGAAGAAGATACAAGACCCTCATTTCCAATTCAAAGATTCATCAGAGGAGCAAATTTTTCAGATTTCAAAATGTATTTGGGCCGAGGTCAACGCTGAGGAGCAGCAGGGATGCCATTTTGGAAATCCAGGGATTCAGAACACTGAGATTAGCTTTGCTGTTGCAATCGAAGAAACTATGATTGTATTGTCAGTGTTTTACAATGGCGTCAAAAATATGTTAAAGAGTATTCATGACTACACCAAGACACTCATGGAAGATTCCTTTAACACCAAGTATGCAAGAAATAGTCATGTGACAACTGAAGTGGAAAACCAAATGAACATTGACTTGTCTCGTCTAGTAACTGAAGTTGGGCCTCTCATGGCTGAATTTTACCAAAATGTAGCAGTAAATTTGAAAAATTGTTACACATCCACCAGGGCAATTGTAGAAAGTCAAAACAGAAAGTTATCAAAAGGAACCAGACATCGCCATTCTAGGCGGTTGCAAATATTGCATGAAAATGTTGAAAAACAGCAGAGCAACCAAAGACAGCAAAGCCTCGGAGGAGAGGCAAATGATCAACTATTGGAATAATTGATCGCTAAAGCCCAGGTGAGAGATGAGAACCATAATTGTCAAATTTTTTTTTTAATATTATTTAGTGCTGCATTTTTTAAGCAACCAAGTTCATTAGAAATAAATAAAAACTGGAGAACCATTCTGATAATTGCAGGTAATGAAAAATGGCAAGTGGCAAGAACACCATATATGAACCTAAAAGGTAGAAATTTACAGAAAGTATGTTGCATTTACAAAGATCATATGGATATAAATTTTCAGAGTATGATGGATATCCACAAGGAGGAGAGGAGAGTATGAAACAAAAGAGCCAGAATAGGGCCATGCCTCCATTTAACCAAAGCTGCCCTAGCGGTGTTTATAGTTTTCTACTAGTTAAGTTTTGAATTATATTTATTTAGTCAATGACTCATTTAGGAGACATGATGAGCCTATGGTGTTGATATATTTTTATTTATTGGAAGCTTAACATTATTGAAATGCTTTTTTATTTATTGTTGAAATATATTTTTAATTAACATAAGTTATAATTTTCAATGCAATTTAATTTTGTTTATGAATAGGTTTTGACGGTATGCAATCATATTTTCATTTGGCAATGTGATTGAATATTGAGTCAATTTTTTTAATTTTTTTAAATGAATGATAACTGGACCAAAATAATATTTTTTCTTTCGAAAAAATAAATTGTTTTTGAGAAAATATACAAATATTCAGGACCATGAGTTTTTTAATCTTAAATGAATTGAATACAAACAGCGTGTGCTTTTTTTTTATAATTTTAATAATATTCAGAGTAATAATTTGTTATTGTAAATGGTTTTTTTCCATAATTTTTTTTGTTTGTTAATGGCTTGGGAATATATTTTGTTTATAATTATGTTTAATATTTTTCTCGTACTGTGGAAATGAATTGATGAATTAATTATGTATTTTTTATTTATGACAGTTTTTAGTGTTGGGATATTTATATTTACTGGAAGTTTGAAGATTATTAAATTACATTTTTAATGAACATAAATTATAATTTGGAGCTAAAGTTAATTTCATTTATTTGTAATTTGTGACGGAATGCCATCATATTTTTATTTGGAAAATGATCAATTATGATGACTGAATTTATAGTTGAAATATATATATATATATATATATATATATATATGAATTGCTTTTGAAAAAAAATACCAATATTCAAGAACATGAATATTTTATCACATATGACTTGAATATAAACAATGTTTTTTCTTTTTTAATATTCAACGTAATAACCTCTTAATGTAAATGGTTTTTATCTAATCATATTGTATTTGTCAAATATAATTAAATTTAAAGTTGAAATATTTTAATTTTTGAAAAAATGAGTTATTTTAAAAAAATTACAAATAACCACTAACATGAATTTTTTTATTTCAAATGAATGGAATATAAAGTGCTTTTTTAATTTTAACATTATTGAAAGTAATAACGGGTTAATGTAAATGTATTTTCTCTAGATTTTGTTTATAAATTTTTTTAATATCTTTTTGTTTAGTGTTTTTATTTTAATGATTATAGATGTTAGAGAATAATTAATAAAAGTGGAAAATTGTTTATAGGAGATTTAAATATGATTTTATATTATATTGTTTTTATTTAAAATTAATAATTTTTTTTTTTTTTTTTTTTTTTTTTTTTTTTATATTTCAAATGAATTGAATTTAAAGTGTTTTTTTTTTTTTATTTTAACATTATTGAAAGTAATAACGTGTTAATGTAAATGTATATTTTCCAGATTTTGTTTATAATTTTTTCTTTTAATATCTTTTTGTTAGTGTTTTTATTTTAATGATTATAGATGTTGGAGAATAATTAATAAAAGTGGAAAATTGTTTATAAGAAATTTAAATATGATTTTATATTATATTGTTTTTATTTAAAATTAATAATTTTAATATTTGTTCGAGTAATTTTTATTTATTTATAATAAATAGTGTTTTAGACCTTATTTTATTTTATTTTTGTGATTATATGATTGATAGATATTAGAAAATAAATAATAAAATATGGAGATTGTTTACAAGATATTTAAATATTTTTTTTTTTATTGAAAATAAATAATCTTTATTTGTTTATGTAGATATTAATTATCATAGTTTTGGTTTATTATGTTTTTAATAATATATATTTTAAATTAATTGATAAATTTAATGAAGTTGATATTTTTTATATTAATATATTGTTTTTTTAATAAATGATTTTTGTTAAAGATTTTATGTTTGTTTGTGTTTGTGTTTGGAATTAATAGATGAATAATTGTTTAAAATATAAATATAATTAATACTTGATTTAAGGGAAAGAGAAAAAGAGGTATATTTATCAATTCATGAATTATATTATATAAATATGAGAAATTATGTTTATGATTCATTTTTGGGAGACTAGAAAATTAGCCAATTTTTTTATTAAAAAAAATAATAAATTATTGAAAATTGGTTTCAATTAAAAACATTATTTAATAGAAGAAAAAATATTTAACTTTATTTCTTCTTATTCTTGCTTGGTATGATGTTGTTCAAGATTCTTGCCAATGCCTAATATGATCTTTGCTCAAGACTCTTGCCACTTTGCTCATGATTATGTTTTCACTTGATTTTCTTATTACTCTTTTTTAGCCATTGCTTGAGGTGAGGTTTTTTTCTACTTTTCAATCTATTTGGGAAATGTGTTTGCTATGATGTCTCTAGCTCAAACTTATGTCTTGGCATTCTCTTATTCATGAAAACATTCTAATTGCTTTCTTGCTTGTGAAGAGGTATTTTTATATGATTAACATTTTCCCAATGATTTTTATTAAAATATTAATAATGATTCAATTTCAAATTAGCTTTCATCACCAAACTTGGTCTTGTAAACATAATTCATGCTATAGAAAATTACAAGCTAGCAAAATGTTTATAAGATACTTTGTTCAATAGATGGAATTTGCAAGCATTAAAATGAGGCATATGGGTTTTGTGTTATGGAACATTTTACCTTTGAAACACATTTTATCTTCTACTATCTTACTATGTTGTATATTAGTTTCAAATAGATGCAAGATACTTTGTTCAATAGATAGAATTTGCAAGCGTTAAAATGAGGCATATGGGTTTTGTGTTATGGAACATTTTACCTTTGGAACACATTTTATCTTATACTATCTTACTATGTCGTATATTAGTTTCAAATAGATGCAATATGTTTTCATCTATCAATAAAGGTTGATCCCTACATAATGAGTGATTCATTGTGTTTGTTAAACAATATTTTTAACACGCTAGTTTCCCTTTTAAGGTTACATTTAAAAGGGCATTATGTACAATTTGTTGAAAGAAAATTTACTTCCACTTAATACTACAATGTTTTTGTCATTCAAATACTTTTCTTTTCTTGAAATAGAAAAGCAATATCTATTCAAAATATCAATTGAGATAACATCTTCATGTGTAAAGCATTATGAAAAGGCCATTGAGTATGTGAACTTGGTGTACCTTTTAGATGAAATTCAAAGTTTATAACTTGTGCTATAATAGGTGAAAATGCAAATAGACTAAACAAAAATAGGTTCATGAAGTCCTTAACTTGAGAAGTCATTGACACATTAAAAGCACACATTCATGACATTACTTTAATAAAACAACATGATTTAGTTTCATTAAAATGGTGTGTTTTACTTGAATTTGATTACAAAAAAGTGCATTATATATATTATATTAGGTTAGGGATGTATAGATATTCGTGGCTTTGGAATCAAAGTTACGATGTCTTAATCACAAACAAATGACACTCGTAACATTCACAGTATAACATTCATATAACATTAAAAAAAAAAAATTGACACACTTTATGCATGGTGGAAAATGTTAGGAAAAGAAAGATGAATTTTCGTAGAGTAGTCGTCCTTTATGTATCGTGTCTTCATTATGATATAAAAAATAGTTGGTAATGTATTACAAAAATCGTAAGATTACTTAGATAGATTTGTTTTATTTAATATAAGTTATGTATTTTAATCCAAATTATTGAATGTATTTGTAATTTTAAAATGTTGAACCTTCATGGTGAGAGATGAAGTTGATATTCAAAATATAAAACTTATTTCATTTTGTTATTTATGGTGTTTAAGGAAAACAAAATAATGATGTATGAATCATTTATATTAATGATATTGTTAAAAACATTGAGAGATGAAGTTGATATTCAAAATATAAAACTTATTTCATTTTGTTATTTATGGTGTTTAAGGAAAACAAAATAATGATGTATGAATAATTTATATTAAATATATTGTTAAAAACATTTATAGATATCGATCAATGATATACATTAAAACACTTTATTATACATCTCATGATATTATAATAAAAAAATCATAAAAATTATTAAATTATTATTCTTATATATATATATATTTAAAAAATCATGAAATAAATTTTTTAACCATTGAGATTTATCTCTACTTTACCATGGAAATTTTTAACATGTAAATAGGCTTTTACTACAATACCATGGACTAATATTATAGCTTATCAATGTCACATGCTTAAACACGTATCATTTCAAGTGACACTTGAGGTTTTCCGACTCTTTTTCTAGTCAAAATTGCCTAGAATCTAGCTGAGATTTTTTTGAATTACAAGTTTGAGTTGTGAATTCTTCACAATTCAAGTTTCAAAAAGATTTTCAAGGTATTGAATTCATATGTGAAGTCAAACACCCTATTTAAACAACAAAAACTAAGATTTGACAACAACAAAAAAATCTGCCAACCAAAATCTCCAAAAAGTCTAATAGTTCGATAAGACATTTCTCAACCAATTTACTTTTATTTTAATTTTAATTTAGTATGTAATAAATACATTCCTATTTTAATATTATTTTTCAAATTATATTACATAAAATTCAACATAATTGCTCCAATCCAAAACTTTCATCAAATAATCTTCTCCATCTAATTTTGAAATTAATGTGTAGATGATAATTAATTGACAATAATGTTTCAAGTTAACTTTTTATTTTGATTTTGACCTTAGTTTTATGTTTATGCTTAAGGCTATTTCTTAGACTTTTTGGAGGGTTTGCTAGTACCTTTTTTTTGTCGAAATTCCCCACAAACCAGTTGGAAAATCTTATTTTATGATGAGAAATTGACTTGCATTAGCATTATTGTTGATTCATTATATGCCCATGAACATGAATTCCAAACATACCATTAAGTCCTTATTCTTACACACACACACACACACACACACACACACACATATATATATATATATATTACTAGCATATGTTCATTTTTTTTTCTTATTAGCAAGTATGGTGGATAGCCATGATATCTTTCAAACTGTAATCATAACTAGAAAATAACTAAAAATTAATTTGGAAAGCATAAACATAACCACCCCATGAGATGTACTTCACATAAGAGCACTAGCTTGTTTCATCATTACTTCAAGAGGAAATTCCATTTGTATAGGTGGCTACTATTCACTATCATTGTTTGAAGAGGAGCTATCATAATTTAACAATTCCTTTTCTAGCATTGTGACTTGTTGAACCTATCAACTTTGTCCACAATTTCAACCATACATATTAGCAGCGCCTATTGGGTGTTAGCTCTATGAGTAAGTACTCTCCCCATGAGAGTTTTGACGTGCCAATATAGTTTGATCATTTTCATGTTGGGTGAGTAGTGTGCCTTGGTAGAAATTCCTTCATTAGGAATCCATTCCCTAGTTTCTTTGTCAACTTGTTTTTCATGGATAAACATTTTTCTCTATCGATCTTGGTCTTCCACTTGAAAGATTTCTCTTTGAACCACTTCAGGAAAATGTTTCTATACCTATGCATGGTGGCACATGCAGTTGTTTGAGATTGGGTTTCACCAATAAAAGGAGGGGAGTTGGAGGTAGGGGAGGGGCTTGGTCATCCTCTTCTCTCTTCATAATGCGATGAGAAAATTTAACGCCTAACCATAACGTTGAGTGACCAAGAGCATCCTAGCTCGACAAAGGAAATACAGGGTAAGGTGGAAAAACATAAACTGAAATAGAGAAAGGGGGGGGGGGGGGTTGTTTGGGGGGGTGGATTTACGGTAAAAAGGGAGTAAAAATAGAGTGGGTGACTATGATGGTGGAAGAACTACTTGGGAAGAAAGGCAATTATTAAACTGGAAATCGAGAATCTAGAGAGAGAAGCTAGGAGGGTAAGGTAACTCCATAGAGGCTTAAGGTCAAATTCAGAGCACCAAAAAATAAACTTCTCCCATGATTAGAAGGCCCAGTGAGGGAACTTAGAATGCTAATACATTGAAACCAAAACTCATGAAAAACATAGATACCATAACATCCACCGATGAAGAATAGTTTAGGACAGAGTTGAAAAATATTGCAAACCTGATACTTCTCCTTCATGATTGTAGTGTGGTATAATTTGGGAATTACAGGGTGACCAACTTCCAGCTGAAAACGACTACTACTACGTACAATACTATCTCTATCCCTTAATTGGCATTGGTTTACCAAATTCATAAGACATTTATTTCCATGAACGAAATTTTTGCAAGAGATGGAAATTTCCCACAAGACCCATGTTGGTGGAATACCACTTCTAATTATATAAACTTCAAGGTACCCTCTCTTAAGATCCTTGGACCAACTAGTATCATAATATGCCATCATTCACCGAAATCATGTCATGATTGTCGCTCAATAGCTTTGAATGTCTATGTGCGGGATGGGTCATCCTTCTCTGTACTCCTATACAACTAAAACCGTCACCTCTAACCTCTTCCATGAACAACTAAATGAGTCGCAGTCACAAGTGTATCTTCATACATGCAAAGTGTCATTTAGTGGTCACTTTACCTCCCCAATTTAAGTGATTTGCACTCATATCAACTTGGGGAGGAGCATGCACACCCTCCTTGGGGATAAATTACTTATTTAATAAAATTTAATATTATTAAATGTTTTAAAAAGTCACTTGATTAATAGTTCTATATTTCTATATGGTGGAAAAACATATCTCAAATGATGAATTTGAGAATAAGGACTCATTTCAAATTTAACAGTTTGTAAAATGAGTGTCACATATATCTTTAGTTTTATTTTTTTCTCCTCGTTTTTTATTTTAGAAATGTTAACATGTCTCATGCTAGTGCGGTGGGGGATTGAGATCTTTCATCTTTGTTAAAACTTGACGCACTTGGATACATATAATGGTCGAGCGGTCTTAAAAATGCATCGTGCAAATATAAAACTTTGAAGAAAGACACGATAAATGATTTAAAGAGAATGGTGTGTTCTTTCATGAATTATATTATTAGATGATTACAAATGAAGTGTGGAAATATTTACTTCAATGATGCTTCAATTCCTTTTTAATTCTCTCCTTTATATCAAGATATGTAATTTATATGTGTCCCTTAGGTGAAGACGAGAAAGTATTTAGTCATTTGAATGAATCATGGAAAAGTTACATTGTAAATGAAAACTAAAACGTATAAAAAAATCAAACATAATTTACTTGACCAAATCAAAATACCATCATATAAGGATATAATTGAGAATTGGTAATGAATAAACCCAAAAGAAAAAACTCTTACAGAAGTCATTCTTCAAAATTTATATGGAAAACCTTGAAAAGAGATGAATTTGATTACATTAACATAAATAACTTACAAGGAAAAACTTTTTGTGTGTACTTGTACACATGGGCTAACTCATGAATCTTGGTCACTTTTCACTCAAACACTTGTTGCTAAATTTTTAACAAAAGCATTATTTTGTTAAAAGCTAAATCGAATGTGGTGCATGGGATAAATTATGTTTATAATATATTTTTGAGAGTGATAAGACATTAATTATCCAAAAATGAGACCAAAAACATTATTTCATTGAAAAATGGATTGTAGTTGAAAATTGCAATTGAACCACCATATTTTATCTTACTTTGCTCATGCTTGGTATGCTCTTGCTCAACATTTTGGTGATTATTCCTCGACTTACTCTTGTCATTCTCATGATTATGTCCCAACTTGATTTTTTTTGGTTGTTGGTCCTCACTTAGGGAAAAAAAATTCTTGTTCTTTTTATTTTCCACTTGGGAAAAGGTGTTTCCTTTGAGGTTTATTATTCACATATGCCTTTTTGGTATGTTTGGTGTTGGCTCTTGCTTGTGAAGAGGTTTTACTTTCTTTTCAATGTGTGAAGATGTATTTATGTAGTTAGCATTTCCACCATGACTTTTATTAAAATATCAACTATTATTAATTCCAAATTAGCTTTTGATCACAAATGTTGGTTTTGTAATATATGTATTATTAATAAATATGCATTCTATGTGATAGAAAATAAGAAGTTTGCAAAATAATTATAGGGCATTTCGTTTGACAAATAAAACCCATAGTGCATTATAAGGAGACTCATGAGTTTGTGTTTTGGAACAAGTTGAACCATTGAAACACATTTGATCTTATACTATCTTACGATGTTGCATATAAACCTACATATATGTAGTATGTTTTCATCAATCAATAGAGATTGACCCCTACATCATGATTCCTTGTATTAAACAACCTTTTTAAGACATTGAATTGTCTTATTTTTATAATTTTTATAATCGTTAAATTAAATTATACTTTACATTTAAGAGGACCTTTTAGACAATTTGTCAAAATAAAATATGCACCTACTTATTTCAATCTTCTTGAGCCATTAAAGGCATGTTTTTTTCTTTTTCTTTTTCTTTTATTAATTCTCTGAAAATACATATACAATATATATTCAAAGCATAAATTAAAATTATATATTCATGTGTAGAGCCCTATTAGAAAAAGGTTGAGCGCATGACCTTAGTAAGCCATTTATATGTAATTTAATTTCCATATAACTTATAACTTACTTATGTTATGAAAGTCCAAAACACAAACACATTTATAGCAAATAGGTTCATGGTGTTTTTAGCTTGATAATTTATACTAAAAAATTGGCTAGGTTAAAAGAATACACACAACTCTTTTTTGTAATATCCGACCCTTGATTTCTATTAATAGCAAAAAAATACAAAATTAAATTTGATGTTATTTGGAAAACATTGAATACCTCGTCAACAAACCGATGACTAATTGACAATATAACAAAAGATCAACTACCCAATTGTAAATAGTTTAATGTTGTCCAACCTTAGAAAAAACAATAGATGTTAACATAAATAATTTAACCCACTAAAAACAAGTACCATACTAGGATAAAGGTGAGAGGACGAGAACATAAGAACAACCACTAACTATGAGACCGTTGTCGCTGCTACAACATTCTCCAAAATTTCGCTACATTTGAATTTTGGAGCCTATTTTTATTGTTGCATCCAGAATCGTTTTGATCATCAAATTTTGTTTCACGCTAATCTATGTGTTTCAAGTATCTTTGAATGGCATCAAGTTTCGTCCCATTGATCATAATATATTTTAATGCATTTCATGGTCGTAACATCTTTTTCGTCATAAAACGTCATTTTTTGGTCGCAGTCATACACACTACACTCGTTGCACTTGGGGAATGTGTATAAAGTGGCGTTTCAATATATATTTACCATTATTCAAATTTTTCTAAATTTTCTTAATGAGTTGGTGTGCCTCGCTCTTGGTTTTATGTTTAAACTCACCATGTTCCCCCCTTGCCTCATTTTCCAGACTTAGACAAATTTTGGTCTCAAAGCGACCTCGTTAAGGCCAAGAGCGCATGAATTCACTTTGAAGCCTTGATGAGGCATACTTAATTGTTCATAAGTTCGACATGCACCCTCCAAGAGCACAAGGCACACTCCTCAAGTCTCTTTTCCATTCTTTACTTTGAACTATGCCCTTCAAATGACCAAGTCTTCCTTTTGCGCACTCCTTTGATTAGAAGAAGTGCACCCTCCCTGAGCACATAAGTGCATATTGAACACCTTAAGCTTTTCCCTTCAGCGTTCCCCAGGGTTTCATGCACCCTCCTAACACTTTGAGTGCATGAGCGCACTCCGAAGGCACGATGCTTTGCCCTTTAGCGTTGAGACTTGTGCCATGCACCCTCTTGGGCCTCTTCAACACATGAGTGCACCCCAAAGGACCTAATCCTTCACCTTTCAGCCTTTGGGAGTGTTACCTGCACCCTCTATCTCTCCCTTGAGTGCACAATGCACTTAGGAAATCCTAAGCCTTCCCCTTCACCCTTCGAACTTGTGCCACACACCCTATCTTGACTGTCCCCTTCTTCTTGACTGTCCCCTTCTTTTGAGCCCATGAGTACATGAAGAAGCCCCAAATCCTTTCATATTAATCCCTTCAGCTTTTAAAAGTGAACCAATGTGCCCAGAAGCTATTTTTTCCCTTGAAGCGCACCAAAAAGGCACAAACAAAAATATCTACATAAATCATGGTAGGATAGGAGATTTTCAGGCTGATGAGTTCTTGTATTGATTGATTGTAGATGTAGGTATTTACAAGACATCATGGCAAGCACACATGTGGAAGATCATGCAAAGAGAATAAATAAAGGATGCGTGAAGAGAATGATAAACACATTTGAATCTTGATTATCAAAGAAACCAACCCTTTCGAGGGCGAGGACATCAATAATTAATGTTGCATGAAGAATGAAGATAGAGTTGGCATCCATGTCATCATTGGAGAAATTCCATGTCATCAATCACTATTAATCCCAGTCATCAAATATAGTGACATGTCAAGTCTCATCACATGATGATGTGGAAGTTAGGATGTATTATTGTAATCATTGTAAAAGTCAAATAAGAGGAAGACCAAGAGTCATGGAATCCCAAAAGACATGTAATACCAAAAGTAATATGTAATTCCAAAATTCATTTGGAATTCCAAAGGTTGTAGAAGTCAAAAGGTCCCTAGAAGCTATAAAGTCAAGAATCATGAGGATGTGAAAGGTCATTCCTCAAGTTATAAATAATTTCTCATGTAAAGGAATTTTAACCTTGGCTTCTCCCACAAGGAATTAGAGAGACAAAGTTAGTACTTTTTGGGAGAAAGCAGTGGCTGTAATGCTCCACTATTGGAGCTAGTGGTGTTCATTGCATTTATGTATCTTGAGACGTTTGCTTAATATTGAATCCTTCCTTCCAAGGCCAACACATTTTCACGCATGGATTTTGAATATTTCTAAGGCTATTCTTTGAATGTTTATGGGTCATGTTTTCTTTCAACAGTACTGTATTAATTGAACTATTTTGGTCACTTTGGTGCTCCTTGTTGGAAATGTGTTGTTTTTTTATAATGATTGCCACATCCTTGTGAACTATTTCACTTGATGTTAGACGAATCTTACTCATTTATGTGTGTCTCTATTAGGGTAGTACTATTAATTATCTCTTATAGACTCATTTTATTTTCCACTTTGGCGTAAGATAACCTTGATACATCGACAATTGAACACTCAAAAGTCATACTATCTTAGCCATTCAAAAGGACAATTGCACTTCTCTCTCGTGTTGACAGCTAAAGGCAAGACACATTTTTAAGTAAATGACAGGGGGTTCATATTCTGGATGAGACTCCTACACCAAACGATTTGAGGTCTCGTTGGGACCTTATATCAAGGAGATCCCCTATATGTTGGCAATATCCAACACTATCAACATTCTGTCGCTATAAGGAGGGAAACCATTTTTTTATGGATGATAACTCTACATACCTAAATCATTATTCTTCTAGACAAGGTAGTGTTATATGTGGAGCCTGATTATCTTCTTGATTCATAGGTCTTGTTTCAGCCGTGTGTGGATCTCAATCCTCGAAGGGTGGGTGTGTGGGGGCTTCCCCCCCCACTTTTTCTTCCTAGGGGTTCCATGGGGGATGGGGGGTGGCAGAGGGTGAGGGGGGGTGGTGGGGGGGCGGGCGGGTGGTGGGCGTGGTTGCATGTTTGGAGCCCCCTAGAGGGGGTTTGAGGGTAGCACCCTCGAAGCTAAAAATAGATGAAAATTTGCCTTATAAAATATTGTAATTTCGTATTCAATATGGGTCATTCATTAGACAGATGATCTGATGACATAAGTTATGTTTAATTTAGGGTTTTTTCCCTAGAAGACAACCCCTCAGCTTATATGAGGGAATTGTATCGCGAATGAGTATTATTATTCTAAGCGAGAAAGAGAGAGGATATTGTGTGAAAGTGATGAGGAAATTACATCAGATATGTTGTAGGTTGTATCTTTTCATTTTGCTAGATAATATAAAAGGAAGAACTGGTTGTGTCTCCGTGGAAAAAGCCCAAATTGTGTGAACCATGTATATTTGTGTCTCTCTTATTCTATGTATTTCTGTATTTGTGTTTTTGAAATATTTTTGGTATTTCATTGCTCCTTTAATTAATTTATAATGACTGGTATCAGAGCCGAAGGTTTATTTCGCTGATAAAATTGCAAGAGAGAAGCGTTCATGGTTCAAGTAAGAGCAATGGTGGAAGATGGTAGGTTTAGGGTCAATAAATTTAATGACCAAAATTACCAGCTATGGAAGATGTAGATGGAAGATTCTCTGCATCAGAAATATATGTACCTAGCATTGAGCGGAAAATCAAAGAATTCGACAAGTACAGCAAATGAAGAAGGGATTTCCTCGACAGAAAGGCACTAGGAAAAATATGACTATGTCTAGAAGTGTCGGTGGAATTGAACATTTCAAAGGAAACGACAATAGAAGGTTTAATGAAGACATTGGAAAAATTATATGAAAAACCCTTAGCCTCAAATAAGGTATTTATTATGAAGCCTCTATTAATATGAAGATGTCAAAGGGTGGATCTGTTGTTGATCATTTAAACAAATTTAACACAATTACTAGTCAGTCAGTTCTGTAGGGGTAAATTTTATTGATGAAGTTAGGGCTATGTTATTTCTGTGTTCATTGCCAGAAAGTTGGAATGGATTAGTTATGGCTATTAGTAACTATATATGGATCTAGTACTTTAAATTTTGATGACGTTGTCGATGGCATCCTTAGCGAGGAAATGCAATGAAAAAACTCCAGTGAGACATTAGGTAATGCTTTGATTGCAGAGACTAGGGGAAGAAAAATGAAAAGAGGAAAGATCCCAGGAAATCACAGTGAATCAAGAAAATTAAGATCCAAGTTTAGATCGGGGATAGTGTACTGGAAATGTGGGAAGAAATGACACCTAAAGAAAGACTGCAAATCTCGGAAGGGAAAATAAGGAGACTGTTGGGTGCCAATTTTGTACACTTTTTCTACCTTTGTTTTCCCTATTTTTTCTCTTAACTATAACCAATGTGAGTATCTTTGCCTCTTTCTCCTACCTTTCTACCCTAACTTGTGTCGTTTCACCTTGTTTTTATTACTTTTCCAACTCACCAATTATTATGATATATCATACCTTTTTATGACTAATTGATGGTGAATGTTTGGAGAAGATCGATGGTTTTTGTGTTGTCTTTTCATATGTCATTTATAGCACCAAAGATCCCAAGCACGAATTTCACAAAAGCAGTTCAGAGGGTGCTGTTATAGCAAAGCGATGCTGTTACACCTTGCTGTTATAGACTCGCCAGCAAATTGTTGTTACATTCTACTGTTACAGACTCGTTGGTGAACTGCTGATGCAATTGTACTGTTCACTGATCTTGTCAAAACTTGTTTCTCATCTGTCCTCTCGCTATTACACTACAACCATGATTCTATTATGATAGCTGTAGAAGTTGTTTAGCATTGTATTTTTGGGATAACAACCTAAGGGCAGTTTTGATTGTAATATTTTATTTTATAGTCAGAACTTTATTAGGAAGTGGTTATAACTATATGTGGTTTATTTTGATCAACATGAGAATCTTATGATTCTCATGAATAATCTATCCCTTAATTTTCTGATGTAACCACTATATAGGTCTCGACCCTAGAGGTCGAAAGGTTAGCAGAGAACAACATTATTTTGGCTCTGTAATTGTGTTTAGATTAATACAGATTATCTTGTTATTGTTGTTACATGTGTTATTCTATTTAGTTTACGTTAAATTCTTCCTCTACCTACGCCTTGCTAGGGAGGAAGGGCCCTCATTCTTAGCAGGGATTTTAGTGATTAAAGTAGTTGTGTGTATGTAATTGTATTTTAGTTTATGTATCAATAGAGTGTTGTTGTTGATGTTTAGCTGAGAATATATCTGCTTCGATTTCAATATTCTATATGCTGTTACACATATGATATTAGAAACACCAGTTGGGTACTTATTGTGTGGCACGCCAGATAGACTAATTTAAGTGTGATTCCAATATTGTAGAGCCTTTTACTTCTGCATGAGTGATTTATTTCCAACATTTACTTCAATAACGATTTATTTTCTTTGGAATTGCTTCTGGTTGGTGTATCGGCATAGACAATGCAACTGTCATTGGAATAAAAATACGTCCCTGGATTGATAATTAAATGTTTGTTGTTTAGTGATTTAATAGTGATTTATATAGTCTAACATTTTGGCGCCGTTGTAGGGGATGGTAGTGACGATCCAATCAATCAGAGTTATTTCTTAGAAGTGCAATTTTCGTGTGTTTTCATAGAGTGTCTCCAGCGACACAGTTGCCGGGAAGTAAGACGAGAGGTAAGAACCTGCACATCACTTTAACAAACTTGAGCGGGCTCACCAATGTCTTACTGGGACACTTAGGAGGTTGAATTTATGAGCATTTTTTTTTTTTTTTTTAAAAGTGTCTCCAGTGACACAATTGCTAGGTGGTAAGACAAGAGGTAAGAACCTACACATCGCTGTAACAAACTTGAGCGGGCTCACCAATGTCTTGCTAGGACACTTAGGAGTTGAATTTTGGGTGTTTTTTTAGGGTGCCTTCAGCTATACAGTCGTTGGGCGATAAGATGAGAGGTAAGAACCTGCGCATCGCTCTAACAAACTTGGGCAGCCTCACTGCTATAGAAACTGAAGCACTTATAGGATGAATTGATACACATAGGGCCCATGTGTGCCGGTAGGACAACATCAACATCTCCAAACACCCCCCATTGCACTGAATACAGGAAAGACGGGTCATAAGAAGGAAAAGAACAATGCAGATTTGGGAAGGAAAAAATTCTTTGGAGATTTGATTTCAAGGGCAGAAAAGGAACAGTCCACGTTATACAGAGATAATAGGAAGACAAGACCACAGAAAGCAACTACCATATCAAGGCTAGGGCCATCGGTTTCTTTTGTGTTTGGACCTCACCATCCTTCAAACAACATATCCACTCTCGATATAAAAATTCCCGATTCAAAATAGTAGTGGGAAATCATTGATCAAGATTTGAGAATTGAAGGACACAAAGAGACTAGTGGGGAACATCAGGGACCTGAGGAACAACATTCGGTTGATCATCAATTCAACGTTGGTAGTGTTGTTAAATAGTTAGTCCTGAAGCAGTCCGATCCTTCTATTTTTCAATTTCCAGTACACTCCGAGGTCAGTTCATCCCATTAGGAAGAATCAGCCATGGGGGACGAGAATGTCAAGATAGAAAACTCCGTTACTTTTGAATTCCTAATAGTAGTAACATGGGATAAGGCTCCTATGAAGAATATCCCTTTATCATCCCTGCCATCCTTTCAGGGGATGGATGTTGAAGATCCTGATACCTTTATGTTCGAATTCGATGTGTTGTGTAGAGGCTATGACTACACTTCAAATGCCCAGAAGATGAAATTATTCCCTGCTACTCTGAAGGGAGCAACATTAAAATGGTTCATGAGATTGGGTGCTGGTAGGATTTGAACCTGGAATGACATAAGAGAGGCTTTCCTCTTTAAGTATCGGGACTACTGCCGAACCAGGGATGTGAAGGACGAGATTTTCAAAATTGCATAGGAGGAGGAAAGGCTGTAAGACTATTTGAAGCGATTTCACTACAATTTACAGAGGTCTAAATTTAGTAATTTAGATCCATAAATTCTAAAGCCAATATTCTTAAGAGGTTTAAGAGATGATTTTCTAGATCATCTAAACATAATAGGAAAATGAGACATATCGCAAGAGACGTTTGATGAGATAATGAAGCTTTGCCTGCGTAGCTCAAGAGGATCGGTCAAGGGAAGAGTTTCAGTTCGGGATCCTTCACTTTGGATACAGAAGTACACAAGTGGAGGAGTAACCAGAGCAGAGATCGGGAACTTATTTGAGGATTTTAAAACCGACCTCCTTAGCAATCTCTCTGCATAAATCACTATGGTACAAGTCAAGAAAGCACAAGCAGAAGCTGAAGCAGCCTTAGAAATATTCTGTCCCCGATGCAAAAAGAAACATTTGGAAAGAGAATGTGGACTGAATAGTGTCAGCATGTGCAACATCTGTGAGTTTGTGCACTCTATGAATTAGTGTCCTGAGTTTCCCAGATTGAAGGCGGTACTTTAAGAATCAAGCGAGGATGTTCAATCTTCTTATTTCATTGGATCAAAGAGACCATGGCAGCCACGACCTACAGGTATCCCTTCAGATTTTTCCTCTTTTTATCCTTGGAATAATGTCTATAATAGTCAGCAATACCCATGGCAGTATCCTAATCCTTCCTCAACACTATTTTCCTCACCATGGAACGAGTGGCCATCTCCTCCACCAATGCAATACCCTTCATTACAACCCAATCCTTAGGGTAAGAACTAGATAAGAAATGGCCAAGGTCCAGTACCCCCTTCAATACCAATGCAATAGCAGCAGTTATAACTACCTTCTATTCAAAATCCTACACCTTCTGTCGGACCCCAATTACCTGTGCAACCTAACCCCAATCCAAATATTAAGGCGGCCCAGAGCATGAATGCTCCAGTTACCCTCCAGACTTATCTTATTACTCCTATCAGACTTAATGAGGTTCGGCTTCGATCAGGGAAAATAATCAGATCTGAACATACCCCCATTATTACCGAAGAAAGTGAATCACCCAGGAAGGATATGGACGATTCTGAGGCAGTTGTTATACATGTAACAACTGATACAACACCTGCTGTTACATCTGTAACAGCCAGAGAGGGAGGGTCTGTTGTTCCTACAGAAGCCAATCCGAGTAAGGCTGGTACATCTGTGATAGCTAACTCAGTTGTTAGTATTCAGAACCCCCCATACCCTCGACGATTAACTGAAATTGGGCTGGTATCACAACCTGAATCTGAATTCCTCAAGGAGTTACACAATTTGTATGTGTAGATTCCGCTGTTACAAGCCCTTAAAGAAGTTCCTATCTACGCTAAAACACTAAGGGATCTATGCGTCAAAATACCTGGAAGGAAACCTAAATACCCTGCTACTATCCATGTCATGGGTAAATTGTCCGATATTATGATTGATCAACCTTTGTTGATTAAATATAATGACCCGGGGAACCCTACAGTGACTGTCCATATTGAAAATTGTCCCATAACCAATACTTTGATTGATCTAGGGGAAAGTATTAATGTTATGAATAAAGACCTCTTCATCTCTTTGGGAATCCATGGACTTAGACCTACACCTACAATGCTTGAATTAATAGATAGGTCTCGTGTCAAGCCCGAGGGAGTAATCAAAGATGTGGTTATCACTGTGGCTTCCTAGAATTATTCAGTTGACTTTCTCATTTTACAGACCAAATCCAACCTGGGGGGTCATCCTTTAATCTTGGGAAGACCGTGGCTGGCCACTGCAGACGCATATATCGGATGTAGGTTTGGAACTATGGTGATCTCAGATGGACAGACCACTTAGAACCTGAACCTTTATCCCCCAGAAAAGCCTCATATGGATTCGAGTAGCCTTGGTGGGACGAATTTACACCTGAATCTGATCTTTCCCTACCTCTTCTCACACTTGGAAAATCATAATACTTTAAGGATGAAACAAAGGATGATATCATTAATGGTTTATTAGTAATTCACTCCATGTTGCCTCCATTATAGATTTGGGAGAAGAAGGTGAGGAAGATGATGCAATTATTGAACATTTGAAAACAACTCCACTTACTATCAACAGTCCTGTTGAAATCAAACCTGGAAAATATTTAAACATCAATCCTAACCCGACTGCTGAACAAAATAGATTGCTGATACAACTGTTACAGAAATACAATACAGATTGTTGATACTGAGATGAAAGGAATCCATCCTGGCCTATGTACTCACCACATTTACCTTAAAGAGGATTTCAAACCAGTTAGACAACCTCAACGCTGAATGAACCCTGCACTTAAGGAGAGAGTGAAAGAAGAATTGCAGAAACTCCTTAATGCTAATTTCATCTACCCCATTTCCGACAGTCAGTGGGTGTATCCGCTTGTCATAGTTCCGAAGAAGAATGGAAAATGGAGAGTTTGTGTTGACTATAAAGAACTTAACAAGGCCACTCAAAATGACCATTTTCCTTTATCATTCATTGATCAGGTCTTGAACACTCTTTCTGGGAAAAAAATATTTTCATTTATAGATGGGTTTAGTGGCTATAATCAAATACAGATTGCACCAGAAGACGAAGACAAGACAACCTTTACTTGTCCATGGGGTACTTTTGCATACAGAGTCCTTCCCTTTGGCCTCTATAATGCACCAACAACCTTTCAAAGGGAAATATTGGGTATTTTTTCTGATCTTTTGAATGTCTGTCTTGAAATATTTATGGATGATTTTACTCCCTATGTGGATGCCTTTGAGACAACATTAGCTAACTTGGAAAAAGTGCTTGTCCATGAGGTACATTTGCATACAGAGTCCTTCCCTTTGGCCTCTATAATGCACCAACAACCTTTCAAAGGGAAATATTGGGTATTTTTTTTTATCTTTTGAATGACTGTCTTGAAATATTTATGGATGATTTTACACCCTATGAGGATGCCTTTGAGACAGCATTAGCTAACTTGGAAAAAGTGCTGGAACGTTGTGAACAAACTAATTTTGCTCTGAGCACGAAGAAATGCCACATGATGATGACCGAGGGAATTGTGTTGGGACATTTCATTTCAGTAGATGGAATCAAGGTAGATCCTGCAAAAATTGAGGTAATCTCGAAAATCCCAACCCCTAAGACTCCAAAGGAGGTACACAATTTTCTGGGACATGTAGGATACTATAGGATATTTATAGAGAATTTTCAAAGATTGCATCTCCTCTATTTTCATTACTTATGAAAGATGCGGAATTTGTGTGGATAGGGAAGTGTGAGCATGCCTTTTTAAAATTAAATAATTGTGTAACAACAACACCTGTTTTACGAGGAACAAACTAGAAATTTCCGTTTCATATTGCTACAGATGCATCTAACATGGCTCTGGGTGCTATTTTGGGGTAGCTGGAGGAGAAGAAACCTTATGCCATTTATTACATCAGTAGGAACTTGACTCCAGCAGAACTTAATTACAGTGTTACTGAGAAGGAATTCCTAGCAGTAGTGCACGCTATCAACAAATTCCGGCACTACATCACTGGGTATCAAGTATTTTTACACAATGACCATGCTACATTTCGATTTTAAATGAACAAAACAATTACTAATGGTAGAGTTACACGATTGTTATTTCTGTTACAAGAATTTGATATTACTATTTTAGACAAACCCAGAAAAGATAATATAGTTGTTGATTTCCTTTCTAGATCAATTATAAGTGATGATTGTACTGCCATTAAGGATTCTTTTCCAGATGAGTATATTTTTGCCATCTCTACTCACTCACCATGGTATGCAAATATATCCATTTACCTTGCTGCAGGAAAATTCCCACACCAATTGTCTTCCAGAGAAAGAAGGAGGATTATACAACAGAGTGCTACCTACTCCTGGATAGAAGGAAATCTCTATCACACCCGGCCAAATTTTCAGATTAGGCAATGTGTTAGAGAAGATTAGGTATTTGAGATCTTAAAGGCTTTTCATGAGGAACCTTGTGGAGGACACTTCGCTGACAAGAGGACAGGACATAAAGTACTCTCAATAGGGTACTATTGGCCAACCATATTCCAGGATGCCAAGAAGTTTGTGAAAGAATGTGATAGTTGCCAAAGGATGGGCCAACCTCTGAAATCATATGAGATGTCGTTACAACCTCAGATAGTAATAGAACCATTTGAGAAATGGGCCCTAGACTTTGTGTGTCCAATTAATCCTTCATCACAGCAAAAAACATATATATTGGTATGCACTGATTATGTCACAAAATGGGTCGAGGCAAAGGCATTAACTAGAGAAACAGAGCAGGTTGTTTCAGACTTCCTATTTCAAGATATTTTTGTTAGCTTCGGGATACCCAGAGAGATAGTGACAGATGGGGGACCTCAATTCACATCTCATTTGATCAAGAAGTTGGTCGAAAAATATGGAATTCGTCACAGAATCACTACAACATATCACCCACAAGAAAATGGTCAAGTAGAAAGCACCAATAAAGTCATTGAGGGAATCTTAACAAAGACAGTAGTCAGCAACCAAAGAAACTGGGCCGAGAAACTTCCAGAGGTATTGTGGGCTTACAGGACAACATGGAGGAATACTACAGGCTTCTCTCCATATGAACTGGTGTATGGTAAGAATCCCTTATTCCCCATATAATTTGAAATAAAGACATTAAGAACAACATTGCAGGTCGATCTGGATTTGAGTACAACATTGACTCAAAGACTGAACCAACTCAATGAGTTGGAAGAGAAACGTTTGGCTGCCATTCAACAGATAGGGATCATTCAACAGCGAAGAGCTAGATGGCAGGATGGGTTTATTAAGAAGAAAAATTTCTAGAAAGGAGATTGGGCTCTTTTGTACGATTCAAGGTTCAAAGATTTCAAAGGCAAGCTCTGCCCCAGATGGCTAGGTCCTTACGAAGTGAATACAGTGTTTGACAATGGGACTGTACAATTAGTCACCATTTACAGTGCTAAGACACCGTTACTGGTTAATGGGCACTGTCTAGGGTTATATCATCAACCCGCTTCGAAGGAATCATTTGTCAACATTTTCGCGGACTCTGATCTTCATGTTATGACAACAGGGGAACATTCTCCCGTGCAGCCTTAAAAATTGAAATTCCAATAAGTGAAACATTTGAAAACTATCTTTGTGGCCGCTGTTACCCCTGTTTAGAAAAAATAAAAATAAAAAATAAAAATAAAATAAAATAAATCTAACTGTGAAAACTCCTTTATGGGGCGCAGTCAGACAATCATTAGCAACTGAAAACTACTCTTGTGGCGACTGTTACACCTATGTTTTTCTTCCTCAAACATCAGCTCCCCTTTCTGATCTATTTTATAGGATGATGATATTCATATAATTTCCTTTTTTGTACCAATTTCCCATGATTATTATGTTTTTTTTCTGAGAATAATCTAAGGGTTGTCTTGGCTGTTACACATGTAACAACAAACAACCATGAATATATATATATATATATATATATATATATATATATATATATATATTTTATGATTCATTCCATAAACAACAATAACTGTGCCGACCAAACACAATAACATGAGCGCTGCAAGCAGAACGCCGCCAATACAAAGTCTCCCTCCACGCCACCTCAGGTATCTTATTAAAAAGGTAAACATTGTCATTGACGATTCAATGAATAATTGGTAAAGTAATGATACTCCTGTGATGGTCATGGGCGGCCGTCACCATTAAGGTGGGGGAGGGGATATGTATTGAAATCATTACAAAAAGCTGTAATCATAAATATCTATCAAATCTGCATGCACCTCATTAATAACAGAATTTCCAATGATGACTGAATTCGGTTGGAAAAGAGCTTGTGTACGAAATCCCATTACTTTCCATAATGAGCCATTTAGGAATATTAATGTGAGGTACGATTTGGTAAATCCGTAAAAGTTGTCACCTTCCATCAACCTCCTTGACTGAAACCTTGCATCCTCTTTGTGTTATCACCCTAGTAATTCTCAGGTCGTGGGATTTTGGTTTATAGTTAAAGAAACCCAGGGGTAACCAAGAACCTCTTTTAGAATTCAAGATCTAGCCTTTCTAAGTTTTGGAGAGGGATCTCTCCTTAAGAATTAGCTTTGTTCTATAATAGATTTTAAGCTAGCTATGAGTGGACAATTTGGTTTTATTTTTTCAATGTTGGTAGGAATAAAAGACTACAAGGGAAACCATAGAAAGATCTACCTAACCATTGGGAAATGGAGTTAAATTTATAGCAAACAAGACTAGAAAACAAAGGTCAAAAGAAAAAATATACTAAGGGCAAGATAGATGATCTTCAGAGGGTTTAAAATGCCATTTTGATGAAGTGGTATGATTTGGACTAAGGGAAATTAAGAATCCTTAGATCACAGAAAAGGAAGAGAGAAATTGAGGTCAAACGAGACTAAAGAGCAATTAAGAATTCTAAAGTCTGGAAATCAGCAGAAAACATAAACATGAAAACTAGTAAGAACAAAGAGCTTTTTACACTAATTATGTAATACCTTTCCTAGTTATTCATTTAAGTTGGAAAATAGCACAATATGTATGAATGAAACTTAAAGAAAGAAACAATGAAAACTGGAAGATACAATACTCATATGATCAACACGAGGATCATTAATTATGATGTCTATTTGCTTCAGTTTCCAGCCTGCTGCTTCAACTTAACTCACATAAAATCCCAATGTTTTCAACAAAAAAGTCTATAGTAGTGTTGGCGAAAAGTCAGGTCTCGCGGGCAAGACCCAGGTTCAAGAGTAGTGGCCAACAAGGGGTCCGGTGTAGTCTAGTAACACGCCGGCATTTTCACCCTGCTCTGGGAGAGCAGTGCGTCTCACCCGAGGCGTGCCGCGACCACATGCATAAGGGGATGAGATCACCGGTAAGGAATAATCCCACAACCAAAGAAAGAAAGTGCATCCATCACATATATCAAGTTACACATGCAAGATCCCTAATTAAGTATTCAGACAGTCGCAACTTAAAATTTTTAAAGCAGTGTAAATACATTGGAACACATGAACAACACATAGAGACATCAATCCTTCCTTATATTATTCTCATGGCCAAATACATGATTACATAGCTTTCTTCTCTGATAAATCATAAGTCAGATACAGATGGGTTTGAGAACAGAAGGGAAGAACATAGAAAGTATGAACCCATAGAAAGAACAGGTCTGATCCTTCTGCGGCTGCTCTGCGCATCCATTCAACCCTCAACAATAACAATAACCTCCAGCCGCTTCTTTCTTCAGCCGGGTGATCGCCTTTTATTTACCCGTTCCTCGCGACTGACGGCTTCTCTGTGTCTTTGCTTTGGCTTTTCCCGACTTCTCTTCTGATGTCTGCATGTTCCTCTTTCTGTTTTCTGCTGTATTTCTTTCATCTGTACTTATCTCTGTTCAATCTCCAGTTATCAATTGCTTCCGCGCCACCTTGGTAGCTCCGCAACTCCTGGTCGCTGCGGCGCGGTCGCATTAGCTATGTGTATTTCTTCCGCAACTCAAAAAGAGTCCAAGTTCAAAATGTCTTGGCCGAAAATTCAAAACTTAAACAAAACAAGGGCCCCAACAGGCCCCGACCACAATTCTTTGACTCGTCCGCGAGTCAATCACAAATGACAGTTTCTATTTCCATTCCGCTGCTGGCTTCCGTGCCCTGCTCTGTTGTTCCTTCTTCCGCTACCCTTTCCTACTGTACTCCGCCACCTGCTGGTTCAAACAAGGGCCCCAACTCCGGGACCCGGCGGAGTGCTGAATCTCGAAGCTCTGTGAAGGTCGCCACTGCTTGTTGCCATTCCTGCATGAGCAAGTCAGCGTCCTGAGAGATGCGGTTGGCGGCGGCTTCGTCAATGGGCGTCGGGGCAGCCCCGAACAGCGTGGCGAGCTGGGACTCGGCCTTGGCATCCAGCTGGTGCATCGCGTCAGCATGGGTGCGAAGGGGCGGCCGCATCTCCCGGAGGACGTGCTTTGCCGCTGCTGATTCGGCCTCAGTCATCTGCATGTGAAGTTCCAGCTCGTCCGACTGGGCGTAGAGCTGATCTAACCTTGCAGGGTCCCTGGTCGTCCGAATTTCGCTGGAGATCTGTTGCAGCTGGGCAGCAATGGGCTGCGTCTTGACAGTTAACGCGAGTGAGCACTCCTGCAAGCTGCGTAGAAGGGCAGAAGCTGCAGCTGCAGTGGAATGGAGAGTTGCTTGTAGACTAACTGTCTGCGCCTGTTTGGCAGTCACCTGTCCTGAATGGTCCCTGGGTGGTTCTGGAAGGGTAGGCCGTGCGGCTAACGCCGCTTGTAACTCCTGGTTCGCCCTGCAAACAGCAGTGAAAACTTCCCTGAGCTGGTGAGCCTGTAAAGCTATACTGTCCTCCTCTATGCGAGCAGGGATTGGGGCATGGTGAGCCCGTGCCTCCGGCCATACGCTGGAGAGCGCCTGATTAACAATGTGGTCCTGCTCCTGGAGGTAGGTCTTCTCCTGCAGCAACTGATTGCGCTGTTCAGTAAGCGCCGTGATCTGATTCCGCTGCTCGGTGCACTTCTGCTGTAGCTCGGTGTGAATCTGCTCTGCTTTGAGGGCCGCCTGCTGAATGAGTAGGTACAACTGTGCTAGACTCAAATGTGCTGCATTTGGTGTGCTGGGTGCACCCTGCTCTGGCGTCTGTTCCTGTGAAGATTGGCCCATGGCCGCTGCTCGGCTTGAAGTCTCTGGAGGGTGGATCGGCATCTGCTGCTGCACCGAAGTGGCCATATCAGGCTCCGGCCGGTCCTGCTGCGTGGTTTGCTATGTGGAAGGGGCGGCTGAATCAGCCCCAACTGTGGCTGGCTGGACAGATATATTTGGGAGAGAATCCCGGGATGTGGTTACAAGGTCAACAGGTGGTACCACGGCTGCAGTACTGGAGGTAACCTCCGCCCCGTGGTCACCGCCAAAAAGTTCCCCGTAGTGCGGGCCCTCTTGGATGAAGGTGGGTCAACGGAATCAGGTTCGGGGCCCGGTTCACCCATTGTCGTGATGAGGGGGGTAGCAGAAGTGAACAAGGTAGTGGGAATAGGGGAAGTGAGGGGAGCGGTGTTGGGAAGACCACGGGACCGATTAATACGAAATTCATTAAAAGAAGGAAATATAGGGGCACCACTGGAAACAACCTGGGTTACCACATTGAGGCGCCGCGCCTGGTCGTTGAAATGCTCGACGACGGGGACCAGCGATTCCGGCAGGTCCGTTGCGGTCCCAGCTGCGTCTGGTGTGGTCTGCGCAGCAGCGACGACCCCCACTGCCCGGCGGTCGCGGCCGGTGGCCGTGCGGCCCTCATCCTCAAAGAATTTTAACGGATGACTGCGTCCCGGCCCGATGTCTTCCCGAACAACCCCCGGCCACGTAGAGACCTCCCTGTGGAAAGCATTATCGTTCAGCTGGAAACGAAGGGGCGCCATATGAAAAGTATGGTGCGGTACGCAAGTCGGCCGAATGAAAGTGTGGCTGTGGCTGACGCCAAACCACACCTGTTCACTGTAGTCATCCAACAGGTGCCGAGGCACCCGTTGCTGGGATGTGACCACATCGACCATCATCCCATACCATTCTCGGAACGCCGCTGCGTTCACCTGCTTGCTGCTGGGGTCCCTGGATAGCTGCCAGGGGGAATATCTCATTGCGAGCGGCTGGCTCGCGGTGATCTCCGCCGGTGGCCGGATCGGGGGTAGATGCCATTTCCACATGGCGAACGCTAAAAGCAAGTACCCATAGATGAAGCTGGTAGTCCGTTTGTAATTGTCTTCGCAAGCCGCGAAGAGTTCCTTCAACACAAACGAGCTCCAATTCAACTTGGCTCCCTGGACGCAGTGCTCTGCAATGGAAATTGTGTCCAGAGTGCACTCTCCCTTTGTGTAATGGCGCATGGTCTTGCTAGCAATCAGGTAGCAAGCGAACCTGATTTGTGATACATTTATCAAATCAATCTTGGCACCTTTGCCACCCCGGCGAGTGCCATACTTGGTGTAGAGGTCTGCCTCCGCCGACTTCCGGGCTCGCTTAGAGGATGTCTGGCCCGCAGAGGAGACATCGGAACCAGTCTGCGATAGCCCTGTAAGTCGGTTGATGTCGACTGCATGTATTGGAATTTCTTCGTTAAGCCACAGGGACCCGTTCTGCACCCGACTGAGGAGGAACCGGGTGCATTGCAGAACTGGTCCGGTGGTGCCAAAGACTGGAAGACTCCTCAGATTCATCAAAGTCGACTGCTGTAGACCCCAGAATTCTTCCCGCATTCGACTGTTAGAGCTGCTCCCGGGCGTGTAATGGTGTCCCATGAATACCTGCCAATGTAGGTGAGGAAACTCAGCCGGGTCGGACAAGTTAGCGTCCATACAGGGTGTATTGTCGTACTTGCCGACCAGTGACTCTACCCGGTGAATTCTGCTATCTAATGCTGGTTCAGGAACTGAGAGAACAGCTCTCGGCATCTTGGCGCGTCTCTGATAGACTTGGACGATTTTTCTATAACTTCCTGCGAGGTGCTGAGCGTTCTGGTACTGCGAATGCTCCGGAATCGCTGCAACTTCCAAATTGAACTGGTCCGTCATCTTCGTGCTGATAGCCTTCATGCAAATTGGGCCACCTGCTGGCACGCGCGGAGTTGATGAGACTCCATAACGGAAATTAATTCTTGCTATCTTTCTTGCCTGCGAGAATCGTGCGATCGATCGCAGGCCTGTGTGTACTCTGACAGTTGCTGACGGAATCATGGGGAGATGGGCGGACTCGACGGCGGAGGGAACTGCGGTTGATGGTAACTGATTACGGTATGATTACTGTCCATTTAAGGGAATTTATGACCAAATCTGAACTATCCTACGGACTGACAAAAGGACTGACGGAAAGGACCCGGACTGACACTGGCACGGGGACGGATCCTCCGTGCACGACACGCTGGACTGGCGCGGTGACATGCTGGATTGGCACTGCAACACGCTGGACTGGCCAGCCCCGACCACAATTGGTTGCGGTATGGGTACCGCAACTGACGGTTTATCTGACTGATTGCAAAGGAACGGAAAAGACTATCTACGCTCATCCTGGTTGCGGGAGATTTATTCAACTACGCTACTCTACGGGTTCTCTCGGTTGCGAGAGTTATTAATAAAAAGTGAAAAGGTACCTACTCCTGGTAGGGCTTCAGGCGTGCGCCATTCACCCATCCCGGAAGAACTGTGCCGTCCAGTTGTGCCAACCGAACGGCTCCTGAGTCGCGGATCTCGATGACAAAGTACGGTCCCAGCCAGTGCATCTGGAGCTTGCCTGGAAACTTCTGGAACCGGCTGTCGTATAAGAGAACTTTGCCGCCAACTTGGAAGGCTTTGGTTTTGATGTGGCGGTCGTGCCATGCTTTCTGTCTGGCCTTCTGAACCTTCTGGTGGAATTCCGCAAGAAATCGAGCCTCATCCAGCTCCTGCAGCTCCTAGAGTCGTTCCTTCAGTGACGCCTCTTCTGAGAAGTGAAGGGACGTTGCGATCAAAAGGCTGGGTACGGTGAACTCGGCGGGAATCACGGCTTCCCGGCCATACACCAGCTGGAATGGCGTCTGGTTGGTCAAACGTTTTACCGTGGTCCGGTAAGCCCATAATGTCGCTGGTAGCCGCTCATCCCAATCATCCCGCTGAGCGTTGCAAATTTTTGTCAAGCCCTTTTCAAGAATCTTATTGAAGGCTTCCACCGTACCATTGGCCTGCGGGTGGTATGGACTGCTCTTATGATGCTGAATCATAAATGTTTCCAGTAGCGATTTGACCGTGGCATTAATGAAATGCGTGCCCTGATCGCTGGTCAAGCTCCGTGGGCAGCCAAAGCGGCTGATAATGTGTTCAAAGATGAACCGAGCAGTCACGGACCGCTGCTGCCTCAGCCCACCGTGTGAGATAGTCCGTCGCGGTAATGATGTACCGGGCTTTTGAATGGCGAGCGATTGGTGCGATGGGGCCTACAAAATCCACGACCCACTTCTCAAATGGCCGCAACACATGCACCGGGTGTAGCGGAAGCTCGTCCCTGTGCGAAGGCCTCCCCGTTCTCTGGCACACGTCGCAACGTTTCACATAGGCCTTACAGTCTGCATGCACCGTCGGCCACCATAGGCCAGCTTGGAGCACCTTCCTTGCGGTGGGTTTAGCACCCACGTGTCCTCCCGCAACACCGCTGTGACATTCCCACATCACTGCTTCCCGCTCGTGGTCAAGAACACACCTGCGCAACACCTCATCCAGGCCCAGTTTGTACAGCTGCCCCGCGATCAATTGATAATCGGCCGCCCGGACAACCAAGTGGCGTTTCTGAAGAGGGGTGTAATCCTCAGGGCACTGTCCCGTCGTCAGATACGTGGCAATGTCAGCCAGGTAGTCTGGGACTGCTTCAACTCGGAATAGGTCAGCATCCGGGAGCTGATCGTCCAACGGTCCTTCATTCTCTCCTGTCTCCAGCCTGGATAAGTGATCGGGACCAACGTTCAACCTCCCAGGCTTGACGATCACATCAAACGTGAACTCCTGAAAAAGTAGAAGCCATCGGCAGATTCTCCCTTCCAACACAGGCTTATTGACCAGATATTTTAATGCCGAATGGTCCGTGAAAAATGTAAATTTGCCGCCCAGAAGGTAGTGGCGGAACTTCTGGAGAGAGTACACCATCGCCAACGCCTCCCGTTCGGTCGTGGTGTAGTTTTTCTCCGCATTCGATAACCGTCGGCTGGCGAAATATACCGGGTGGTCAACTGTCGTCTCCCCGGGTTGCGCCAATACAGCGCCAAGTGCAATCCCGGACGCATCAATGTGCACATGGAACTGCTTATCCCAGTTGGGATGAACAAGTATGGGTGCCGTCGCCAACTTCTCCTTCAATGTGTCGAGTGCCTTCCTGCACTCCGCCGTCCACTCAAATGCTTCTGACTTCCGCAACAGTCTCTCCAAAGGGGCAGTGATTTTGGCATAATTGCGGATAAACCGCCTGTAGTATCCGGTGTGCCCGAGCAGTGCCCGCAACTGCTTCACGTTCTCGGGGGCCTCCATGTGGACAATAACCGCGACCTTGGCGGGATCAACGCAGACCCCTTGCTTACACACCACGTGACCCAAGAGTGTGCCGAATGGTACTGCAAAAATACATTTCTTCAAGTTCAAGGAAATCTGCAGCTGGCGACACCGGTCGAACATAACGCGCAACAGGGAGGCGTGTTTCTTCAGCAGGCTGTAAACAGTCCAATCATCCATATAGACTTCCAGGAACTTGTGAATGTACTCCCGGAAAGCAGCAATGACAATCCGGGAAAACACAGCCGGTGCGTTCTTCAGACCAAACAGCATAACGTGGTATGCGAATGATCCCCACTCAGTTGTGAATGTCGTCTTTGCTTTGTCTTCCTCGGCGATGCGCACCTGATGGTAGCCCGAAAACCCATCAGTGAAGGAATAAGCTTCGTTTCCCGCGACATGATCTAGAACTTCGTCGCTGAAGGGAGTGGGAAACGAATCGTGAATACAAGCATTATTCAAACTCCGATAATCTACGGAGACACGGATTTCCGCTTTGTCCTTCTTGTTCTGTATGACAATGGGACTTACCCACTCAGCTTCTTCTACAGGAAAGATGAGACCCGCAGCCAGCATCTTGTCGATCTCCATCTTGACCTTCTCTTTGATACGTGGATTCAACCGGTAGGGTCGGTGCTTCACCGGCCTGGCTCCCGGTTTCAGTGTGATGCGCATCTCGCCCAGATCCCCCTTGATCCCTTTCAGATCCGCAACTGATGACGGAAATAAATCTTCGTACTCCCGGAGGAGGCTGAAAATTTCTCTTGTCGTCTCCTCGTCCCAGTAATCTCCCACCGTTGCCAGCTTAGGCTTCTCCTCCGTTCCAATGTTCAGCTTCTTTGTCTTTAGGGGCTGCAAATGGACTCCTTCTGTCGTCGGCTCGTCACGGACGCTCCGCTCGCCCTCCTTTTTGTCAAAATAGAGATGCCTCAGGTCCTCCACACTATCGTCCCCCGGTTCGCCGTCAATCCGTTGGCAAACCAATTCGCTCTTGACCCCGGAGCGTGACGCCACTGGTCCCTCATCGGGCTCAGGATGGCGGAAAAACAGAACCTCCTTGACGGCTTGTAAGGCCTGAGATTCCTGCGCCGTCTCTCCTTCGAACGAGAAGCTCTGGACGAACTTTTCCGCGATTGCTTGCCAGGAGCGGGTTCCCCGTTTCCGCTCTTCCTCCAGGTACCAGGCCTGGGGAATTGTACCCAGGGAGTGGACAAACCTGTGGACCCACAACTCCTCGGGGTAGCTGGCGCTACGCCACTGTTCCTCGCACGCCCGCAAGTGCTGTCGCGGGTCGGAAGCTCCATGATGTTTAAGTGTAATGCAGGGCCCTTCATCCTCTTTGAAGCGTGCCCGTAGTGCATCCGCCACACGCTCCCATCGCAACAGAGTGTTGCGGTGATTGTTCCACCATCGTCCCGATGTTGACATCAAGGCCACATCCAAAAGTGGTATCTGGCATTCTTCTGGGACCCGGTCTTCCACCTTGGCAATAAAAGTATTCACCGCTTGCATGTTTGACAATGTGGGGTACCCGCGGATCTCAGTCCCAACCCACCGGACCTGAGCGATGGCGGCACATCTCCGCGTGGTGGTCTCATACCCCCCTTACTGCCAATCTTCCCACGCGAGCTCGGATCCGAGCTCCGAGCTCTGCACGCTCCGCCAACTGATAGACCCTGTTGCGGTCGGGTTGATATAATCGTCCCTCTTTCCTGCAGTGATCTGATAGAGATGGTCCATCATCTGAGCATCCTCCCGACTGTCCACCGGTTCTGTGTATTGCGGACCCTGATACGGGTCGAGAGGCTGAGTGACCCTTACCTCCCCATCCTCAAAAATCATCAGCTCCTTTTTGAGGTCAATGATCGCGTAATTCTCAAAAGCCCAATCAATGCCGAGTAACGCAGGGTAGGGATCCTTATCGCCCAGAATATCGATAACCTCAAAATCGGCATATGTCTTCACGCCCGCAACGTCGACCTCGACTCCTTCGAGTCGGCCAATTGGCAAGATGCAATACTGGTTTTCCATCCTGAGTTGGATTGGGGAATAGACGAGCCGTGGCTTCCCAAGAGCCTCCCATGTCTTGCGTGGCAGTATGTTGACGTCGGACCCCAAGTCCAACATGGTGTCGCTGATTTGGAAACCCGCGACCTGTGTGTTAAGACGGAATTCTTTGCCTGTTCGTTGCTTGTTCCGCTTGACCCGTTGCACGTATTGAGGGACGTATTGAGGGCTAGCGTCCGCTGGACCTCGATCTTCTGCGCGCCCCTACAGTGCTCCGTCCAAAACATGCTTGAGCTGCTGCCGCAGCACAGCGTCATCAATAATCCTGAGAAATAGCCGGAGCCAATCCGCGACCATAGTGTCTGCAACGTGCTTCGCTCTGGATTCTGACTGCCTGGGTTCTTCCAACCTTCCCTCATTCCGCAACTGGGTGAATGCCTCAACTGCCTCCTGGAAATACTTCCTCTGGACTTCGGGCCTGATCAATTTCTTTGGGGATGCCAGCCGAACCACTCGTGCTGGCTCCTTCTCGTGGGCATCCTCGCCCGTCTTCTTCCCGCCTCTTGTTATTATCGCAACATTCTGCATGTCAGGGGTTGCGGCCCCTCGCGGTTCTGAGCCTATCAGATTCGTGCCCCTCTGCCTCGCCCGCTCTTCCCACTTATTGATGAGCTCCGGACAGTCCTCCGTAGCATGGGCGTTGACCCGGCACTGGGAACACCAGGGTTGTCACGGAAGGGGACATTCTCGAGCCACATGACCCTCCTGGTCACAGTTGTAGCATTTTACCGGGCCGCGTCCGCCTGTTCTACCTCCCCGCGTGCCGCCACCTCTTCCCCTTGGGGCCTCGTTCACCCTATACGAGGGGCGATCCAATCGATTCGCAAGAGCGTCAAGCGCCCTGCACTGCTCAGTGTTGTGGGTCGTAGATGCACAGAATTCGCAGTATACATTATTCGGCACCGTGGAGTACTTCTGCAATATCGGGCACATCCGAGGAGGATGCCCTATCGTCCGGCAAATCTCGCAGTACTCTGGGGTGGAGGACCCCGGTTGCGGTGGGAACCCCGCAAAGGTCTGTTGCGGCTGGTAGACTCCCTGCTGGTTCATCGCCGCGCCACCCCCTGGTGGTGGACCCCCCTGAATTGCTGCTACCGAGGGTCCGACCCCTGCGCCGCGCAACCGAGGACACTCGGTTGCGACGTGTCCCTCGACCAGGCAATGAGTACACCAAACATTCGGTCGCGCTGGTCTCGCTGGCTGAATTTCCTTGAGCTTTTCAATCAAGATGGCGATCTGATGCTGCTACCCTATCAGCGAAGGGTCTTGCGGGAACAGCCCCCCCCTGTATTCCTGGGGGTATCCCGCCATGGCCTCAATCTTCATGGCCTGCTCCAAATCATCCTGAAGATTATCAATCTTCTGCTGAGTGAGAGGGGTTCGTGTTAAGGGGAGCAGAGCCTTGATGAACCAGTCCCTCTGGTGGTTTGGATCGATCGGGTAGCTCAGTTTCCCGATCGCGTCCTTGAATCGCCGCATCAACTCCCATGCGGTCTCACCTTCCTTCTGCTTAATTTCCCACAGCTCGGACAGGCCCTGCTGGTCTGTCTGGGGAAGCTTGAATTCGCGGACAAAATCCCGCTTCACGTCCGCTATTACAGGGTTAGGGTGCGCCTCGGACCACTTGATGAACCATCGCAGAGCTCTCTCTCTGAGCGTGGTTTGAAACTCTATCAACTTCCCTGCATCCGGCGTCTGTCGAGCCCTTCAGATGGCTTCGCACAGATACCAGTGTTGTTCTACGTCGTCATTTCCCCGGCCAGAGAACTCTGGGTACCGGGTGAAAGATCCAGCCATGTATACTTGCAGAGAATTAACCAGGATAAAACCTCCGGGCCCTGGTTGCGTAACGGTCCCACTAGGGAAAATACTACTACTAGTAACGCTGCTGCTACTGGGCGTTACCGACGCCGCTGAACTACTAGATAACTGACTTAATGCTTGTAACTGAACAAAAATATTTCTTAAAGGTTGATAAAGTACCAGGGGAAGGTCGGGATCCTGGCCATGCGGAAAGTGGGACGTAGGGCTGCCTGGAGGGGTGGGTGCCTTCTGGTCCTGGAACATCTGCTGCATTACGCCGTGCCATTCGTCATCGGAGCTTTCTTCGGGCTGCATCTTTCCATCATCTTCGCTAGTCGTTACTTCGCTTTCTTGCGTCGCTGGGCTCCCATGCACCCACTGTACGTCCGCTGCCATCCCGTCTCCTGTCCGGGTATCCGAACCCATGGTTCTTATCCTCTGAGGCGCCTCCTTCTGATTCTTCCTCCCGATCTCCCTTCTCTTCAAATCTCTCATTACCCTTCTTCGCCACCTATCGGCGATCTGTGCCCGCCGATGCGCACGTGACTCCCGCAACTTGCATGCGGCCTCAACGTCCATCCCCCGCTCCCTACTCTTACCGTCTACACAGCATCAGTCCCCTCAATCCTTCCCCCAGTACGGGTGGTTTACGCTTCCATACTCGTTTTTTGGAATTCAATCAACCCTTCGTCCACCATCAGGGCTTTGATCCACAGCGGAATCTCCTTCAACAGCTTCCCCCTCAGCCCTGAGTGAAAAACAGCCTCGGCCTTCGAGAAGGATTGGTAACACTCGGCGGAAAACTCCACAGCGTATCCTTCCAACGTGGTCCTCACCCAAAAATCCACTGCGCGGGTTAGTTCGGTATCTACCCGATGCAGTGCTACCAGGTCTTCGTGCGCCCACCTGCGGTTTATCTTCCGCAAGCCTTCTTGGGGCACCGTCGCTCGTAACCTCCGCAACCAGTTGTAAAGGTTCGTAGGGAACCTTCCCCAGAAAATTTCGTACGTATCACTAGCTGAGTTAGAGAAAAGAACAAGCTCCCTGATCGCCGCCTCCTTTTTCTTGGTCAGCTTTGCTTGTTGAGCAATAAACTGGTCAAGATGATCATCCCACCATCGCCGTATTTCTCCTTCAAAAATCCTCGAGACCATGATCTAGATCCCCTCAGAACATGCAGGTCCCGGCAACGGAGCCATTTGTTGGCGAAAAGTCAGGTCTCGCGGGCAAGACCCAGGTTCAAGGGTTGTGGCCAACAAGGGGTCCAGTGTAGTCTAGGAACACGCCGGCATTTTCACCCTGCTCTTGGAGAGCAGTGCGTCTCACCCGAGGCGTGCCGCGACCACATGCATAAGGGGATGAGATCACTGGTAAGGAATAAACCCGCAACCACAGAAAGAAAGTGCATCCATTACATATACCAAATTACACATGCAAGATCACTTAATTAAGTATTCAGACAGTCGCAACTTAAAATTTTTGAATCAGTGTAAACACATTAGAACACATGAAAAACGTATTGAGACAGTAATCCTTCCTTATATTATTCTTCTGGCCGAATACATGATTACATAGCTTTCTTCTCTGATAACTCACAAGTCGGATACAGATGGGTTTGAGAACAGAAAGGAAAAACATAGAAAGTAAGAACCCATAGAAAAAGAACATGTCGATCATACTTGTTTTCTGTACATCATTCAACCCTCAACAATGACAATAACAACAATATAAATACCTCTTTCTTGATAGGGTGATACTTCTTTTATTCGTTCCTCGCAATGATGGCTTCTCTGTGTCTTCGCTTGCTTTTCCACGACTTCTCTTCGATGTACGTGCATGTTCCTCTTTGCATTTCTGCTTTCGTATTTCTTTCTATCATGCTTATCTCATTCGATCTCCGTTATCAATTGCTTCGCGCCATTAACCATTGATACTCTTTGACTGTTATGTTTTTAGTGTCATTGTGAATTCTGATTTCACTTTTACCATTCACTATGAAAACTTCATCATTCTGATTTCACTCTGACTTGATTTTTTTCTTTCTTTGTATGCAAACTATTTGTTGAATGAAGATATTGAGTTAAAATCTGAGAATTTGGAGCAAACAATTTTGTCAACTAGTATTGAAACTATTGGCCCAAATCCATATTCTGATAATAACCTGCAAAAATCAAATAATTTGTCAATGAAATCCAGGTCTGCAGGGAGGTGATTGAAGGCTTTTTTGAAAGACTTGTGGAATGAGATCAGTCTGTGGAGGTTTAACTCCGTTTTTATGCATTTTGGGTAGCTACTATAAGATTACCCTGTTTGCAGGAGTTATTCACTTTAACAGAGATGAAATTGATCAATTTAGGCTAAGGATGGCTTCTTTTGGGATTTTTTGCTCAATTAGGTTTTTTGAATGGGTTTGATTGAAAACAAGGAACATCAAGGTAATTCAGAGGTTTTAGTTGTTCAGACCTTTGAATTTAATCTTTAAACTATGAAAATTGAGGAAATTGGCTTTAAAAAGGTTCACAGTCGAAAACAAGGCTTTCTGGGAAAATTGGTCAGGGAGGCTCAACAATGGTGTCTGTGAGTAGTTTCTGAAGGTCGAAGGTGCAAATGATATGAAAATAATAAAAACTAAGATTGAAACCTTAAGTTTTATCAACACACATAACATTTATTACAGGTCGAAATCAATGGCGGGAGTAGTTTTTTCGTTTGAAAGCAAAAACCAGTGGTTGTTATCGCATTGCTTTCGAGCGGTAACTGGTTTTTAGCTTTTACGATGCGATCTAGTGAAATTAGGATACGTAGCGGGCGATGGTTTCATAAAACAACTCTTTTCGCAAAAAATTTGGGCAACTTCGCTCGATCACTTTAGAAATGCGATATGGGATCTGCGCTGTCGGATTTGGTTGAGTAGAGCAAACGGCTAAGATGTGTCGGAAAGCTGCAGGGAAATAAGGTGGGACTAGGTACTATGATCTATGCCGTTGATTTGGTAAGAAGAGATCGACGGTTTAAAATTAATCCGATAGGAAATGGTGGGGGCGGGGGAAGGATTTATCGGATTTAGTTTGGATCGTCGGATTAAAGGGATTAAGATGATCGGAGGGTCAGGAATGAATGCGAGGGGGTGGGACTCGGGTTCAATATTATCCATTGATTTTGATCGAGATGATCGGATGGTTGAGGTTAAACCCGATGGTGAGGAGGGGTTTAACAAGGTTTAAACTAGGGTTTAAGATTTATATGAAACATAAGGTTTCACAAAGTATGAAAAAGTAAAGGTTTAACCTTGGGTTAGGGGTAATTGGGAGAGGGGAAATATTACAAAAGGATAAGCTTTGTGAAGTTTAGCTTAGATTAACGTTGGAATTTTTGTTTTAAACATATAACATATGTTTAAAGATTTTCTTTGTATTTTATTATATTATATAGTTTTTAGACTATTTGAACTGTCCAAAACTATAAAGGAGCGAGATATTTGAATAATGACATTTTTAGCCAAAGGGGGTTTATTGTGGGGTTTTATTAAAACATGTGGGGATAATAAACTTTGGCTAAAGTTATAATAATGGGTTTTTGGGGCTATTTAATAAAGGGAATTATATTAATAGGAGAGGGTTATTTTCTAGGGAATTAATAAATAAGTTAAAGTTAACATGACAAGGGAAAAGTGGATAATCAAAATACATTAATATAACTAAGAGAAGTGAAGGTTAAAGTCAAGTTTGCATTATACTAACTTCATCACTTCAACTTAGGATAAAATGTCATTTTGAGGGTTTTATGCTTTCATGAGATGTGAGAAATTAATCAAATGAGGATTAGAGCGTCATTAAGTAAAAATGAGGTTTTTACTTATGATTTTTCCTGGTAAATGAATGCATGAATGGAAAATGATGTGATTTGTGGGATTAATATAGACATTTAACATTTTCAACCAATCAGCCATAGAGCCTTGGGTACGGTCCCAACAGAAATCAAGGAAATGCCTTGAGCCTTTCTGACTGATAGTTTAGAATGATAAATGGCTATGGGGAAGGGAAGTTAGTTACTTGTAGCCTTGGTGAATAATATTTACAATGATGTTTCTCACCTTCTTCTACCTACCCAATTTTAACTGCTAACATTTTTTCTTCCATTTTGATTAGGTGCATTTGAGCTAGTAACCTTTACAACATTTATTCTTTCTAAAAGCAATAAAACTATCTAATTCTACACTTATTTCATCCATGAATCCAGATTAAAATGTTGGATTCACTTATTCTCTACCTAAATACTGAATTGTCATGATTAAACTGTATGAAAATTCTTTATTCTCTATCTAAAACAAGTGAAATTGAAACATGACAAGTCAAGATTAAACTGTTTAACTCATTATGGATTATGGCATTTATTGACACTCTGCCATAATCAACTGCAAAAGGTAAAGTAGTGGCATTTAGACTTTCACACTTTCATGTTTTATTAATGTTTTTCTTTTGGGGTCTATTATTTTTTCTAAGTCCTTTGATTGTTCTTTTAGGACTTTTTACCCTCTTTTTGATTTTTTTGATTTTTTGATTTTTTACTAAATATGGGAATACAACTTGTAGAAGGCAAAGTATGTACATATTTACAAGACTACCATCAGTCAAGTCAAAATTATGAATCCTATATTTATAGGTTGCTAACATCGGCTTCACTTGGGGATGGCATTTCCTGGTGAAATGTCAAGAACTCTGAGATCAGTAGCCTTCATCTTTGACCTTTGATGATCTTAGTAAGTGTCTTATGTCTTCTGCAAAATGAAATGTGATCTAAAACTAAAACAACACACAACAATTTTCAAACCAACTTATAGATCTTAAACATCTTCAGGACCTCATCCTTGGCTTTAAATCTTAATGAAAAACTAGCTGAAAATTAAAAACTAAAAAAAATGCTCAAAATTATGAGCTTATTGGAACTCATCTACTTACTCTAATTTACTAAAAATATTATTGAATCAGGTAATACAAAAATGCCAATGAAGCCAATCAAGTAGCTGTAGAAATGAATGGATAATTTGACTACTTGTGATTAAACTTGGAAGTATAACTTGATCACATGTCTTCATAATTAATGATAATATGTGAAATGGAAATTGTTGATATATTTGATCCTCATAGATAAAACATGTTTGCAGATTTGAGCTAAAAATATTCTCCATATAATTTGCTATAGGATAATTAAAAGCATAATGTATGATTTGTGCTTCTAGGCCTTCAATGACTAGTTGCTCAGTTGTATTCTGAATATTAATCCTTGAAACTATTTCTTCAGCCTTGTGTTTGAAAGAATAACCATCCTCAATATGCAGGTCAAAATATAGTACAATTTCCTCTTGCTTAGGAGAAGGAATATTTTCCAAGAATTCTTTAGGATCTCGGAAATTATATGATTGAATTTGAGAATGCAAAAGTTTAATTTCATTTTCATAATTTTCAGAAATTATCTCAAGAACACATTTTTTAAGTTGGGGTGAATATTTTATTAATTTCAAAATAAGAAAGATAGCTCTTAAAAAATCCTCATCAAGCTGAAATTGTAAGATCTCATCCCTCAAAATAGCTAGTGATTGTTCTGTGAAATTATTTTGAATTGGGAGAACATAATTATCATCATACTGATCATATTTAGGCAAATCTTCAGAAGAAGGAATGTCATCAATTATAAACATTGGATCAACAGATTTCTCTTCCAACAATCCTAATATATCTTGATCAGAATGGTTGCATTCTATTTGAAAGTCATTATTTTGCTCAATAGGAGTGTTATCAAGCAATGGGCCTTTTTGGGAAGGTAGAATAACATGAGCATCAACTTGTTCTTCTGTCTCTTCATGGATAAAAACTTTAGTACATTCATCAACATTAGAAGAAGTAGAAACAATTTCTTTAATATGTAAATATTTTGAGGATGGCTGCATGTTTAGAAGCAAATTGATTTCTTCTTCAGTGAGGGGGGTGGAAATCTCTGAATTCTTAGATTGAAAGTACAATTGTTTTTTCTCTTATCTAAAAATTGATCATGAGGTTGAATATTTTCCTTAACTCCATTCAAAACATTAAATGAAAAATCATTTGTTTATACAGAGGATTTTGTGGATCTTGATTCATCTCCTGATCTATTTCATCTTTGTTTAACTCCTCTTGATTATTATGACATTTAACTTGAGAATGAAAGTTCTGGACTTCTTCTAATAAATCTTCGGGATGCCAATTTTCAAAATCTTCATCAATATTTTTAAGGTAATGTATAAGATCTTCAGCTTGATCACAACAATTTTCAGCTAATGATAAAGATGGAAAACCTTCTTTGTAATGCTCATAAAATACCTTATGAAAATATTTTAGAGAAAACAAACTTGCAGGTTTGAGAGCTTCGTACCGTTCTCTTGCTTTTCCTTCTAAGGTTGCCATGAATATTTTCATGAGGCAATCCTTATGCCAATCACCTTCAATATTGATGAGTGTATATGAAATTTAATGAGATGTAGTAAATGATCATCAATGTTCTCATCTCAAAACATGGGCAGATTGTTACCCCAATTTACCTTTGGTAGCTTGTGTGGAAATCCAGGTATGTGATCTCTGCTCATGGGAGCATATCTTCATTTTATTCTTGGATCATCTTGAAGATAAGCCATAACGAAAAGCCACGGTATCTGTAAAACCAAGTTAGATCCTTATATTAAATACAATATATATTGAAAAACTTTCTTTACAAGAAAGAACATAATGTCTTGGATTAAGATCCAAGTTGAAAGCTTGATATTTCCATATTGTTCTTCCAGGTTCCTTCCTCCAGTGGAGTCTTGATTGTGAAATTGATTTGGAGTCGCCAGGTGGATGATTTTAACCTTTATATGTCTGATCATTGTCCACCATCATAGATCAGATCTGAACTTGTAAAATATTTCTGAAGAAAAGGTTAGTTTCCCCAGTAGAGTTGTCATTATATTACCCACAACCTTTAAACTTAATCTTAAAGTAGAAAAGATATGTTTTAAAAATATTCCTCTAAGATTAAACTTAAAATTGGAGAGTGGTTAGTTCCCCAGTATGGTCGCCAGTATGTTATCACTCTAGTAATTCTTAGGTTGTGGGATTTTGGTTTATAGTTAAAGAAAACCAGGGGTAACCAAGAAACTCTTTTAGAATTCAAGATCTAGCCTTCTTGAGTTCTGGAAAGGGATCTCTCCTTAAGATTTAGCTTTGTTTTATAATATATTTTAGGCTAGATATGAGTGGACAATTTGGTTTGATTTTTTCAATGTTGGTAGGAATAAGGGACTACAAGGGAAACCATAGAAAGATCTACCTAACCATTAGGCAATGGAGTCAAATTTATAGCAAACAAGACTAGAAAACTAAGGTCAAAAGAACAAATATACTAAGGGAAAGATAGATGATCTTCAGAGGGTTTAAAAGGATATTTTGATGAAGTGGTATGATCTGGACTAAGGGAAATTAAGAATCCTTAGATCACAGAAAAGGAAGAGGGAAATTGAGGTTAAACACGACTAAAGAGCAATTAAGAATTCTAAAGTCCGGAAATCAGCAGAAAACATAAACATGAAAACTAGTAAGAATAGAAAGCTTTTTACAATGATTCTGTAATACCTTTCCTAGTTATTCATTTAAGTTGGAAAATAACACAAGATTTATGAATGAAACTTAAATAAATAAACAATGAAAACTGGAAGATACAATACTCATCTGATCAACACGAGGATCATTAGTTATGATGTCTATTTGCTTCAGTTTCTAGCCTCCTGCTTCAACTTAACTCACATAAAATCCCAATGTTTTCAACAAAAAATTCTATAGTAGTCTTGATAATTTTATTCCACACCAAAATACTTCAAAGAGTGAAGTATTTATACAAATTCTAAACTAGAATATCTTGAAAAAATTTCAAGATTGGTTCACAAATATCTCTAACTGTTTTATATAAATAGAACTTAAGTAAAGAAAACTCAAGACTAATGCATCTATTTGGCACTATTTTTTATGAATAGGTGATGAGAAAGAGGAGAATTCGAATTTGATCCAACTCTTAATTGATGATGAGACATCCAAGTCACTAACTGCTTCCTTTCTTTGTGCATTATGCTCCAGCAATTCTGTAAACTAGGGGTACAATGATATGATTGTATTTTTCAATCCATAATAGATATGTAAAAAGTAAAAGAGGTTATTGTAGATAGATATGTTTTTTAGATAAACCTCTTTCATTTTCCTAAAATTATGCTCCAGCTGTGCATAATAGGCTCTGCAAAAATATCTGTAAAACAAAGTTTTACAGATTCTGAGATGGGTTTTTTTAGATGGTTCTCTTAGGAACAAAAACCTCCTTCAGTTTTGTATGATGTATTTCTTAGTGGCCATAATATTCTTTGAAAAATGATGACTTAACAAGAATTTTCTGCAAAAAGTGCTCTCTAATATTATTTAATATTTCCCAATCCATAATGGTTATTAGAAAAGTGTGAGAGGTTTTTGTAGATGGCCCTCTTAAGAACATAAAAAATCCTTCAGTTTTTCAAAATTCATCTTGGATTGGTCACAATATGTTCTGCAAAATAATGACTTAAACAAGAAATTTGTGCAAAAAATGTCTCTTCTTGTTCTCTTTTTCATCTTTTCACCTTTTTGTTCTTTTAACTGTTTTACTTTCACTTTAGATAAAATTCATTTTTGGTGAAAGTAATTTCATCTCTTTTTACCATTTTACTGCTCTGTATTTAATTTTACTGTTTATCTTTGACTGCTCTTGTAACTTTGTTTTAACTTTCACTCTGACTTTTACCTAATACCCTTTAACCACTGATACTCTTTGACTGTTATGTTTTTAGTGTCATTGTGAATTATGATTTCAATTTTACCATTCACTATGAAAAATTCATCATTTTGATCTCTCTCTGACTTGATTTTGTTATTTCTTTGTATGCAAACTATTTTTTGAATGAAGATATTGAGTTAAAATCTGAGAATTTGGAGCAAACAATTTTGTCAACTAGTATTGAAATTGTTGGCCGAAATCCATATTCTGATAATAACCTGCAAAAATCAAACATTTTGTCAATGAAATCTAGGTCTGCAGGGAGGTGATTGAAGGCTTTTTTGAAAGACTTTTGGAATGAGATCAGTCTGTGGAGGTTTAACTCTATTTTTTAGGCATTTTGGGTAGCTACTGCAAGATTAGACTATTTGCAGGAGTTATTCATTTTAACAGAGATGAAACTGAGCAATTTAGGCTAAGGATGGCTTCTTTTGGGATTTTTTGCTCAATTAGGTTTTCTGAATGGGTTTGATTGAAAACAGGGAACATCAAGGTAATTTAAAGGTTTTAGTTGTTCAGATCCTTGAATTTAATCTTTAAACTGTGAAAATTGAGGAAATTGGCTTTAAAAAGGTTCACAGTCAAAAACAGGGTTTTCTGGGAAAATTGGTCAGGGAGGCTCAACAATGGTGTCTGTGAGTAGTTTCTGAAGGTCAAAGGCGCAAATGAGATGCAAATAATAAAAACTAAGGTTGAAACCTTAAGTTTTATCAACACACATAACATTTATTACAGGTCGAAATCAATGGCGGGAGTAGTTTTTTCGTTTGAAAGCAAAAACCAGTGGTGGTTATCGCATTGCTTTCAAGCGGTAACTGATTTTTAGCTTTTACAATGTGATCCAGTGAAATTAGGACATGTAGCGGGCGGTGGTTTCATAAATAGCTCTTTTCGCAAAATTTTTGGGCAACTTCGCTCGATCAATTTAGAAATGTGATATGGGATCTGCGCCATTGGATTTGGTTAAGTAGAGCGAATGGCTATGATGCGTCGGGAAGCTGCGGGGAAATAAGGTGGGACCAGGTACTATGATCTATGCCATTGATTTGGTAAGAGGAGATCAACAGTTTAAAATTAATCCGATAGGAAATGGTGGGTGCGGGGGAAGGATTTACCAGATTTAGTTTGGATTGTCGGATTAAAGGGATTAAGATGATCGGAGGGTCGGGAATGAATGCGAGGGGGTGGGACTCGGGTTCAATATTATCCATTGATTTTGATCGGGTTGATCGGATGGTTGAGGTTAAACCCCATGGTGAGGAGGGGTTTAACAAGGTTTAAACCAGGGTTTAAGATTTATACGAAACATCAGGTTTCACAAAGTTTGAAAAAGTAAAGGTTTAACCTTGGGTTAGGGGGTAATTGGGAGAGGGGAAATATTACAGAAGGATAATTTTTGCGAAGTTTAGCTTAGATTAACTTCGGGATTTTTGTTTTAAACATATAAAGTATGTTTAAAGATTTTCTTTGTATTTTATTATATTATATAGTTTTTAGACTATTTGAACTGTCCAAAACTATAAAGGAGCGAGATATTTGAATAATGATATTTTTAGCCAAAGGGGGTTTATTGTGGGTTTTTATTAAAACATGTGGGGATAATAAACTTTGGCTAAAGTTATAATAATGGGTTTTTGGGGCTATTTAGTAAAGGGAATTATATTAATATGAGGGTTATTTTCTAGGGAATTAATAAATAAGTTAAAGTTAATATGACAAGGGAAAATTGGATAATCAAAATACATTAATATAACTAAGAGAAGTGAAGGTTAAAGTCAAGTTGCATTATACTAAATTCATCACTTCAACTTAGGATAAAATGTCATTTTGAGGGTTTTATGCTTTCATGAGATGTGAGAAATTAATCAAATGAGGATTAGAGCATCATTAAGTAAAAATGAGGTTTTTACTTATGATTTTTCCTGGTAAATGAATGCATGAATGGAAAATGATGTGATTTGTGGGATCAATATAGACATTTAACATTTTCAACTAATCAACCATAGAGCCTTGGGTCTGGTCCCAACAAAATTCAAGGAAATGCCTTGAGCCTTTCTGACTGATATTTTAGAATGATAAATGGCTATGGGGAAGGGAAGTTAGTTATTTGCAGCCCCGGTGAATAATATTTACAATGATGTTTCTCACCTTCTTCTACCTACCCAATTTTAACTGCTAACATTTTTTCTTCCATTTTGATTAGGTGCATTTGAGCTAGCAACCTTTACAACATTTATTCTTTCTGAAAGAAATAAAACTATCTAATTCTACACTTCTTTCATCCATGAATCAAGATTAAACTGTTGGATTCACTTATTCTCTACCTAACTACTGAATTATCATGATTAAACTGTATGACAATTCTTTATTTTCTATCTACAACAAGTGAAATTGAAACATGAAAAGTCAAGATTAAACTGTTTAACTCATCATGGATTATGGCATTTATTGACACTCTGCCATAATCAACTGCAAAAGGTAAAAGTAGTGGCATTTATACTTTCACACTTTCATGTTTTATTCATGTTTTTCTTTTGGGGTCTATTTTTTTTTTCTAAGTCCTTTGATTGTTCTTTTAGGACTTTTTACCCTCTTTTTGATTTTTTGATTTTTTTATTTTTTACTAAATATGGGAATACAACTTGCAGAAGGAAAAGTATGTACATATTTACAAGACTACCATCAGGCAAGTCAAAATTATGAATCCTATATTTATAGGTTGCTAACATTTTGTAAACTCGTCGATTGGGATAAGCAGAGACACCGAGAAGCAGGGAATTCAGTGAAATAGTGATGTTACAGTGGGGTTGAACAACAAAAAAGTGAATTCAGAAACGCAGTGATATTACAGTGTGGTTGAACATCAAGAAGAAAATTTAGAAACAAACAACAGAGATCGGTGGAGCAGTGGTCAAGCACGAACCAGATACTATGGACACTCTACAGAATTGTCCAGAAGCCTACCATATATTCAAAGATGCTGGATGGATTGAGTTTTTCCAGAAGCTTGAAGGCTCAGACGAGACAGTGGTAATTGAATTTGCTTAGAACTTGAACAATAATCAAACTCAAGTAAGGGGCATGCAAGTGGAGGTGACTTAAGAGGTAATTTCTCGGGTAACTTCATTGCCAATGGAGGGGTGAAGGTGGTTTGTTGCACCAAAAACTGTCACCTTGACATTCTGCTGACTGTATGAGCTCATTAACACTCATACATGCCTCCTATGCAAGTCTTACAAACTTTTTTCCTCATTCCAAGCCCTAAAATCAAGAGAAAACCCAATAAAAGCTCTGAAACTCAGGGTACGCAGGTAACATGAAGCCTGCCTGCGTTCCTGGCTTGGGTACGCTAGTAATACACTTCTTACCTGCGTTCCAGAATGCAGTTTTCCAGTTTTATGCCTGCGTACCCCCTCCAAAGTAAAAAAAGTGAGAAACAAAAGTTAAAAAGATGATTTGGGGTCAGTTCTAGAAGGTTCTAGATGATATTTTTTGGGGATGAGTACGCTTTAGTAAGGTTCATGCATCCCTCACCTTAAGGAACTAATCCCTTGATGTGAGGAGCCTATCCATTTGAAGGAGGATTCTATCCCTTCAAAGGTGGAACCCTAACCTCCTCATCTGCTCTATAAAAAGAGGCATTGGGTAGCCTCAAGGGGAGTAAAATATTTATGTGTGATTGAGTTGAAGTGCTGTTGAGATTTAGACTTCTTTCTGTTGAGCTTTTGAGAGGAAAGATCACATACCTCTATGTGCTCCTAGAGGAAGAGTGCAAGACTTATCAAAGTAGAGGAGACTCTTGCTTCGGACCCCGGGAAGGCCTTTTCAAACATCAAGGCTAAGGTTGTAAGGTTCTTCTGTTATTTTAAGATTAATACAATAAAGTTTTGTTTTTCTCAATAAATTTTCGTTCGATTGTTTATTTCAATAAGCTGTCATTTGATCGTTTATTTCATAGATTTCTTGATCACTATGATAGGTATGTTTTATAATTATTTGTTATACAGGTGCTATTTAATATTTTCTTGTTTGTGATTGCAGGTCGACAAAAGATGACATTTTGTTGAGACAAAAGACAACACTTTGTTGTGACAAAAGGATTGTTGTTGCGACGAAAGAACTCTTGTTGTGACGAAGGATTATTGATGCGACGGAAGCACTACGACCGCAAATAAGCATTTGGATCTAAGGTAGGATCGACACGTTCATAGAATTTATTTGTAAAACAAATATATTTAGAGAAAGAAAAACTTAGTTGTTCGTTTGTTGCTAGATTGTCTTCTGGCACTAGGGAGATCGATCTTGTCCGCAAGATCGATTTATCTGGCTAACATGGTTTAAAAGAAAAATCAATGACCCCTCCTTGAAAGAAGACTTCCTAGTGGGGGAAGAAAAACTGGAAATGAAAGGGAGAGGAATTGAAAAATTGTCACTTCCTCATCCTTGGGAAGATGTTGCCCCAGGCTTAATTAAATATATCACTTGTGAGGGAAGTTCCACGATAGTGTTCAACTATCACTTTCCTCTGCTTAATCGCCCGCGGCACTAGCAAAGAATTAGTCTTCCATTCTATTTGTTAGGGAACATGAAGCATATGGTGACAACAGTGAAAACAACAACACACCCAGAGGCATGTGTGACTAATCACAGACTCATTAAGCTAATCATGCTGGATGCCCTAGGCCAACAAGGAAAAACTTGGGAAGAATTCAAGCAAAAGAGGCCAAGGACAAGCCGGGGGAAACAAACCACGACTTCAGGAGGAAGTTAGGCAGAGGTGGAAACCTAGACTCGGCCTACTAGAGTTAGGATTGGGAAAAAGCCTATTGATGAACCAATTGGGGATAGAAGACCAAAACAAAGAGTGAAAGTCAGCATACCTGTAGAACCTTGGCATACAGCCGAAAAGCAGACAGAAGCAGAAGTTTTAGAAGAAGAAAGGCAACCCTCCTCATCAGGTAAAGACGAAACTAGTGCCTTGTTGTTAGAAATTGAAAGTATAAGAAAGGAAAACGAAGAATTAAAGCGGGAATTATCTGAGGGGAAGGAAATCCCAGTGTCTGTATGCATGACATGTTTTCAAGACTTAAAAACAATGGGATATAAGGCCTATAGAGAAAATATCAACCCAATGGAAACAAAAACATAACAACAGGAGGTTGTTACACAAGAACCTGCTGATAATACTGCTGTTACACAAGAACCAACAGTTAAAGCAGAACCTCCTGTAATAATTGACCTAGAAGCCGACCCAAAAGAACCTGTGGAGACCACTCCTATTGTAGAAGAAACAATAATGGACACATAGGCTACTCTAGGTGGAAACAAAGGGGCTGACATGCAAGAACCCACTGAGGAGGCTGTTGTTACACAAGAACTAGTAGCAGAGGTGGAACAATCCCATGGAGCAAAGGCTGGTACACCCATTTTTGATGAATATATTGAATGCAAGAGAATGTCGTGTCCCATTTCGGGATGGAGTTCTGAGAAAATCTTGCTAATTTCTGAGTTACAAAAGTGGAAATAGGAAGAAATCTCCCTTCTGGAGGGGATGATTTCGCTAAAGGAACATCAAAGAGAAATATATAATTTACATGAAAGATGGACGAAAGAAGAATTGAAGAAAGGATGGGAGAATTACAAGAAGAAGGAAACTCTGAAGAAACATGAAGAACAATTGCTGCTGTTACAACAACAGGTTCACGATCTCACCATAGACAAGCAAAAGCTTCATGACCTCACCCTCAACTTGCTGGGTTGTAGGCAACCTTCTCCATTCTATCCTATTTTTCTGTTGGAACATTACTTCTTGTTTCAATTGAAAGCCATTATGGAGGATAAAACTTATTTATGTTCTTCCACTCGTACGTTTCTAGATGTTTTCCGTGCCTCCGATTTTGATGAACAAAGCTTGATGTGTGAGTTATTCTTACACAATATTATTTATGAATATGTGAGTATGCAGATGGTTGTGACAATATTCTCTATATGGGAGATCTTAAATTGAGGGTGTTTGTGTCCTTCATGAAAAATTATATTGAATGGCATCTAGCCATTAAATCGATGGAGACTAATGAGGAGACGATGACATTGTGGGTTTGGGCAGAACCATGATGGGCTGTTGAGTTGAGACGCGAATTCAGGAGAATGCTGAGTACCCCTGGGATTAAAGAACTGACTGCCACTTATAAAATAATAATTGTAAACTTCTGCCTCAATTAGTTCTCAATGATGAAGAGTCGAGCTTTGACAGGGTGCTTGAAATGCATGGAATCCAACAGTGTTGAGCTATTGAAGGGGGGTCCATTCTCATTCCATAATTTCGTGGTTGTTTGTTACACATATTGTACCATCTTATGCACAGATTGTACAATCCCTTGGTGCTTTGTGGTTGGGATTAACATTCAAGTTTCCTTTGATCTGGCTGCCAATTGAGGATTACCAGATCAATTATGAATTGAGTAAGTATGAGTCAAAATCCTGGGTACAACAATTGATGGCTAATTAGGGATACAAGTCTGTAGACGAAGATACAGCTGGTGCTTATGATATCACCAACCTACACCGAAGATATTCCCATGAGAGATGAGTTTGCATGAGGACATGCAAGTATTTCAGTTGAGGGGAGATGTTGGGTGCCAGTTTTGTACAGTTTTTATACCTTTGTTTTCCCTATTTTTCCTCTTAACTATAACCAATGGGAGTATTTTTTCCTCTTTCTCCTACCTTTCTACCCCAACTTGTGTTGTTTCACCTTGTTTTTATTACTTTGCAAACTCACCAATTATTATGATATATCGTACCTTTTTATGACTAATCGATGGTGAATGTTTGGAGAAGATCGATGGTATTTGTGTTGTATTTTTAGATGTCATTTATAGCACCAAAGATCTCAAGCACGAAGTTCACAGAAGCAATTAAGAGGGTGCTGTTACAGCAAAGTGATGCTGCTACACCTTGCTGTTACAGACCCGCCGAAAAATTGTTGTTACATTCTGCTGTTACAAAATCGTTGGCGAACTATTGATATAGTTGTATCGTTGACTAATCCCATTAACACTTGTTGCTGATCTGTCCTATGGCTGTTACACTACAGCTGTGATTCTATTACGATGGCTGTAGAAGTTGTTTAGCATTGTATTTTTGGGATAGTAGCCTAAGGGAAGTTTTGATTGTAATCTTTTATTTTCTAGTCAAAACTTTATTAGGAAATGGTTATAAATATATGTGTTTTATTTTGATCAGCATGAGAATCATAATATTCTCATGACTGATTTATCCCTTTATTTTCTGATGTTATATAGTTCTCGCCCCTAGAGGTCGAAAGGTTAGCAGAGAACAACATTATTTTGGCTCTGTAATTGTGTTCATATTAATACAAATTATCCTGTTATTGCTGTTACATGCATTATTCTATTTAGTTTCCGTTAAGTTCTTCCTCTACCTGCGCCCTCCTAGGGAGGAAGGGCCCTCCTTCTTAGCAGGGATTGTAGTGATTAAAGTAGTTGTGTGTATGTAATTGTATTTCAGTTTATGTATCAATAGAGTGTTGTTACTATTGTTCAACTGAGAATATATCCGCTTCGATTTTAATATTTTATATGTTGTTTCACATATGATATTAGAAACACCAGCTGGGTACTTGTTGTGTGGCGTGCCAGATAGACTAATTGAAGTGTGATTCCAATCTTGTAGATCCTTTTACTTCTGCATGAGTGATTTATTTCTAGCATTTACTTTAGCAATGATTTCTTTTCTTTGGAATTGCTTCTGGTTGGTGTATCGGCACAGACAGTGCAACTGTCATTAGAATAAAAAGACGTCCCTGGATTGATAATTAAATGTGTGATGTTTAGTCATCTAACAATGATTTATATAGTCCAACAGAGACACACAACATGATAACAACCAGAAAGAAAATGTAACAGGCGATGTATGACAAGATGCTGTGATTATTTCATTAGAAAATATTATTAATGCATGGGTTGTAGATTCATGGGCTTTATTTCATGCCACACATGATAGGAAACATTTTCATGACTATGTTCAAGGAGATTTTGCACAGTTTCATTTAGGTGATGACAAACCCTGTAAAATCATTGGAATGGGTAAGATTTTTAGAAAGCAATAGAATGGAAACCAATGGCTATTGAAGGAGGTAAGGCATGTTCCAAATTTGACGAAAAATATAATTTAAACAAGGTAGTTAGGTTGTGAAGGCTATGTAACTATATTCACAGACAAAACCTAGAAGGTCACTAAAGGAGCCCTAGTAATAACAAAAGGAGAAAAGGTTGGTACATTGTATTTATGCAATGGTATTTCCAATTTTGTTAATTCTTTAACCTCCACATGAACATATACATCATTATGGAATCATGGGCTCGGGCACATGAGTAAGAAAGGGATGCAAATTCTTCACTCAAGAATTTATTTTTATTTTTATTTTTATTTTTTATTATTTATTTATTTATTTATTTATTATTATTATTATTATTTTTTCCGGGTATGAAGCGTGTTGATTTGGATTTCTATGAAAATTGTGTTTATGGAAAAACAAAATGAGTCAGATTTCTCAAAGGTGGGAAGAAAAATAAGAGCGAAAAATTAGAGCTTGTGCATACATATTTATGGGGACCTACTCAGGTATCATCTCTTGGTGGCTCTTGCTATTATGTTACTTTTATTAATGATGCAACCAGGAAAACATGGGTTTATTCTATTCAGAATAAATATGATATATTTGATACTTTCAATAAATGTAAATATTTAGTTGATAATGATACAGGAAAGAATTTGAAGTGTCTGAGATCAGATAATGGAGGTGAATATTGCATCAAACCTTTTTATAACTATTTTTCAAAGCATGCAATTCGTAGAGAGAATACAATTCCATGAACACCACAAGAAAATGGAATGTCAGAAAGGATGAATAGACAATCATAGAGCGTGAAAGGTGCATGAGGTTTCCCTTGCAATTTTGGGAAAATGTTGTAGATATTGTTGTTTATCTAATAAATAGAGGGCCTTCAATTTCCATGTGTTATCACTCCCCCTGCTTCCAAAGGCTGATAATGGAGCTAAAGGAAGGTAACCACAAACCAACCTTTAGGTCAGGTAGCTAGCCCTACCAATACCAGAGAGGGCTCTCTAAATGTACTTTACAACCAAAAGGATGGCTGGATATAATGTTTTAGGCTAGTTATGATGCTCAATAGATTAGGGTTTTTGTTTGTTTGGAGTTTTGCTGGATAGGAATGACAGTTAGGAAACTAGGTCCAGGGTTTGATTTAGATTTCAAAGGCTAGATTGCAGAGGTAAGGGTGAGCCAGGTAGGTAAGATTATAAGCATGCTTAATTTTTCATTGTGTATAGAGTGAATTAAGAGAGAATCAGAATGCGCATTAAACTGATTTCAGTCATCAGAAGAGAAAATACATGTTCATGTAAATCTTATAAAAAACAGAGCATGGAAAGCATGATTTCTGTTAATAAACAAATAAGACTTAGCATAAAGAAGAATATATTTGAAATATGGATAACATAACATTCAACATGATAAGTTTATAAATAAAAAAAAATTCTCAAAGGCATACCACTGGAGTCTCAACACTATGTCTGCAACATTGTCTTTGATTTCGTTAACAAAAACTTGTACAATAGCTCCACTGAAAATAATAACTATCCAACCTCTAAAAAGGCTTGAGTTTGGAGAAAATATAGAAGGTAGAAGTTATGCCACCTCATTGGGTCGAAATTTGATCCAAATCACTTCATAAATGCACCCTATGAGTCATTTCCTAGTTTTTAGGGAAGTTAGAAACCACAACCTCAAATTTAGCGAATAACTAGGAGTTCATGTCTCTTGGATTAATTACATCATTCCTCCACAAAGAGAGGCAAAAAAAACTCTACCACCAAAAATACACCTCATGGGACAACTAAACCTTGAATTTTGGAGATTTTTTGAGTTGAAAATTGTCCAAGGGAATCCAATTACAGAAGCGTTGTGCCTCCAACAGAAGCGTCGCGCCTCCCAGCAGAAATGTCGTGCCACTTTGGAGCTGATTTTGATTGACTTTTAAGTGCCCATTTGAAAATATGGAAGTTAGGATAGGTATCCATATGTGTCTTCTTTCCAATGCACCCTCAAAACTGAAAAAATACCCACTATTTTTCCTTCAAAAATTGATTCTCCCAACCTCGTTCCAGAAGCGCCGCGCAGAGGTAAAAAAGGTGGCAGAAGCATGAAAAAAGGGATGTTTTTTGCATTTTTCTTCAAAATGGGAAGGTGACATGTTGTCCTGATGTCATATCTATGATGTAGAAGTGAAAATCAATCCAACCATATAAAAATTTCTCCATTTAGATGCTCTAAGGAAAAGTGTCGCACCGTTGCGCGATGCTTCTGCAATGACCATTTTTTCAGATTTTCTAGAAATGTTCTACAAAAATAGGGCTTAAAGAGGGATCAATATCTCTCTAACCATAATGGTTTTTGCAAAACGGAGAGAGGTTTTTTTTCTTTGGTATTTTTTGAACACAAACATCCTCTCGTGTTCCATAATAATTTTCCATTTTTACATAATCCAAGTTGGAATTTGATCACTAAAAATTTTCAGAAGCGTGGCACATTCTCAACAGAAGCATCATGCATACTTTGATATGGAGTTTGGATGCCTTCCCAGACTATTTTTGGGCTGTAAGTGCTATGGTTGGAAATATTAGGATGTATGATACCAAATGGAGTCATCAAGCACTGCAAAACCATGCTCCAAACCCCTAAAAAGTGGACTTGAAGACAACCTATTCGAAAGTGCAGAAAATGACCTCGAGCGAATGTATTTTTGGTATTTATCTCAAATCATAACACCTGTGCATAAAATGAAGGAGGTTTTTGTTACTTTGCCTATTATTGAAAAAAACCTCTTTCACTTTTGTAAAAGTCATTTACATTACTTAAAAAACAGATTTAAAAAAAAAGTTGTCCCTGTGTGCAATGCAAACCCTAGCTTGATCACAAAACTCTAAAAATGATACCATGGGTTTGGGTTGGCTCAAAATTGGAATTTTATCCTCCCTTATGAATCTTTTTTTCTCCATCCATGGTTTTTTACAATGAGATAAAACCTAGCTAGATGAAATGGGTAGGGGAGATGAAGATTAGGAAAAAAGGGGATAATGGTAGGGTGCTTTTAGGGGCAGAAATGGGATGGAAGGAATTTAGGGAAAAATCCATAAAAAATTCATGAGGTAGGGTAATGAGTTTGATTTACACTTCAAGTGAAACTTTTAGAAATGGGCATGAGGAAGGTGGCCAAAATATCAAAACACTGAAATATCCTAGTTTTCTGCAAAAATGTAGTGAAGATTAGGGTTTTGATGAAATTGATGGAAAGGAAGGTTGTGAGTGATAGGGAGTGTTAAGGTATGATGTATGGATGTTATGTGAAGGTTTTATATGGTTATAGTAGGGTTTTATCATCTAAAACAAGCAAAATATGGAAAACACCAAAAACGTAGTGGATATGACCTAATGAAAGAAACCACTCATTTGCTGATGAAATTTGACTTGAGAGAGGCAATAATGGTTTCCACTTACTTTTTAGGTGATGTATGAACCCTTCTGAAGTGTTTTTGGATCTTGAATTACTTATTTGGAGCTCAATCACCCAAAATGTAGCACATGCCATAAACGTAGCACGACACTTGCGCAACACACCAAAAGCATAGCCCAACACTTCAAGAAGCGTAGCAAGAGAAAATTGGCATAAATTTCTTGTTTTTTTATTCAACCCTTGGCAGCTGTGAATTATTATGGTGATAAGAGAGGAGCTCTTTACTTATTTCCCTATCTTTTCTAACTCCCTATGCAAATGACTTGTATGGTGAAAATGAGATTGTGTTCGCCTTCTTTTACGACATAATTGATTCTTATGGTGGAAAAAAAAATGAGACCTAGACTCTGACCTAGATGAAGGTGTGGTGAAAGTGACCTTAGAACCTAGAAGATAAATTGATGACATTGACCTCTGAAATGACGATGATCATGAATGGAGTGAAGGGAGCAACATTTTAGACCTAGACATTTTCATTGAACACAATTTTATTTGAAAATTGACCTGAAACATGAAATTTTGACCTAGGACCACTACTAAGTAAACCTGAAAGAGTACGTTTAATCAGTAAAAATTTGGACACTAACAATGGATCCAAATGGGGATGTAAGCTCCTTGAGGATGTGTCAAGAACACTGTAGACCAAGTAGCCTCATTTATTGGAAAATGGAGTCACTGTAGCTAAAATCCTCAAACTGAATCAAATCAAACTGAAATCTGAAATGTACATCTTCAACTGCAAACTCTACTAGAAACTGACATTGAAAAATATGCTCATAATTTTGAGCTTCGTCATCACACCTTTCCTAATCTAATTGATCTATAAATCACTTGATCAAGTGAAGTCGGAAATCCAATGTAACCAATCAAGTAAATGACTATCTGATTGATGCTTGTATTCAGCTCCACCAGGCATAAATAAATATTGAGTAAATGGATACTGCAAATGAAATATGAGCCCAAATCCTGTGTTAGTGAACAAAATATACTCCACCTTTTTTGATGCTTTCAGAAGACTACCCAAGGGATCTTGAAAATCATGAAACATTACCTCTTGTTGACCAGCAAAAAGAAGGGAGATGCTTTCAGATATCATGGATGATTGTTCTTCTTCATATGGTTGATCCTTCTTAAATAAAAATGCAATAATTTTATCTTCCATATCATCCATATCAGAGACAATATTTGTATGTTTTTTCATATATTCAATTAAGGTAGCCAAATCAGCATCAACACAAATATCTACAAGTGGATTTTCATGTATATCAGAAAGAGAATTGTTTTGGCTTTGAAAAAAATCAATATATTGATCATTTGAAGGCTGCTGAACATGTTCATCAAAATCAAGACAAAAAACCTATTGTACATGGCTCTCTATAGTATCTATACAAGCAAACTCAAATTTTTGATTTGCACATATTTCTTCCTGAATTAAAAACTCAGAAGAGGAAAGGGATGAAGGTTAGCTGGAGAGAACATCTTCATATATATCTTGATTTTTTGAAGATTGGCAAGACTTCTGCAAATTATCATCAACTTCTAAATATGGAAGATCAATGCCATCCTTTGAAGAATTATGTTCAAGTTCGCTATCATCCAAGGTAAAATCCATGATATTCTCATGGCGGTGAAAAGGGTTTTCATTCAAAGCATTCAAGAGTTCATCATCCATAAAATCTTCATCGCCATAAGCAATTCTAACTCTTGAATAAAATTCTCAAAGTGATCACAACAATCCTCAATCAAAAGAAAAGAAGGATAGGTTTCTCTATACTTCTCAAAAAATACTGAGTGAAAATACTTGAGAGAATAAATAAAAGAAGGAGGCAAGATTTCATACCAAAAATGTGTTTTATTTCTAATGTGATCATAAACATCTTCATTAAACAATCTTCATGAAAATTAATCTTCAGCTTACGCACATGCATATGAAATCTTATTAAATGAAGTGTAGCATCATCACCTTTTCCATCTCTGAATTTTGGCAAGTATGTTTGCCAATCTACCTGAGGCATACAATTTGGGAATCCTGGAACATGATCACGATGCATAGGAGAATACCATCTAGTAGTTGAATCCATCTTGAAAATAATGAAGTCACCAAAAAGTTCTTCAAGCTACTGGTTTTTTGAACAGTGGAGTCGCCATGAAAACTTTGAACTTTTGGATTCTTTGACACTAGAGTCGCCAAGTGAAAGATGCAAACCTTCTTGTGCCTGACCACTGTTCACCATCAGAAATAACATCTAATATTTTTTGTTCTTTCGCGGGAAATATTTAACCTTCGCTCCCCAGCAACGACGCCAAAAATGTTATCGATCTCCCCGTTTCCCAAGGTTGAGAATGGAACTGAAGGAAGGTAACCACAAACCAATATTTAGGTTAGGTAGCTAGCCCTACCAAAACTGGAGAGGGATCTCTCAATGTCACTTTAGAAGGTAGTGAGATGATTAGATGTATAATGATCTTAGGCTAGGTATTAAATTTCAGTAAATTGGGGTTTTGTTTGTTTTGAGTTTTTGTTTGATAGGAATGACAATTAGGGAACTAGGTCTAGGGTTTAGGTCAGATTTCAAAGGTTAGATTGTAGAGGCAAGGATGAGGCTAGGTAGATAAGCTTAGGAACATTCTTAATTTGTCATTGTGTATACAATTAATAGAGAGAGAGTCAAAATGAGCATTAAAATGAATTCATTCATCGGAAGAGCACACACATGTTCATGTAAATATTATTAAAACAGACCAAGGAATGCGTGATTTCTGTCTATATACTGATAAGATTAACATACCAAAGCATTGTTAGGTCCATATATCACTAGTATAGTCCCTTATTATTGTTAGTGTAACCCCTTTATTATTATTATTGTACCCTTGTAACCCCCATTTTGTTATTATTGTGCCCTTAAATTATTATTGTTAGGTTGGCTAGGATTACATTGTGGCCCACTAGGATTACATTATGGCCCCATGGACTCCTATATATAGAAAGGAGGTTTTGTAAATTGTGTCATCCAATAATTTTTCATTTATGTAATGTATTGGAGGTTTCCCCCTCGAAGTGGCTTATTTCTAAGGTGTTGATATCTCTTTTCTTCTATTTTTGAAACTGGTTACACAACATTTGATTTCAGAGCTTTGGATTCTAGGGTTTCGCTGCTCCAAACAGGTCATCGTGGCATTTTCGCTATAACTTCTTTTCTACGAAGTTTCAGCAGCTGAAATTTTTAGGGTGCGAAGCCAAAATCCTGAGGAATATTTTCTAAAAATTTTAGAGCTTGGTTCGAATATTTTCGGAGATATGATCTGTGGAAGTTAGGTCTTTTTTCAGGCTCCTAAACAGGTTATCGTGGCATTTGCACTATAATTTTTTTTCTAATAAGGTTCAAAATCTGAAATTTTTAGGGTGCGAAGCTGAAATCCTGAGGAAACGCGTCAAACAATTTCAGAGCTTGGTTCATAATATTTTTGGAGATATGATCTGTGGAAGGTAGTGCTTTTTCAGGCTCCCGAATTTCAACTCAAATAGGTGATCGTGGGAAAATATTCATAACTCTCTCTCTGAGCATCAGATTGGAGTGTCGTAAGAAGTGGTTGCAAGTACACGGACTGTAGTTTCTTGGATATCAATTTAAGATCTGAAGGATGAAACAGTGACACGTGGCAAGTCGTACAAGTTCGCTCTACTAAACCAGTCCAAAATTGGGTCATTGTGGGAGATTGGACATAACTTTGTCTTGAAGAATCCAAATTAGATCGGACCTGTGGCATTTGAAAGAAGCTTCATAGGGCTACTACAGGGCTGAATTTCAGATATTGAATATTTTCAATTACATAGATAATTCAATTTCAATATCGAGCTCCTCAAAGCAAGTAAAAGGTGTGTATTTGTTTTTCCGAATTGCATAAGTCTTGTTTGAAGAATCAAGTTGAATTGATTCCAAGGGCATATTGTAGAATAGATATAATTATTGGATTCTAAAATGGCCCCAAAAAATAATTCAACACCCATTAAGCCTTTAGAAGGCTCTACTATGACTCATGAAGACAAAGAATGGCAACATGACATATCAAAATTACAAGAGCAAGTGTAACAAATTTCGCTCTCGCAAAGAGCAACAAAAAATGACATGGAAGTTTTGAAGAAAGGCGTTGAAACTAAGATGGATGGGTTGAAGAAAGGCGTGGAATCTAATATGGATGGTTTGAAGAATGGCATGGAATCTAAGATAGATGGCATGGAAGCTGGAATGGAATCTGAGATGGATGACATGGAAACTAAGATCGATGAGAAAATGGAAAACATGAAGAATGATCTAAAAGTATACATGGAAGGTTTGACAAAGTTGATACAAGAAATGTTTCCTAATGGTGAAAAGATAGTAGAGGAAACTCATGATGAGAACAAAATAAATGTTATAAACGTGATTTCATAAACTCTACGGTTGGAGGGAAGAACATATTCCAAAATGGATATGAGGAAGTTTGATGGAAAGGATCCTGTAACATGGATACTACAGATGGAGCAATATTTTGATCTCCATAATGTGCAAAACACACAAAAGGTACGCATTGCAACTTTACATTTAGAACAAAATACATTTGTATGGTATCGATGGCTTTGCTCCCATAAAAAATTGTCACTTGGTCAATTTTTACGGAGGAAATGATAGCACATTATGAGGATACAAAGAGCAACACCTTCTTTAGCCAATTGATAAATCTCAAACACAAGGGTTTAGTGGGGCAGCACATTGAGGACTTCCAAAAATTGAATATAAGGGTAACTGATATTCCAGAGGAACACAGGATTGATCTCTTCATAGGCACTTTAAAGGATAACATCCAACATGAAGTTCGCGTTTTGGAACCCGATTCATTGGAGAAGGCATTCAGGTTGGCAAGAAAAATTGAATGTAAAATTATGGCGACAAGGAAGCCTACCACTCACTTCTATAAAGAGGGAAGTGTTGCTACTCCTAGATTTCCACAACCTACAAGGTTGACACCACAACAATTGGAAGAAAAAAAGAGCAAAAGGGCTTTGCTACAGTTGTGATATAAAATACACTAAAGGTCATAAGTGTGCTGAGAAGAAATTATTTTACATAGATTGTGAAGAGGAAGAAGAAAATGAACAAGAAGAGGATATACACCAGGAACCAGCCCCAGAAGAGGAAGAAATGAATCCGACCATATCGTGTAATGCACTGGCAGGAATTACCACTCCTCAAACTCTCAAGATAAAAGGACAAATCAAGAAGAAAAAGGTAATAGTGTTGATTGATTAAGGTAGCACCCATAATTTTATTCATTGTAAGGTAGCCAAGGAATTAAATTGTTTCCTATACCCAGCACCAGAATGTCAAGTGATGGTTGCAAATGGAGGAACTATAAATTTCTCTGGAAAATGCCATAATATCAAGCTAACCATGGGGAATATGTATTGACTAGTCCAATGCTTTCCATTCCTATGGGAGGTGCTGATGTTGTACTAGGAGTACAATGGTTACAATCTTTGGGGACGGTAGCTTTTAATTTTCAAGAAATTTTCTTGAAATTGTTTTCAGAAGGAAAGGAATTCGAATTACAAGGTATTGTAGGGAAGCCAGGAAGGATAATAAGCTCTAATGTCATGACAAAGCTTCTAAAGAAATAACAACGAGGAGTAATTGCACAATTATGCTCACTAGAAGTTTCAACATCAAAATCATCTATTTCTGCAGATCTCCAACAAGTCTTGGACAATCATTCCAAGGTGTTTGAAACTCCCAAAGGACTCCCACCTATTCGTGATCATGATCATGCTATTCATTTGATTCCAGGAAGTGTTCCTCCAAACATCAGGCCTTATAGATATCCTTACTTCCAAAAGAGCGAAATTGGACGTATGATTGCAGAAATGTTAGAGGCGGGTATAATTCAACCTAGTCAAAGTTCTTTCTCTGCTCCTGTAGTATTGGTACACAAGAAGGATGGATCATGGAGAATGTGTCCGGATTATAGGGAGCTCAATAAGCTCACCATTAAAGATAAATTTCCCATTCCTGTGATTGATGAGTTATTGGATGAATTACATGGAGCAATTTATTTTACCAAGTTGGATCTTCGTTCAGGATATCATCAAATTAGAATGAAGACTGAAGATATTCCAAAAACAGCATTTCGAACTCATGAGGTCATTATGAATTTTTGGTCATGCCTTTTGGCCTTACCAATGCACCTTCTACATTTCAAGGGTTGATGAATTCCATTTTCAAACCCTTCCTTAGAAAATTTGTGCTAGTATTTTTTGATGATATACTAATCTACAGCAGGTCTTGGAAGGATCATATTGAACATGTTGATAGGGTGCTCAAACTATTGCAGGAGAAACAATTATATGCAAAAACATCCAAATGTTTCTTTGGAGTGCAAGAGGTGGAATATCTGGGTCATATTGTATCTCACGAGGGTGTTAAAGTAGACCCTAACAAAATTAAAGCCATTAAGGAATGGAAATTTCCCACAACCATAAAGCAGTTGCGAGGATTTCTAGGGTTAACAGGGTATTATCGCAAGTTTGTTAAGAATTATGGGAGAATAGCAGCACCTCTAACAACATTATTGAAGAAAGATGCATTTTCATGGACTCTTGAAGAAACTAAGGCCTTTGAACGTCTTAAAGAGGCAATGTGCCTAGCACCGGTCTTAGCTACACCAGACTTCACAAAAACCTTTATTGTGGAATGTGATACCTCAGGAAATGGAATTGGTGCAGTTTTAATGCAGGAAGGAAGACCCATTGCTTTTGAAAGTCGTCCAATCAAAGGAAAGTATTTACAGAAACCTATTTATGAGAAGGAAATGTTAGCAATACTGCATGCACTAAAGAAATGGAGAACTTACCTAATGGGAAGACAATTCAAGGTAAAAATTGATCATGATAGTCTTAAACACTTTTTGGAACAAAGACTATCTTCAGAAGAGCAGCAAAAATGGGTCACAAAGATGTTGGGTTATGACTTTGAAATAATCTACAAAAAAGGAAAACTTAATGTTGTTGCAGATGCACTCTCAAGAAAGAATGAAGAAGTGGAAGCATTGCTTTGTGCCATTTCTATTATCCAACCAGATTGGATAACCGAAGCAAGAGATGAATGGAAGAAGGACAAAGATGTATGGACACTCATTCAAAAGTTGCAACAAGATCCTAGTACATCTGACACATTTAGTTGGAAAAATGATTCCTTATGGTACAAAGATCGCTTATATCTTTGTAAGAATTCCCAACTAAAACAAAAGATTCTTCTGGAATTGCACACTTCTCCTTTAGGAGGACACTCAGGATTTTTAAAAACTTACCACAGGGTGAAGAAATAAATTTTTTGGGATGGCCTTAAATCTGATATTCAAAAGTTTGTGGTGGAATGTTTGGTTTGCCAGCAGAATAAAGTGGAAACAATTAAGACCCCGGGACTTCTACAACCTTTATCCATTCCAAGTCAACGTTGGGAGGAGATTTCAATGGATTTTATCACAGGTTTACCTAAGTCTGAAGGAAAGAGTGTCATCATGGTGGTAGTTGATAGACTTACCAAGTATGCACACTTTTGTGCATTATCTCATCCATTGAAAGAAAGTACGGTTGCTACTACATTTATGGACAGAATTCAAAAGCTACATGGAAGCCCAAGGGTTATTGTGAGCGACAGAGATCCCATTTTTACTGGAAATTTTTGGACGGAGTTATTTTCTTGTTTGGGTACTCAGTTAGCTCATAGCTCATCTTATCATCCTCCATCTGATGGTCAAACTGAGATAGTAAATAAATGTTTGGAAGGATATCTTCGTTGTTTTGTATCTGATAAACAAACACAATGGGTCAAGTGGTTACCTCTCACTGAATGGTGGTATAACACTTCCTTCCATACTGCAACAAAATGACCCCATTTATGGCACTTTATGGATATCATCCACCATCCATCACATCATCTTTAAGAGAAAAATCGAAGGTTCAAGTAGTGGAAGATCACATCAAGCATCAGCAAGAAGTTCTCCAACTCTTAAAGGATAACCTGAATTTGGCACAAAATCGAATGAAATAACAGGCAGATCAACATCGCAGCGAGAGAAGTTTTGATGTAGGAGATTGGGTATTTTTACGGCTGCAACCATAGAAAAAAATGTCCCTCAAGCAAGCTAAGAAGGATAATAAATTATCACCAAAGTACTATGGTCCTTACAAGGTGTTGCAAAAGATTGGTACTATGGCATACAAATTGGAGCTTCTTGATTCTTCGCGAGTACATCCAGTTTTCCATGTTTCATGCTTAAAGAAGGTTATAGGTGAAAATCTTCCAGTTCAAACAATATTGCCAGAACTTGATGAGGAAGGAAAAATCATATTAGAACCTAAAGTGGTCATGGAAACAAGAACTCGATAGCTACGGAATCGATCAATTTCAGAGTATCTCATCAAGTGGAAGAACTTACCCACTGAAGATTCTACATAGGAGGATGAGAATTTTATACAGAAGCACCCAGAGCTACTCAAGTGTTGAGGACAACACTTTTTTGAAGAAGAGGGGCATGTTAGGTCCCTATATTACTAGTATAGTCCCTTATTGTTGTTAGTGTAACCCCCTTATTGTTATTATTGTACCCTTGTAACCCCCCATTTTGTTATTATTGTGCCCTTAAATTATTATTGTTAGGTCGGCTAGGATTACATTGTGGCCCACTAGGATTACATTATGGCCCCATGGACTCCTATATATAGAAAGGAGGTTTTGTAAATTGTATCCTCCAAGAATTGTTCATTTATGTAATGTATTGGAGGTTGCCCCCTCGAAGTGGCTTATTTCTAAGACGTTGATATCTCTTTTCTTCTATTTTTGAAGCTGGTTACACAACAAGCATATATGTGAAATAAGGATAACATAACATTCAACTTGATTAGATTACAGAGAAAAAAAAATGCTTAAGGCATACCACTGGAGTCTCAACACTATGTCTGTAACAATGTCTTTGATTTCATTAAAAAAAAAAACTTGTACAATAGCTCCACTGTAAATAACAACTATCCAACCTCTAAAAATGCTTGAGTTTGGAATAAATATAGAAGATAGAAGTGATGCCACCTCATTGGGTCAAAATTTTATCCAAAACACTTCATACATGCACCCTATGAGTCATTTCATAGTTTTTATGGAAGTTAGAAACCACTTCCTCAAATTTAGCTAATAACTAGGAGTTCATGTCTCTTTGATTAAGTACATCATTCCTCCACAAAGAGAGGCAAAAAAAAAATCTACCACCCAAAATACACCTAATGGGACACCTAAACCTCTCATTTTGGAGATTTTCTGAGTTGACAATTGTCCAAGGGAATCCAATGACAGAAGTGTCGCACCTCCAACAGAAGCGTTGTGCCTCCCAGCAGAAATGTCACACCACTTTGGAGCTGATTTTGACAGACTTTTAAGTGCCCATTTGAAAATATGGAAGTTAGGCTAGGAATCCCTTAGTGTATTCTTTCCAATGCACCCTAAAAAATGAGAAAATACCCACTATAAGGCCTTCAAAAATTGATTATCCCAACCTCACTCCAGAAGCGTTGCGTAGAGGTAAAAAAGGTGGCAGGAGCATGAAAAAGATATGTTTTTTGCATTTTTCTTCAAAATGGGAGGGTGAAATGTTGACTGATGTCATATATGTGATGTAGAAGTGAAAATAAATCCAACCATACAAAAATTTCTCCATTTAGAATCTCTGATGAAAATCACCGTGCCGTTGTGCAACGCTTCTGCAATGACCATTTTTTCATATTTTCCAAAAAATTTCTACAAACATAGGGCTTAAATATGGATCAATATCACTTTGACCATAAAGTTTTTTTCAAAATCGAGAGAAATTTGTGTTCTTTGGTATGTTTTGAACAAAAAATCCTCCAGTTTTCCAAAATACTTTCTCATTTTCTCATAATCCAAGTTGGAAGTTTATCACTAAATATTTGCAGAAGCATAACACGCTCTCAGCAAAAGTGTTGCACCTAATATAAGAGGGAGTTTGGAGGCCTTACCAAACTATATTTGGGCTGTAATTGGTATGGTTAGAAATCTTAGGATGGATGTTACAAAATGGAGTCATCAAGCACTGCAAACCCCTGCTCCAAACCCTTGAAAAGTGGACTTGAGGACAACCTATTCAAAAGTGCAGAAAATGACCTAGAGAAACTGTATTTTGGAATTTCTCTCAAATAATAACATTTGTGCATAAAATGAATGACGTTTTTTTTCTTTGGCCTACCATTGACAAAAAATAGTTTCACTTTTAAAAAATTCATTTCCATTACTTCAGAAACTGAATTTGAAGCAAAATTGTCCCTGTGTGCAATGTAAACCCTAGCTTGATCACAAAACTCTGAAAATGATACCATGGGTCTGGGTTGGCTCAAACCTAGAATGGTAACCTCCCTTATGAATCTTCTTTTCTCCCTCCATGGTGTTTTTCAATGAGATAAAACCTAGCTAAATGAAATGGGTAGGGGAGATGAAGATTAGGGAAACATGGGATAATGGTAGGGTGATTTTAGGGGTAGAAATGGGGTGGAAGGAAGCTACGAGAAAAATCACTAGAAAATTGAGGAGGTAGGGTAATGAGTTGTATTTAAACTACAAGTAAAATTTATGGAAATGGGCATGAGAAAGGTGGCCAAAATATCAAAACACAGAAATATCCTAGTTTTCTGCCAAAATGTAGTGAAAATTAGGGTTTTGATGAAATTGATCGAAAGGAAGGCTATGAGTGATAGGGAGTGTTAAAATATGATTTATGGATGTTTTATGAAGGTTTTATATGGTTAGAGTAGGGTTTTATCAGCTAAAACAAGCAAAAGATGAAAAACACCAAAAACATAGTGGAGATGACCTAATGAAAGAAACCACTCATTTACTGATGAAATTTGACTTGAGAGAGGTAGGAATGGCGTCCACTTACTGTTTAGGCGATGTATGAACCTCTGGGAAGTGGTTTTGGAGCTTGGATGAATAATTTGGAGCTAAAACACCAAAAGCATATAGTATGCCACAAACGTAGCACAACACCTGCGAAACACACCAAAAGCGTAGCACAACACTCCTAGAAGTGTAGTAGGAGAAAATTGGCATAAATTTCTTGTTTTTTTATTCAACCCTTGATAGATGTGGAGTATTATGGTGAGAATAGAGGAGCTCTTTACTTATTTCCCTATCTTTTCTAACTTCCTATGCAAATGACTTGTATGGTGAAAATGAGATTCTGTTCACCTTCTTTTATAACATAATTGACTATTATGGTGGCGAAACGAATGAGACCTATACACTAACCTAGATGAATGTGTTGTGAAAGTGACCTCAGACTCTAGATTATAAATGGATGAAATTGACCTCTGAAATGATGATGATCATGAATGGAGTGAAGGGAGCAACATTATAGACCTAGACATATTCAATTAACAAATTTTTATTTGAAAATTGACTTGAAACATGAAATTTTGACCTAGGAACTCTACTAAGTAAACCTGAAAGAGTACATTTGATCACTGAACATTTGGACACTAACACCATTGGTGGTGGTATTCCAAAGGAGGCATGGATAGGTAAAAAGGTAAACTATTTTTTTAAAATACTTTTGGTTGTGAAACTTTTTTCCACATTAATAAAGAAAATAGAAAAAAGCTTGAGGCAAAATCAAAGAAATTTACCTTTATTGGATATGGTGTTAATGATTTTTGTTATCGCTTATATGATAATGAAAATCACAAAATCATTATGAGCAAGGATGTGATATTCAATGAAAAGGTATTTTATAAGGATTAAATGAAGGGAAATAAATAGGAAAAGGAAAATAAAGAATACATAGTTCTTGATGAGATCACAGGAAAAGTTAAAATGCCAGAAAATCAGAATGATCAACAACCACAACAACAACAAACACCTAAAACACCAGAAATTGGTGTTAGAAGATTTACAAGGATATGTAGACCCTGCGAACGATACTATCATTCATTATATTATGTATTGTCGATTGATTCTAGTGAACTGAAAAGATATGAAGAAGAAATGAAGGTAGAAACCAAGAATAAGTGGGAGCAAGTTATGGAAGAAGAGATGAAATCCTTGATGCAGAACTAGACTTGGGAATTAGCCAAGTTTCCTACTGGTAAAAAAACATTGAAGAATAAATGGGTTTACAGGTTGAAGGAAGAATATGGAGGTAAATAGGGGTGTAAGGTTGGAATTGTGGTGAAGGGATTTTCACAAAAGAAAGGTAGACTTTGGTGAATTTTTTTCTCCTGTTGTTAAAATGAATTCAATAATAACTATTTTAAGTCTAGTGGAAGAAAAATATTTGCATCTTGAGCAGTTAGATGTGAATACAACCTTTCTCCATGGGGATTTGGAGGAAGAAATATATATGCAACAACCACAAGGTTATGAGGTCAAAGGGAAGGAGAAATTAGTGTGTAAATTGAAGAAGAGCTTGTATGGCTTAAAACAAGCTCCAAGGTAGTGGTATCTAAAATTTGATAGGTTTATGTCTAAACAAAGTTATAGTAGATGCCACTCTAACCAATGTGTTTATTTTAAAAGGTAAAATAATGGAAGTTATTGTTGGTTTAAGTTGGTCTAGACCCAGGTTCAGAGATAGTTGCGTGAACCAACAAAACCCTATATTTTTGGCCCTTTCGGCAATGATATGTTGCGTAGACCAAAGTCTCACTTGAGGAAATATTAGGGGATCCTAGAACCAGCTTTCTCCATCCAGAGGGACTATGGAGTGTGGCTTTAGGGCTTATCCTTTATTTAAACTTATTCAGAGCTTTGAAAAACTAATGCGCTTAATATACAGACGTTGTTCAACAATTCTACTTAACTAGCTTGTGTACTGCGTGATTCTACTTTATCATGCATTAATCATAATATTAAACCATATTCATGACTTTGCGATGCAAATATAGATACAAACCCTGATCTAGCACAGATAAGATAAAAAAATAGATAAAGAAAACATGTAATAAAAGTACACAGATCTATCTTCAAAGTCTTCTTTTATGAGCTCATATCTTCTCAATACATCACTTTCTACCCTGCGCACACTGCTGCAAGGGTTTGCGCAATTATCTGAAGAATTTCCAAGGTCTCCGCACACACAGTTGCAGGAGCCTTTTCTTTCGCACAAAATAGACATAATATCGACTTAATTTAGATCTAACATGACATCCATATGCATTCTATCTCTAAAAGACATCCCTAGACTCCTTATATAGTTTTTCCCTTTTACAAGACCATGGTCCAAAAACCATGGGCGGAGCTCAAATTATACAAAACTATCCCATCCCTTTACAAATAAGGGGTTTTGACCCGCTTTAAATCCCCTAAGACTCTAAAACACATGCGTGCATTACACTTCGCTTTTCAAAATGAGGATTCTTTACACAAAACTTCGACCTAGGGGTACCTTGTCCAACAGGCCCCCAACACAAACATGAGCTATCCCTTTCCAAAATTATCCTTCCATCTATGGTGGGGTTCATCCAATCCTCATCATACACAGTTAACTTATAAATATTGTCAATATCTGCATCACCATATTCATCACAAACTGGATTTGTATATCGTGCTCCTTTAGAGGGGTTCAAAGGAACTACGAACCTAGTACCATTCTTCTTAAATACCATCTTTCTACTCTTCATATTGATGATAGAATATGTTATCACTCCCTCTATTTCCAAAGAATGATAATGGAGACTGAAGCAGGTGACCTCAAACCAATATTTATTTGGTAGCTAGCCCCACCAAACCAGAGAGGGCTCTCTCAATGTCACTTTTTATATTAAATGAGGTGAATGGAGATGTAATGATCTTAGGCTAGATATAATCTCAGTGAATTATGGTTTTATTTGAATTTTCCTGGATATGAATGCCAGTCAAGGAACTAGGTCTAGGTTTTAGGTTTGATTTCAAAGGTACAACTGCAGAGTTGAAGAAAAGGCCAAGTAGGTATAATTAGAAACATACTTAAATTTTAATTGTGGTATAGGGTTTGAAAAAATAGAGAGAGTTAGAATGAGAATATTACATGAGTTAATTCATCAGAAGAGGTAAAACAAATTTATGAAAATATTATAAAACAGAGCACAAAAAGCAAGAATATTGTTCATAGACTCATAAGATTTATCATATAGAAGCATACATATGATTTCATGGAAGCATAAACATTAAAATTGATCTTGTTACTGAGAAAAAGAAATGCTAATAAGCATACCATTGGAGTCCCAAAATTATAGCTGCAACATGTCTTTCATTTCACTGAAAAATATTGTACATAAGCTCCATAATTGCAATATCAACTATCCAACCTATAAAATTACTAAAGTTGGACTAAATATATAAAATAGAGAATATTCCACCTCATTGGGTTCAAATACAATCCAAAACACTTCATAAATGCACCCTATGAGTCATTTCCTAGTTCTTAGGGAATTTAGAAACAATCCCCCCAAATTTAGCTAACAACTAGGAGTTTTTGTCTCTTTGAGTAATTGCAAGATTCCTCAACAATGAGGAGCATAAATAGTCTACCTTATCCATAAAATAGATCATGAGATAGTTATAACCTAAAAATTTTGACCATTTTTGAATGACACCTGTCCAGAAAGCATCCAAGACAGAAGCGTTGTGTGCCTGGCAGAGGCATCGTGTTTTTTAGCAGACGCGTCATGCAACTTAGAGGGAATTTTTAGCTAAATTGTGTGCATCCTCCTCCTAATCTGAAGATTAATTAAGTTATCCCTAGATGTCCTCTATCTAACCCAATCTTAAAACTGACAAAATACCTCCTGCAAGGCCTTCAAAAATTCATTTTTCCAAGCTTACTCTAGAAGCGTCACACACAGGAAAAACAATGGAAAAAGCATGAAAAATAGGGTGTTTTTTGGGTTTTTCTTCAAAAATAGGAGGTGTCTTGGAAAAAAAACCATATATGGAATTTAGACTCAAAAATAAATCCAACCATGTAGAGAAAGCCTTATTTGGAGTCTCCGAGAAAAAGCGTTGCGCGACTGCCTGATGCTTCTACAAGGGTGAAATTTCCACATTTTGCGAAAAATCCAAATATTTCCACATATTTCCAAATAGCTCAAAGATGGATAAATATCTCTCTAACCATATCGATTTTTGCAAAACTTAGAGAAATTTGTGTTCTTTGGTATGTTATGAAAAACAACCTCCTCTAGTTTTCAAAAATACTTTCCCATTTGTTCAGAATCCAAGTTTGAAGTTGGTCACTAAAATATGCAGAAGCGTAGCATGCTCTTTGAGAGGGAGTTTAGAGGCCTTCCCAAAGGATTTTTGGGTTCAAAATGGTATGGTTGGAAATTTTAGGAATTTTTCTATACAATGGAGTCATCAAGAACTGCAAATCCCTGCTCCAAACCCCTGAAAAATTGACTTGAAGACAACTTGTCCAAAAGTGCAGAAAATGACCTCGCGCAACTATAATTTGGGAATTTATCTCAAATAATAACACCTGTGCATAAAATAAAAGAGGTTTTTGTTCTTTGGTCTATTATTGACAAAAACCTCTTTCACTATTTTCAAATTAATCTTAAATACTTTAGAAATTAAATTTGAAGTAGGGTCGTCCCGGTGTGCAATGTAAACCCCAGAAAATGATCAAAAAAATCTGAAAATGATGCCATGGGTCTGAGTTGGCTAAAAATTGGAAAATTTCCCTCCTTTGTTGTAATTTTTATTCTCATTGTCTATGGTTTTTTTCTGTATGATATAAAACCTAGCTTGATGGGAAGGAAGGAAAAGGTTGAATATAGGAAAATAGGGGAAAATGGGATAACAAGTTTTGTGAGGGTAATGGAGGGGATAGGAGTTAGCGAAAAATATGAAAAAATTAGGGGAGATATGGGAGTGTTTTAGGAACACAATGCAAGTGGAATTTTTGGAAATGGGTAAGGGAAAGAGGGAAAAGGTGTCAAAACACAGAGTTAACCTAATTTCTCTGCAAAAGCATGGTGAGAAATAGGGTTTGAGTGAAAATGGTAGCAATGAGAGGTATGACTGATATTTAGTGATTTGGTAATGTGTATGAGTTATGTTTGAAGGTTATTAGGTGATGAAACTATGGGTTTTCCAAATGAACCAACCCAAACATAAATGAAACTAAAAATGTAGTTGAAAACCCTAGAAGAGGGAATCACTGAAGAAATTCACTTGAAAGAGAGTTTACGAGCATTTAATTACTGGATTGGAAGCATTTGAAACTTGTGAAATGCTGAGTTGACCATTCTCGTTGCTCCTTTGGATTCATTTTCCAATTTTCTGACTCCAATGATGGTGACAATGGTGATGACATGACTCCCATGTATTTTGATGACATGAACAAATGATGACACCTCAAATGTTATCCTAGACCATGACCTAGATAATGGTATATTATCTTATTCATGACCAAAGACACTTAAATGAAGACTTAACTGAGACAAGTGATGATGACCATGAATGAATTGAGGGAGCAGCGCTGACCTAGACAATAACCAATGATCAAATTTTATTTCAAAACTTATTTGAAATTATAAAATTTGACCTAGGACCCTATCAACTAATCTTCAAAGAGTAAATTTGATCACTGGTGACTGATAGACACTAACATTGGCTCCAGCTAGGGATGGAAGCTCCTTTATTAGGTGTCAAGAACACCGTAGACCAAGTAGCCTCATCCATTGGGCAATGGAGTAAAAAATAAAACACTAGACACTCACATGACTAACTCAAACAAAAATTGACTTCAACTCAAAAAATTGAATACTGACTGAACTTACTTATGGCAGAAGACCATCCGTATCTTAGGGTTTTCGACTCGAGCTTCAAATCCTGATGGTAACCACCCACCTACTAAAGATATATATACAATCATGTGATATTATCCCTCCACTGTAACCAATCTAGAAAATGTATACTTACTTGAATCTTCCTCACACTTTCCTCGAGCAGGAAAAAGGAAAAAAATATAGGCAACTCAAAGTGTCCTCTGAACATGTGCTCATGATCCATAAATACAAGAAGATTCATCTTCCCATATGGCTGCAACACACTGGAAATAGGGTCTTCAAAATCATGCAAAAGGCCTTTAAAATTTTCACCCTTAACTTCATGATCATTATCAGAATGAATGAGCGGTGAAACTTGGTTAACTAAATTTTCCTTCATATCATTTCCAAAACAATACTTTGAATGTTCACGAAAGGTTTCAATAGCAAAAATCATATAATTATGTACAAACAAACATTTTTGATCATTCAAATCTGCAGCGAGACATTTTGGGACAACAACTTGTGTATCAAAAAGTTGTTTGTCATTCTTTGTAAGCACATCCTCATGACAGTATTCAAGTATAATAGCCATATCATGTATATTGGGATTGTTCTTTTGTGGATCAAAAAATCTTGTTGTAGTCTCATTAGATAATTTTTTTGAAGACTATCATCTTGATTTTTATGATGGAAAACAATCTCTGACACTTGATTCTCTTGCAACTGTGGAATACTGTCTACATGAATTAATTCACTACGTGCAACTTGATCACACAAAATATGAGAAACTAGCTGCAAATTTTCACTTATCTTTGGAGAAAGGACATGGATATTTACATCAAGTTCTTTATTGATTTCATATTCAGCTAAAAGAGAAATTGTTGATGGTTGTAAGTTTTCTACATGTTGTAAATCCTCTTGCTCATCATGACAACTAACCTGAGAAGAGAATTCATAAATTTCCTCTAACATATCCTCATCATCCATGAATTCTAGATCCTCATCAATACTTTCAAGATACTTAATGAAACCCTCAAAATGATCACAACAATTCTTTACCAACAACAAAGATGTATAATCCTTTAAAGAACATATACTAGCTGGTCTCAACCATACATACCGCGTTCTTGCTTTGTATTACAGAGTAGCCATAAATATCTTCATTAAGAAATCCTCAGGAAACTTAACTTTAAGTGTACATACATGCATATGAAACTTGATTAAGTGCAAGGCAACATCATATTTATTTTCATCTTTGAACATGGGAAGACAAGATAACCAATCAACACGAGGCAAAGGATTTGGAAAGCTAGGGATATGAGACCAATCCATAGGAGCATACCTAGCATTCCCTCTTGCAGTTGAACCCATCTTGAAAACATTGAATTCACCAAAAACTTCTTCAAGCTACTGGTTTTTGAACAATGGAGTCGCCATGAAAATTCTGAACTTTTGGATTCTTTGACATAGGAGTTGCCAAGTCAAATATGCATAGCCTTCTTGTGCCTAACAACTATTCACCATCAACAATCAGAGCTAATCTTTATCATTCTTTACCGGGAAATATTCAACCTTCGCTCCCCAGCAACAGTGCCAAAAATGTTATCACTCCCTTCATTTCCCAAGGTTGAGAATGGAGACTAAAGGAGGTAACATCAAACCTATATTTAGATTTGGTAGCTAGCCCTACCAAACCAAAGAGGGATCTCTCAATGTCACTTTTACATTAAGTAAGGTGATTGGAGATGTAATGATCTTAGGCTAGATATCAGCTCAGTGAATTAGGGTTTTGTTTGAATTTTGTTGGATAGGAATGTGAGTCAAGGAACTAGGTCTAAGTTTTAAGTCTGATTTCAAAGGTACAACTTCAGAGATGAAGATGAGGCCAGGTAGGTATACTTAGAAACATACTAAAATTTTCATTGTAGTATAGGGTTTTAAAAGAGAGAGAGAGTCAAAATGAGCATATTACATGAGTTCACTCATCAAAAGAGGTAAAAAAAATTTGTGAAAATCTTATAAAATAGAGCACAAAAAGCAAGAATTATCTTCATAGACTCATAAGCTTTATCATATAGAATCACATATGTGATTTCATGGAAGCATAAAAATTTAAATTTATGGTTTTAAAGAGAAAACAAAATTCTAATAAGCATACCACTGAGTCCCAAAATTATAGCTGCAACATGTCTTTCATTTCACTGAAAAATATTTTACATAAGCTCCACACCTACAATATCAACTATCCAACCTCTAACATGACTTGAGTTGGACTACATATAGAAAATAGAGAATATGCCACCTAATTGGGTCGAAATATGATCCAAAAAACTTCATAAATGCACCCTATGAGTCATTTCCTAGTTTTTAGGGAAGTTAGAAACAATCCCCCAAATTAAGCTAACAACTAGGAGTCTTTGTCTCCTTGAGTAATTACAAGATTCCTCAATAATAAGGAGCATAAATAGTCTTCCTTATCTATAAAAAAACTCACGAGACAACTGTAACCTCGAATTTTTGACCATTTATGAATGAAACCTGTCCATAAATCATCCAAGATAGAAGTGTCGCGTGCCTGGCAGAAATGTTGTGCTTTTTAGCAGAAGCGTTGCACGACTTGGAGGGCATTTTTAGCTAACTCTTAGGATTCTCCTGCTGATCTGGATATTGGTAAAGGTAGCCTTGGATGTCCTCTATCCAACCCAATCTTACACCTGAAAAAATACCTCCTCCAAGGCCTTCAAAACTTCATTTTTCCAATCTTACTCCAGAAGCACCATGCATAGGGAAAAACATTGCTAGAAGCATGAAAAATAGGGTGTTTTTTGAGTTTTTCTTAAAAAATAGGAGGTGTCCTAGAAAACAAAGACCATATCTAGAATGTAGACTCCAAAAGAAATCCAACCATGTAGAGAAAACCTCATTTTGAGTCTCTGAGGGAAAGCGTTGCGCGGCTACACAACGCTTCTGCAAGGGTGAAATTTCCATATTTTGCCAAAAATTCAAAAAAATTCAAAACATTTTTGCAAAAATAGGGCTCCAAGATGGATCACTAAATATCTAACCATAACGTTTTTTGCAAAAATGAGAGAGGTTTTTGTTCTTTGGTATGTTATGAACACACACCTCCATTTTTCATAAATACTTTCCCATTTTTTCATAATCCAAGTTTTAAGTTGTTCTCTAAAATTTGCAGAAGTGTTGGGTGCTCTTTGAGAGGGAGTTTGGAGGCCTTCCGAGAGGATTTTTGGGTTGTAGGTGATATGGTTGGAAATATTAGGATGGATTCTACACAATGGAGTCATCAAGCACTGCAAACTTGATCCAGGTGGATATTGGTGGCCACCCACCTATTCCACTTGGGGCCCCACCATTGTCTCTTTCAGTCTTTCAGTTTCGGCACAACTTACTTTTTTTAGCATTTTTTCGAGTCTTGAACTTTTAGAGCCGTTTTGAGGCCCTAAACGACATGTTTTGGGCATTGTTTGTTAGGAAAAGATGATTTCGATGATTTTTTTCTAGAATATATATTTGCGGTCGGCAGTTGTAGTCCTCAGATAGATATTTCTAACAATGTATCATGTGCGTCAAATAGAGATAGTATGCCAAATTTAAGACCCCGGGAAATTGATGTACCAATTTACCCCAACGGGGCCCATAGTTTGGCGTTTCATCTCCTAGGGTTAGGTTTTTGGATGTTTAGGGTTTTCCATTGTTTCTCAATAATATATAGGCCTTCGAGCCTCATTATAACATAAAGTTCAAAGGCTTGTAGCAGCCACGTCTCTTCTTAGAGATAAGCTACCAGCGCCCTAGATAATTTATTTCTATTATGTCTGTAAGCAAATTTCAGTTCTTTGATATTAATGAAATGAAGTGTTATTTTCACTGCATCTTGTATTTATGGTTATATGTGTATTCTATTGCATTCCTCCATAAATCTAGATTAGTGGTATCATAGCGGTCTGCTTTTTCTCGATCCTTCTTTGTATGTCCCCAACGAGGTCGGGGTAGAAGGAGTTAGGGCTTGATCTGGTTGAACCTTTGCAAGATCAGCCTTGAAAACCTCGATGGCCACCCATCGGGGAAGAAAAGAAAGATGAGGGAGCAAGAGATCCTATCAAAATATTTCTCGAGGAGGCCTTCGAAAAATAGAGGAATGTGATGATGGATAACTTTGCCCAGATCCTTCAATGACTGCCCATCGGTGGTGCATGTACATCTAGTAGCCACTTTGGAGGCACGACTCCCTTTAAGGTACAAGTAAAATTTTAAATTCCCATATTTGAGGGTCAAATATATGCATATGCCAGAGATATATGGTTGAATATATTAGAAGGATATTTCTCGGTTCGTGACTTTTCTGACCGGGAGAAGATTATTTTTTCACTCCTCAAAGCTACCCCCCATGTCAAGGACTCGTGGGAAACCTATTGTGAGAGAAAGGACGAGAGAAAACCCTCTCTGTTCTCATATACCCACTTGGAATTAGTTCTGAGACGCCATCAAGCAACAATACTATCTCGTGGGAAGCTATGAGGACAAGTACATACAATTGACCACGCTATGACAACAAAGGGATCAAAATGTGCATGAGATGACGAATTTATTCCATACCCTGCACACAAAATTGGGTATCAAAGATGCAGAGAAACATTTGGTTCTAAAGTATCGTAGTTGCCTGTACAGATATATTGAAGAGGGAATGGAGTTCCTAGACATCTCCTCACTTGGTACGACATACTGGTATGCTGCCAAGATTGAGTAGAAATTCAAATAGTTGAAGCAAGAATTTGGATCTACGAATCAAAAGAAAGGGAAAGGTGCCCCCAAACCGCAGAACAAAGGAAAAATCCAAGGCATGGCGGCCAAAGACCACTTGTCAAATCTGAAAGCAAATAAAAGCACCGTGAATCCAAAGAAGGACACGGGAAAGTGGTGTGAGTTCCATAAGAGCTCCATTCACAACACAAGTGAGTGTCGGGCCAAGTAATTGTTGGTGGCTGAGATAAGGGATTCTGAATCAGATGCATGCTCCGAATCTGAATCAGAACTTGATAAGGGGAATGACAAAGGGAAAAAGATTATTGATGCATATCCCAATGCTACTGTTTCCACTGCCAAGATCCAGAAGGAGGAATTGGAAGATCCAGAGGAGGAGGAGCATCTCTTCCACTCCCAGATGAGGGTAAAGGGTTCCCCACTACAGTTCGTTGTCGACAATAGGAGCCAAAAGAACCTCATTTCATTAGCCGCCATGAAGCGGTTGGACTTGCCGACCACAACACACCCACAACCATACACCATCGAGTGTCTTCATCAAGGACGAGATCTCCACGTCAGCCAACAGTGTCACCTTCCCTACAACATAAAGCCCTTCACATATGAGGTATTATGTGACATTACGCCTCTTGATGTTTGTGATGTATTATTAGGCCAACCATACTTGTGGAAGTGACATGCTGTGTATGAACCCTGACCTCGTGCTATTATTGTCACTTTGGGAAATAAGTTGTACATGATACCATAGGTACCACCGCTTTCTGCTATCTTTTTTGTTACTGCAATACAATGCAGTAAGCTAATTTCCAAAACTAGGAAATTTTTTTTCTTGATGATCCGCCCCCAAGGCAAGAAGAAGACTGTGGCCAAGACCTCTAGACAGGGCTCCTCTGCACGACAACAATAAATAGACAAGTTTGTGGAGGAGTACGAGGACATCTTCACCTCACCCACATGGGTGCCTCTGCACTTTCAAGTCAAGCACCCCATTGATCTGACCCCAGGTGTGCCACTACCCAATGGACTGATCTATTGGCGCTATGTTATGGAGAATGATGAAATCAAGAGGCAGATTCAGGAGCTGTTGCAGAAAGGTCACATCCGTCTGAGTTCATCACCCTGTGGGAGCCTGAATGTGTTGGTACAAAAGAAGGATGGGACTTGGAGACACTGTATTGACTATCGGGCGTTGAACAAGAGCACTGTCTAGAATAGGTACCCAATCCCATGGATTGATGACCTTCTGGACCAACTCAAAGGGGTGAAATATTTCAGCAAGATCGACTTGAAGTCTGGGTATCACCAGGTACCAATCGAACCCTCAGATGTGTGGAAAACTGCCTTCAAAGCTAAGGAGGGCCTTTTTGAATAGCTGGTCATGCCTTTCGGTTGACGAATGCTCCCACAACCTTCATGAGGTTGATGGATGACATCTTGCGGCCATTCACCAACTCATTTGTAGTGGTGTATTTTGATAACATTCTAATGTTTTGTTGTGTCCAGCAACAAGCCCCCCTTTTTATTTAGTATTATCACTAATACTAAATAAATGGGGACCCTTATTCAAAAAATTTAAAAAATATTTTCTTTTTAGAAATTGTTTTTCCTTTCTTCAATAAAACTTACTATCATAAACTTAGGAAAATATTCCTTGAAAAATCTAAAAAACTTAAGTTTTATGATAGCATAGAATAAAATCACTCTTTAAGGAATATCGCGTCGCAAAAAGGTAATGAATGCCTCTTTATAAGCGGAACACAAAAAATAGTGAGATCACGATGCGAAATAACATTCATCGCATCGCATGCTTAGAATGTCATATCTTATGCTGAAAAACTGTAAATCACCGATGTGCGATAACATATATCGCAAATTGCATTTTGCAGGAAAATGCATTAACGGATGTTTGTTATATGTTATGTTTTGCGATTTTTCAATATTGCAATATAGCGATTTCGCGATGTTACAATATTGCGCTGTTACAATTCCACGAGATTGTGATCGGCGATATTGCGATTTTTCGATATTGCGAAGAAAATCGTAGATCGCCTTATTGCAGATCTTTAAAGGCTCATTATACGAAAAAAACTTTCCATAAATTGAGACTTGGTTATGCGCTTTAATGTTAATCAATGAATTGGTTGTCACTCATTAATGAAAAATGGTTTCATTCTGATTGAAGAGTTATTTCACGTAAGGTGGTATATTTTATACGTCTTCAGCATTTAAAACCTTCCTATCACCTTTCTTCTATCATTATTCTCACTTAATTCGTGAACTACAGAAGTGAAGAACTGAGAACTATACAAAGCAGTATTCAGAGTATTATGGGAAAGAAAGACAAGGTTCTAAGTTCTGAAGATAAAGAGATGACGTCCTTGTACACAGACACTGCCTACAACAAAGATGCTGGTATTACTACTTGGGACGGCATGTATAGTCTACTTGAGGAAGAAAACCCCAGAGTAATGGAGGTTACGGCTACTACAGGATCACATGAGTCTTCTGAAGCATCCATTACAGAGTTAGCTTGTTCATTCTTGCATTGGATAGCAGTGAGACCTAAAATTCTTCCATACACAGACATGGTGAAATGGGTGCTGGATAGAACTGATATTACGAACAGACAGTTTAAGACTCAGGGTCAAGAGCTCATTGGCTCATTTACTCCACAAGATTTGAGACTCATGTATCATTTGCCGGAGCCACAAGCGACTTATAACAAACAGTTCATGGAGAAGTTTGCCAAAGAAAATGAAAACTTGGCAGAATGCACCAAGGACTGGTCAAGGAGAGATGAACCACTGAAGAAAGATAAACATGGTATGTATAGTACTGGTTCTCTCACTTCTCCGTATTGCTTTTCTGCTACTATGCTTTGTAGGCTTTTTGGAAAGCCTGACATTAATAAGTTTTCTTCTGAATGGCTACCGTTATTGAATGCTACTATTAATGCTACTATTGTGGATTGGTATAAGATATTATCTGATAACTTAACCACGACTATTTTGAATTATCGTTCTAAACGGACTGTCTCTCAGAGAATTTATCCCCCTTTTTACTTATCTGCTTATGTAATGGATTCAATCTGCTATGTTTCTAAGTTTCCGTTAATGGGTTGGAAATGGACAACTCAAGATCCCCTACCCATTCATGTTTATCACAAAGAATTGTGGGATTCAAAGTTCATTCCCTATTTTTACAAGATTTTCCATGGCATCATGTTTCCCCTGTACAGAATATTGTATGATAAAGATGCTCCAAGGCTTTCTCTTGAAGCAGAGGTGGACATTCTACCTGCTGCGAGATGGTTTGGAGAAGAATTATTTACATATGTTAGGGTTTTTTGAAGTTTTGCTTCTCCTCATGTTTTACCTTTGTATGTTCCTGATAAACTCATCGCTCGAGAAATTGCTTATCAAACCTGCAGAGAGGGAGGTTTGACTAAAGATTTGAAGGAAAAGAAGAAGGCTATCTGGCCGCAATTTCCTGTGGCCTGTGGGGCCTTTTCATTATTTGATGTTGGTCATGCATTTAAAGAAGTAAACAATATTACATGTTTACATTTGTTCAAGTTTCCAAGAAGACCATTCGACCCATATGATGTTGTTAAAAATTTCACTACTGCAGTCAAGATAAGAGTGTTTTCTAAAGAAGAAGATCTTTTTGATGACATGTTCCAAGAAAAAGGCACACTTAAAGAGATTATACATTCGGCTCAAATACGGTTTCCTCCAGCACATTTTGAAGAATTCAAAATATATAGAGAAAGGAGGTTAACTACTATCCCTTTGGATAAATTACGCTTGGAACCCGTAAGGGGACCAAATCCTAGTATCAGTCTCAGTAGAAGTTTAGGTACAAATAGGTCTAAGTCAAAAGTCTGAAAGAGAAACCTCTGAACACTCTAAAAGTGAAGGGTCAGTAAGGGATACTGCCCAGTCTAAAGAGCTCTCACAGCAACAGATTTCAACCGCTCCACAGTTAAATATTCCCCCTCTCATTGTACAGCAATCATCAGTCAGAACTGAATTAGATAAGGAATGGGAAACATTCAATGATTTGATTAATATTGAAGCACAAAACACACAGACACCTGTGAGAAATGTATAGACAACAATAAATATAGTCACAGGAGTAACTACCAATGTCTCAGAAACAGAACATATTCCCATAACCCCATCCTCTGAACTCATGCTCAAGATAGAGGAAATTACTCCTCTTGATGTATTCTATAGTCCAAAACACAAAGCAGTGGTAAGAAGACAAAGGAAGAAAAGGAAATTGGAAAATGTGCTCTCTCATGACGCAGAACAATTAGATGTCTTATGGCAAGATCATACTACTGATCCAACTGAAAATCTCACTAAATTATCTCAGATCACAGGAGCTTATGCCTCTGCAGCCATTGACAAAGCATCTGAGGTACGTCAATTATTGAATGAGAAAGAAGATCAGGTATAGGTCTTGCAACAACAACTGCAACAAGCCAATGCTAACAATGAAGCACAAAAACAACTTGTAAAATTACAACAAGATTTTCAACAAATGCAGATTGGATATCAAAACAGTTTGGCTGAAAAAGAGAAACAACTACAGGTTATGCAAGAGACGCACAAAGATGATCCCAAGCTCACAAAATTTATCATAGAGTCTATTTCCTTAAATGACCAACTACTGCAACAACAAGAAATATTATGCCAAAGAATATCACAATGGAACTCTTATTGTGAAGAAAGTGATAAAATCACTAATCATGTCATATAATTATGACATGATTATGATTTAATTAATAAAAGAGCTACAGAATATTTGGCTTGGTAAGAAACATAGGAGGGGAAGAGAGCAGATGCACCAATAATCAATAACACATAAAGAAATGCTCTTTAATAATTGGGATGCATAGATCAGGAATGCAGAGCAAGCGACAGAAGAAGCAGCCACAACAGCCAACAATATTATTGATTGTATAAATGAAAATTTACACAAGGCAAATTTGATCTCTGAAACTACTCCAGGGTACCTACCAAAAGCACAAAACTGCAAACAGAGTGGAAACAGAAAGCCCAAGAAAAGACATAATTGATTAAAGGATTAACAAAGTTAAATTGGGATTCTTACTAGGCATGTCTGGTAAAACCACACAGCCAGTGTATGAATCAAGTGTATCATTAATTATGTCGAGAAGATGGCGCCAGTCTTGCCGATTCCGTTTTCATAGGACAGTTAAAGTCTGAAGTCGGCTAGCCTATTCTTCAAAGATCAATGTTGAACACTTGCAATTCCAAATAACAGATTCACAATTAGTTAGTTGTTAAATTTTAATTCTAGATTTAGTATTAGTTTTGCTTTATTTTTGCCTAAAAAGAGGACGGTCATTTAAACCATATCCCACATTTTTGTAATAAATTATTTTTAGATTTAGTTAGTAGTATTTAAACCCTTCTCATGCATTTAGAGAAGGGTCCTGAAATTTGTCAAAAACTTGTCCTCAGAACATGCACTTTTGCACCCCCAGAGGAGGTTTTGATGAATGAATGGAACATGATTTATTGATATCTGCGTTTAATATCTACTATTGATGTTGCACTTTTGTACTCTTAGTGGATGTTGGATTAAGAAGAGATAAGTCATTATTACATGAAGCTCATGAGTAGAACTAGTTATAAATGGTACTTTTATCTTTTAACTATTTCTGCCTTTGTGTTAAAGTGATATTCATGTTCAGTTGTTTATATATTGATGCTTGAATGCTTGAGTTATCATTTGGCACTTTTTTACGGTGATAGCTATTTATTTATGCTTAATGTATGAATAGCTTATTATGTGATATGTTTTTCACAACCTTTTCATCTAACTTTTTATATGATGTGGTTTATCTTTATTGAATTCTTTTCTTATAACAGTTGAATGATATTTATTACCAATTGTTATCTAAAATCATTTTAGATCGCATAAACAGAAAGATTACATCCCGGGATAGTTTAGAATTAGATATTTCTGTTTTAATTAGAAAACAATTTGCATGTTATTAGATTAGAAAAAGAATAAAAGAATTTCAATTAGGAACTTTTAGAAAGGAAATATCAATTCTCAACACACACACACATTGGGAAACTGGCCCCATTATCCCCAGTCGGACCCACTACACCAAACGGAAAAGGAGCTGCTAACCAAGGTCTGGACCGGGTGGGTATCCCCCTTGTTGTAGACCCGATTTTCGGGGCTTCAACATATTTGGCGCTAGAAGGAGGGCCCCGAACTATGAATGGCAAGTAAGTCAAAATCTAAATACCATTCTGAGAGTAAATCGCCCTCATAATCTCCCTCGACTTCTCCATCGCATTCAGAATTTTTAAATCTATAACCAGAAGTCGAAAGAATAACAGACACTACCACAAACCCTGAATTTTCAGAAGAATCTGTTATTGAACCTCCTGAAGTTGAATCTTTGATTCATAAACTTCAGCGATTTTCAATATCACCTCAAAGATCTGATAAATTTCAAGGCAGTGTGACTTCGCAATATAATCCTGCTCATCCCCTTACCAGATTACAGAGTGAAAAGCTTGGAATTTAGCCAACTGAGTTACCTCTACCTACAAGGAAGAGAGCAAGGAAATCACCCAAAGGGTCTGATAGCGAGACTCTTTCATCATCATCATCCATCCCAACCTCTTCACCGTGAAGTCAACCATCCACCCCTCCACTTCAGACTATTGTCCGTCAGTGTACTGGAACTTCCACATCTCCTTCTCAATCAGCTAGAATCATAATATCCTCATCTTCCTAGTCGCAGGTATCATATTCTGCACTTTCCTCTGTTAGCAGTTCAGTGATGGCTCAATCTCCATGGAATATTCCAGGGGCAGTCTTAATTCCTGCACCTTTGAGTCAATTACCAACCCATCCTGAAAAATGGCTGCCTAAGTTTAACCCTGAAGCAAGCATGCTAGCAGAAGAGCATATAAATAACTTTATGTTGTCCATAAATCTCAATGGAGTTACTAATGAAGATGCTGTTGTCCGACTTTTTCCCTATACTCTTCAAGGAGCAGCCGGATCATGGTATTTCTCATTACCATCTGGATCTATCACTAGTTGGGATATCTTCCAAGATCAATTTTTGACTAAGTTTGGTGATGATAGGTCTACAGTGACATTGATCAATGACCTGTCTAATCTTAGAGCTGAGTCAAAAGAGCCTATCAAGGATTTTAATTCACGTTTCAATAAATTGTTAAATAAAATTCCTACTGCTTCCAAGCCTAGCGAAGAAGTGCAAAGTGAATGGTATATCTCAGCTTTACCATCAAACATAGCAATCTTCGTTGATAGGGCTAACAAAACAACTTTAGCAGATAATATGAAGGAAGCAATAGTAGTAGAGAAATGTATCATTGATTTAGAAAAGAAAAATGCAATAGAAGAACAAAAATCCAAGAAGGTTACTTTTAATGAAGACCCCAAGAAAAAAAATCGAAAGATCCATTCGATTTAGAAGGATTGCAGAAAGTTTTGAAAACCATGTCCAACGAAATGGTTGACATTAAGAAACAAGTGGCAGGAACATCTTCTAAAAAGCCATTCAAGCCTTATAGAAGAAACCCTTTGACTGATTCAAAACCACCAATTGCTATTACAAATGCTGAATCAGAAGAAGAATAAGAGGAGACTGCTACCGAAGAAACTACTGATGAAGAAGAAGTTGTAGAAGTACAAGGTATGTGGGATTTCATCCTCCTAGATGAGGAAGATCAAGAAGCATCCCCGGTTAGTACTCGAAGTAGAAATCCACTTGATCCTCCTCAACCTAATCCTAAGCCAAAGAGCGCAAGCTCAATGACTAAGGATAAAGTTGCACCCAAGAAAACGACATCCAAAGCAACTCAAACTATCCCAGTCCAAACAGATTCATCAACTCCATAAAAAAAAATGATCATTCCGGATGAAATGGAGTATAATATCATAGAAGATGTGAATAAAACTAGGGCTAACATCACTTTTTATGAATTGAGCAAGTTAAAACACCAGCAAAAGGTACTTTTGAAAGAATTACATGCTGTACCAGAAAAATATTTGCCCGATCCTGTAATCTCTCAAGCTTCCAACGAGATGGGAAGACCTCCAACTAATGCGATTTGTAAAGTTGATCTAGAAAATATCAATTTAATTGGAGGAAGGTCGAGATCTCATACTCCTCCATTTCTTCTTACGTATGAAGTTTTCAATAAAAATTTGCATAATTGTTTAGTGGATTCTGTAGCTTCATCTAATATTCTACCAAAATCAATATGTGCAAAGTTGAATATTCAACCACAAAAATCTGTTGTTCGCATAGTTCAGCTAGATCAATCGCAAGTTGAAGTGATTGGCGAATTAAATCAGGTTACCATAAGGTTGTCATCTAATCCAAAGGTATGTCAAGTTATTGATATTGTAGTTGTAGATATTCTAGAATTTTATGGTTTAATTCTTAGCAGAGATTGGTCAGAAAAACTTCATGGATACTTTGCAACTGATTGGTCGCACATGTGGCTTCCTTACAATGGTAAACCAAATCAGATAAAGGTTGAGCGAGAAAGACATCAGAAATACATAGTAACAGAACTAGAAGGAGAAAATGAACCGGTTGCATATAGCAATAATATCATTGGCAACTATTCAATTGATTCTTTCTTAGGAAATTTCAATGCTCATACTTCACCTTATTTAGAACATACTATTTTATCTCAAATAGAAATTTTTTCTCAAATAGATAGTTCTAAGTGCATTAATTTTGTAGATACTCCTGTAAATAAATATTTATTTTGGAAGTTATTTTTTGATGGTTCTAAGTCTAATGAAGGAGCAAGAGCAGGATGTGTGTTGGTTAGTCCAGAAGGAAACAAAATTATGCTAACTTGCAGACTCGAGTTCGATTGCACCAATAATACCGCATAATACGAGGTTTTAGTCCAAGGATTATACAAAGCAATCGGATTAGCTACAAGATTTTGGAGATTCTGAAATTGTAATCAAACAGGTACACAATACTATACATTGTTTATCAGGTCATTTAAAGCATTATCAATCTTTAGTTCAAGATTTGACTGAGCACTTTATAGAATTTAATATTTCATCAATTCCCAGAATCCAAAATGCTAGTGCAGACCTCCTAGCTAATGTAGCTTCCAAGCTCATTCCTCCAGAAGATTATAGCCCTGATCGATTTTCAATCAAATTAATCTTTAGACCTTAGATTCCTGATAACATTACCAATTGGAGGATTTTCAATGATGATCCTGATATTGCAAGCTTCCTCACATCTGAAGGATCTTACACTAATCAGATAATTGATGAAGACCAACATGATAGCTAATTGCAACAAGATAGCACTAATAATGCTATGCCAAAGTCAGTAGTCAAGTTAGAAGACCTTTATGATTTGAAAGATCGATTCAAAATATCTACCAATTCAAAACTACAAAGTTCAACTTTGAATTATGAATTAGTAAATCTAGGAACTGATACCAAACCACAAAATATCAATCTAGGCCTCGGTCTAGCTCCTGAAGAAAAATTAGCGTATGTTCATCTTTTGAAACAATACAAAAGTGTCTTTGCTTGGAATTACGATGAACTCAAAACTTATGACACTTCTATCATCCAACATACTATCCCAATGATAAATGACGAAAAACCTATTCAACAAAAGCTGAGAAAGATCCATCCCAATTTGGAAAATCAAATCAAATCTGAACTCAACAAGTTATTGAAAGCCAAGATTATTTTTCCCGTTTGACTTTCTAAATGGGTTTCCAATATGGTTCATGTTAGAAAGAAGAACGAAGACATTAGAATTTGCATTGACTTTCGAAATCTTAACAAAGCTTGCCAAAAAGATAATTTTCCTTTGCCTCCTATGGAGCAAATATTGCAGGTAGTTGTAGGATCAGAATTAATGTCTTTCTTCGATTGTTTCTTTGATTACAACCAAGTGTTGGTTCATCCTGATGATCAATTGAAAAACACATTCATAACTAAATGGGGCACTTACGCATATCAAAAGATGGCTTTTGGTCTGATCAACGCTGGTGCTACATTTCAGAGAGCCATGGACATTGCTTTCAAGGGATTAGTTAACAAATCAGTGGTAATCTACTTGGATGATATAACTGTATATTCCAAGAAACGAAGCAATCATCTTAGAGATTTGAAATAGATCTTCCAATGTTGTCAAAGGTATGGAATTTCACTTAAATCGAAAAAGTCTTTTTTTGCATTAAGCGAAGGAAAACTTCTTGGATTCATAGTGTCAAAATCTGGAATTCATATTGATCCTGATAGAATCAAGGAGATTTCTGAAATACCCTTACCTCACAATAAGAAAGCTATGCAATCTTTCCTTGGCCAAATTAATTTTGTAAAGAGATTTGTGCCAGATTTTTCAAGAATTGTATCTCCTTTACAAGCAATGATTAAAAAGAATTCAAACTTCAAATGGGGCGAAAACGAATATGAGGCATTCAATCTGATAAAACAAGCAATTGTTAATGCTCCATCTTTAGTAACTCCAAATTTTTCCAATCCTTTTATTTTGTATACATTTGCCTCTGACAAATCATATGCTACGATACTCACTCAAGCAAATCAAGACAAGGCAGAAGCCCCAATTGCTTTCTTCAGTTCAAATTTACAGGGGGCTGAATTGAATTATTCAGATGTAGAGAAACAAGCTTATGCTGTTTTCAAAGCAATTAAATATTTCAGACCCTTTCTACTTAAAACCCATACAAAAATCATAGTACCGTTTCCAGCGGTAAGAAATCTTTTAGTTCAGAAAGATGTGGGTGAGAAAAGAGCCAATTGGATTACTGCCTTACAAGAATATGATGTAGAAATCAAACCAGCAAGTATTGTAAGAGGTCAAGGCTTTTGCAAAATACTAGCTGGGGCATCACATATTTCCGAGAAACCATCTAGAGAGATACAAATGTATGAGGTAAGCCTAAACGATGTTGAATCATTATATGCTGATATCATATTTTATCTAAAGAATGGATATGCTCCTCCAAATCTCAATTACACCAAGAAAAGAGCTCTGAGGTTAAAGGCTAAACAATATCAGCTTGTGAATGATGTTCTTTTTAGAATGAATTATGATTCTGTTCTCCTTAGATGTCTTGAGAAATCTGAAGCTGAAAAAGTCTCGCAGGAACTTCACGATGGGCCAGCAGGTGGACATTATGCTGGAGATGCTACTGCACATAAAATCCTCTGCGCAGGCTATTACTGGCCCACACTATTCAAAGATTCACATAGCTGCATAAGAAAATATCAAGTTTGTCAAACCGCTGCTGGAAGACAAAAGAAACCATCATTGCCGTTACAACCAGTCAACATTGAACAACCTTTTGATCAATGGGGATTGGATATAATAGGTGAGATCGTTCCTCACTCTTCTAAGCAACATAGGTATATCATTACAACAAATGATTATTTTACTAAATGGGTAGAAGCAGTTCCTCTCAAGAATTCTAATGCCAAGCATATCATTGAGTTCATAGATCAGTTCATAATCACCAGGTTCAGTTTACCTTCTGCTTTAGTGTTTGATAATGCATCGTATTTTTCTGGTAATGCTATGACTGAATTTGCACTGAAGAGAGGTTTCAAACTTAAATACTCTGCCAATTATTATCCACAGGGAAATAGGTTAGCTGAATCCACAAATAAAAATTTAATCAAAATCATTAAGTGAACCATTGATCAAAATCATAAAAATTGGCATAAGTCTTTAATATATGCTTTATGGGCAGATCGATTAACGCAAAAATCCTCCATTGGCACTTCTCCCTTTAATTTAGTTTATGGGAAAGAAGTGGTTCTTCCAACTCATCTAGCAATTCCTTCTTTGGCTTTAGTTCAATATATTGATGAAGCACCAACTTCTTCCTTACAACTAAGACAACAAGAAATAATTAAGCTAGAAGAACAAAGATAAAAGGCCAAAATAACTCATGCTCATCACCAAGCATTAGCTAAAGCTTCTTTTGATTCAAACATGATATCTAAAAAAGAATTTCAGGTCGGAGATCTAGTTTTAAAATGGGACAAGGCTCATGAGGAAAAAGGGAAACATACAAAATTTCAGCGAATGTGGCTTGGTCCTTTCCAAATCGCAGAGATCATAGGTCCATCTACTTTTATGTTACAGGATTTAGTAGGAAAAAGAGAGTCTTTACCTGTTAATGGAAAGATCCTCAAAAAATATTTTCCATAGGAGATCATTCTTCTATTTTGTATATTAGTTTTTATTATTTTTTATAATAAAACCAGTTGTTAATGGTTACACTTGAAATTCACGAAAAAGATACAAATTCTCTTTTAGATTTTGTTTTTTTCACTTGTATAAATAGAATTCTTCTAGAAAATTGATCATTATTATTTAAAAGATATAGTTAAAAGCTTTAAACCTAGAAATGATACTAGTTTCAACTTTGAAAATTTAGATAAAAAGCAACTTTTAGTGAGAAATTGTTTTATATCAGTCCAATGAAAGGTATCAATAACAAAATGAAGATTCTCTGTAGAAAAGATATTTTCAAAAAACTCTATTATTGTCGTCCAGAGCTATCTTAAGGAAAAAATGACTTCTTCCCCACCTAGAAAATTACAATGTTTAGGGAATAATCCAATGATACACTTTAACTTAAAGAGTAAGAGGTCTCATCACGAGCCGACTTATCATGATCATAGATATTATAATTTGCTGACTTTGCCAATACTGCATACCATAACAGGGCAATGAATCAAGATTGTTGCAATCGAAAGGCAAGGGGTCTCATCACGATCCAGCTTGTTCAACAAAGTTATAAATCAAGTGAATGGCACTGTCATAAATTGGCTACCAAACCAAGACATTGTTCTTTAAGGATAAAAAAGAAAAATGAAAGCAATACGTGTGGATATGGATTTCTCTTTGAAAATTGTATATTTCTCTAAGTATGATACAAGATCATTGTTGGGTAACAGGTAACCCTGTCGAGGCTATAAATGCTTGCTGGCAGCAGTGGCTCTACCTACGAAAAATGAGCATATTTAAAACTGATTTACAGAGAAGCCTTTGTTTTTATCTTTATAAACTAAGTAATGAATGATGTAGATACAAGGACTAGCTTGATGAAGTAAATAGTCAAAGTTGACTATAGAAGAAACGAAATATCATTGATAGATAAAAGCATAATGTACTTTGTCTTTCTATTATAAAGTTTGATTTTCTGGAAAATTCTCTATTTTGAAAGTTTAGAAAATTCAAAAGAAAAGCAGAGATAACTGGTTCTTCCGAGTGAATCGCCAATTGTTGTGGCCAGCAACAACCCCCGCTTTTTATTTAGTATTATCACTAATACTAAATAAATGGAGACCCTTATTCAAAAAATTTAAAAAATATTTTATTTTTAGAACTTGTTTTTCCTTTCTTCAATAAAACTTACTATCATAAACTTAGGAAAATATTCCTTGAAAAATCTAAAAAACTTAAGTTTTATGATAGCATAGAATAAAATCACTCTTTAAGGAATATCGTGTCGCAAAAAGGTAATGAATGCCTCTTTATAAGCAGAACACAAAAAATAGCGGGATCACGATGCGAAAGAACATTCATTGCATCGCATGCTTAGAATGTCATATCTTATGCTAAAAAACCGTTTGGCTGAAAAAGAGAAACAACTACAGGTTATGCAAGAGACGCAGAAAGATGATCCCAAGCTCACAGAATTTATCACAGAGTCTATTTCCTTAAATGACCAACTACTACAACAACAAGAAATATTATGCCAAAGAATATCACAATGGAACTCTTATTGTGAAGAAAGTGATAAAATCACTAATCATGTCGTAGAATTACGACATGATTATGATTTAATTAATAAAAGAGTTACAGAATATTTGGCTTGGCAAGAAACATAGGAGGGGAAGAGAGCAGATGCACCAATAATCAATGACACTCATAAAGAAATGCTTTTTAATAATTGGGATGCACAGATTAGGAATGCAGAGTAAGCGGCAGAAGAAGCAGCCACAACAACCAACAATATTATTGATTGTATAAATGAAAATTTACACAAGGAAAATCTGATCTTTGAAACTACTCCAGGGTACCTACCAAAAGCATAGAAACTACAAACAAAGTGGAAACAGAAAGCCCAAGAAAAGGCAGAATTGATTAAAGGATTAACAAAGTTAAATTGGGATTATTACTCGGCATGTCTGGTAAAACCACACAGCCAGTGTACGACTCTCAAGTGTATCATTAATTCTGCCGAGAAGATGGCGCCAGCTCTTGTCGATTTCATTTTCACAGGACAGTTAAAGTCTGAAGTCGGCCAACCTATTCTTCTCAGATCAATGCTGAACGCTTGCAATTCCAAAGAACAGATTCACAATTAGTTAGTTGTTAAATTTTAATTCTAGATTTAGTATTAGTTTTGCTTTATTTTTTCCTAAAAAGAGGACGGTCATTTAAACTGTATCCCACATTTTTGTAATAAATTATTTTTAGATTTAGTTAGTAGTATTTAAACCCTTCTCATGCATTTAGAGAAGGGTCCTGAAATTTGTCAAAAACTTGTCCTCAGAACATGCACTTTTGCACCCTCAGAGGAGGTTTTGATGAATGAATGGAACAGGATTTATTGATATCTGCGTTTAATATCTACTACTGATGTTGCATTTTTGTACTCTTAGTGGATGTTCGATTAAGAAGAGATAAGTCATTATTACTTGAAGCTCATGAGCAGAACTAGTTATAAATGGTACTTTTATCTTTTAACTATTTCTGCCTTTGTGTTAAAGTGATATTCATGTTCAGTTGTTTATATATTGATGCTTGAATGCTTGAGTTATCATTTGGCACTTTTGTACGGTGATAGCTATTTATTTATGCTTAATGTATGAATAGCTTATTATGCGATATGTTTTTTCACAACTGTTTCATCTAACTTTTTATATGAAGTGGTTTATCTTATTGAATTATTTTCTTATAACAGCTGAATGATCTTTATTACCAATTGTTATCTGAAATCATTTTAGATCGCATAAACAAAAAGATTACATCCCGGGTTAGTTTAGAATTAGATATTTCTGTTTTAATTAGAATACAATTTGCATGTTATTAGATTAGAAAAAGAATAAAAGCATTTCAATTAGGAAATTTTAGAAAGGAAATATCAATTCTCAACACACACACACATATTGGGAAACTGGTCCCATTATCCCCAGTCGGACCCACTACACCAAACGGAAAAGGAGCTGCTAACCAAGGTTCGGACCGGGTGGGTATCCCCCTTGTTGTAGACCCGATTTTCAGGGCTTCAACATGTTCATCCAGACTTGGGAAGAGCACCTCCACCACATTTTTCAAGTCCTCCAAACACTGCGGCAACACAAGTTGTGTGCCAATTTGGAGAAGTGCACTTTTTGCATGACCCAAGTTCAATATCTAGGATACATTATTGATGAAAGGGAGGTGCAAGTGGATGCAACCAAGATCCAAGTCATTCGGTATTGGCCAGCCCCAACCACTCTAACAGAGCTTCGCATTTTTCTAGGTCTTCCTAATTTCTACTGTAGGTTCTTATTGGGATTCTCTCATATCACTTGGCCCTTGATTCAAGTCACCAAGGGAGGAGAGAAAGAAAATTTATTTTGGTCAGAATATCAACAAAATATGTTCGTAGAATATAAATGTTGACTCTATCCTACCCCAATGCTCACATTACTAGACTTAGAACAACCATTTGAGATCGAGACGGATGCCTCTGACTATGCTATTGGGGCAGTTCTTACTCAACAAGGGCATCTAGTGGCACATCATAGTGAGAAATTGTGTTAGTGTCCCTTGATTTGGCAGATTAGTAAACCAAATGACAGGGTAACATCAGACCAGTCTTTGGAGTGCTAGGACCTAGCCTTCCTCGACTCAGAGAGGGCTCTCTCTATTATGCAAAGGATGTGAACTTGTTTTATTTGGATGATTGATTTTAGGCTAGTTGTTAAGTGTAGGTTTGTTTGTTTGTTTTGGGTTGGGGTAAGATGATCAAGTAGGATAGGTGGAGTGAGAGGTTATCAAATCAATTGGGCAATGGAGTCTATGAAGTTATTGATATATTGGTATCAAATTGAGGTACATCACAGGGAAAATCTAGTGTAGTTAATGAATTTTTTAAGTTTATGTGTGAGGTGAAATGGAAAATAAGTTTGGGAACCAAGGTAGGGCAAAGGGTAGTTAAGAATCCTTTGTCAAATACCTATGAACAGGGAGGTATTTAATATTGATGAGCAAAAGATACTAATCATGAGATAGGGCGCACCATTTACTCAGTGACAATACTTTTAAACAAATAAACATTCAAGATAAACAATCCAGTAAAACACGGAAGCAAGACAACTTATCTAACTTCAATGATTCAACTTTCAAGATTTGAAAACATATAAGAGACAAATAGCATCAATAAATGAAGAAGGAACGCCTAAACATCATTCATTAAACTATAAAGAACCTCGAGGAAAACTGATAAGCATATTCAAAGGGAAAGATCGAAACAAGACCTCTTTGACTTAACCTAACAATCAATACATCAAAGAGAGATTTCAAGATAGAGTTTAGATAGCTTTAAAAAAGCATGGATTACCATGAATCATGTTTATAAACTAGCATATTTATCCAACAATGAAATAGACAAGCTTAGGTGGGCCTAAGGAGCAATGAAAAATTCTTTAAGCAAACCCAGCAGAAGAAAACATGAAAAAAATAGCTAACAGGAGGACTGAGGTGTCTCAAATAAAATTTCTCATCCTATACTCTTTTGAGCTATTGCAAAATAGAAATATGGACATATGGAAAATAAGAAAAAACATGAACATATGAGAGATACATCACCATTAACTAAACTCAGGGATCTTGCAAGCAAGCCTTCATCACCATCAATCAAGGCAATCCATCCACAAGCTCCACAACACTAAATTGTTCTTCAACTTTCAAAAACCATGTATTTCTCTTAAACACATCAATTTCCCCACTCTTTAGAATGAATCCTCATGCCTTATATAACAAGCAAGGAAGAGGAGAGCCAACTAGAGCATCTAGAAGCCTATTAGCCAACAAGAAATATCCTAAGTTGTCCTTGAGGCCTTGCAAGGCCCAAGGCACAAAAATATCTAATAAATATCTTTTCCGGCCCAAAATAGCAATAATGTTGAATTTTAGGCCCTGAAAAGCATGTGAAATCTTTCCAAATGCATATTTTTCCGAGTCATCTATAGGAGCGCAGCGCAGAAATAGGCCTTTTTGCAGCAGTGTTTTGGAGGCCTTCCCGACATCGGATTTGGCTCCATGATGGCTCGTTGGAAAGCCTGATGAGTATAATTTCCATAAATTCTTGATTTGTGCTAAGTGGATGCCATTTACTTGTCCAAAAATCAAATCTCCCAACATTTCTCTGTGCATGGTGCTTGGTCTGAAAATGAGGCAGAAAGGTCAAATTTTTGATGTTTTTTGACCTTTTGAGGGGGTAAAAATGCTCCAAATGATCTGAAACTTGGTAAGTATACTTTTGGTGATGTGAAAAACCCAAAAATACAAACTTTGATAGCTGAGGTGCACCAATTTTGTGCATAGCGTTTAGGGTGCTGTGCTTCGAGGGGTCAAAATTTGGAAAAAACAAAAAGTTGTGCAAATTGCCTCAAAATTTGTGGAGAGGTCCATAAAGAGGTCTTGGACACCTGTTGAGAAGCCTCAGCCAAAAATCCAAGGATTTCATGCAATTTGGCTCTTTTTAGGTCTTCTAGCTCTATGTGGCAATTCTGGCCAAACTTCTCCTGTGCGCAACGCCATTTTGCAGAGGGAATTTGGAGAACTTCCTAGTGTCGGAATTGGGGCCGTGGTGGCTCGTTGGAAATCACGGTGAGTATAATTTCCAGAAATTCTTGTTTTTTCTTAATCTAGCTTCTGTATCTTAGTAAAAAATCCAAAATCTCAACATCTATCTGTGCGTAGCGCCACTTCAGCAGAAAAATAGGGTGTTTTGCAACCGAGTTTTGGACCACTTCCTGATGTTGGATTTGGCTTCGTGATGGCTCGTTGGAAAGCCTGATGAGTATAATTTCCATAAATTCTTATGTGTTAGTGATCCAGATCCTTTAGCTTAGTAAAAAATCCAAAATCCCAACATTGCTCTGTGCGTAGCGCCACTTCAGCAGAAAAAATAGGTGTACTTGCAGTTCTGTTTTGACCTCCTTACTGATGTCAAATTTGGCTCCCTGATGGCTCGTTGGAAATATTTATGAGTATAATTTCAATAAATGTTTGTTTTTTTGTTGATCCAACTCCGATAGCCTAGTCAAAAAGCCAAAATCCAAACATTTCTCTATGTATAGCGCCACTTCAGCAGAAAAATAGGTGTACTTGCAGTGTTGTTTTGACCTCCTTCCTGATGTTGGATTTGGCTATGTGAAGGCTCGTTAGAAATCCCTTAAATTCGAGTTGTAATTTGACTCATCAAGAAAGTCATTTGGACACTCCAGCTGTGAGAAAAATAGATATTTCCAAGTTCACTCTAGCAATACAGAAATTCTTTGGTGACACCTGTATTTTTGACATTGCTCCCAAACCATGATACCTGTGTAAAACCTGAAGGAGGGTTTTCATATTGGCCCTATTATGGAAAAAAAACACTCTCACGTTTTCCAAATTCATCTATGTTTGGACATAAACATATTTTTGAGAAAAATAGGCCCTAGGTGTGGCAAATGACTTGGCCCTTGGAATGAATTCTTGGAAAATGATGGGAGCATGATGTTTATGCGTTGATATGGCTTCATGATTGCTGATATTACCTACCATATGGATCTTCTTCTCCAATGCCTATTTTCCATAGAAAACCCTAGATTAGTTGGAAGAGGAAATTAGGGTTTGGTGTAAGGAAATTAGGACTGCCTTGTAGAGGGAGGGGAATGAAGGGGTTAAGGGTTGTCTAAATTCTTGGGGAAATTTTGGGAAATAGTGATGGATGTTAGGGAGTAGGGGAAAGTGGAATTTCAAGGATTTAGTGAGGGAAAAGGCTCCAAAAGGGAAAAACACAAGCCTAGTCTCAAAAAATGTCAAATTGTAGCAATAGGCTAGGTTTTGTAGAAAAATGATGAGTTTGAGGGATAGGAGTGATGGGAAGTGTTTATGAAGGTATATTAAAGATAGCAGTAGGTGTAAGAGCATCGAGATACAAGCCTTGTCGATGTTTTAACCATGGGGGTCATTAAACCAAGAAAATTTCCCTCAAAAGCCCTAGTTTTCCTGTCTCCCTTGTTGCAAGATGCCATCATTGAGAAGCAGACCTCTTACCTTACCAATTTCTTCTGCTGGTTGGCCTCTTATTACTTTTGCAAAGTGTAAAGATATCCCATTACCTTATGTGCAAAATTTGAAGCTGAATGGTAGTCCTTTTGGAGATGATGACCTTGAAATACATGAAACCCTAATTGACCTAGTGGGGATTCTTTGACCTCTCTTTGACTGAAAATTGGTTTGGAATCTTCAAGTGTAAAAACAGAGTATTGAAAAAGTGGTGTATTGAAGATCCAAAATCCAATGTACTTGATTTACCTAAAGAGTCTACAGAGATAGTTTAGGAACCATCAATGCTTGAGGGACTTGGGGATCATGGGCATGAGTTAAGCTTGTAGGAAACCCTAGGTGGCAAATGGAGTTATGGGAAAGGAAAAAACAGAGTGGTGAGGTTATAGGTGGGAAAAATAGGATGTAGATGAGTGTCATAAGCCCATGAGGGTTTTTTAAGAAGTGGTAGGTTGACCATGGAATGAAAAAATAGTAGAATAGTTAAATTGCTCTAAGGATAATGAAGGCAATGAGATTCCTAAAACTCACGATATTCAGGAATTTTATTTTTAGAAATATAGAACCAATCTATAGTAATCTACAGATAATAAAAATTATGGATGAATAACAGCGGCTCCACTTGGGGAGGGTAGCTCCTTTTCGGGAGGTGTCTAGAACCTCAAAGTTCAGATCTTTGAGCTTTGAAGACCAGTGCCTTACTTGCACTTTGCAGATCTTTCTTTCTTCATTTGCAGATGTTTTTTGAAGCTATGATATCACAATCTGAAAAGACATGTTTGCTTCAACCTCTTTCCTACCTACCCATCTTACTTGGCCTAACATTTTTTTCTTCACTTGGGTGCACTTGGATTTGAAAACCCTCACATTTTTCTTTTTGAAAACACAAATCAAACTATCTAATTGTACCCTTATTTCTTCCAAGAGTTCAGATTAGGCTAATGAACTCTCTTATTATCTACCTAGTCTAATCATTTGTCAAGATTAAGCTGTTTGAAAAAATTCATTCTCTAAGCTATAAACATGAAAGTGAAAGCATGGTTTAAATCGGGATTAGGCAATCTGACTTACCATGAGTTGTGGCATAAGAACAAGCTACACACAAACATTATTTTGCATAAAAGTAAAATAGAAAGATAAGGGATGTGATCTATCATTTGTTATGCATCCTCATCTTCCTCTTTGGTTCTGTTTTGAGCATGTGGAACTAGTATATTTCATTCCCTAATCTATCCCTTTTTTACAAGTCAAGTTTGAATGATTTGACAAGCTCTCTTTCACTAAATTATCAGCAATAAATTGAAAACATGTTCAGCCATGATTAGGCTAGATGACTAAACAAGAATTTTTGGCACAAGTAGTGGAATTTAGGCTTGCACACTTTCAACATCATTATTTTTTTGGGTATGGGGCTATACCACTTTTCAAATCTGCCCTCTTTTTCTACCTTTCTTTGTTTTTGTATTTTTTCATTTTTTCCAAACAACCTAGAATTCAAAAGATGCTCACAAGGCTGAGCTTATTTTTCTTACTTATCTATCTATCCTAATCTAACCTATACATAATATACATTCATTTGGTGAAATCTCTTTTCCAACACAACCAATCAAGAAGATGATTCCATGAGGGATTTTTTTTCAGCTCTTTGAGAGTGCTGTAGAAATAAAAAGGCCACTTCCACCTTACTTGTTTTCGAATAGCAGTGCCTAAAATTTTTCTCACACTTTGCAATAGATTGTTCATGGCAGAACAAAATTCTCCTTCAGATTTATCAAGGAAAACAACAAATGGATCTTGGAATAATACCTGATCTAGAGGATTTGAGATATAAGCTTCATTCAGGACTACTCCTTATTCCACTTGGCTATGCTTGGGACTCTTTTGGGAAAGAAACTCCACCTCTTCCTCATGATCATATGAACTGGTAGTTTCATCATATGTGGCAATGATATTCTCTAACAAACCTGATGTGCTTCGATAGAGTGGGCTGAAATCTGTGTGAAGGCCACCATATTGATGAGCAGGAGCACTCTTTGGCAAAAGATATTCTTGAGAAAGAAGTGCAACAACTTTCTTGTGATCATCAATTTCCATGCCTTCATCTGCAATTTGTAATCCAAAGGAACTTGGTGACTGCTTATCTGGAGCTAAGGAAAGTTCTATGTCATAAATGATTTCCTCAAACATTTCAGGAGAAGGCTTCTTATTTACAACTGGTTCAAGAAACTCATTAGCTTTCCCAACCTCATAATCAAAACTGACAGACTGCTGATTTCCAATCACATGAAAACTATTTCTGATGGACTGAAGTGAAGTAGAGAAAAGAGTCAGAGACTCTTCACTTACTTCTAAACTTTCAATGATTTCCTCATTAGTGTCATAGGTGACCTGTCTTAGCTAATTACTGCTTTCGATCTGATGATAGTGAACTTCATCCCACAAATCAACTGATGATGGCTCTACAAGGTTAGCTTATATTTGTAGAACATCATCATCATCATCAGATTTATCAAAATTTGGAGAATCATCAACATAAATAATTTCACCAATAAAACATATTGGGTTACCAGTTTGTTCTTCTTTGAACTAATCTACAAGTTTACTTTCTGATTTATGGTAGATGGCATTAGTAGGAGGAGGAACATAAATGTTTTTTTCACATGAAGGTTTAGAGGTTGGCTATGTGTTTATCATCTGATTTATTTCCTCTTCAGTTAAAGGAGGAGGCATTTTTCTCTTCCTCTGGATAATACTACAATAGTTCTCTTTCTCTTGTGAAGGATGATTTTGAGGCTGAATGTCTTCTTGAGCCTCACCTAGAAGAGATGGTGAACCATCACTTGTGCCTTCAGAGATATCCTGTGGGTTTTCCTCTATTTCTTGATTGGGTTCTTCCTCAACTAACTCCTCTAGGCTGTCATGATAGCTACCTTGAGAATGAAATGCATGGAGTTCTTCTAATAAATCTTCAAGATGCCAATTTCCTAAATCTATATTAATGTTCACAAGGTATTGTATAAGGTCTTTAGATTGATCACAACAATTTTCAGCTAATGATAGAGATGGACAATACCCTATATAGTGTTTATAAAATACCTTATGGAAATCCTTCAAAGTAAACAAGATTCCAGGTTCTAGCCATTCATACCAATTTCTTGCCTTACCTTCTAATCTTACCATAAACATTTTCATGAGGCAGGCTTCGTGCCATTCAACTTTTAACCTCCATATGTGTATATGAAATTTGATGAGATGTAACAAAGGGTCATCAAATTTTTCATCTCGAAAGATAGGTAGGTTTTTCATCCAATTTATTTCAGGCATTTTGTGTGGGAATCCAGGGATATGATCTCTACTCATTGGAGCATATCTCCTTTGTATCCTTGGATCCATGTTGTAAATCAGAAAGGGTTACTGAATCTTTTCAACCAGTCTAGAGTTCTCCACCAGTGGAGTCTTTTGGTCTATTGAGGGTTGTGGATTTGCCAGGTGGAGGATTTGAACTTTGTTGTCCACCATCAGCATGATTAGGATTTCTCAATGCATTCCCAGGGGAGTGTATTAGGACTAATGAAGTAATAGGCCTACTGGAGGCCAGTGGAGTTGCCAGGTGGATGTTTTTAGTTGTTTTGAAGTTAAGTGTCTATGGTCCACCACCAATACTGACAAAAGCCAATCTAGAAATGTTTTGGGGTTTTATGAGTTTCTATATGCAGCCCTTAAGGTGTGTAAGAGTGTCCTATAGCCGAGTCATCATTTTTCTAGGATGGTGGAAAAGATAGATTCTACTCTTAGGCTATCAGTTAATTTCTCTATGATTTGACGAAGGTTTCTAAAGTCCTAAGGGATACTTAGTTTGTCACTGACATCATAGGTTGCATCATGATCACCATTGTGTTAGTGATAGTGATGAAGTAGCTATAAATCATAGGATACTATTTGATGAAGGGATTCTGTAGTCCTAAGGGGTATTTAGATTATTATGAACTCAGAAGGTCCCACCGTGATTGCCATTATGTTAGTGTCCCGTGATTTGGCAGATTGGTAAACCAAATGACAGGATAACATCAAACCAGTCTTTGGAGTCCTAGGACCTAGCCTTCTTGGATTTAGAGAGGGATATCTCTATTATGTGAAGGATGTGAACTTGTTTGCTTTGGATGATTGATTTTAGGCTAGTTGTTAGGTGTAGGTTTGTTTGTTTGTTTTGGATTGGGGTAAGATGATCAAGTAGGATAGGTGGAGTGAGAGGTTATCAAATCAATTGGGCAATGGAGTCTATGAAGTTATTAATATCTTGGTAGCGAATCGGGGTACATCATAGGGCAAATCTAGTGTACTTAATGGATCTTTTAAGTTTATGTGTGAGGTGAAATGGACAATAAGTTTGGGAACCAAGGTAGGGAAAAGGGCAGTTAAGAAGCCTTTGTCAAATACCTATGAACAGGGAGGTATTTAACATTGATGAGCAAAAGATACTAATCATGAGATAGGGCGCACAATTTACTCAGTGACAATACTTTTAAGCAAATAAACATTCAAGATAAACAATCCAGTAAAACACGAAAGCAAGACAACTTATCTAACTTCAATGATTCAAATTTCAAGATTTGAAAACATATAAGAGAAAAAGAGCATCAATAAATGAAGAGGGAATGCCTAAACATCATTCATTAAACTATAAAGAACCTCGAGGCAAACTAATAAGCATATTCATAGGGCAAGATCGAAACAAGATCTCTTTGACTTAACCTAACAATCAATAAATCAAAGAGAGATTTCAAGACATAGTTTAGATAGCTTTAAACAAGCAGGGCTTACCATGAATCATGTTTATAAACTAGCATATTAATCCAACAGTGAAATAGACAAGCTTAGGTGGGCCTAAGGAGTAATGAAGAATTCTTTAAGCTAACCCAACAGAAGAAAACATGAAAACAATAGCTAATAGGAGGACTGAGGTGCCTCCAACAACATTTCTCATCCTAAACTCTTATGAGCTATTGCAAAATAGAAAGATGGACATATGGAAAACAAGAAAAAACATGAACATATGAGAGATACATTACCGTTAACTAAACTCAGGGATCTTGTAAGCAAGCCTTCATCACTGTCAATCAAGGAAATCCATCCATAAGCTCCACAACACTAAATTGTTCTTAAACTTTCAAAAACCATGTATTTCTCTTAAACACATCAAGTTCCCCACTCTTTAAAATGAATCCTCATGCCTTATATAGCAAGCAAGGAACATGAGATCCAACTAGAGCATCTAGAAGCCTATTGGCGAACAATAAATATCCTAAGTTGTGCTTGGGGCCTTGCAAGGCCCAAGGCACAAAAATATCTAATAAATATCTTTTCCGGCCCAAAATAGAAATTATGTTGAATTTTAGGCCCTGATAAGCATGTGAAATTTTTCCAAACACAAATTTTTCCAAGTCATCTACAGGAGCATAGCGCACTGTGTCAAACATTGAAATTATGCCAGGAATGCAGCGCAGAAACAGGCCTTTTTGCTGCAGTGTTTTGGAGGCCTTCCCGACACCGGATTTGGCTCTGTGATGGCTCGTTGGAAAGCCCGATGAGTATAATTTCTAGAAATGCTTGAGTTGTGCTGAGTGGATTAAATTTACTTATCCAAAAATCAAATCTCCCAAAATTTCTCTGTGCGCAGTGCCCGGTGTGAAAATGAGGCAGAAAGGTCAAATTATTGATTTTTTGACCTTTTGAGGGGGTAAAAATGCTCCAAATGATCTGAAAAATGGTGAGTAGACTATTGGTGATGTGAAAAACCAAAAAATGCAAACTTTGAGAGCTGAGTATGCACCAATTTTGTGCATAGCGCCTAGGGTGCTGCGCTCCAAGGGGTCAAAACTTGGAAAAACAAAAAGTTGTCCAACTTGCCTCAAAATTTGTGCGCAACGCCATTTTGCAGAGGGAATTTGGAGTCCTTCCTAGTGTCAGAATTGGGCCTGTGATGGCTCGTTGGATAGCCTGATGAGTCTAATTTCCAGAAATTCTTGTTTTTTCTTGATCCAGCTCCTATAGCTTAGCCAAAAATCCAAAATCCTAACATTTCTCTGTGCGTAGCGCCACTTCAGAAGAAAAATAGGGTGTTTTGCAACCAAGCTTTGGACCACTTCTTGATGTCAGATTTGGCTCCGTGATGGCACGTTGGAAATCCTGATGAGTATAATTTCCAGAAATTCTTGCTTTTTCTTGATCCTGTTCCCGTAGCTTAGTCAAAAATCCAAAATCCCAACATTGCTCTGTGTGTAGCACCACTTCAGCAGAAAAATAGGTGTACTTTTAGTCATGTTTTGACCTCCTTCTCGATGTCAGATTTGGCTCCGTGATAGCTCATTGGAAAGCCTGATGAGCCTACTTTCCAGAAATGCTTGTTTTTTCTTGATACAGCTCCGGTAGCTTATCCAAAAATCCAAAATCCCAACATTTCTTTGTGCATAGTGCCACTTCAGCAGAAAAATAGGTGTACTTGCAGTGTTGTTTTGACCTCCTTCCTGATGTCGAATTTGTATTTGTGATGACTCGTGGGAAAGCCCTCCAAGTATAGTGGTCACTTGACTCATCAAGAAAGTCATTTGAACACTCCAACTGTGAGAAAAACTGGTTTTTCCAAGGTCACTCCAGCAGTGAAAAAATTCTCCGGTGACACCTGTATTTTTGACATTGCTCCCAAACCATGATACCTGTGTAAAAACGGAAATATTTTTCTTCTTGGCCCTATGATGGACAAAAAACTCTCTCACTTTTTCCAAATTCATCTTTGTTTGGCTAGAAACATATTTTTGAGAAACACTGGTCCTAGGTGTCGCAAATTACTTGGCCCTTGGAATGAATTCTTGGAAAATGACGGGGGCATGATGTTTATGTGTTGGTTTCGCTTCATGATTTCTGATATGACCTACCATATGGGTCAATATTGATGACTAACACATTTTCCATCACAGTCTGCAAGTATCCAACTTATGACAAAGAAATGAATTCCATTGTGTAGGCTTGTTGAAAATGGAAGCATTAAATTTTGGGGAAGAAAACAATCATCCACACAAAACGCCGACCCCTGCAGTTCATACAGACACAAGGGAAGTTGCAGAATGATTGACATCATAAGTAGTCCACATATATGCAACAATTTAATTTGAACATCAAGTACTAGAAGGGTAGCACCAAAAATGTTGTAGACTACCTTAGCAGACCACCAATTGTAGCGCTAACCACCGTTCTCAACTCTTGTGGGAACGAGACTTCTCATTGGCCTCTTCTCTACAAGAGTGATCCAGAATTCGGTCACACATACAAGGCACTCTTGGGGGGTACAAAAGTTCTGAAATTTCACCTCCAAGATGCACTGTTATGTCACTTGGGACACATTTGTGTTCCTTCAAGGAGTCGCTAGGAATTTTTGGGTCAAGAAAATAGTGGCAGTACTGCAGAAGTATTCTATTGGTTGAAATTTAGACAGGATTTCGGGAAGTACATCAAATCCTACACTGCTTGCGCCATTGCCAAACCGACCATAAAGAAGCAAGGCCTCTATACTTCGCTACCTACCCCTAGTCGACCTTGGGAATCTATATCCATGGATTACATGTCGGGCCTTCCTTCTACTAAGTATGGAAGCGACCGTGTTTTCGTGGTCGTCGACAGATTCTCGAAGATGGCCATTATGACAGCTTGCAAGAAGAATATCACATTAGAAGCCACTGCTAAAATATTCTTTGAACGAGTGTGGGTGCACTTTGGGATCCCACAGTCTATCCTCTCAGATCGAGAAAATAGGTTCCTAAGCACATTTTTGTCCAGCCTCTTGTCAATGTTGGACACCAAGCTCACCAAGTCCACATCTTTCGATCCCCAAATGGATGGCCAGATAAAGGTTCTCAACATGAAGATTGTACACATTCTGCGCATGTACAATTCAAAGAATCCATGCACATGGGATGAGATAATCCCCTATGTACAACACAGTTGTAACCGGGCTCTCCATAGCTCAACCAACCACAACCCCTTTTAGGTGGGCTTGGGATTCCAGCCACTATTTCCCATTGACGTAGGCATGCCATTTGCGGCTACTCAGGCCGATTCTGCTCATGTCCAGGTTGAAGCTAACAAAGCAAAAAACTTCATTGAGTGCATTCAGAACATCCTCCAACAGGTTCGTGACATATTGGATAGAGCCAATGCTAAGTACAAGAAACGACATGATCAACGAAGGGTGCCACACAACTTCTAGGTGGGCAAAAAAGTCTAGCTAGATTTGTAGAAGGAGTGCCTCACTGGACCCCACCGCAAGATTTTCCCACTCCAATATGGGTCGTACACCATCACCAAGGTTGGAGGGAACAATGCCTTCGAGCTCAGTATTCCACCATTCCTTGGTCTACACCCAATATTCAATGTGGATAGCCTTCGTCCCTTATAATATTCCTAATTTAGCATGCAGCTAATTGGAATATTGATTTTTTGTCTTTTACACCTATGAGTTGAATAAATGGGTAAGGAGGCCCATGCATAATAAAAATATGAATAAAATCCCTCATAGTGTGAAAAGGGATCAACATAGGAGCTGGATTTCACACTCTCATGTGTGAACAGGGACATTTTCATGTGGACAAGGTCAAGTTTGAACAAGTCAACAGCGCTGGGATAAGAGGTGGAGATCATCTTGTGAGACAATGCAAAGATAGTGGGAGGAAGATTCCTTGGTGGAGGAAACCATAATGAGTGGGACCCAAGGTGATAGGGCTTCCATTTATATAAAAGGAGGGCAAGGCAGCCATAGAAAGACATCTTATGTTATTGATTTGATTTGTGTATGGTATGTTTAGACTTTGCATTCTCTTGTTGTTTAGTAGGGTTGCTGTGCTGCTTAGCACCGGGTGTTCCTGAGCGGGAATCCCATGTCCTTTCTTGAGAGGCCTCTTGAAGGAGCTTGTACTTCATTTCTCCACATCCAGGCTTGAGGCCAAGCATCCTCCTTCAGCTACAACATTATTTCTGTAGCAATATAACATTGTATTGCAGGATGTTGTAGTGGGGGTCCACAACACCACTTCCAGAGCTTATCTTTCAGAGGAGGAAGCCTTCTTTACTTTGGGAGATCAGCGAGGAAGCACTTGGAGCATATTTCAGATCTTGGCACTTGGAAAACACAATTTTCATCTCCTACAACGCAGTCCCTTCTCTTGACTGTGTTATTTTCAGTGTACATTTGCAGTAAGGGTTTGCAGGTTGATTGGAGGTAAGATCTTCGGTGATAGGATCAGCCTTTCACTTGAAAGATCCATTGGAGGAGGTATATTCAGCTTGTGTATCATCTTCATCCATCTCCATTTAGTTCTTGAGTTGCAGCTGCTATTCAGTCTTGGAATGCAACTCTGGCATTTTTGTATTCAGGGTGAAATCCCTTGGTTTTGGGCTAGTTCCTTGAGGAATGGGTCAATCCTTCTTCCGGAAAGCTAGAAAATTGGATTCCCATCTATTTCTTGTATCATTCAGCTATATGTATGAAAAGATACAGTAATACTACGTTATTTTAGAGTTGGATGTACAAATCTTCTCTTTTGTACTCATGCTTTCATGAAACCCTCGCCGGGTCATTTTTACAAGGTGTAAAAAGGACTAGATCCCTAATTTTCTCCATGATTTGAGTAAATAAACTCCCGATATGTTGTTTACATCATATTGTTGTAGAAACCTTTAGTAAATCACACAACCATGTGCTTTAGAAATTCTACATGGTGTAAGTCATGGGTTTTGGGTGTTTTTAAGCCATTTTGAGGCCAGGAGATCTGTTTAACTTGGGAAAAGGGATTTGTTTCTGTTCCCATTTTGTATTTAAGGGACATAATACATATTATAAGGGATCCAAGCATTATTTTCCCCCGTTATAACTTAATTTTCTGAAAATAACGTTTTTATGGCCAAACTTCTCCTGTGCGCAACGCCATTTTGCAGAGGGAATTTGGAGGCCTTCCTAGTGTCGGAATTGGGCCCATGATGGCTCGTTGGATAGCTTGATGAGTATAATTTCCATAAATTCTTATTTTTTCTTGATCCAGATCCTGTAGCTTAGTCAAAAATCCAAAATCCCAACATTTATTTGTGCGTAGCGCCACTTCATCAAAAAAATAGGGTGTTTTGCAACCAAGTTTTGGACCACTTCCTGATGTCGGATTTGGCTCTGTGATGGCTCGTTGGAAATAATTATGAGTCTAATTTCCATAAATTCTTTTTTTTTCTTGATCCAGCTCCTTTATCTTAGTAAAAAATCCAAAATCCCAACATTGCTTTGTGCGTAGCGCCACTTCCGCAGAAAAATAGGTGTACTTGCAGTCCTGTTTTGACCTCCTTCCCGATGTTGGATTTGGCTCCATGATGGCTCATTGGAAAGCCTGATGAGTCTAATTTCCATAAATTCTTGTTTTTTCTTGATCCATCACCTGTAGCCTATTCACAAATCCAAAATCCTAACATTGCACTGTGCGTAGTGCCACTTCATCAGAAAAATAGGTGTACTTGCAATGTTATTTGGACCTCCTTGCCGATGTCATATTTGTCTCCGCGATGGCTCGTTGTAAATCCATTCAAGTATAGTTTTCATTTTAAACATCAAGAAATTAATTTGGACACTCCATATATTAGAGAAACGAGTTTTCCCAAGGTCACTCTAGCAGTGCAGAAATTCTCCGGTGACACCTGTATTTTTGACATTGCTCCCAAACCATGATACCCGTGCAAAAAATTAATGAAATTTTTCTTCTTGGCCCTATGATGGACAAAAACCTCTCTCAATTTTTCCAAATTCATGTATGTTTGTCCAGAAACATATTTTTGAGAAAAACTGGCCCCTAGGTGTGGCAAATGACTTGGCCCTTCGAATGAATTCTTGGAAAATGACGGGGGCATGATGTTTTTGCGTTGGAATGGATTCATGATTGCTGATATGACCTACCATATGGATCTTCTACTCTGATGCCTCTTTTCCATAGAAAACCCTAGCTTAGTTGGAAGAGGAAATTAGGGTTTGGTGTAGGGAAATTAGGACTGCCTTGTAGAGGGAGGGGAATGAAGGGGTTAAGGGTTGTCTGAATTCTTGGGGAAATTTTGGGGAGTAGGGATGGATGTTAGGGAGTAGGGGAAAGTGTAATTTAAAGGATTTATTGAGGGGAAAGGGTTGAAAATGGAAAAACACAGGCTTAGTCTCGAAAAGTGTCAAATTGTAGCAATAGGCTAGGTTTTGTAGAAAAATGATGAGTTTGAGGGATAGGAGTGATGGGAAGTGTTTATGAAGGTATATTAAATATAGGAGGAGGTGTAATAGTATCAAGATACAATACTTGTAGATTTGTTAACCATGGGGGTCATGAAACCAAGAAAATTGCCCTAAAAAAACCCTAGTTTTACTGTCTCCCTTGTTGCAAGATGCCATCATTAAGTAGCAGATATCTTACCTTACCAATTTCTTCTGCTGGTTGGCATCTTATTACTTCTTCAAAGTGTCAAGATACCCCATTACCTTATGTGTAGACCTTGAAGCTGAATGGTAGTCCTTTTGGAGATGATGACCTTGAAATACATGAAACCCTAATTGACCTAGTGGGGATTCTTTGACCTCTCTTTGACTGAAAATTGGTTTGGAATATTCAAGTGTAAAAATAGAGTATTGGAAAAGTGGTGTAATAAAGATCCAAAATCCAATGTACTTGATTTATCTAAAGAGTCTACAGAGATAGTATAGGGACCATCAATGCTTGAGGGACTTGGGGATCATGGGCATGAGTTAAGCTTATAGGAAACCCTAGGTGGAAAATGGAGTTATGGGCAAGGAAAAAACAGAGTGATGAGGTTATCGGTGGGAAAATTAGGATTTAGATGAGTGGCATAAGCCCATGAGGGGTTTTTTAGAAGTGGTAGGTTGACCATGGAATGACAAAATAGTAGAATAGTGAAAAATTTCTATAAGGATAATGAAGGCAATGAGATTTCTAAAACTCACGATATTTAAGAATTTTGTTTTTAGAAATATAGAACCAATCTATAGTCATCTACAGATAGTAAAAATTATGGATGACTAACAAATTTTTTGTCACAGTCTGCAAGTATCCAACTTATGACAAAGAAATGAATTCCATTGTGTAGGCTTGTCGAAAATGGAAGCATTATATTTTGGGGAAGGAAACAATCATCCACATAGGCCACTGACCCCTGCAGTTCATACAGACACAAGGGAAGTTGCAGAATGATTGCCATCAAAAGTGGTCCACATATATGCAACAATTTCATTTGAACATGAAGTACAAGAAGGGTAGCACCAATAATGTTGCAGACTGCCTTAGCCGACCACCGATTGTGGTGCTAACCACCATTCTCAACTCTTGTGGGCACGAGACTTCTCATTGGCCGCTTCTCTACAAGAGTTATCCAGAATTCGGTCACACATAAAAGGCACTCTTGGGGGGTACACAAGTTCCGAAATTTCACCTCCAAGATGCACTGTTATGTCACCTGGGACACATTTGTGTTCCTTCAAGAAAGCGTGCCAAGATTATATGGAAAGCACACTACATTCGAGCTGCTGGGAATTTTGGGGTCAAGAAAACAGTGGCAGTACTATAGAAGTATTCAATTGGCCAACATTTCGATAGTATTTCAGGAAGTGCATCAAATCCTGCACTGCTTGCGCCATTGCCAAACCAACCATCAAGAAGCAAGGCCTATATACTTCGCTACCTACCCCTAGTCGACCTTGGGAATCCATATCCATGGATTACATGTCGGGCCTTCCTTCTACTAAGTATGGAAGTGACTGTGTTTTCGTGGTCATCGACAAATTATCGAAGATGGCCATTATGACAGCCTGCAAGAAGAATATCACAGTAGAAGCCACTGCTAAAATATTCTTTGAACGAGTGTGGGTGCACTTTGGGATCCCACAGTCTATCATCTGATATCGAGACAACAGGTTCCTAAGCATATTTTGTTCTAGCCTCTTGTCAATGCTAGACACCAAGCTCACCAAGTCCACATCTTTCGATCCCCAAACGGATGGCCAAACAAAGGTCGTCAACATGATGATTGTACACATTCTGTGCATGTAAAATTCAAAGCATCCATGCACATGGGATGAGATCCTCCCCTATGTACAACACAATTATAACCATGCTCTCCACAGCTCAATCGGCCACAACCCTTTTTAGGTGGGCTTGGGATTCTAGCCACTATGTCCCATTAACATAGGCATGCCATTTGCGGCTACTTAGGCCGATTTTGCTCATGTCCAGTCTAAAGTTGTCAAAGAAAACAACTTCCTTGAGTGCATTCAGCACATCCGCCAACAGTTTCATGACATATTGGACAGAGCTAATGCTAAGTACAAGCAATGACATGATCAACGTAGGGTGCCACACAACTTCTATGTGGGCAAAAAAGTTTGGCTACATTTGCAGAAGGAGTGCCTCACTGGACCCCACTGCAAGGTTTTCCCGCTCTGATATGGGTCGTAAACCATCACCAAGGTTGTAGGGAACAATGCCTTCGAGCTCAGTTTTCCACCATTCCTTGGTCTGCACCCAGTATTCAATGTGGACAGCCTTCATCCCTTATGATATTCCAAATTTAGTATGCAGCTAATTGGAATATTGATTTTTTGTCTTTTACACCTAAGAGTTGAATAAATGGGTAAGGAGGCCCATGCATAATTAAAATATGAATAAAATACCTCATAGTGTGAAAAGGGACCAACATAGGAGCTGGATTTCACACTCTCATGTGTGAACAGGGACATTTTCCTGTGGACAAGGTCAAGTTTGACCAAGTCAATAGTGCTGGGATAAGAGGTGGAGATTATCTTTTGAGACAATGCAGAGATAGTGGGAGGAAGATTCCTTGGTGGAGGAAACCCTAATGAGTGGGAACCAAGGTGAGAGGGCTTCCATTTGTATAAAAGGAGGGCAAGGCAGCCATAGCAAGACATCTTATGTTATTGATTTGATTTGTGTATGGTCCGTTTAGACTTTGCATTCTCTTACTGTTTAGCAGGGTTGTTGTGCTGCTTAGCACCGGGTGTTCTCGAGAGGGAATCCCATCTCCTTTCTTGAGAGGCCTCTTGAAGGATCTTGTACTTCATTTCTCCACATCTAGGCTTGAGGCCAAGCATCCTCCTTCAGCTACAACGTTATTTCTGCAACAGTATAACGTTGTGTTGTAGGGTGTTGCAGTGGGGGTCCACAACACCACTTCCAGAGCTTATCTTTCATAGGAGGAAGCCTTCTTTCCTTTGGGAGATTAGTGAGGAAGAACTTGGAGCATATTTCAGATCTTGGCACTTGGCAAACATAGTTTCCATCTCCTATAGCGCAGTCCCTTCTCTTGAATGCGTTATTTTCAGTGTACATTTGCAGTAAGGGTTTGCAGGTTGATTGAAGGTAAGATCTTCAGTGATAGGATAAACCTTTCACTTGATAGATACATTGGAGGAGGTATATTCAGCTTGTGAATCATCTTTATCCAGCTCCATTCAGTTCTTGAGATGCAGCTGCTATTCAGTCTTGGACCGCAACTCCGACATTTTTGTATTCAGGGTGAAACCCCTTGGTTTTGGGCTAGTTCCTTGAGGAAAGGGTCAATCCTTATTCTGGAAATATAGAAAAGGGTATTCCCATATATTTCTTGTATAATTCATCTATATGTATGAAAATATGTAGTAAGACCACATTATTTTAGAGTTGGATGTAGATATCTGCTCTTTTGTACTCATGCTTTCATGAAACCCTCACTGGGAGATCTGTTTAACTTAGAAAAAGGGATTTTTTTTGTTCCCATTTTGTATTTAAGGGCCATAATACATATTATAAGGGATCCAACCATTATCTTCCCCTATAATAACTTAATTTTCTAAAAATAACATTGTTATGGTCAATATTGCTGAATTTTCCCATTTGGGATATTACAGTGGTATCAGAGCTCAATCTTGGCTCAGCCTGTGGATCTCAGCCAATATGATATCAAGAAGAAAAGAAGAGGAAAGGATGAATATAAAGAAGGCCCAATTTTTTGGAGGAAGAAAGGAGGAGAAACTTCCAAAGTTTCAGTCTCAAACTTTGCAGAGCATTCATGAAGATCTCAAGAAGATGAGAAGGGAGATGTGTACAGAATCCCCAAGAGGGTTTGAATATGAATCAAAATATAGATTTTCCTATGATGAGTGTAAGCATGCAGCCACACACTATGATGGACAATGCAGTCACATGCTTAGATTTTCCATGAGAGAGATGGAAGAAGAAGGAATGGCTAGGAGGGGAACTCTTAGTGATTTTCTGCAAGAGTATGAATCTCAAACTCAGAAGTTTAGATATCATATCACTTTTCCGGAGTTTTGAAAGATCAAGGTGAAGAGAAGCAAGCATAATGATATGGGTAAATTTCTTCTATCCACTTTTGATGGTTCACCTACATGTTCAGCTAGAGCTTAGGCGGAGGAGCTAGACTTGTATTTGCAGCAACGCCAAATTTCTGAAAATGAAGCCATTAAAATTGCAGCATTGCATTTTGGAGGTAAGGCCTATGCATGGTGGATTTTTGAGTCTTTTTATTTGAAGAATGAAAAAACTTCTTCTTATGCTAGGTTCACTAAGACATTGGTGGAAATCTTTGATGGAAAAATTTCTGAAACATATGTGGTGGAGCTAAACAAACCTAAACAAACAAAAACCTTGCATGGGATGGAGGAAACCATAAACTCAACTCCACTTCAGAAGACCATGGAGGAGGCTGATATCTTGCATCATACCTTGCTAGAGGCAAGATCTCTATGTCATATTCTTGAACAAGAGGGTATGGAGATCCCTTTTGCAAAAGAGGATCCAATCATTGGGAGGTTGCCCATACACATTGATGAGGATGAGGGCAACAACGTTGTCATGTCTAGAGTTTATCTAGCACCTCATGCAGAGGAAGAGGGAGCTCTTGCTCCAACTAGAGGGATTATTGTATCATCGCAAGGAATTCCCCAGGATCTCACATATGGAGATCAAGGCACAACTCATGATCTACATGTGCCATTGATGATAGGGTGCAAAATTATGGAGATAAAAGGAGGAGATAGGGAGGATGACTATCATCATGTGATGAGGAGCACACACCCCTATCTATTTCAGAAGGTTGATGCACCTAAGAGGAAGACTGGATTGCGTAGTAAGGGCAAGGAAAAATATTTCCATTCATATATGCAGTCTACTCTTGATCTTGATGTCTCATTGCATGGAGGCATTTCACCGGGGAGACCACTAGCTCAACAAAGGAGGATGGATGCTTCACATTTTGAGGCACCACTCATTGATTTCAGAGGAGTGGAGACCTTGGGAGAGCTTGGTACAACATTGGGAGTCTTGGGTAGGCTCCAGGAGGAGAGAGGCATTCTCTCAACATTATCTTTTCCCACTCTCATTTCAGATTTTGCGCTGTGGCAAGAGTAGCATGGGAAGGATAGCAACCTTCCAACTTGCATCTTTAGCATGGGAGATGTCAAAGAAGAGGATTTCCATACAACAGATGTTATTCATGATAGTTCATCAACGCTTTCACTGTGGAGGATAGATCCATATTGGAATTCCCAGCTATTGGTGGAATATTCCAAGGATCTTTTCAATTGTATGATATTGGATGACTAGCTGCATGAGGAGGGATATTTAGTGAGAGATGGGGTCATCTACTATCATGGTAGGATCTTCTTATCTAGAGCTTCCAAGCTCAAGGAGAAGTTACTACAAGTAGCTCATGAGGATTTCCTTTTCAGCCTCACTTAATCTATGACAGCATACCACACCATCATGGAGGGGTACATTTGGGAAGGCTTTGAGGAGGAGATATATCAGCATATGAGGAGATGCATGGATCATGTAGAGATGGAGGAGATACATGAATCTTTGGAAGAGTTAACACAACCACCTCTTTTCTCTTTGAGGATGAGAGGAGACTCATCTATGAGCCACTCCATTTGCATGGGCAAGACATATGGTAAGGGTATTGGTTGTTTGCATAATGACTTGTATAATGTATATATGCATCCCTTAACCATCTATGTGTAGGACTTTTCTCAAAGGAGGATCATTATTCCTTCTATACTTCATGGTCTACTTGAGGCCATGAGTATTTTTTATGGCCACTCCCTAGGAGGACTTGGGGAGGATATTTTTCATGGAGAACATACTTACCTTGCACCATACATCATTCACTTTCTCCAAACACATGAGGAGAATGGGGCAGCAAGCAAGTGGTTGAGAAATCACACTTTTTGTCATTCTCTATTACAGTTGAGGGTCAAAATTCTTTGGTTACATATGAGGGACCATTTTCCTTCTCCCTTGCTACATATGGAAGTAAGTATGGTTCTCATTATAGTTCCCTATATTGTTGTTGTTCTTATTTTTATTGGGAGAATGATTAGGGGAGAGACACATTGGTGTGATGTGTCCTTTGGGGAAGAGGATTCCCATATTTTTTGCATTACATGTTCTAAAGGGAGAATGGGAGCTAATATGGCCACCACAGAAAAACACTTGTCTCTCTATGAGGTGGGCCATGAGATTGATTGAAGCACTTGGGCTATGATTCTCATGAATCATTGGGGGAAAATTTTCTATGAGTTTCCATGTCATGTTGTGCAACAACAGTTAGGAAAACTGCGCTGTGACCACTTGGGAAACTGTTGGTACCTTTCAGCTCTACATGAAACCTTCAATATTCCTCTCAATTGGGTGCCATATGATGGTGATTTCCTATTCATCATATATGGGATGATTTGGGCCAACATGATTCACAACGTTGGAGGGAAGGTCTTTAGAGATCCAATTTTATTCTTGCCACTTGGAGGCAACACTTTTGCAGCCCAAGAGTAGCAGATACTCTACACTTATCATAAGTGGAGAGGAGGACAACGTGGGGTAGGCTATTATGTCTACCATGATTAGATTTTTAGCCCACCTACATTGCATGAGCTCAAGGTGGAAGAGGATTTTCAGGAGTTGCCATGTTGGGAGGTAACTCATTTTGTATGGATGATTACTTGGGGATGGAGGATCCACATGGGAATGTTGTTTCCCAATAAATTTCATATCCCATACCTCAAGGGGACATCTAGACAACACCTTATTTCCTTCTTGAGTACTCTATTTGTTCATGATGATAGCTATCTAGCTAGCTTGCATGCTTGGGAGGGGAAATATGGAGATTCATTGATGAGACAACATCTCTTTCTTTGGAGAAGTTCATCATATGTGAATGCTACAATAGGAGGAGGGGAGACCTCTTAGTTCTATCCTTGTAGTTTCTTGAGGACAAGCAACATTTAGGAGGGGAGGACTGTAATATTCCAAATTTAGCATGCAACTAATTGGAATATTGATTTTTTGTCTTTTACACCTAGTAATTGAATAAATAGGTAAGGAGGCTCATGCATAATAAAAATATGAATAAAATACCTCATAGTGTGAAAAGGGATCAACATAGGAGCTGGATTTCACACTCTCATGTGTGAACAGGGACATTTGCATGTGGACAAGGTCAAGTTTGACCAAGTCAACAGCGCTGGGATAAGAGGTGGAGATCATCTTGTGAGACAACGCAAAGATAGTGGGAGGAGGATTCCTTGGTGGAGGAAACCCCAATGAGTGGGACCCAAGGTGAGAGGGCTTTTATTTGTATAAAATGAGGGCAAGGCAGCCATAGCAAGAGATCTTATGTTATTGATTTGATTTGTGTATATGGTCTATTTAGACTTTGCATTCTCTTACTGTTTAGCAGGGTTGCTGTGCTTCTTAGCACCGGGTGTTCTCGAGTGGGAATCCCATATCATTTCTTGAGAGGCCTCTTGAAGAAGCTTGTAATTAATTTCTCCACATCCAGGATTGAGGCCAAGCATCCTCCTTCAGCTACAACGTTATTTATGCAGCAGTATAACGTTGTGTTGCAGGGTGTTGCAGTGGGGGTCCACAACACCACTTCTAGAGCTTATCTTTTAGAGGAGGAAGCATTATTTCCTTTGGGAGATCAGTGAGGAAGAACTTGGAGCATATTTCAGATCTTGGCACTTGGCCAACTCAGTTTCGATATCATACAGCGTATTCCCTTCTCTTGACTGCGTTATTTTCAATGTACATTTACAGTAAGGGTTTGTAGGTTGATTGGAGGTAAGTTCTTCGCTGATAGGATCATCCTTTCACTTGAAAGATCCATTGGAGGAGGTATATTCAGCTTGTGCATAATATTCAAACATCTCCATTCATTTCTTGAGTTGCAGCTACTATTCAGTCTTGGACTGCAACTCCGACATTTTTGTATTCAGGGTGAAACCCCTTGGTTTTGGGCTAGTTCCTTAAGGAAAGGGTCAATCCTTCTTCCGGAAAGCTAGAAAAGGGGATTCCCATCTATTTCTTGTATCATTCAGCTACATGTATGAAAATATGCAGTAAGACTACTTTATTTTAGAGTTGGATGTACATATCTGCTCTTTTGTACTCATGCTTTCATGAAACCCTCACAAGGTCATCTTTACAATGTGTAAAAAGGGCTAGATCCCTAATTTTCTCCATGATTTGAGTAAATAAACTCCCGATATGTTGTTTACATCATATTGTTGTAGAAACCTTTAGTAAAGCATGAAAACATGTGCTTCATAAATTATGCATGGTGTAAGTCATGGGGTTTGCGTGTTTTAAGCCACTTTGAGGCCAGGAGATTTGTTTAACTTAGCAAAAGGGATTTTTTTCTGTTCCCATTTTGTATTTAAGGGAAATAATACATATTCTAAGGTATCCAACCATTATTTTCCCCTATTATAACTTAATTTTCTGAAAATAACGTTTTTTATGGTCAATATTGTTGAATTTTCCCATTTGGGATATTACATCCCTACTTCCCACCTCTACTGGACATGTCTGACATTACAGAACAACTCACACCAATAGAGGTAAAACCACACTGCATGGAACATGCCACCACATATTGTATCATGGACATGCAAATCAAGAACACTCGCCAACAGAAGATCCAAATGTATCAGGTTGTCAAAGTTGGCCAAATCCTGCACCAAGGCAAGTGGTTCACTAGGGACCAAGTTCAACAGAAGTTTCCTCATCTCATGGAGGAACTCAACACAATGGGGACCATTTATTCCTAAGAGGGGAGGAATGATCTAGGTGGATATTGGTAGCCACCTACCTATTCCATTAGGGGCCCCACCATTGTCACTTGCAGTTTTTCAGTTTCGGCATAACTTACTATTTTTCGCAGTTTTTCGGGTCCAGAACTTCCGGAGCCGTTTTGAGGCACTAACGACGTTTTTTGAGCATCGCTTGTCCATCGAAAAGGATTTCGATGATTTTTCTCTAGAATCTATATTTGCGGTCGGTAGTTGTAGTCCTCAGATAGATATTTCTAACGATATATCATGTGCGTCAAAAAAATATAGTATGCCAAAGTTACAACCCCAGGAAATTGATGTACCAATTTACCCCAACGGGGCGCATAGTCTGGCGTTTCATCTCCTAGGGTTAAGTTTTTGGATATTTATGTTTTTTCATTGTTTCTCAATAATATATAGGCCTTCGAGCCTCATTGTAACACAGAGTTCAGAGGACTGTAACTGCCATGTCTCTTCTCAGAGATAAGCTACCAGTGCCCTAGCTAGTTTATTTCCATTATGTCTGTAAGAAAATTTCAGTTCTTTGATATTAATGAAATGAAGTGTTATTTCCACTGCATATTTGTATTTATGGTTATATGTGTATTCTATTGCATTCATACATAAATCCAGATCAGTGGTATCAGAGCGGTCTACTTTTTCTCAATCCTTCTTTGCATGTCCCCTACGAGGTTGAGGTATAAGGAGTTAGGGCTCGATTTGGTTGAACCTTTGCAAGATTAGCCTCACAAACCCCGACAACCGCCCATGGGGGATGAAAAGAAAGAATAGGGAGCATGAGATCCTATCAAAATATTTATCGAGGAGGACCTCAAAAAACAAAGTAACGCAATGATGGATAACTTTTCCTAGATCCTTCAATGACTGCCCACCGGCGGCGCATCTGCATCCAACAACCACTCTGGAGGCGTGACTCCCTTTAAGGTATAAGTAAACTTTGAAATTCCCATATTTGAGGGTCAAATAGATGCAGATGTCATAGATATATGGTTGAATCTATTAGAATGATATTTCTTGGTTCATGAATTTTCCGACTGGGAGAAGATTATTTTTTCACTCCTCAAAGCTACCCCACATGTCATGGACTAGTGGGAAACCTACTGTGAGAAAAAGGATGAGACAAAACCCTCTTTGTTCTCATCCATACCCACTTGGAATTCTTTTCGAGACGCCAGCAAGGAAAAATACTATCTCGTGGCAAGATATGAGGACAAGTACATACAATGGACCACACTACGGCAACAAAGGGATCAAGATGTGCATGAGCTGATGAATTTGTTCCATACCTTGCGTACAAAGTTGGGTATCAAAGATTCAGAGAAAAATTTGGTGCTAAAGTATCGCAGTTGTTTGCATAGATATATTCAAGAGGAAATGGAGTTCCTTGACATCTCCTTGCTTGGTATGGCATACCAGTATGCTGCCAAGATTGAGCATAAATTCAAATAGAAGAAGAGAGACTTTGAATCTGCAAATCAAACGTAAGGGAAAGGTGCCCCCAAACCGTAGAACAAAGGACAAAGCCAAGACATGGCGGCCCAAGAAAACCTGTCAAGGCCACAAGAAAATAACAACATCGTGAAGCCAAAGAAGGACACGGGAAAGTGGTGTGAGTTCCATAAGAGCTGCACTCACAACACAAGTGAGTGTTGGGCCAAGAAATCACTGGTGGCCGAGATGAGGGCTTCTGAATCAAATGCACGCTCCGAATCTGAAGTAGAACTTGACAAGGGGAATGAAAAAGGGAAACAAATTATTGATGCAGAGCCCAACACCACTGTTGCCATTGTGAAGATCCATAAGGAGGAACTGGAAGATCTAGAGGAGGAGGAGCGTCTCTTCCACTCCCAAATGTGGGTAAAGGGTTCCATGCTATAGTTCATTATTGACAATGGGAGCCAAAATAACCTCATTTCAGCAGACGTCGTGAAGTGGTTGGGCTTTCCGACCACAGCTCAGCCACAACCATACACCATCGGGTGGCTTCACCAAGGACAAGATCTCTGCGTCAGCCAATAGTGTCGCCTTCCCTACAATATCAAGCCCTTCACAGATGAGGTATTATGTGACATTGATCCTCTTGATGTTTATGTTGTATTATTAGGCCAACCATAATTGTGGAAGCGATATGTTGTGTATGAGTTCCAGCCTCATGTTGTTATTGTTACTTTGGGAAATAAGTTGTACAGAATACCATACGTACCACTGCTTTCTGCTATCTCTTTGGTTTCTGCAAAACAATTTAGTAAGCTCATTTCCAAAACCAAGAATTTTTTTTCCTGATGATCCGCCCCCAGGGCAAGAAGAAGATTATGGCCACGACCTCTAGACAGGGATCCTCTGCATGACAACAACAAATGGACAAGCATTTGGAGGAGTATGGGGACATCTTCACCTCACCCACAGGGGTGCCGCTGCACTATCAGGTCAAGCACCCCATTGATCTGACCCTAAGCATGCCACTACCCAATGGACCTATCTATCGACACTCTATTCTAGAGAACGATGAAATTAAGAGGCTATTCAGGAGCTGTTGAAGAAATGTCACATCTGACTGAGTTCATCATGCTGTGGGAGCCCGATCATGTTGGTACAAAATAAGGATGGGACTTGGAGACTCTGTATTGACTATCGAGCACTGAACAAGATTACTGTCCAGAATAGGTACCTGATCCCATGGATTGATGACCTTCTGGACCAACTCAAAGGGGTGAAATATTTCAGCAAGATCGACTTGAAGTCTGGGTATCACCAGGTACCAATCGAACCCTCTGATGTGTGGAAGACTGCCTTCAAATCCAAGGAGGGGCTTTTCGAATGACTGTCTAGAAATTATACAAGATGCATATATATTACTGGACTCCCCTGATCTAAAAAATTAATATTATGTTAAATACAAAATCCTTCCACTTAATTGTTTGCGGAAATTAAATCGCCAATTGCAAACACATATGAAGCAAATCAATCGCACATAAACACAATTGTTTAACGAGAAATATTAAAGCTAAAAACCCCAACTATCATATATTATGTATATCAATGGAACATGTAAAAATCTCATACAAAGCTTATTACATCAAGCTCTCAGTACAATAAAAAATTGTCACACATTGTCATGCAAAAATTTGTATATCTATGCACCAATTTCTTGCCTCCTGACAGCCTGCCTCCACTGCGCAATCCTTATTGAAGAAGAGCCCTGAACCAATTCGATCTTGCCTTGCCTTGACTGCAAAATCATCATTAGCAACTCCAATGTGTGTTAGATGCATTGAATGCATCACTATAGTCACAACAGATAGTCCATTTCACCCTTTCACCTATCTCTCCAATGGGTCTCCACTGGAACTGACATGCAAGTAGTTAACTATTGTATTTGTTCAGTTTCAAGTGGTCTCTAGTTGTGAATTAATTAAATAATAAATTCACTAAACTCTCACTAGTGTATCTTCAGTTAGAACTAGATACAACTAGCAAGACTGAGTTTAAATCACTTAACTGAGTTAAACTACCAAACCAAGAACCAATAGCAATCAACGAACCATCCCCCTCCAACAAATCAGTTGTCAAGGGTTGATTTGAACAACTCTGTCACAACTGGCCACTATCATTTATAACTGAGTCCTCCATGCATGAGTCACCAACCACTCTAGGAAATGCATAATTCCTTCAACCCACTGATTTTCCAAATTTGTTCACTAAAATAAAGTGCTCCAAGAGAATAAGTTGATATTTATTGTTGGATTATTATTAAGGGCTAATAATAATTGACATGCATCTATTTTTATATTAGCGATATATAAATAGACTTCGCCCAATATTCTAAAAATAGAAATTTATCCAAAGATAGAATTTTCTTAACCATATAGAATCAACATCCTGCTAACTTTAGAATATGCTCACCATTCTAAAAATAGACATACACCTAAAAATAGCCTGCGGGCCCCACTTAGTGAAGGTGCTTAATTTTCACTAAGCTCATAATTTTTTTGAATCTCAACAGGCTGGTCATGCCTTTCAGGTTGAAGAATTCTCTTGCAACCTTCATGAAGTTTATAGACGACATCTTGCGGCCATTCACCATTCATTTGTAGTGGTGTACTTGGATGACATGCTGATCTTCAGCCAGACTTTGGAAGAGCACTTCCACCACATCTGACAAGTCCTCCAAACACTGCAGCAACACAAGTTGTATGCCAATTTGGAGAAGTGCAATTTTGGCATGACCCAGGTTCAATATCTGGGATACATTATTGATGAGAGGGGGGTGCATGTGGATCCAACCAAGATCCAAGTCATTTGGGATTGGCCAGCCCCAACCACTCTAGCAGAGCTTCGCAGATTTCTGGGTCTTGCTAATTTCTACCACAGGTTCGTGTTTGGATTCTCTCATATCACTTCGCCCTTGAGTCAAGTCACCAAGGGAGGAGCGAAAGAAAAATTATTTTTGTCAAAGTATCAACATAAGGAGTTCGTAAAATTGAAACATCACCTTTGTTCTGCTTCAGTGCTCACATTACCAGATTTACAAAAACCATTTGAGATCGAGATGGATGCCTCTAACTATGCTATTGGGGTAGTTCTTACTCAACGGGGACATCTAATGGCATATCACAGTGAGACATTGTTTGACATAGTCTGCAAGTATCCAAATTATGACAAAGAAATGTATTCCATTATGCAGGCTTGTCGACAATGGAAGCATTACATTTTGGGGAAGGAAACAATCATCCACACAGACACCAACCCTTGCAGTTCATATAGGCACAAGGGAAGTTGCAGAACGATCGCCATCAGAAGTGGTCCACATATCTACAACAGTTTCATTTTAACATCAAGTACAAGAAGGGTAGCACCAATAATGTTGCAGACTTCCTCAACCAACCACCGATTGTGGCTCTAACCACCATTCTCGACTCTTGTGGGCACAAGACTTCTGATTGGAAGCTTCTCTACAAGAGCGATCTAGAATTTGGTCACACTTACAAGGCACTCTTGGGGGGTACACAAGTTCGAAATTTTCACCTCCAAGATGCGTTGTTATGTCACCCGGGACACCTTTGTGTTCCTTCAAGCAAGCATGCCAAGATGATATGGGAAGCACACTACAATCAAGTCACTAGGCATTCTGGGGTAGAGAAAATAGTGGCAGTACTGAAGAAGTATTTCTATTAGCCAAACCTTCGACAGGATGTCAGGAAGTACATCAGATCCTGCACTTCTTGCACCATTTCCAAATCGACCATCAAGAAGCAAGACCTATATACTCCGCTACCTACCCCTAGTTGACATTGGGAATCCATCTCCATGGATTACATGTCAGATCTTCCTTCTACTAAGTATGGAAATGACTGTGTTTTCATGGTCGTTGACATATTCTCGAATATGGCCATTATGGCGGCTTACAAGAAGAATATCACAGCAAAAGTCACTACGAAACTCTTCTTTGAACGAGTGTGGGTGCACTTCGGGATCTCACATTTTATCATCTCAGATCGAAATAGCAGGTTCCTCAACACATTTTGGTCTAGCCTTTGGTCAATGCTGAACACCAAGCTCACCAAGTCCACAGCTTTCCATCCGCAAACAGATGGCCAAACAAAGGTCGTCAACATGATGATTGTGCACATTTTGGGCATGTACAATTCAAATCATCCACACACATGGGATGAGATCCTCCCCTATGTACAACACAGTTATAACTGGGCTCTCCACAACTCAACCGGCTACAAACCCTTTCAGGTGGGCTTGGGATTCCAGCCACTATGTCCCATTGACGTAGCCATGCCATTTGCGGCTACTCAGGAGGATTCGGCTCATGTTCAGTCTGAAGCTGACAAAGTGAAAAAATTCATCAAGCACATTCAACACATATGCCAACAAGTTCATGACATATTGGACAGAGCCAATGCTAAGTCTAAGCAATGACATGATCAACATCGAGTGCCACACAACTTCTAGGTGGGTGACAAAGTCTGGCTTCATTTGCATAAGGAGCGCCTCACTGGACCCCTTCGCAAGCTTCGCCTACTCCGATATGGGCTGTTGTCACTCTAGTAATTCTTTAAGTTGTGAGATTTTGATTTAAAGTTGAAAGAACACTAGAGGTAACCACAGAACAAATTTTAAACTCTAAGATCTAGCCTTCTTAGAGTTCAAAGAGGGTTCTCTCTATAAAATTTAACTTTGTTTTGATTTATAAAATATTAGGCTAGTTATGATTGTGCAATTTGGTTTTGGTTTGTTTGATTTGGTGGGAAAAATCACTTAATGAGATGGATAGTGGGAAATATGTTTGTCCATTGGGCTAAGGAATCAAAAGTCAAGAAAACAGAACTGGGATCAAGGTAAAAAAGTCAAATGTTTTTAGGGCAAGATAGATAAGCCTTTGAAGATCTTGGAAGGTTGTTTGGTGAGGTGATTTGATCAGGATAAAGAGCAATGAAGGGTTCTTTGATCCGGAAAAAGGAAGTAGTAGGTAGCGGTCAAACGAAAGAGGGATCAATTAAGGGTTCCCTACTCTAGAAATCAGTAGAAAACATAGAAATGATAAACAGTAAAGACAGGGTGCTTTTAAAAAATCCTAAAATAATACTTCTGAATTATCATTCAAATTTGGAATACATATATGGATGCATGAAACAAAGAAGATAAACAATGACAAGTAGAAAATACTTCACTTCAATAGCTCATCACATGAATCCTGAAATATGATGCTAATTGATTAGATCCAGTGTGCTACGTGAAATTTGAAACACAATAAGCTTTCAAGTACAACAAAAATGACTATAGAAGTCTTCAACAATTTATTCCACAATAATACTTCAAAGAGGGAAGTATTTATACAAAAATGTTTACAAAATATCCTAGAATGCTTCTAGGAATTATCTAAGGAAAATAGAAATATATTTACAACAAAATAGTGACAGCTCCTTAACAAATCAACAAGCTGTCATATTTATCCAAATAAAATAGAAACTAATTGTGGATTAGGTGCAACTGTCTGCCTTGGTGTCCTCTTTGCTAGTTTAGATATTTCAAGTTTGTTTTGAAATATGATCTTCTTTATCTTATACTCTTTCAATATGATTCCCTTTAACCTGATACTCTTTAACTATGTAAAAAATTGTTTTACTGTTGTAAATAAATTCTGTTTTGACTGAAAAATCAACAAACTCTTTTCTTCTTTTCTGCCTTTTAACTTTCACAATAAATCAGTAAGTGATTGCCAAGCTTCATCATCTGGAATTTGTATCTTTTTCATCTTCCTTGTCCATTTGTCTTATTCACTTGTTCTTGTTCATATTCTCTGATCTTCTTATTGTAATCCTCTTGAGGCATAAGCTTATCATTGATGACCAAAATGTTAGGCAAACTTCTTTGCCTCAAATTTTCAAATTTAACCATAAAATTGGTTATGGCTATGTTCATATTTTCACATTTCCCTTCAAGTTGTTTCATCAAGTTCTTCTTTGAAATGACCTTCCTTATTTCAAGGATTGTTTCAGTCTTGTCAGCGATCTCAATTTCTTCTAACTCCTTCTTGTTTTTACTGTTGAGAAACTTAATAAATTCTATGGCTTGCTCAGGTTTATCACCTAGCTCATCTTTGGTTTTTCGAATTTCTACTAGTGCTGCCTTTAGTAAATCTCTCTGTTCAAATATTACCTGAATTGAGGGCCACACATCATTGATGGCTTCAATGATTTTGTTCCATAACTGGTTTTTCACATATGATATTGGCTCCTTTAAGGTTAAATATTTTTGAAGTTTCTTGAGTTCTTCATTTAACCTATTACCCCTTTGCTCATGAGTTTTAGCATTGATTTAGGCTAACTTCTTTGTATCTTCAAGATTCTCTATCACTTTTTTCAATCTGTTAATTTCACTTGTTTGAAGTGAAATTTCTTCTATAGATTTTACTAATTTACTGGCCTCATTTGAAGGTTGAGCTAGTGTAGTAGATGACTCTGTAGCTGAAGTTGTAGATGATGTCACTCGCATTGCAGTAGCCAGTGGTACTTTGGGTGCCAACTCTTCTGCTATTTTTGAAGATGATGCTTCTATGTTATGTTGTTTTTCTATCATGTGTGCATTTGAATTATCAATTTGTTCTTCATTCAAATTCTCTGTAACTGGCTCATTTGTGATGACTGTAGCAACATCTATATTTGTTACTGGGACATTTATGTCTTCAACCTCAATATTCACTTTTTCTTTACCCACTGGATTTATCATAGGTTTTTTATTATATCTTAATTTGAACCTGTCTCAGTGGTGGTCTCTGCAATGTAAGTACCTTCTTCTATTACTCTTTTGGTGGATTTCTCTGCTTGATTTGCAGTTTCTAAAGTGTGAGTAGTATCACCTTGCTTTACTGCATCTATCAAAGTATTTTCTACCCATTCAGTTTGATTGACATACTTCTCAATCTCTAGTTTTTTCTCATGAATGTAGGGTGTTAGTTTGCACTTAACCCTCATTTTACTCAGTATTCCTTGTGGATCATAGTTAAAGGAGAAACTTTCTTCAAGTATGTACTCTAGTAACTGTTTGGATGCTTCTGTCTCTGCATCTCTGTGATTACAAATGAAGGGTCCCACTTGATTCTTAAACTTAAATTTTGTTTTCTTCTTTGCTACTAGGAAGTCGATAGAATTAGAATTTAATATTTTCCTGATGTATTCTAAGGAAAAAACCCTCATTGGTACATATTTGGGTAGTTTGTAGGGAAATAGATTAGACCCAAAAAATCTGATTTATGTGTTGTGTAACCAGCTCCAAAAATAGAAGAAAAGAGATATCAACGCCTTAGAAATAAGCCACTTCGAGGGGTCAACCTCCAATACATTACATAAATGAACAATTCTTGGATGGTACAATTTACAAAACCTCCTTTCTATATATAGGAGTCCATGGGGCCATAATGTAATCCTAGTGGGGCCACAATGTAATCCTAGCCGACCTAACGATAATAATTTAAGGGCACAATAATAATATGGGGTTACAAGGGTACAATAATAACAATAAAGGGGTTACACTGTACCAACAATGAGGACTATACTAGTAATATAGGGAGCCTAACATGCCCCTCTCCTTCCAAAAGGAGAGTGTTGTCCTCCAACGCTTGAGTAGGTACGGGTGCTTAGTTGTATAAAATTCTCATCCTCCCATGGGAATCTTCGATGGGTAAGTTCTTCCACTTGATGAGATACTCTACGATTGATTGATTTTGCGTATTTGTCGAGTTCATGTTTTACGTGACCGCTTGGTTCCAATATTATTTTCCTTCCTCATCAAGTTCTGGCAATATTTTTTGAAATGGAAGATTTTCACCTATAACCTTCTTTAAGCATGAAACATGGAAAACTGGATGCACTCGCGAAGAAGCAGGAAACTCCAATTTGTATGCCATAGTACCATTCTTTTGCAACACCTTGTAAGGACCATAGTACTTTGGTGATAATTTATTATCCTTATTAGCCTGCTTGAGTAGTACTTTGGCGATAATTTATTATCCTTCTTAGCCTACTTGAGGGACATTTTTTTGCATGGTTATAGCCGTAAAAATACCCAATCTCCTATATCAAAACTTCTCTTGCTGCGATGTTGATCTGCTTGTTTTTTCATTCAATTTTGTGCCAAATTCAGGTTATCCTTTAAGAGTTGGAGAACTTCTTGCTGATGCTCGATGTGATCTTCCACTGCTTGAACCTTCGATTTTTCCCTTAAAGATGATGTGATGGATGGTGGATGATATCCATAAAGTGCCATAAATGGGGTCATTTTTGCTGCAGTATGGAAGGAAGTGTTATACCACCATTCGGCAAGAGGTAACCACTTGACCCATTGTGTTTGTTTATCAGATACAAAACAACGAAGATATCCTTCCAAACATTTATTTACTATCTCGGTTTGACCATCAGATTGAGGATGATAAGATGAGCTATGAGCTAATTGAGTACCCAAACAAGAAAATAACTCCGTCCAAAAATTTCCAGTAAAAATGGGATCTCTGTCGCTCACAATAACCCTTGGGCTTCCATGCAGCTTTTGAATTCTGTCCATAAATGTAGTAGCAACCGTACTTGCTTTAAATGGATGAGATAATGCACAAAAGTGTGCATACTTGGTAAGTCTATCAACTACAACCATGATGACATTCTTTCCTTCGGACTTAGGTAAACCTGTGATAAAATCCATTGAAATATCCTCCCAACGTTGACTTGGAATGGATAAAGGTTGTAGAAGTCCCGGGGTCTTAATTGTCTCCACTTTATTCTGCTGGAAAACCAAAAATTTCGCCACAAACTTTTGAATATTAGATTTAAGGCAATCCCAAAAAAATTCTTTCTTCACCCTGTGGTAAGTTTTTAAAAATCCTGAGTGTCCTCCTAAAGGAGAAGTGTGCAATTCCAGAAGAATCTTTTGTTTTAGTTGGGAATTATTACAAAGATATAAGCGATCTTTGTACCATAAGGAATCATTTTTCCAGCTAAATGTATCAGATGTACTAGGATCTTGCTACAACTTTTGAATGAGTGTCCATACATCTTTGTCCTTCTTCCATTCATCTCTTGCTTCGGTTATCCAATCTGGTTGGATAATAGAAATGGCACAAAGCAATGCTTCCACCTCTTCATTCTTTCTTGAGAGTGCATCTGCAACAACATTAAGCTTTTCCTTTTTGTAGATTATTTCAAAGTCATAACCCAACATCTTTGTGACCCATTTTTGCTGCTCTTCTGAAGATAGTCTTTGTTCCAAAAAGTGTTTAAGACTATCATGATCAGTTTTTACTTTGAAGTGTCTTCCCATTAGGTAAGTTCGCCATTTCTTTAGTGCATGCAGTATTGCTAACATTTCCTTCTCATAAATAGGTTTTTGTAAATACTTTCCTTTGATTGGACGACTTTCAAAAGCAATGGGTCTTCCTTCCTGCATTAAAACTGCACCAATTCCATTTTCTGAGGCATCACATTCCACAATAAAGGTTTTTGTGAAGTCTGGTGTAGCTAAGACCGGTGCTAGGCACATTGCCTCTTTAAGACGTTCAAAGGCCTTAGTTGCTTCAGGAGTCCATGAAAATGCATCTTTCTTCAATAATGTTGTTAGAGGTGTTGCTATTCTCCCATAATTCTTAAAAAACTTGCAATAATACCCTGTTAACCCGAGAAATCCTCACAACTGCTTTATGGTTGTGGGGACTTTCCATTCCTTAATGGCTTTAATTTTGTTAGGGTCTACCTTAACACCATCGTGAGATACAATATGACCCAAATATTCCACCTCTTGTACTCCAAAGAAACATTTGGATGTTTTTGCATATAATTGTTTCTCCTGCAATAGTTTGGGCACCCTATCAACATGTTCAACATGATCCTTCCAAGACCTGCTATAGATTAGTATATCATCAAAAAATACGAGCACAAATTTTCTAAGGAAGGGTTTGAAAATGGAATTCATCAACCCTTGAAATGTAGAAGGTGCATTGGTAAGGCCAAAAGGCATGACCAAAAATTCATAATGACCCTCATGGGTTCGAAATGCTATTTTTGGAATATCTTCAGTCTTCATTCTAATTTGATGATATATTGAACGAAGATCCAACTTGGTAAAATAAATTGCTCCATGTAATTCATCCAATAATTCATCAATCACAGGAATGGGAAATTTATCTTTAATGGTGAGCTTATTGAGCTCCCTATAATCCAGACACATTTTCCATGATCCATCCTTCTTGTGTACCAATACTACAGGAGCAGAGAAAGAACTTTGACTAGGTTGAATTATACCCGCCTCTAACATTTCGGCAATCATACGTTCAATTTCGCTCTTTTGGACATAAGGATATCTATAAGGCCTGATGTTTGGAGGAACACTTCCTGGAATCAAATGAATAGCATGATCATGATCACGAATAGGTGGAAGTCCTTTGGGAGTTTCAAACACCTTGGAATGATTGTCCAAGACTTGTTGGAGATCTGCAGAAATAGATGATTTTGATGTTGGAACTTCTAGTGAGCATAATTGTGCAATTACGTCTCGTTGTTCTTTCTTTAGAAGCTTTGTCATGACATTAGAGCTTATTATCTTTCCTGGCTTCTCTGCAATACCCCGTAATTCGACTTCCTTTCCTTCTGAAAAAAATTTCAAGAAAAGTTCTTGAAAATTAAAAGCTACCGTCCCCAAAGATTGTAACCATTGTACTCCTAGTACAACATCAACACCTCCCATAGGAATGGAAAGCATTGGACTAGTAAATACATATTCCCCCATGGTTAGCCTGATATTATGGCATTTTCCAGAGCCATTTATAGTTCCTCCATTTGCAACCATCACTTGACATTCTGGTGCTGGGTACAGGAAACAATTTAATTCCTTGGCTACCTTACAATGAATACAATTATGGGTGCTACCTGAATCAATCAACACTATTACCTTTTTCTTCTTGATATGTCCTTCTATCTTGAGAGTTTGAGGAGTGGTAATTCCTGCCAGTGCATTACATGATATGGTCGGATTCATTTCTTCCTCTTTTAGGGCTGGTTCCTGGTGTATATCCTCTTCTTGTTCATTTGCTTCTTCCTCTTCACAATCTATGTAAAATAATTTCTTCTTAGCACACTTATGACCTTTAGTGTATTTGCTATCACAACTGTAGCAAAGCCCTTTTGCTCTTTTTTCTTCCAATTGTTGTGGTGTCAACCTTGTAGGTTGTGGAAATCTAGGCGTAGCAACACTTCCTTCTTTATAAAATTGAGTGGTAGGCTTCCTTGTCACCATAATTTTACATTCAACTTTTCTTGCCAACCTGAATGCCTTCTCCAATGAATCAGGTTCCAAAACGCGAACTTCATGTTGGATGTTATCCTTTAAAGTGCCTATGAAGAGATCAATCCTGTGTTCCTCTGGAATATCAGTTACTCTTATATTCAATTTTTGGAAGTCCTCAATGTGCTCCCCCACTAAACCCTTTTGTTTGAGATTTATCAATTGGCTAAAGAAGGTGTTTCTCTTTTTATCCTCATAATGTGCTATCATTTCCTCCGTAAAAATTGACCAAGTGACAATTTTTTTACGGGAGCAAAGCCATCGATACCATACAAATGTATTTTGTTCTAAATGTAAAGTTTCAATGTGTACCTTTTGTGTGTTTTGCACATTATGGAGATCAAAATATTGCTCCATCTGTGATATCCATGTTACAGGATCCTTTCCATCAAACTTCCTCATATCCATTTTTGGAATATGGTGGTTCTTCCCGCCAACATTAGAGTTTATGAAATCACGATTAACATTAATTTTGTTCTCATCATGAGTGTCTTCTACTATCTTTTCACCATTAGGAAACATTTCTTGTATCAACTTTGTCAAACCTTCCATGTTTGCTTTTAGATCATTCTTCATGTCTTCCATGTTGTCTTTCATGTCATCCATCTTAGCTTCCACGCCTTTCTTCAAATCGTCCATCTTCGCTTCCACGCCTTTCTTCAAAACTTCCATTTCATTTTTTGTTGCTCTTTGCGAGAGCGAAATTTGTTGCACTTGCTCTTGTAATTTTGATAGATCATGTTGCAATTCTTCATCTTCATGAGTCATAGTAGAGCCTTCTGAGGCTTAATGGGTGTTGAATTATTTTTACGGGGCATATTTTAGAACCCAATACTGATATTAATTCTACAATATGCCCTTGGAATCAATTCAAATTGATTCTTCAAACAAGACTTATGCAATTCGGAAAAAAAAATACACACCTTTTTCTTGCTTTTGAGGAGCTTGATATTGAAATTGGATTATCTATGTGATTGAAACACTTCAATATTTGAATTTCGGCACCGACGTATCCCTCTGAATTCTCTTTCTAATTCCACCAGTCTGACCTGATTTGGATTCTCCAAGGCAAAGTTGTGTCGAATCTCCCACAATGACCTAATTATGGACTAGTTCAGTAGAGCGAAATTGTACGACTTGCCACATGTCATGGTTTCGTCCTTCATCTTTGAAATTGATAGCCAAGAAACTAAAGTCCATTTAATTGTGACCACTTTTTATGGCACTCCAATCGGATGCTCAGAGAGAGAGTTATGAATCTTTTACCACGATCACCTCTTTGAGATGAAATTTGGGAGCCTGACAAAGCACTACCTTCCACAAATCATATCTTTGAAAATATTGCGAACCAAGCTTTGAAATTTTTTGATGAGTTTCCTCAGGATTTCTGCTTCGCACCCTAAAAATTTTAGATTCTGAACCTTCGTAGAAAAAAAATTATACCAGAAATTCCACGATGACCTGTTTAGAGCAGCGAAAAACTAGAATCCAAAGCTCTGATACCAAATGTTGTGTAACTAGCTCCAAAAATAGAAGAAAAGAGATATCAACGCCTTAGAAATAAGCCACTTCGAGGGGGAAACCTCCAATACATTACATAAATGAACAATTCTTGGATGATACAATTTACAAAGCCTCCTTTCTATATATAGGAGTCCATGGGGCCATAATGTAATCCTAGTGGGGCCAGAATGTAATCCTAGCTGACCTAACAATAATAATTTAAGGGCACAATAATAACAATATGGGGGTTACAACGGTACAATAATAACAATAAGGAGGTTACACTAACAATAATAAGGGACTATACTAGTAATATAGGGACCTAACATTCTGTGTGTTTTTCATACAAATACCAATCTCCAGTTTTGGTCTGTTCAGATAATTGTAGAATTTTCTTCATTTCATTATTGATCCTTGGTTGTTCAGTATTTGTTAACATATTTATCAATGGATAAACAAAGATGTTTTAAAATCTGTATAAGTAAACTCTATGGACTCTTTTCTGATTAAAGATGTCCAAAAACTAACTGAAAGTGGATTTCCTTCAATGTCAAGCTTCTAGAGGGTTACCGAAAATTTATCTTCTTGAAAATAAAAAAACATATAGAAGAGGAAAGATGTGTATCTAAACACTCCTTCAGTTTGCAATTTAACTAGCTGTTCATGGATATTGTCAGAAATGTACTCATTATAATTGAAGATAACAGAAGGAGGTTGTCCTGGTGTAAAAGTAGATAGGAAACCTAGGATGGATTCATCTGTGTGCTCATCTGTAAAGTATCCTAGGATGAATGATAACATGGAAATAACATGCCTTGAAAATTCTGGAAATTTTGAAGTGGAATATGGAGGATTTATTTGAGGAATTTCCACATGTAAGGGCATGAATACTTGGAAGATCTAAAATCTTCTGGAAAAATCAAGGACAATGTACAACTTGGTAAGAGCTTCTATTGACAAAGGAACTGCTTTAGGATCATGTTTAAGCTGTAACATATGGTTTATGGATTCAACAGTAATTGTAAACAATAATTCTTTGTTTGCATTCACTATTGCTCTTTGTTCAGACACATAATAATTCTGACACTACTTAATCAGCTCTGGGCATGGATGAGTGACTGGAACAACATATTTGGGCAAATTTGATTCCCAAATTTGAACTTCTTCCACCTGATCTAGGAATTTTTCAATGCTCTAGTTCTGAAGTTCTAACAGATTGAATTCTACAATTGGATCTGTTATTTGTTGGAAAAATACTGAGAGGGGGGGGGGGTGAATCAGTATTTAGAGCTGACTTAAAAATCTTTTAGTTTTTCCTTTCTCTTAAAGACTATATGTTATAATTCTGCATCCAACTTGTAAAGATCTTATCATGACGTTACTTAGCTCATTGCATCATTTATTCATCAGCAAGTATGAATAGAATTAACAGTACAAAACATAAGCAACACATACGAACACCAGGATTTAAGGTGGAAACCCAATTTGGGAGAAAACCACCGCTGCTGAAAACTCTGTCTTCAATATTTTATTATAAAGAAAACATATTACAATTTCTGTGCTGGTGCAGACTTATACCAGCACGCAGGCACCCACCTGCAGAAGCCTGCAGCCTTCTCTCATTTACCAGTCTCTCCTGGAAGGGAGCTACAACCCCCTACAATGTTTTATCAATTTTCACACTGATCAAGCAGCTTCAACACAATCCTTCAATTAATCATAAACATGCATACTTTGCCCGCTATAACCAGAGTAACCCAGACTTCAGAGAAGATATTCGTTTACTAGCTCGTGTATACTTCTGTGTAATTTAAACTTCTGAAACCCCAACTGCCATATGCACTGTCAATGAGGATGACTCGCATATATATTTATATTCGTGCTTTTCTTGTATAGATCTGTAATAACAATATGTTTGCAGAAAAGACCTGATCTACAGAAACTTACCCGGATTCATATATGTTCTTCAGCAGTTATGCACAAGCTCTTCATTGTTTCTTCACGACTCATCACCTTTTAGGTCAATGTCTCGAAGGGTACAACATGGACTCAGAATCATCAATTAAGCATGTCCTCTGTCCATACAGATATTCCTTAGAGGAAATTCTTCTTAGTCAACCCTCTCATTCACACCCTTCTTTATAATTCTCATCACTTTATATAGTTTACGCCCTTATTGAAACCATGGGTCAAAACCATTCAATTACTAATGGTATTCATATTAAAATTTGAGCCAAATCAATCTTCGTTCTTCTATACACGAAATTTCCCAAAGGTATTCTTTTCTCTGCCAAGTAATATTTCAATAAAACTTTTGAATCAAATTTCATTATTTGACCCCGAGCCCACATCACAGTCGGTGGATCGGCGGTGTCAAACAAAACTTGCGATTGCGATTGATCAAACGGACGTGATGACCACATAAAACATGGCTCATAGCGCAATCGGGTCCAAGCTTTGAACAAATGCAATCGGGGAACACAATAGAAAAGTTCCGATTGCGATTAGGACACGGATGCGATTTGTACATATTAACTCCAGCATATAACAGGATCGGGTCCGCCACTTCAATAGCAGCATATTACAAAAGGCTTGCGATCAATCGGAAAGTTCCGATTGCGATTAAGATCCTGGACGCGATTGAACCTATTAACTCCATCGTATAACACCATCGAGTCCGCCAATTTCAAGATGCAATCGGGCCCAACACTTAAGATCTTCCGATTGCGATTGGGAATTCAGATGCGATTAGCAATAAACTGTGGCATATAACTCGATCGGGTTCGGCCTTTGATCGTAGCACATAACAAAACTCCGCCGATTGAACCTTGCGATTTAAGTCTTGCGAATTCCATTAAAACATCGCCACGTGGTCAAGTGGACCCACAGGCCTTCGCTGCTGTGGAGGGGGCAATTTATATAAGGTTTGGTTGTATGTTTTATATACAGTCGTTCCATTGCGGAACTCTACACATCCACAAGACATTTGATTATTGCGATTGGCGATTGCGATTGGATCGCATCGCAAATCTTCATATCAACAAGACATTGCACCAAAATAACTTTTCTATTTCGATTGGCATATAAAAGGTGGGGATCACTTGTCCGCCAATTCAGAAATAAAGGACTTCCGCCTGATTAAAAAAATTTCCCATTCTGGTTGTTGAGACCTTTAAAATCCCGAAATGACTGTCTTTAATAAATATGCTCCTCCATAGTTCAGATCTACGGGAAATATTCATTCCTCCTGCACAACGGCTACGCCCATCACCTGTTAATTCTCTTCTGTCATATGTGGTTGCGGCCCATCAAGATTTAATTCTTCTTCATACGGATTTCTCCAAGCTTCTTCAAGACATAGTGTTGTGCACTCAAAACTGTGATTCTGCTGCGTTGTACTTGTTTCTCCTTCTGCCCAAGGCTTTGTCAATTCCTTTACCACATCCTTTGCCATATCCTTTGCCATCAATGAAAATATTTCCAACATTATTTTATAGTCTACATTTGCTAAGGGGATGTGCTCAATGTATACAACAAGAGGTTGTAGAGGATTCACAATGATGGCAGCCTTGGAAGACATAGTTGGAGTGGCTTTTGGCATTTTTTAGGTTTTTAGGACTATTGAAACTCTGTTTTTTTTAGGCTTTCTGGTTTCTTCTGCAAGATTAAATGGTTTACAGAAGTATTCTTGATTTCAACAGAGGTTCTTGGATGAGAATAAGCAGAATATGATTATTTTCTTGGATTTATCTTTCAATTTCAATCTTAAAAATGTTTTTTCATATTCTCACTGGTTATGAAAATAAGAAATAGGGGTTTCTTAGGTTTTTTAATGGATAATTGGGCTGAAAATTGTTTCAAATAGGGAGCAGAGGGTTCGGTTACCTGCAGAGTGTTTCTGGGCTTGATTTAGAGTTTTATATAGTCTTCAAAAACTAATAAACTCGATATTTTTCTTTATAAACTAAATGCAGTATATAATAGGGTTTTTTCGAAATTTTGACAGGGTTTTGCCTCTTTTTTTATAGTTTAAAGGCTTTCTTGGAGTAAATATACTTTATACAGGTTTCAAATGTCCTTTCAAATTGATAACAGGCTTGATTTTTTTTGGGAAATACCTGTTTTACGCAGGTATGGATCTTTCAAATAGGCTCTGAGGCATTTTGACAGGTTTGCGGTATCTTTTGGAAGTAATTCAGGACTTCCAGCAATCTTCAATCAGCAATAGGCGGACTTTTCACTGGTTCTGGGCATATAACAGTGTAAAGGTTTCGTTTTCTGAGTCAGGAGGGAAAATACAGTTGGAAATGCAGTAAAAGGAATCAATGGTGTGATTTTGGAGTTTATTAGGCATTTTAGGTTTTTAAAAGTACCTGCAGTTAATGGTGGTCACATCGGGCAATGAGCGGTTTTCGTGCTTCAAAGGAGAAAAACCGCGAGTGGTTATCGCATTCGTTTTGAGTGGTAAGTGGTTTCAAATGGATCAAATGTGATCCAATAAAGTTCAACCACGTGGAGGGGAGAGAAAAGGCTAAAACAACCTATTTTGCGTGGAAAGGAAAAAGTTATTATCGTGCAACTTTATTTGTGATATGAGCAGATCATCGTTAGATTTGGAAGGGACAATGTGAATGGTCACGATTGAATGTGAAGATGCTCGACGTTTAGAGGTGGGGTCCGGGGTTTTGGTAATAGGGTGGGATAGGTTTTTAAACTTATAAATATACATTGATAAAGTCAAAACTTTATGTTATATGATTGGGCAGGGGGTAAAGTTTATTATGTTTTTAACTTATTATGTTTCGATGATATTGGCCCAGGTATTATATTATATGGAAAATAAACCTTTTAACATTTGTTTTAATACCATAGGGGCGGATATTTGTATATTTGATATGTTTAAACCTATGGGAAGAAAGGGTGGGTTTTATTTTCTTCACATGGGATATATAACCATAGGTTAAAACTTTAAATAATGGGTTTTTGGGGTTATTTACATATAAAGGATTTAATAATATATACGGGAGGGATATAATATAGGGATTTAATACTTAGGTTAGTAGTTAATATGAAATGATGGTGTAATGTATGAAATGAATTAAGAATACATAATTTAAAACTAAGTAAAGTGTAAAAATAGGCAATAAAGCATAGTTTTGTTCCATTTTTGTTTTTTACACATAAACTTAGGATAAATGTATCTTATAGGTTTTTAGAGTGTTTTTGAATGAAGATGAAATTAATTATGTAGGGTTTTTAATTTTACTAAGAAAAAATGTGTTTTTCTTAGGAAAAGGGATTATCTTTTTGGAAAAGGATGAATATGATGATGAAAGGGGTTTTATGTAAGGAGTCCATATATTTTTAACCAATCAATTATCGAGCCTTGGGTCCGGTCCCAAAAGAAGTCAGAGAAATTCTCTGAGCCTCTTTAACTGAAGGTTTAGAATACTGGATGATTGTGGGAGAGGGGAAATTAGTAATTTTTGCCCGATGATGCTTCATTACATGTCTTTCACAACTGCTTTCTACCTACCCATCATTATTTCTAACATTTTTTACTTCATTTTCATGGGTGCATTTGAGCTTGCAACCCTAAATCCATTTTTTTCAAAGCATAAAAACTATCTAAGTCTAACCTTATTTCATCTGAGGGCTCAGATTAAACTGTTGAGCTCCTCATCTATTCTCTAACTATCTACTGATTTGTCAATTTTAAAATGTTTGCCATATCTTTTATTCTCTATCTAAAACATGAAATTCAAAGCATGAAAAGTTAAGATTAAACTATTTAACTGATCATGGATTATGGCATTTATTGACAATCTGCACATAATCATTATTCTTGCAGTAAAAGTAAATAGTAGTGGCATTTTGACCCTTTAAGTATCTTTTGATCTCTGCAATTATTCATACTTGTATGATATTTTACCTCTCAAAGCTTAGGGCCTTCTCTCTGGGCTTCAACTTTGTTAGGAAAACATCCAATCCAATCTAAAATCTTCAATGTATATGTACAATGATCAAATTAAATGAAACTAACTATTTGTTATTTCAGAGGAGTAGTAGTGCTTCAACATTCTGCCATTTACTGGTCCATCTAGCATAGTTGATCCATCCATTTCTCTTAGAAAGAAATCATTATTACCTCTGTGTCCATAAATAACATAAGGTCATCTCGATAGAAAATCAATTTTTCCATGTTTACCTTTGTCTTCTCTTCTTGAATCCCATTTTAACACTTTATCTCCAATGTAGAAATCATCTTCTTTACTTTTTATGTCAAAATATTTCTTTATCTTATCCTGGATAACTTGAGACTTAATATAAACTTCTTCTCTTGTTTACTGCAAGTGAATAGTTTGATTAATCCTTCTTTGTATGTCATTTGTTTCAGCTTGTAACTCTTGGATAATATTCATTACTAGTACTCCTAGGGAAGATGGAAAAACATCATCCATTCCATAGAAAATATGGTAAGGGAATGTACCAATATATTTTTTGACTGTAAGTCTATCTGCCCATAAGGAATTGACTAACTTCTTGTTCCAAGTCTTTTTGTTATCTTCTAGTAACTTTTTGATGATGTTTACAAGGCTCTTATTTGAATATTTAGCTAGGCCATTACCTTGAGAGTAATATGTAGTAGAATGGTCTAGGGTGATGTGATATTTATGGAAAAAGTCAATCATGTTTTTAGATTTGACTACTGTTGCATTGCCAGTAATTATCTTTTGGGAACATCCAAATCTTGAAAATATGTTTCTTTCTAAAAAGGAGATAATGAAAGTATCTGTGGCTTGCCTAGAGGGTATGGCTTCAATCCACTTGGTAAAATAATCAGTCGTTGTTAGAATCCACTTATGTTGGGCTGATGATGGGGGGTGAATTTCACCAATGAAGTCAAGACCCCATTGTTGAAATGGAATTTCTGTAGAGATGGGCTTTAAGGGTAGGGGTAACAGCTTTTTCTTACCCTCAAATATTTTGCACTTGTGACAGGAGGTCACATACCTTTTAACATCTGCAAATAAAGTAGGCTAGTAAAAACCAGCTCTCATGATTTTGTCTACAGTAGTTTTCCAGTAGAGATGTCATCCAGAGTCACCTGCATGAAATTATTGTAATACTTTGTCAACTTCTTCTTTTAACAAACAATTTAATAAAATCCCACTTTGATCTTTCCAAAAAAGTACATTGTCTAAAATATAAAATCTTACCGCCTTTAGCTTTAAGAATCTAGCTTTCATTCTTGGTAATCCAGGAGGAGCCTGTAAGTTTAGTAATATAAATATAATATTTCCATACCATGGTGACTCTGAAAAGGCTTCACTAGTCTCTGGAGTCGCCATCTCTTCCTGATCATCTACTTGGGTAATAAAATTTATGTTTAGGGCATGACAATTTGATTCAGCCACGAGTTTGGATAAACCTTGACCTTTTATCAGTTTTGTGGGTTTTATCTCTATTTCATATTCTAAAATTGTGGCTATCCACTTACCTCTTCTTCCATCAGGACCATCCTGAGTAAGAATGTCTTTTACTACTGCATTTGGGATATAGGCAATGATGTGAGAATAGAGTATGTATACTCTGAAATATTTAATGGCCTTTACCAAAGCTAGGGCGTCTTTTTCCATGATATTGTATTTCAAAGTAGCATCTATAATTTTTCTGCTAAAGAAAGCTATAGGTTGTTCATAACCCTAGTCATTTTTCTGCAGAAAAACTGTAGCAATGGTGTGCTCCGAAGCAAAGAAAAAAATGATGAAATCCTTTTTGAAGTCGTGACTTATAAGGACTGGAGTTTTAGTTAAGGCCTGTTTGATGGATTCAAATGATTTTTTGGTCTCAACAGTCCATTTAAGAACTGAATTTTTTTCAGCATATTATTTAGTTCTCTAATTATCTCGGCTAAATTGGAAATGAATCTTCTTAAAAAAATAATTTTACCTAGAAAGGCTTGTAACTATTTTATGTTTCTTAGTGGACTGATGTTAAGAATTGCTTTTATTCTTGCAGGATATATTCTAATTCCTTGCTTAGATATTATGTGTGCTAGTAATTTTCCTTCTTCTAATCCAAATAACGTTTTCTTAGGATTTAATGAGATGCCAAACTTTCTGCATTTTATAAAGACTTGTCTAAGATTGTCTAAGTGTTCATAACCAGTCTTAGAAAATACAGTTATGTCATCTAAGTAAATTACTAAGAATTCATGAATTTCCTTTGCAAAGGCTATATCCATAGCTATTTGAAAGGTTTCCCCTGCATTCATTAAACCAAAAGGCTTTTTTACATACATAAAAGTGCCCCAAGGAGTAGTAAAAACTGTTTTGGCTTGATCCTCTGGTTGGACTAAAATTTGGTTGTATCCTGAAAATCCATCTAAAAGTGAAATCCTAGAAGAACCAACTACCCTTTGTAAAATATGATCCATTTTTGGTAAAGGATAATTATATTTTAAGGATACTTTGTTTAGATTCCTAAAATCAACACATAATCTAATCTCTCATGTCTTTTTCCTAGTTGGAACTAGGTTAGAAACCCAATCAAAATATCTGATTGGTGCAATTATTTGTGCATCGTACATTATTTTTACTTATTTTTCTATTAAGGGCATCAAAACAGGGTTGATCCTCCTTAACTTTTGTTTAAAGGGCTTTTGATCTTCTTTTATATGGATTTTATGTTGAATTATGTTGGTGTCATAAGATTTTAGGTCCTCATAACTCCAAGCAAAAACATCTTGAAATTCCTTAAAAAGAGCAATATATTTTTCCTTTTCTTATTGAGGTAAGGCTTTGGAAAGTTTGATCATTTTGGGTTTTAACTCTATGCCTATGTTGCATTCTTCAATATCAGATCTAAGTGGCTCCATTTTGGGTTTTATAGCAACATCATTTGATTCAAATAAATCTTCTAAAGGAGTTAAACCTTTTGGTAAGAAATTATCTTTGAGATTTAATATATTAGATTATTCATCAATTATCTCATCAATTTCTACTCTTTCTAATTTATCTATATCTAACTGATTGAATTTTGTAGGTCTAGAAAACTTTACTTTATTTACATATACATTATTCAAATCAATTTTACTATCTAAATCTTGATCTATGGTACAATCAGTGTCTATTTTATAGTTCTAAAATTCACCTTCATTATTCAAAAAATGGTAAATTCGCTGATCTTGTGAGAAAATTTGCCAATATTTGAGGTTGTCTGGAATTATTGGTCTATGTTTTACTTCTGCAGTGTACATATGATTGGGCTGAAAAGGTAAATTACAAGTACTATCAAAGGTTGCTAAAGAGTGTGCTTGTAAGTTTTGCCGCCTTGGTATTGAAAAGAAATTACATTCTTACAAATCATCAATAAAATCTAGTACAATCTCTCTATATTGACTTAGTCTAGGATTGTAAACATAATATTCACCATTAATTTGTTTTACAATCAACTCCGAATATCCCATTATTTCTATTCTTTAACCTCCTAAATTTCTGATAATCTGGAGTCCTAAAACGAGGGCTTCAAACTCAGCCATATTGTTGGTGCATTTGAAATTTAGTCTGAAAGCATGACCTTCTGCATGATTTTTCTCTATATTAGTTATCCATACTCTTGCTTTTGTTCCTAACTTGTTTACTAAGCCATAAAAATCTAAATGCCATAAACATTCATGAAATATATTATCATTGACTTGTGTTTTATTTTCTTCCCTTAGTTCAATCTTGATTTCATTATCAGTTTCAGTATTACATATGATAAATGAATCTAGGTTATTAGGTGTAGTGTAAATTGGGTAATTTATTAACCTTTCTGCACTACTCACCATATATTTCATCAATGTTTCCCTATATAACTTCTTAGGTTGACCAAAAACTGATATAGTAGCATAAGACATGTCCAATTGTAGAGATCCCTATAACTTTTCTCCCCATGAGCGAGATAATTGTTGAGAATGCAGCAAGATGATGGAGCTTGGTGAAATGAAGTCGCCTTCACCAAGTGGGCCCGCAGGCGAATTCTGGCGCAAAGTCTATTTTTAGACTATGTCTATTTTTAGACATATGGAGCATGGTTCGGGGATTCCAGTTTGAGATTATTGGAGCATTGGTCATGTTGGTAAAAATATATGAGACTCTATTTTTTAGGTCGAAGAGGTCGAAGGCTATTTTTAGACTGCCTCTCCTAAAAATAGGGAAGTCAAATATTATTTACCCTTAATAATATTTGGACTCTAAACATCAGTTTACTCTCTTGGAGCACTTCAGTTTGAGCTACAGATGTGGCACATGCAACTGCCAGAAGGAAATACGTTTTTCTTATGGGGTATTGAGCTCATGCATGGTTGACTTCAATTAGGACTTCAGTGGCAGAAGTTTGGTGGAGTTAATGAGACAGATAGTGGAGTTGTGTTCTGTTTATTTTAGTTGAACTAGTTGAGATTAGTTTAACTAGCTAATCAATTAGTTATGAGTGGAGTGAATTAAATATTATTTAATTCATTAATTCGTAACTCATTATTCAACTCAAGAACACATCAGTTCACTACAGTGCATGATCAGTTCAGTGGAGACCAGTGAAAGAGGTAGATGAAAGGGTGGAGTTAGCTATCAGTGGCGACATCAGTTGTGCATGAGATTTGCACCACGCTTGGAGGATTTGTCCATGAAAATTGTGCAGTCAAGCCAAGGAGATTCGAACCTTGGATCTCTATATAGACAGGCCATGATTGCACAATAGAGGCAAGGCAATTGGCGGTGAGTTTTGAACCAGTAACCTGTTCAAAACTGAGCTAGATTGTGGGTAACTGTATGAGAAAGTACTGAGTACTTGTGAGGAGTATTGTACTGAGTTTGTTACTTGATTTCTCCATTATAATATACACAATAGCTGTGGGGTTTTCAGCTATAAGCTTTTCCCATACATACTGTGTTAATGTGTATGATGATTTGATGTGTATCGCTTGATTTTATTTCCGCATGTTTGATGATCTGAGTGGAAGAGATTATGTGTTGCATATAAATTCGAATTGTATGTGATCAGGATAGTCTCGGTGGATAATTAATCATTATTCAGCAAATTTCTACATGGTATCAGAGCTATTGAAGAAGAGATTGATCATCACAGTGATTACAAACTTATTTCGGTAGACAGAGTCTGCATGCGGGCCAGGTAGCCTCCGGATTCATCTTTCTTCGGAAAGTGAAAGGTCTGGTAAATGCCCCTTGCAGTCAATCTCTGTGCTAGAAATAATTTGTTCTCACAGATCTAGAGCGACTGAGCTTTGAGGTGGAATTCAAAATTTTGCAGCAGTTTTGTTTTCTTGGTGCCAGTGTTGAAAATGTCTTTCAACGGTTTGCGACTCGAATATGCTCTTGAAGGCAGTTCGAATTATGTTGCATGGAAGGATCACATGGAGGCAGTATTAGAAGATAATGGTCTGAAGGAGTTCATAGATACGGATGTCCAAAAGCCCACTGATCCTGCTGAAGTCGAAGCATGGCAAAAGAAGATGGCGAAATGTCGAAGGATCCTGTTGGAGGGCGTCAAGGATCATATTGTATCTAGCCTGCATGGAAAGGCTTCTCCATATTTAATGTGGAAAGCTTTGACGGATCTATTCCAGAGTAAGAGCGACCAAAGGAAGCTGGCGCTCAAAGATAAGCTCAGGAACATCAAGATGGAGAAGAGCGACAGTATCGCCAAATACCTCACGAAGTTCACTCAATGCAGAGATGAGCTGGGAAGTGTGGGGGTGACTGTCAAAGATGAGGACATGGTTGACCTGGCTCTCCTTGGTCTTCCAAAGGCTTGGCACTCATATCAAGATAGTGTCAATGGTCGGGAGAAGCTGCCGGGATGGGAGCGCCTTTGGGCGGATCTCATGCAGGAGGAGATAAGGAGGACTACTCGAGATGGATCTTCATCAAAGGGAGTTGATGAAGAAAACTGCGCTTTGGTTGCCAAAGCAAAGAAGGGGAAGGGTAAGAAAACCTCTCATTTTGGTGCAAAGGGCAAGAAGCAGGATATGGCGAAAGTGAAGTGTTTTCACTGCCATGATCACGGACATTATGCTACCAATTGTCCAAAGAAGAAGAAGAACAAGCAAGCGGGAAGATCTGCAGATGGAGAAGCTTTGGCTTCACAGTTCGAGCTTGACTTTTCACTGATTGCATGCTTGGTTTCAAGTGTGCCGGGATCGGTATGGTTCTTGGACAGCGGTGTGTCATTTCATATGACGGGAGATCGGGAGTTGTTCTCAGATCTGGAGGACAAGGATTTGGGTGTGCACATCGAGATGGGCGATGATGGTAGATACAGTGCGACTGGTATCGGTACCATATCCTTTCAAAGGGAGTCTGGTAAACCCTTTGTACTGAAGGATGTCATGCATGTACCTGGATTGAAGAAGAACCTGATTTCAGTAGCGATGTTGGAGGATAAGGGGTATGATGTGGTCTTCAACGAAGGAAAAGCCTTCCTGCGCAGTAAGACTACTGGAGAGACCCGGAAGATAGGGGTTCGAACTCAGAACCTTTATCAGTTGCAGGTAGATGACTGCGCAGCTATGGCATGCAAGGCGGGAGAAGTGGTGAGCCGGGATGATGAGGGAGAACTATGGCACAGGAGATTGGGCCATCTTCACCATGGAGCTTTGAAGATTCTGCAGCAGATTTCTACTGGACTTCCTAAGGGCACCCTTGCGCAGTCAGATCAGTGCAAGGGGTGTACTGTAGGGAAGTATGTGAAAGCCACCTTTCACGAGAAGGATAGTCGCGCCACGACGATCCTTGAGAGAGTTCACACAGACGTGTGTGGTCCTTTCTCAGTTGCTTCGATAGCAAAGCACAAGTATTATGTGATCTTTGTTGATGATTTCTCTCGAAAGTGCTGGATCTTCTTCATGCATAAGAAGAGCGATACATTCGCGAAGTTCTGTGAGTTTAAAGCACTGGTCGAGAAGGAGTCGGGGAAGAAGGTGATTGCTCTAAGGAGTGATAACGGTTGTGTTTTGCTGCTCCTATTTTTCTTTTCAAGAGTATTTTGTGAAGCAATAGATGTTTTTTCAGATTTAGAATTGTCAGAAGTTGTTTTTGCAGTGGTAGATTTTGGATTTGTTGATTTTGGATCAACAGTGGATGTTTTAGGATCTAAGTTTGTTGTTTTAGCAGAATTAGGTGCTTTAGCAACAACAGATTTTTGTGAATCTTTTGTAGCTTGAGCAACTTCATCTGTTATGTCAACAATCTTAGGGCTTGGTAAAATATTAGGATTGGGAACTTTTTAAGAAGAACTAGAGTTTTGTTTCTTTTCCTAGGGAGAATTTGCAGAACTTTTGTTGTTGGGGCTTTTACTATTTTCTTATTTTCAAGTTGTGTTTTTTTCTTAGTAGAAGGTTCAGTATTTTTCTTATTCTTAAGGTTATATTTCTTATGGACTTCATTTATGGAAAAATCATAACCTTGTCTATAATCGAATGATTCACCCGAATCTAATTGAAGTTTTTGGAGTTCAAATAACTCTTGATCTTCCTGTGTGAGCAAGATAGTGCTATTATCATCTATTCCCATGAGATTTATGGTATCCTCATCCTCATCATTGTTTTGAGAACTTTCAACATAGTTCTCTTGAAATGGGGGTCTTATTGTCTGATCTAGGGCCGATTCTTTTGATTTTCCTGAACTTTTGTTTTTCCTAAAGTTGGGATTTTTGATTTGATGTTGATTATCCCATTGAGGTATTCTTTCTATGTTGTCTAATCTATCCATCATTCTCTATAAAGTATTAGCTAACTAATCTACTTTTGTGTCTGAAATAGAGGCTTCTTCTTTCATGGTTACTCTCCTCTCATTTCTTAATCTGGCCTTTTTAGCTAAAATGTTTACTCCTACACCTACAACATCTGTTTGCATTCTTTCTAAAGTTTCTGCATTTCTTTCTCTTAATTGATATGCCATGTTTGTGTCAAATACATCTGGGAATTTAAGTAAAACAGAGTTAGGAGTGGGTTTTAGATTTGCAGGAATTGAATTGTAAACACTGCTATATCTAGTGCAGTAGTCTTGTACTGATTCATTGGGAGCTATTTTCATTGCATCAAATTTAGACAATATTTGGAGTGGTTTTTTTTTCTTTTCACATTTATTTAAAAATACTCTATGAAAAATTTCTAAGTCAGCTATACTACCAACAGTAAGTCCTTTAAACCATTTTTTGACTTCTCCTGTTAATGTTTGTGCAAACAACCTCATTTGTACATCAGAATCATCTATTTCATGGAGTTCAAAGTAATATGTCATTTTATTTATGTGTTGTTGTGCAGTGTACTGTGTAGTAGCATCAAATTGTGGTATCTCACTTTAGTATCCTGAGGCATGTCATGTAGTTGTGCTGGAAGAACAAGGGGAGCATACCTAGCAGCCATAGCTTGAATTCTAGCTATGCTAGGGGTAGATTGGAATTGCTTGGGGTTGAACTGGAAGCAGTATCTGATGTAGTAATAGAAGTAACTGATGAAACTGGAATATAGGATGATGAACTAGAAAAAGTGGTAGAGGAACTAAAGGATAAAGTTGAGGTACTAGGAAGTGAAACTGGAATATATGAGGAACTAGTAGGAAATGATAATGATGTGTTTGAAATAGTATAAGGTAAACTAGTGGATGAAATGGATGTAGGGGATGAAGGAAATAATATTCTAGGCTGTAAGGGTAGTATAGCGATAAATGGATCTGTAGATTGTATGGTAGTGGAAACTATAGATGATGTATTGGTATCTAAATGAGTAATAGAAGGTTTAGATGTGTAAGCTAACAATTGGGCTAATTAAATAGCTTCATCTATTTCCTTAAGAATAGTAGCATTTATCTCTTCAAGTTTATCCTGATTTTTCACTTTATTTAATTCAGAATCTACTATAATATTTTCCTGTTTTGCCTCAAGAAATGAAATGAAAACAAGGTCTATAACAGAAATTTTTAAATCAGATTCTGATTTACTTCTGAACAAAGAATTTTCAAATTTCAGATCAAACTGTATATCTTGTAAACTTACTAAATCTTGTGGTAATGAATTGGCTCTAATTAATGAAACTTTAGCATCTAAATCTTCTATCTGTTTTTTATTTTTCCCAATTCGGTCTGTATTGTCTACTATAACAACAGGTTTAGGATCCGAGTTAGACCTGGTATATTCAATTTTCCTTGAAGCCATAATTACAATTTTTAATACTCACAACTTGTCATATAGTCTTAAAGGCAAAAGGACAATAAAAATGATTTCCTTTAAGATCTATTTTACAAATAAGGATTGGTTAGTTCCCCAGTATGGTCGCCAGTATGTTATAACTCTAGTAATTATTTAAGTTGTGATATTTTGATTTAAAGTTGAAAGAACACTAGAGGTAACCACAGACCAACCTTTAAACTCTAATATCTTGCCTTCTTAGGGTTCAGAGAGGGCTCTCTTTATAATATTGAACTTTGTTTTGATTTATAAAATATTAGGCTAGTTATGATTGTGCAATTTGGTTTTGGTTTGTTTGATTTGGTGGGAAAAATCACTTAAGGAGATGGATAGTGGGAAATATGTTTGTCCATTGGGCTAAGGAGTCAAAAGTCAAGAAGACAGAACTAGGATCAAGGTCAAAAAGTCAAATGTTTTTAGGGCAAGATAGATAAGCCTTTGAAGATCTTGTAAGGCTGTTTGGTGAGGTGATTTGGTCAGGATAAAGAGCAATGAAGGGTTCTTTGATACGGAAAAAGGAAGTAGTGGGCAGAGGAAAAACGAAAGAGGGAGCAATTAAGGGTTCCCTACTCTTGAAATCAACAGAAAACATAGAAACGATAAGCAATAAAGACAAGGTGCTTTTAAAAAATCCTGAAATAATACTCCTGAATTATCATTCAAATTTGGAATACATATATGGATGCATGAAACAAAGAAGATAAACAATGACAAGTAGAAAATACTTCACTTCAATAGCTCATCACATGAATCCTGAAATATGATGCTAATTGATTCGATCAAGTCTGCTACTCGAAATTTGAAACACAAAAAGCCTTCAAGTACAACAAAAATGACTATAGAAATCTTCAGCAATTTATTCCACAATAATACTTCAAAGAGGAAAGTATTTATACAAAAATGTTTACAAAATATCCTAGAATGCTTCTAGGAATTATCTAAGGAAAATAGAAATATATTTACAAAAAAATAGTGACAGTTGTTTAAAAAATCAGCAATTTTTCCTATTTATCCAAATAAAATAGAAACTAATTATGAATTAGGTGCAGCTGTCTGCCTTGGTGTCCTCTTTGCTGGCTCAGATATTTCAAGTTTGTTTTGAAATATAATCTTCTTTATCTTATACTCTTTCAATATGATTCCCTTTAACCTGATACTCTTTAACTTTGTAAAAAACTATTTTACTCTTGTAAATAAATTCTTTTTTGATTGAAAAATCAGCAAACTGTTTTCTTCTTTTCCGCCTTTTAACTTTCATAGTAAATCAGTAAGTGATTGCCAAGATTCATCATCTGGACTTTGTATATTTTTCATCTTCCTTGTCCATTTGTATTATTCACTTGTTCTTTTGCATATTATTTGATCTTCTTATTGTAATCCTCCTGAGGCATAAGTTTATCATTGATGACCAAAATGTTAGGCAAACTTCTTTGCCTCAAAATTTCAAATTTAACCATAAACTTGGTTATGGCTATGTTCATATTTTCACATTTCTTTTCAAGATGTTTCATCAATTTCTTCTTTGAAATGACCTTCCTGCTTGTTTTTACTGTTGAGAAACTTAATCAATTATATGGCTTGCTCAGGTTTAACACCTATCTCATCTTTGGTTCTCTGAATTTCTGCTAGTGTTGCCTTTAGTAAATCTCTCTGTTCAAAGATTACCTAAATTGAGGGCCACACATCATTGATGGCTTCATTGGATTTTGTTCCATAACTAGTTTTTCACATATGATATTGGCTCCTTTAAGGTTAAATATTTTTGAAGTTTCTTGAGTTCTTCATTTAACCTATTAGCCCTTTTCTCATGATTTTTAGCATTGATTTGGGCTAACTTATTTGTATCTTCAAGATTCTTTATCACTTTTTTCAATTTTTTAATTTCACTTGTTTGAAGTGACATTTCTTCCATAGCTTTTACTAATTTACTGGCCTCATCTGAAGGTTGAGCTGTTGTAATAGATGACTCTGTAGCTGAAGTTGTAGATGATGTCACTAGCACTGCAGTAGCCAGTGGTACTTTCGGTGCCAACTCTATTGAGATTGCAACAAGATGAGGAGCTTAGTGGAAAGAAGTCGCCTTCACTAAGTGGGCTCGCAGGCTATTTTTGGCGCAAAGTCTATTTTTAGACATATGGATCATGTTCTATGAGTTGCAGGATGCTATTTATGGATGTTTGGTCAAGTCAGGAAAAATAGATGGACTTCTATTTTTAGACATACTGGGCGGAATCTATTTTTAGATTGCTAGCCTAAAAATAGATATGTCGAATATTATTAGCTCTTAATAATATTTGGACTCTAAACATTGTCTTATCCTCTTGGAGCACTTCAGTTTGAGTCACGGATGTGGCACATGCAACTGACATAAGGAATTACGCTATTCCTAGAGTTTAGTGGAGCTATTGCATGGTTGACTTCAGTTAGAGCTCATGTGATAGAGTTTGGTGGAGTTGATGAGATAGTTAATGGAGTTGTGTTCAGTTTAACTTAGTTGAGCTAGTTGTATCTAGTCTAACTAATTGATACAATTAGTGAGAGTGGTGTGAATTAATTATTAATTAGTTCACTAATTATTAACTCATAAATCAACTAAAGAATACATCAGTTAACTGCAGTGCATGGACAGTTTCAGTGGAGACCAGTGGAGAGGTAGGTGAAAGAGCTAGTGTGACTATCAGTTGTGACTATACTGGTGCATGAGAATTGCACACACATTGATTGAGAAGCCAATGAGGATTGTGCAGTACACACCAGTGGGATTTGAACCTTGATCTGGTAATTATCCATATTGGATTGCGCAGTAGAGGCTGGCTAACAGGTGGAGCAGATTGGAGCATGTGTTTTGTATGATCTGAGCTTGTGTAGTGTGTAACAATTGGAGATTGTATTGAGAGCTTGTGACGAGTTTGTACAATTATTTTTACATGATATATATCATTTGTTGGGAAAAATACTGAGAGGGGGGGGGGGGGTGAATCAGTATTTAGGGCATACTCAAATCTTTTTACTCTTTGTTTCTCTAAAACCCATACGCTACTTCACTGAGCCCAACTCGCATATACACGCGGATATCCTTCATAAAACTCGCGTATACACAGAGATCTTATTATGCATTTATTTCTTTACTTAGATCTATGCATCATTCATTCATCAGATGATTAGATAACAGTAAGCATGTGCAGTAATAACAGAATAAACCATCACACATAAGCATCACACAAGAACACCAGGATTTTAGGTGGAAACCCAAGTCGGGAGAAAACCACCACTGCCGTTGTCTCAGCCTTCAATATTTTATTATAAAGAAAAACATCTTACAACTATGTACCGGCGTTGCACTCTCATACCAAAGACGCAGTAATTCCACTGCAGAAGGCTGCAACCTTCTCACTGGCCTTCTCCGAAGGGAGCTACAACCTCTCGTCTTGTTTACCTAGCCTCTCCCGAAGGGAGCTACTTCATATTGTCATTCACTTACCGCCTACCAATTGAAGGGTGGAGTATCCCCCATCAGGTTGCCTCGAATCTTCCCCAAAGACCTCTCAAGGACCACGTTTCATCAATTTATACCTGGATCCAACAAGCCTTCCATACAACATATCTCAGAGCCACTTTTCATCGATTTTCCAGACTGACCCACTCCACACATTTAAGCTCAACATTCATCAAACTGAAACTTATAACCCCATCAATTCATTCATTGAATCATCAACCAATCAACCAAAAACTTGATCTTCAATTAACATAATCAGTAGCATATTCATCATTCAAACAACCCATTTCTGTATGAATACATCATTGACATATAGCAGTAAAACAGCAGAACATATCAGATATTTCATACTACATACTTCAGTAAAACCCTAGATTCCATACGCGCTTTTAATTCATTGAACCTGTGTATGTACGCACTTTCATATAGACCAACCTGCGTATACTTCAGTGCATTCTTCAGAAAAATCCTTTCTGCCCATACGCGCTTTTCCTTAAGAAGACCTGCGTATACACGCGCTTTTGCTGAAGCTAACTTGCGTATACATCTGTAACTTTTCAGGACTATGCAACTCTTCAGATCAGATAAACAACTCAGATTTCTTCCCTTACTTTAGAAAGTATTTCGCCTCATCTCAGATCTAAAAAATCCATAATCAGATCTAGAAAATACATATACATTTCAGATCTAGAGATCCCTCTTCATCATTTTCTTCATAGGTGCATCATAGATTCAGATCTATTAATCAAGAACAGAGTTCATCCATGCAGATATTCCTTAGAGAGATTTATTCATTCACAACCCTTACACATGCACCCTCTTGCACTATGGTTTTCTTCTCCTTAAATAGATTTGGCCTTTATCAATACCATGAGCCAAAACCACAGAACTTCCGATGGTATTCCTGGATGGGATCAAATAGAGAATCCAATGCTCAATACAATGGGTCAATACCATGGTAATGCCCCTAGGTATCATAGTTTTTAGAGCGCAAAAGGCATATGCGACTTTGAGCGTGCGTATTCGCGTGTATACGCAACTTTGCCTGATAAAAAATGCGTATATGCTAACCCTGAATGTATACGCGGGTTCCATTCACAAAAGTAGAGTATATATGCGGGTTGCCTTCACAAAAGTAGCGTATGCATTGTGACATATTATATTTATCATTTTTCTGGCACTTACTGGAAATTTTTTCTCTGTCACATCTGAACTGATCTGTAGATACATCATTCTTACATCTTTAGCACATAGGTTGCTTATCATAGGCAACTCATCAAGTAGGTTTCCATCAAGGAAAACTTCATTAAGCAGATTCCGTCAAAGTCAACACACTATATCACTTGCCAACAATCTCCTCTTTAACTCATCAACAAGGTTGTCATCAACTTTATCAAGTAGGTTGCCATCAAGGACAACACTCTGCATCATATTGCCATCATCAACTTTATTTCATCAAGTAGGTTACCATCAACTTCATCAAGTAGGTTTCCATCAAGGACAACATATGCCAACAATCTCCCCCTTTGGACTTGATGGCAATCATGATGGTGTTTGATCATCACAACAGATAGATACATTGAATATAACCATTATGCAAACACCATGATGCTCTCCCCCTATTCAAACACCATGTTACTCTCCCCCTTTGACATCAAGGGCAAAGGGCAGATCAAAACCAAAACAAGGTTTTTCTTCTTATGTAGAAAGAAGAGCTCTGCAGATCTGATGTGCATTGAAGTTACCATGCTCCCCTTGAGTTTATGCTGAATCTGAATATTTTTTCAATGAAGTACATGAATCTATGACCTTTCCTATCACCAAGGACTCATACTTACAACAATGATCCAACCAAGTGGATTTACATATGTGACTCAAGTACCCAACCAAGTGGGTTTACACATTTTGACTCAACTACCCAACCAAGTGGGTTTACAAATTTGACTCAAGTCCTTACATGACTGAATATTACAATTTTACATCATAGGTCTCAACATGACCTTTTCATCAAATTACTAATATGACCTTTTGTAACAAATACCAAAAAGACTTCAAGAGAGATCATAATTCAGAATCAACATAATGCCAACAATGCATTACATTCAACAAGGCTAATGCTCCCCCTGAAACTGTGCATCCAATGCATCCTTTCCATATGACCAAAACTCCTCCTTAGCTTGTGCAATCTGAACACTTTCAACAGCCAATCATCAAGGCATATTCACCCAATATCAGAGAATGAAACAGAAATATAAGAGCTGAAACATCATCAGAGATACAAAACAGTACTGCAGCTGTGTTGAGGAATGCTGATCCCAAGTAAAAAATGTCAGCAACTAACCATACGCGGTTTTCTTTGTATAAACTCGCGTATATACGTGACTTTCTTTCAGGAAACCCGCGTATCCAATTTTAATCTTCTGATTTTAAGTAGTTCTGATCTTGTACAAGGCAGAGACTAATCCCAGCTTCTGACTGAGGTATTCGAACGCTTCCCTGGAATATATGACAGAAGATAGGGAGGCCAATGTAGTTGTGTTTCAAGTGTCATCCAATAGTTGTAGTATAAGCATATTAGTAACCAAGCCTTCAGATTATTTGCAGCATCAATCATATTCTTCCCAAGAGGAATTATCATACCAAAACAACTTCTTCAATAGACAATATATGTCAAGCAATCATCCATGTAACCAAGATCTTCAAAATTTATCATGATGTAACATGTGTAAGGAAAAGGTCTCAACCATAGCAACAAGCTTTGCATGATCTATTCTTATCTCTAAATCATAAGACTTCCATAAAAACAAAAGATATTCTTCAGCAAAAAAGCAATCATGGCTCATTCATAATCTCATCATAAGAAACCATGTATCAAGTCATCATCATTTAAGCAAAAACTAAGGTATAATCAGATATACTGCCAACAATGCAATCATTAGTAGTCAGACTGATGCTCCCCCTGCACCTGTGCTCCTGATCTTCAGCTGTCATACAAATTTTCTTATCATAAAAGCATACGCATCTGTCTCCATTGTAACTCGCGTGTATACGCGACTCTAGTTCATCAAACCCGTGTATGGAAAGTGAAACACTGAAAATTTCACATTCCTTCATCTCCCCCTGAGTTTGTACCACCTATACCTGTCTTCTGCATATCAGATGCTCTGTTAGAAATAATCATAACCAGAACAACCAAAACAATCATGAGAATCACCATACATCGCTCCCCTTGTGACAATACATTACTACTCTCTATAATGTATCTCACATCACTCCTGCATTCATTAAGAGAAGTAAGCTTTAGAAGCGAATGACTGCAGTAGGGTCAATATTCCCTACGTTTCTGACTGGTCCTCCTTCTTTATCCAACTTTGCTTCAAATTTCCTTTTGTGTGCTGGAAACTATCCCATTTTTCAGATCTATTCATCCTGCATTCTTTTTCTACATGACCATATTTATTACAAGCATAACATCTTGAATGACCAGAAAATTAAGCATAAGGATCATAATGATTTTTCCTATTCTTTCTTCTATTACAATCAACTGCTTTATGGCCATACTTGTTGCATGAAAAACAGTATCCCTTGAAGAACCCAGAGTACCTTTCTGTGTAGAATCTGTTTGTTTGTGACTGAAACAATCTGCTTCTACAATTGGCTGCAACATGCCCATAATTATGACATTTAAAGCATTCAACATTATTGAATGATTTCCTTTGAGTGTTCATGATTGTTGGTTGACTTCTTGTTTCTTTCAACTCTTTAGGTTTTGCATTGACATCCTTTGAATCTTTAGCACTTTCTTGTGAACTAGATTCTCCTTTAACGGTTTGATGAAAACCAAGACCAAGTTTAATAGTAGGAGATCTTTGATTACTGAGAATATTGTCCAGAATCTTAGTACTATCTTGAAACCTCAAGAGTTTATCCTTTTCTTCTAATTTACCTTTGAGAATGTTTACCTCAACCTCCAATTTTTGGCATTGCTTCTTCATGCTTTCTTCGACCCTTCTTCCTTCTTCTACTTGATCGTTTAGTTTTAAAATCTCTTCTTTCAATCCATTTTCTTGTTCTTCAAAAATTTGTAGAAGTTCTTCTTTCTTCTTATTTGATTTTTCTAGATCTGTTTTGAGCGAGATGATTTCTGCTTCACGTCCTTCCTTTTCAAATGATTGTAGAAGTTCTTCATTCTTCTTATTTGATGCTTCAAGGTCTGCTTTCAGAGAGATGATTTCTGCTTCAAGTCCTTCACTGTGATTGGTTACTTTGTCCTGCAGTCTTTGATACATTTCTATCTGTCCCTTCATTGTTTCTATATGTTCATTCAATCTAGAGATCACATCCTTGAGAATAGATTCCCTCCTTTTAAATTGATCCCAAAAATTACTTTCATCATTGATCTTGATATTTTCTTCTAGACTTATACTGTTACTTTCACTATCTTCATCATTGCATGCACAAGTGAGTGGATTACAAGAACAACAATCAATACCTGTTTCCTCTTCTTCATTTTCTGTTGCACATGTTTTCTGAGATATCTTCTTTCCTTGAGTAGCCTTCTTCTTTTGCTTCTTTGCCATGAGCACTAGCAGATCTTGGTCAGAATCTTCTTCATCTTCACTTGACATTTCATCATTATCTTCATTTGCATAATAACTCTTTCCCTTTTCAAATTGTTTCCCTTTATCATGATTTTCTTTATAAGGACATTTAGCAGCATAATGACCCACTCTTCCACAATCAAAACATTTGAAGGGAAGCTTACCTCTGAATCTTCCAATACCTGGTTGGAGTCTTTTCACAAAGTTTGCTTCTTCTTCTTCTGATATATAACTTGATTCCTTGACAACTTCCTTTTCTTTTCCTTTTGCACACGCCTTAAAAGCAGCTTCTTTGATTTGAGAGGGACCTCCTTGTCTCATTTCATAAGCAGTCAAAATACCATGTAGTTGAACAATAGTAAGAGTTTGCAGATCTTGCCTTTCTTCAATAGCTGATACTTTTGACTCAAATTTTGAAGTTAAAGATCTTAAGACTTTTTCCACCAGAGTAGTATCGGTTATGGTTTCACCCAAACTTCTCATACGATTTACAATATCATCTAAACGTAAAAAGAATCTGGCAATACTCTCATCACTATGCATCCTTAAATTTTCATATTCAATTCTGAGAGTTTGGAGTTTTGCACTTTTTACCTTTGTATCTCCTTCATAGCTTAGAATGATTTTGTCCCATTGTCTTTTGCTGAATTTAGCTGCATCACTTTAGCAAATTCTGGTTCAGACATGCTTCCTAATAAGACATTGATGACTTTGGCATTGATTTAATATTTCGTCCTTTCTGCTGCATCAGTAGGAATACTTGCCGGATATTGATAACCTTCTTCCATGATTGCCCATACTTCTGCACCAAGACTTTGCAGATATGCTTTTGTTCGTATCTTCCAGAATAACAGATTGCTTCCATTGAATAGAGGTGGCTTTAGAGACAATACTCCTTCATGACTTCCCATTGTGACGGATCTCCTTCAAGCGATCAAGCTTCTTCAGAAGGACCTGCTCTGATACCAATTGTTGGGAAAAATACTGAGAGGGGGGGGGGGGTGGTGAATCAGTATTTAGGGCATACTCAAATATTTTTACTCTTTCTTTCTCTAAAACCCATACGCTACTTCACTGAGCCCAACTCGCGAATACACAAAGATCTTATTATGCATTTATTTCTTTACTTAGATCTATGCATCATTCATTCATCAGATGATTAGTTAGCAGTAAGCATGTGCAGTACTAACATAATAAACCATCACACATAAGCAACACACATGAACACCAGGATTTAAGGTGGAAACCCAAGTCGGGAGAAAACCACCGCTGCCGTTGTCTCAACCTTCAATATTTTATTATAAAGAAAACATCTTACAACCATGTACTAGCGCAGACTCATACCAGCACGCAAGCACCCACCTGCAGAAGGCTACAACCTTCTCTCGCTACTGCATCAATGTCCGGGAAGGGTTACAACCCCCTCGTTTCCTGCTACTGCCTACTCGACCGGAAGGGAGCTATAACCCCCTAACAAGGCCGACCATCAACAACTCTCGCGGACCACGTTTCATCAATTTTCATACTCGGATCCAACAGCCTTCCACAACATATCTTGTGTCACTTTTCATCGTGTTTTTGGACTGGACCCACTCATTACTGTGGCATTCATCAACCGAAACTTATAACCCCATCAATTCATTCATTGAATCATCAACCAATCAACCAACAACTTGATCTTCAATTAACATAATCAGCAACATATTCATCATTCAAACAACCCAGTTTTGTATGAATACATCATTGACAGATAGCAGTAAGACAACATAACAGATCAGATATTTCATACCACATACTTCAGTAAAACCCTAGATTCCATACGCGCTTTCACTTCACCGAATCTGAATATGTACGCGCTTTCATGCAGACAAATCCGCGTATACTTCAGTGCAATCTTTAGAAAACCCTTTCTGCCCATACGCGCTTTTCCTTAAGAAGACCCGTATGCTGATCGTGCTTTCTTTAATGAAGCTAACCCCGTATATACGCGCTATACATCTATAACTTTTCAGGACTGTGCAGCTCTTCAGATCAGATAAAAAACTCAGATTTCATCCCTTACTTCAGAAAGTATTTCGCCTCATCTCAGATCTAAACAATCCATAATCAGATCTAGAAAATACATATACATTTCAGATATAGAGATCCCTCTTCATCATTTTCTTCATAGGTGCATCATATATTCAGATCTATTAATCAAGAACATAGTTCATCCATGCAAATATTCCTTAGAGAGATTTATTCATTCACAACCCTTACACATGCACCCTCTTGCACTATGGTTTTCTTCTCCTTAAATAGATTTGGCCTTTATCAATACCATGAGCCAAAACCACACAACTTCCGATGGTATTCCTAGATGGGATCAAATAGAGAATCCAATGCTCAATACAATGGGTCAATACCATGGTAATGCCCCTAGGTATCATAGTTTTTAGAGCACAAAAGGCATACGCAACTTTGAGCATGCGTATTCGCGTGTATACGCAACTTTGCCTGATAAAAACTGCGTATATGCTAACCCTGAATGTATACACGGGTTCCATTCACAAAAGTAGAGTATATACGCGGGTTGCCTTCACAAAAGTAGCGTATACATTGTGACATATTATATTTATCATTTTTCTGGCACTTACTAGAAATTTTTTCTCCGTCACATCTGAACTGATCTGTAGATACATCATTCTTACATCTTTAGCACATAGGTTGCTTATCATAGGCAACTCATCAAGTAGGTTTCCATCAAGGACAACTTCATTAAGCAGATTCCATCAAAGTCAACACATTGTATCACTTGCCAACAATCTCCTCTTTAACTCATCAACAAGGTTGTCATCAACTTTATCAAGTAGGTTGCCATCAAGGACAACACTCTGCATCATATTGCCATCATCAACTTTATTTCATCAAGTAGGTTACCATCAACTTCATCAAGTAGGTTGCCATCAAGGACAACATATGCCAACATAATTATAATATACAGATAGTTGGGGGTTTTCAGCTTTAAGCTTTCCCGTAAATACTGCTTTTATATGTGTGATTGTTTATGGTTTTAATGTGCGCATGCGATTGTTTATATTTCCGCAAATTGATGTTCAATGGTAGAAGAGGTTATGTATTATGCATGAAGCTAAAATAGTGTATGATCAGGATAATCTCGGTGAATAATTTAACAGTTATTCAAATTTCTACATGGTATCAGAGCGTTATTGATCATTGGAGCAATTGCAGAACATTGAAGCGATTGAGTTTTGTGCTGGTGGAATTCGAATTTGCAGCAATGTTTTCTTGGTGTCGAAGTTGAGATGTCTTTCAACGAATTGCGATTGGAGTATGCCCTTGAGGGTAGCTCAAATTATATTTCATGGAAGGACAGGATGGAGGTGGTGTTAGATGACAATGGGTTGAAGGAGTTCATAGATGCTGAAGTCCCAAAGCCTACTTCTAGCGATGCTGCCGTAATTAAGGCTTGGAAAAAGAAGACAGCAAAGTGTCGAAGGATTCTGTTGGAGGGCGTGAAGGATCACATAATGTCCAGCCTGCATGGTAAGGCTTCTCCATACTTGATGTGGAAATCCTTGACAGATTTATTCCAAAGCAAGAGTGACCAGAGGAAGTTGGCGTTCAAGGATAAACTTAGAAACATAAAGATGGAGAAAGGCGACAGTATGCCCAAGTACCTCACGAAGTTCACCCAATGCAGGGATGAGCTGGGAAGTGTGGGGGTGACTGTAGATGATGAGGAATTGGTGAGCTTGGCTCTCCTTGGGCTTCCGAAGAGTTGGCATTCCTATCAGGACTCTGTCAATGGTTGGGAGAAATTTCCAGGATGGGAGCGACTTTGGTCGGATCTTGTGCAAGAGGAGATAAGGCAAAGTACCAGGGACAGATCATCATCAAAGAACTCTGATGAAGAGAATTGCGCTTTGGCTACCAAAGCAAAGAAGGGGAAGAGCAAGAAAGCTTCTCATTCCGGTGCGAAAGGCAAGAAGTGGGACATGTCCAAGGTGAAGTGCTTTCACTGTCACCAACACGGACATTATGCCACAAATTGTCCGCAGAAGAAGAAAAATAAGCAGGCTGCTGGATCTGCAGCTGGAGAGGCCTTAGCCTCGCAGTTTGAGCTGGATTTTTCATTGATCGCATGCTTGGTGTCAAGTGTGGCGGGATCAGTATGGTTTCTGGAAAGTGGTGCGTCTTTTCACATGACAGGAGATCGAGATTTGTTTACTGATCTGGATGAGAAAGATCTTGGAGTGCACATCGAGATGGGCGATGATGGTAGATACAGTGCAACCGGTATCGATACCATTTTCTTTGAGAGGGAGTTTGGTAAACCCTTCAGATTGAAGGAAGTGATGCATGTTCCAAGATTGAAGAAGAATCTTATCTCTGTGGCGATGTTAGAAGACAAGGGATATGATGTTGTCTTTAGCGAGGGAAAGGATTTCCTGCGCAGTAAGGCAACTGGTGAGACCCGGAGGATAGGGGTTTGAGTTAAGAACCTTTATCAATTGCAGGTAGATGCGCATCACGATGTGAAGGCAGTATGAGTGGTGAGTTTGGGATGATGGGCGCAAAGCCAGGCAACTCAGGATTGGGCCACCTTCACCATGGAGCTTTGAAGATACTGTAGTAGATTTCTACTGGGCTTCCTAAGGGTACTCTTGCGCAGTCAGATCAGTGCAAGGGATGTACCTTGGGAAAATTTGTGAAAGCCACCTTTCACGAGAAGGATAGTCGCGCCACGACGATCCTTGAGAGAATTCACACAGACGTGTGTGGACCTTTCTCAGCAGCTTCGATAGCAAAGCACAGGTATTATGTGATATTTGTTGATGATTTTTCTCGTAAGTGCTGGATCTTCTTCATGCAGAAGAAGAGCGAGACATACTCAAAGTTCTGTGAGTTCAAGGCACTGGTTGAGAAAGAATCGGGAAGCAGAAAAGTCTTAGAGCGCACAATGGTGGTGAATTCATCTCTATAGCACCAAGGACTTTGCAGCCAGCAAGGCATGAATTGAAGAGAGCTCATAGCACCTCAGCACCCCACAACAAAGGACCCGATTGCTAAGTTGAAGAACAGAACGATCGTGGTGTCGACGGCGATGTTGCATGATCGGGGGTGGCCTACCCATTCACTTGTGGGCGGAGGCATGCAATACTGCAGTATATGTGCAGAACTATTGTCCTCACAGGATACTTGGCATGAGTACACCCGAGGAGGCGTTTTCTGGTAAGAGGCCTGATATTTCCCATTTGAGGATTTTTGGTTCACCCGTTTACATTCATGTGACTAAGGATGCCAAGAAGAAGCTGGAGCCGACTACAAAGGTTGGTATATTTGTGGGGTACACTGATACAGCCCACAACTATCGTGTGTATTTGCCAGACAGTCGCAAAACTGTTGTGCGACGGGATATCAAATTTCATGAGGAGAAAGCCATGAAGTGTTCGCTTGAGAGGGAGCCACACTTGCATGCAGATCAAGAGCTATTAGTTCCTAAGGATGAGTCTCAAGATGTGGATCAGCCACAAGATGAGGTTCATGGAGTGGAAGAGACCACTCATGCAGCGCCAACCATCAGAGGGCAGAAGCGTACTACAGAAGCTGAGCGACTGGCTCAAGATGCAGAGAAGGTTGTAGAAGCACCTACATCATAGCGCAGACAGAGACAGTCACCTGACCGGTATACTAGATACATGGCTCTTGTGAGCAAGTGTATTGTGACAGAGCCATCCTCTTTCGAGGAAGCTGTGGAGGACCCCGCATGGGTAGATGCCATGATGGAAGAGTATGATTCGATTGTCAGAAACAGTGCATGGGAGATTGTCCCAAGGCCGGAGGGGAAATCAGTGGTGGGTTCGAGATGGATCTATAAAGTGAAGCAGGCAGTTGACGAGAGTGTGGAGAAGTACAAGGCAAGATTTGTTGCTCGAGGCTTTTCACATATAGAGGGGATCGATTATGAGGAGACCTTTGCACCTGTCGCAAGGTATTCTTCCATACGGACGATCCTAGCTCTCTCAGCGCAGATGGGGTAGCACATTCATCAGATGGATGTGAAGACTGCGTTCCTCAACGAAGTCATTGAGGAGGAGGTGTACATAGAGTAGCCCAAAGGTTTCGAGATCTTTAGCAGCGAGTTGCATGTGTGTAGGCTCAAGAGAGCGCTGTATGGGTTGAAACAAGCACCTCGTGCTTGGTACACACAGATAGATAGTTATTTCACCGGACTTGGATTCTCCAAGAGTGAGGCTGATCCAAACCTATACCAGATTTTGGTGGAGGGTAAGTTGCAGATCATTGTACTTTATGTAGATGGTTTGATTTTGACAGGCGATGAGCTATTGATACTCTCATGCAAGGAGGATATTGCAAAAGAGTTTGAGATGAAGGACTTGGGCCTCCTTCATTATTTCATGGGATTGGAATTTTGGCAGCGCAGTGGTGGAATGTTTGTTTCTCAGGGTAAGTATGCCCGGGAGATACTGGAGAAGTTCAACATGCATGGCTGCAAGCCTGTTGATACTCCTCTTCCTGGTGGTTGGAGGAAGGAGGATGCTACTTCAGCGGAGGTAGTGGATGCCACTGTCTATCGACAGTTGGTGGGGTCGCTTATGTATCTGGTCAATACACGACCCGATATATGCTATGCAGTTAACCAGCTTTCCCAAGCTATGGTTAAGCCTACCAAGCTCTTTTGGAAGGCGTGTGCAAGCACAACAGCAAGTATTCAAAGGGGTACATCGGGATATGGATTGTGGCAGCGACACCGTATTAGAGGTGAAGCCGTGTATTTCGTCGTATGTATCAAAGGTGGAGCCCACGTACGCAGAAAGAGAACATCCGGAGGGACTTTTCAAGATCGGTCGATGCCAGCTTTCAGCCAGCAGAAGAAGAGATCCATGGCACCCGCCTGTGCGCAGGTCGAGACAGGCGGGGCCGAGTTCGTCGCATGCGAGTTATGGCGTGATGAGGAAGATCCTGGTCGGGTTGTTCGGGTCACACTTGGAGCCTACTGTGATTTATTGTGATAACCAGAGTTGCATTAAACTCTCGTCTAATCCAGTATTTCATGATAGATACAAACACATTGACATCAGGTACCATCATATCAGAGATTGTGTGCAGCGGAGAATCATGTTACTTTCATACATTCCCACGGAGGATCAGGATGCTGATATCTTGACGAAGGCGCTCACCAGGAGAAAATTCGAATACCACAAAGGCAGGATAGGGGTTGTAGATAATCCATATCTTGTTGAGAGGGAGTGTTGAGATTGCAACAAGATGAGGAGCTTAGTGGAAAGAAGTCGCCTTCACTAAGTGGGCCCGCATCTATGTGATTACAAATGAAGGGTCCCACTTGATTCTTCAACTTAACTTGTGTTTTCTTCTTTACTGCTAGGAAGTTGATAGAATCATCATTTAATATTTTCCTGATGTATTCCAAGGCAAAACCCCTCATTGGTACATATTTGGATAGTTTGCAGGGCAATAGATTAGACCCAAAAACTCTGATTTCTGTGTGTTTTTCATACAAATACCAATCTCCAGTTCTAGTATGTTCAGATAGTTGTAGAATTTTCTTCATTTCATTATTGATCCTTGGTTGTTCAGTATTTGTTAACATATTTATCAATGGATAAACAAAGATGTTTTAAAATCTGTATAAGTAAACTCTATGGACTCTTTTCTGATTAAAGATGTCCAAAAACTAACTGAAAGTGGATTTCCTTCAATGTCAAGCTTCTAGAGGGTTACCGAAAATTTATCTTCTTGAAAATAAAAAAACATATAGAAGAGGAAAGATGTGTATCTAAACACTCCTTCAGTTTGCAATTTAACTAGCTGTTCATGGATATGACCAACAATGTCACAAGATAATTGAAGGAAGCCCTATGAGGTTAATCCTTTGTAAAAGTAGATAGGAAACCTGTAGATGGATTCATCTATGTGCTCATTTGTAAAGTATCCTAGGATGAATGATAACATGGAAATAACATGCCTTGAACATTCTGGAAATTTTGAAGTGGCACTAGTACATTTGGTCAAAATTCCAACACTTTAGTTTCGACACTTTTGTCGTATTGTCGGAAATTTCCCCAGTTTTATGAATGCATCAACTTTACCAACAACCGCCGCTATACCAACGTTTAGACAAATCGCCGCTATTGTTTTAATTATGAACGCTATCTAATATTTATGCAAATGGACCTGGACACAACTTCTGAAAATGCAACGTTTTCAAGACACAGCCGCAGGATATGCATGGTTTGTAAGTTCCGCCGCGCATATGGTCGCTTAGAGATACTTTTCGTGAAAAAGGGACGTAATTGGGGACAAACGTCGGTATTGCGACGGTTTGAGGAAAATCGTCGGTATTGCGACGGGTGGAGGGTAACCGTTGGTGTTGCGATGTGTTCACCAAACGTCGTAATAGCAACGACGGTAAATACTATAATTTTCCATCTGATTTTAACCATTTTTTTTTAAATGTTAACCCAGTTTCGTAGTCTTCATTTTTGATATCCGTTCAATTACATGTAGTTTATACTCTTGACTAAGTTTTCAATCATGTCCTATACAAGTTTTAAAATAAAAAACAACAACAACGTACCTTAAAGTATAATATAGACCAATTTTATATTTTAAATAGAGAGTTTAAATTATGTGATGAAATAAAATTTAATATTTTTATTACTTTTTTTTTAACTGTGAAATGTTGATAGTTTTTTAAATGAAAATGTTTAATAATAAACCATTATATTTTTATTTAGATATTTTCCCAATATTATGAATGGTGTTAATGATTTTTTTTTCTTCGTATTTTAAAATATTTTGAAGTAGGTACATTAAAGAGATGTTATGGTTTCCATGGACGACGACTCCAAATGCTTCAATATGTAATGAAATGCGGATATATTGAGAGTGTTTAACATTTTAGTTGTCTTTTTCCTTTGGATCATTAACAGGTAGGGAGATTGAGATTATGCAGATCAGGCAGCCAGATTTATTTTGTAATGTTGTTTTTTTATTTTATTTTTATTTTATTAATTTTTATATGATTATAATAATATATTTGTTATTTGTTTACTAGGGTGATTTAATTGACAATTATTATGTTAGCTATTACTATGTTAGCTAGGTCAAGCTAACACAAATAATAATATATTTTTTATATTTAATTGTTATTAATTTCTCTTGAACTTATAACATGTTAATCTTACAAGTTAAAGAGATGTTCTGGTTTCCATGGACGACAACTCCAAATGCTTCATGTAATGAAATGCGGATTTATTGAGAGCGTTTAACATTTTAGTTGTCTTTTTCCTTGTGTTTATTTTTTTTGTACGTTTGCGGGTTTTTATTTTTATCATGGTTTTATTAATTTTTATAGGATTATAATAATGTATTTGTTATTTGTTTACTAGGGTGATTTAATTGACAATTATTATGTCATATATTACTATGTTAGCTAGGTCAAGCTAACAAAAATAATAATATATTTGTTATATTTAATTGTTATTAATTTCTCTTGAACTTATAACATGTTTAATCTTAAAAATGAATATAAAAAAAATTATTAAAAAATTTAATGAATGAATAAATTAGAAGTTTTATTATTATCACTAGCTAATAAAGTTATGGCATCACATCACTATGTATGACATCACTAAACCAATCAAGAAGAAGAGGTTTCAATGTCGTGGAATGCTTGTATGGAAAATTCATGATGCCCCAGGACTAACACACTTTTGTGGTATGTAATATTTCGTTGCACTTTAATATAATATATAATTATCTAAATTAGATATACCATATTGCATGTTTTAAAAATGATCTCATAGTATAATTGTTATTGATGTTTCATGAATTTCCTCAATTTTCACTCGTGTGTTCTCTATACTCTTTGCAAATTATTCTTCCTCACATCTCAGGCACTAAACACCTCCTCTATACTCATTAATAAACTTGTCCCCTCAACCCCCACCTGCATAATTTCCTTGCTCTAGCCAAGGAAGACTTGTGATTTTCTTTGCCTATAATATGAGTTTTCATAGGTCGATCACATAATGTGAAATGGGTATTGCTTGTACTCTTGGAAATCAACATCTAAGGTAGTAGGATTTGGAACAGGTCCTTACCTTCACAATAAGATGACGTGATCATTAACAAAACCTTCAATTGTAATGACATCCTCAATGATTTTGCGCTCATTTAATATCCTCTTATTCACTCTTTAAATAGAATTATAAAGAAATTATATTTTATTTTTAATTTGTTTAAGAATTTTCGAATTGGAACATTTTTTAAGCTCTTCCTTTTGAATATTGCTAGCAATCATCTCCTTCACATTATAACATAATTCTTAAGACACATGGAATTTTATCATTTTCCTTCACATGATAATGTAATTCTTAACACACATCGAATCTCATCATTGGGAATGCCCAATGTTAAGTATGGTGAAACCTAATGGAACAATTAGCTTCATGTTAGAATAAAATTGCATTTCTTTTAGGAACTGTCCAAAGAGGCCATAATTTTGTCCGGATGACCATTTTCTTGCTATAATATGACAATAAATTGTTCAAAAATTCCCACTATGGTAGTGTTTAAATTGTTCTTTTGATGACGAAAATGGATTCAACACCATCAAGGACCCTTGGGGCACCCAAAATCTTGAAGATTGACAACTATAACCTAGATTTTCAATAACTTCCACCAGATTTTCGCAAAATCATGCTAGAATTTATATTGTTTTATGGATGAAATTCTAGCTTCATTAGACTACGTGTTTCTTTTATATGAGGTTTAAGAATCTTCCATATATCTTGTGTTGTTAGAATGACATGATAACATTTAGCCATAATGTAAACACATGATTTCATTGTTTTATTCCCAGTTGTCCTCCTACTTATTTGTATTTTATGTTTATAATCTAGTGGAGATTATATGAGCTTGAGGTTGTGGCCTTTCACGCTTATCACAAGGATGCATGGGGTTAATTAAATGATCATTCATTCACATGTATCTATCATTTTAGAAATTACACAAGGAGATATTGACCGAGGAGTTTAAAAAAAGGTTCCTCCCAAGGACCCATGGAATAGTATACCAAAGGCAATACACAAGGTAATGAAATCCCCCCTAAACTAGTCATGTTGATATTCAATATATCAAGTTGATATTCATGTTGATAATATAAAAAACACAAATGTTAGGGAATTTTATGGTATTTAGTGTATCATATCCCACTAAATTTTGTCCCAAATCCTAGGCCATAGAGACCTTAGGACCCCATGGATTGAGTTGCATGGCTATTCATTGCCTAACTACATTTTTTTTTCATTTACATTTTTGGATTGAAAATAATTGTCATGAAGTATATCTGATAGCCTATGGTTGTCTCAAAACACTATGGTTGTTTTTTTGCAAAATGGCCAAATGAATGGTTTTTAACCTAAGAAGGTTCTAAAATTTATTTAACAAGCTAGGTGGAATTCCCTTACGCTTTTGACCATTAATAGAATGATTTTTTCCACAGTGGGAAACTTGAATATATGTAATGAATCAGTTCATATCTTTAACCCATTCATATCTTCAACCCATTCCCTATAATATTTTCTACTACACCAATAACTAATATTTGCTACAAATGACAGAGAGCACGACCATCCCTTCATGTTCTTACCAAGAGTGCATTTGGACCACATCTTCATAAGTCATTTTTATGGATGCCTCCATACATTCACTAATGCATCAAAAGTGCAATAAATAACCCATCTATCTTATGGGATTGACCACTTTGTTCCTCATATAAATTGTATAACACACATCTCTTGATGACATTATGAGAAATCTTTATGACAACATATATGTTAGCTTCCTTTTACAATGTCAGTTTTATTATATATATTTTTAATTTATAAGGGTGGTGGTCACCTTATTGAATATAGACCTCTATTAATAAAACTAATCAATTCCAACTAGAAGAAAATACAAGAGAGTGGGAACAATTTTTGAATGGTGACTCCAATAAAAATCAAGGAGATTGGAAATATTTTCTCTAGAAATGAACACGGTTGATTTATTTTCCATCCTTGACCAAGAGTAATATTGTGCCAATGATGGGGGATATTCGTGATATGCTTGAAACAGAGTAAACACTCTAGCTAACCTATTGACCCATATATAGCTCACTTGTGTTAAAGGTTGCAAAGTTTGATATCCTTGTACTTTTCTTAAGCTAAAGTAGGCGAGATCCAATTATTTGAGGTATTATGAATGATTGAACTCATTTTTATATTTTACATTATTATTTGACACATAAACCTTTTTTTTTTCAAAGATGCATGCTTGAAATATTGTTATCATGATGTAAAGATTGTTTGGATGTTTTTACATAGTTTCAAGTTCCAAATATGAATAAATTTTGAACATGAAATTTGTGATATAGATCTAGTATGCTTTGGCACACAAAAAAAAATTGGAAAGGGATAATAATGCTTGGTTATCTCACAAATTAGTATCATATGTTTTTGGTCCAACAACAAAAATGGAAATAAGGAAAAATATTTATAATTACATAACTATATGGTAAATAGTAATTTTTTTAGTACATGACAAAATGATATATTGTACGGTTATAGGGTAAGGTGAAACTTCTCGATGTTGGGAAAGTGTGATAATACATATTTAATGGAATTATGGTATAACCATGCGCTTGAATCTTGTGAAAACATTTAATAAAAGTGTGACATGGTGGAAAGAAATGTGACATTACATCATGAGTTTACATTGGCATAAGGTATAACATTGAAATGTTTGAGGTATATTAATATGAAATTTTTGTGTGGTGAAAGGGCCAACATGTTCTTAGTCGTTGAATCTAATAGGGTGAAATGAAAGCAGGGATTTAAGTGCTAAGTGGGGCTTGAACCATGCATTATAATATATATATATATATATATATATATATATATATATATATATATCTGTGTGTGTGTGTGTGTGTGTGTGTGTGAGGTTAATAGGCCTTGGTCATGAGGCTCCGAGGATAATTTGAGAATCTCAAATGATGCACCCAAACCCAGGAATGAGAGGTGATAACTAAAATGATTAAGGAACAAAAAAAACAAATTATAATCCCATTTCTGTAACTGCACAAGAGGAGTCAGATTAAGAATTGACACCTATCCCACTAAGGTAGGTAAGGTGGGGTGAGTTTTTACATATCCTCCTCCTTTATAGATTTTTGCTAACTATTCACTTTCCAAAATAAAAAATTCCACGCTAAAATTTGTGGCTCATGAAATTTTTGGCTAATTGTCACCAATTTTCCTTGTTCTACTATAGCAATTTCTACGAATTTCATGAAACTATGTATGCCCATATTTCAAATATGGCTCCTTTACTATGTTTTACTATTTAATAATTTTTTATTGACTACTTTTATTCCCTAATTTGATCTCTAACAACTGATTTATTCCCTCTTGTACTAAAGTGAAAGTTCATTTTTCCCCTTCAATATTTCAGGTACAACTTCATTGTATTGACAAGTTGTTTTTTAGTTGTAATATTTCATTGAAAATATCTCTCCAAGAACTTTCATTAAGCTACAAATATTCTCTGTACGAATGTTACACATAGTTTCATGGGGTTTCACTATGCAAAAATGTTGTTTAGTTACTAAAAAATTCCATACAGGTTAATCACTTGAGAAATTGGAAAAAATATAAAAATTTATAGATTTTATACTATCTTAGCACCATGTATTAATCAAAATCACTAACAAATTCATTCTATGGCCATTATTAGTTATACCAACTTTTTTTATGTGCTCTCCCAAATGGATAGTGCATGTCTGCATATATACCCCCCATTTCTTATTGAATGTGTGGTGACTTGGCATGGATTTTGTTAGACAATTAGCACACATGAAACCTATTATGTTAGTCTTTCACCTCTCACTTTGCCCCTATTGTTCACAGGCTTCCTTCTTAACCTTTTCTAAGATGGGAAAAAATTGACTTCACGCTACATTTCACAACCGTCGGTTTTACTAAGGCTTATTTTGTTTCTTTTTTGCTCTATTCTCCTTCCCTCGCAACCAGACCATCTATATGAAATTTGAATCAGAACCCGCTCTATTCTCCTTCCACGCAACCAGACCATCTATCTGAACCCATCTCCCACAGAGCCATTGACAGACTTGAGACTCTCTTGTAAATCTTATTCAATATCAGTAATAGCGGCAAGTTTTTATTAAATCAATATTGACAAAGCAGGAACCAAATAGTTTCCATTATTTCAGTTCAATGAATTGAATAAGGATTGTTTCTATGTATAGGAAAATGCTGTGTGCATAACCTGAAAACATTGTTCAACTATGTGCGGGGATGAAATCGAATCCTCTGCCATTGAAAACACTTGAGGGAGCTCCAAATTAAATGAACATAGCTCTTTGTCAACATAAACCCCACCCATTCAAGTGTTGAGACATTGATTTGCTAGGGTTGTACCAGAGGAGACATTAATCTGATAGGGTCACGTCAAAGGAAACATTAATCTGCTAGGGCCACATTGAAAGGCTAAGCGGAAAAATGGTAATGTGATTTCTTCATGCTTCAAAATTGTTCATTTTGGCTTCAAAACTCCTGTGCTTCATGTCTATTTTATTTTTTATGGGTTGATGTATAATTCCTTCATTTTCTACTACCATTTATTTGATATAGTTTTGTTGCATGCAAAATGTTTGAAGAAACTCTTCACTTAATTGCTACACATGTAGTAGTGTTCACTTCTTGTAATAGCATGTTAGTTACAAGCTCATATATGAAGACTAAATCTATTCTTTGTGACCCAGGAGAGGCAAAATGTCATCCCAGGGGAAAGCATTTGAAATAGGCCGTCCCAGAAGCATTGTAGGTCCATCGGAAAGGAAAGATTATCCCAGAATAGAAGCCCGAACCAGGAGCTTTGTGATAAGAAAGAGGGACTCCCAACTCCTAGAAGCATAGGAACAATATTTGTGAAACCTATTAGGGAAGGAAGATTATACAACAGTTAGGACCTATAAAAAAAATAAGGAAAACAAGATACATGCATCTACTTCAGATATGCCTTGTAAATTTGAATTTGAATTTTGTTTGAGTTTGTCACCAAAGTGTTTGACAAAATATTTGAGTGAACTCTGTCACATGGATCTCAAGCTTGATGGTATTTATTATCACAAGAGATGCCTCGGAGATGGTTGTATGCTGCCTTGTAGCTGCATAAATGCTTCCTTGTTTAGTCTGTTTGAATATTTTATTTGCATCAAGAGGAACTCTTTTACTTCTTCTTTGTGCTGGTTATTTCTCCACACAGGAAAAAATTAATTTTATGTTGGTAATATACTAGAAAATGAGACTCAACACTTGTGCCAATAACATGATGTGAGCAATTTTTTTGGTTCCCACCTCTGCTTTTTACTGAAATGTAACAATTTCTTAATTCTTGCGTTCAAGTGGAGAATGTTTAAATCTAGAAAGGCACTAAAGGTTGAATTCATTGTGGCAATGAAGGAAGAGATAAATCAAGACCAAACAATTGGTTAATAATTTTCACTTTAAACTTGATCAATGACTACTCATGCATAAATAGTGAGGCATTATTTAGTGACAACCATCAAATTAAGATTCTCTTGGGTTGTTTCATTATTGAAAATGGTGGAATAAAAAGTTCAACTTATAGGACCTATCTCAACAATAATTCTTGCCCCAAATTTCCATCCATAGCCCTATGCACCTTGTTTGAATCAAGGAAAATGGGTAGCCTATAAAGTTTGTGATTGCACGATCAAGATAACCATAGTGCCCTTAATTTACATAGTTGTTTGTGACACGTTTATACAATGAAATAACACAATGCCAATACCAAATTATTTGAGATGAGATTACTAACAATGACTTATACAAGTGAATTGTACTATGTAAATACAAGAGGAAGCAAGATGCAAGATGCACTAGACACCAAAAATTACAAAAGCAGCCCATTATCACTTGCATATGATGACAAAATGAAATATAGGAAACCCTTAAGGTATGATAATGAATTATTATGAATTTTAAATGCTTCTTAAGGTATTTCCTTACTGTTGCAACACATATATCAGACTCATAAAATTATACATCGGACCTTGAAAATCACTTAGAACGCCTTACGAGCAATGACACAAGTATTTCTAATTACTTGAGATTAAGTGTGAAATGAGTATAGACTTATGCCAATGTATTTTAAAGCTTACTAAGGTGTTTGGATTAGATTTATGCTACTATAAATGAGATGCGTCAGATATGATTGTAAAAACAGTGAGGAGAGTATGAGGAAAGAGAGCAAAACCTTAGGCCTAGAGGCCTAGTTTGATGGCTAGTTGATATTCCAATGGATGTGGACTCTATCAAACACCTGCAACACAAATATTAGCCTTCAAGTGAAACAGATCAGCCCTCCAATGACTGAAGCTAGGGCTTCTAGGGCTGGTTGATGGCTTGTGTGGCTTCTATTTCTATTTTCCATTGGCAGTGTACTTATGTAACACATTTTGATTCTGATGACTTAATGAGAAAAATACGCTATCTTACTACCTTGTCTTTCTGAGTAAATTTGACAGTTTTATGATGTATCAATGTATCAAATTTCAAGGTATCATGTATGAGTATCTAAGATCTTAAATCTATGTTTGAATGTATGAATCCCGGAAGTGTCCTATTCTGGGGGTCACCGTATCCCGAATCCGATTCTCGAATCCTCGTATCCCCGTATCAGGTGACTTAGCTACAAAGTAATATTCTTTTGTATAATGAGATAAGTCACAGATCAATAATATTCCCATGTATCATCTCCTAAAGAAATGCAATATTGAACAGCATCCACTTTGGATATTCCAATGGTTCGATCATCTTAGTAGATATTAATTTATGATAGACTTTGTTCTTCATTTCAACAAAAAATTATGTAATAAACAAGGTGAAATTAATAGCACAATTGCAATAGGATTAAAACAAACCAAGAGACTCAAAATTTAACCTTGGAAAAAATTGAAAGAATGATGTTAAATTGATACAAAACTTGTTCCTTAATTGGTCACATAATGATACAATTATAGAGGATTAAATCACTACAGAACTTCAAAGTACTATGGTTTGGACTTCAAACTTATACAACAAAGCCCTTAATTCCTCTATTTTGTGTTTATTTATTTGGTGATCTTTTCTTGGTTATGGAAGTTGTGTCCCCTCATGAATTTGAACCCCTCATCAATCTGCCCCCACGAATTTGAACCTCTCATTAATATCTTCTCTCTCTATATAACTTCTTTGGCATGTCTTCATTGACGCCCAAGAATCCAAATAAATATCTAAGAAACTTGTACTCTGTTGGTGTAACTCCTTGCTTGGTTTTCCTACCAAATCCTTTTCTCAATGCTTGGATTTTTAGCTTTCATCTACTTTCGCATAACACAACACTTATTTTCTTATTAAGGATATGTTTTCATGCAAGGAAAATAATGTTTCTTGGCTATAGGGTTTTCTCCTGGTCATTATATTTTTCCATCCAAGTTTTTCCAACTCTTGTATTTTTCTCTCTGTTAGGGTGCTCATAAACCACATCCAAAGGTAAAGGTAGTAAATATCCAAAGCAAGCTTTGGAAGGTGACTTGTTTGTGGAAGTCTGAATTACCATATTGTACGAATTTAGTAAATATGAATGTAGATTAAGTTCTCATTCTGGGGTCTTAGATGGTTTTCATATGATGTAAAGCAATTGTGTGAAGAGACAAGAAGTATTGATTCTCCTGCAACACTCTAAAGTGCTAGATCTTCCTCAGAGAACAACTTGGGAACTATTTTCAAAATAAAGAAAGGCCTCCACTACTTAATCAACCATACAAATGAAGTAAACAATAATATTTGGTATGGAAGATGAAGTGTGCGTTATGAGGTCCTCTCCTTGTAGTTATTGTGTTTTTAACCACTTTTCAGTTGGTAATCACACTTTAGGTGTGGTTGAGGATAAACCAAGGAAAAAGTAGTGATGGACCTAAGATAATTTATCCAATGAGAGATGAAAACCCAAAAAATGGAGAGAGTATGCTTGTGAGGGGAAACCTCTAGCTATTGGAGGAGATATATGGTCCAAGTAGCACAAGAGTTTGAGAAGAAGATTTGATTGCTTTGTGATGCAAATTTGATAGAATCTCAATGCTCTAGAAATGTTTAGGAGAGGCCTAAAATGAACCTATAGGAAGATGAATAAAATATAACATCTCCTTCATCTCATGGCTTAATGCGCATGTTCTTTTGCCATTGTTGATCCAAAATGGGTAATGTAGATGGCTGCTAGTAGAAGTTTCTTTATTTAAGCTTTCAGTGCCATCCATTCTTTTGTATTCTTTCTCAATTACATGGCTTGTAGGGTTAGATGCACGTCTATTGGATGCCTTTGAGTTCTAATATATCTCAAATAGATGGTAGTGATTGGTTGGGAATGCCAAAAATGCATTGTCAACAAATGGATGAACAGTGAAAATAAGAGAAGTAGCTCAATATGAAAAGGACAAAAATCAGGATGTAACCCGATCTACTCAAGGAAGATAAGTATAACAATCACTTATACATAACAATTAATACATGTGATGAAGGGGAAACCAAACATATCTATATTCATAAGAAGAGGAAAATACGTGTCCCTAGTCCCTCGTCTAACACTTCCTTGGCCCTCACACAACTTGAGAAGTTTGATATCTGAAGGTTGAATAGTCTCTTTTAAAATGAACAACACATGTTTGCAAATGATTCTTCCTCCTTTCTTCCTTGAGAGAACTTCCTTAAATAGATTCATGGAGGAGGCTAGAGGATGGTTGTAGATCTCTCGAAATTAAGGAACTTGAGTCTAATAAGTTCAAAATCTCCTAGTGCAAGAGAACTGATTCATTTAGTGTTGATTTCCTCAACTCATTCAATGTTGGTGTATGCAATGGGTCCTTAGTGAGATTCAAGGGTGGAAAATAGAGTTGTAACAACACCCCCTAATGTGTGAGGTAAGAAGAGGAACCAATGGTCGAAACACATTCTAATAAACATTAGCTATGAGGAATTCCAAGGAAAGAGCTAAAGATCAAGGAACTAGTGAGTACTTGCAATTGATTGTCAAAAAATAGATAGGCATACTGATGCTTAGAAGAGAAACAAAGCATGGCTACCAACATAATAAACTGTGGATCCATGTAATAATATGCAAGACCATGGCCATGAAAAAAGTACACAGTGGGTCCATGTCATGAAAATGATCATAGCCATGCGCAAATGCAATGTGGATATGTCACAATATACATCAAGAAGACAAATAATACCAATGGGAAGAAGTAGCAATCGTAAGATAGTGATATACTCCATCACAACTTAGAAGGGGTAGCATGAGTGACGTGCCTTCAAAGCCCAAGGTCTTTGTTCCAGGCCCGCTGGTATGATTCTACATCATGTGAATGGATAAAATATTGGAATACAACAATGTATCAAGTATCAACACTTAGTGCTATTATTTCCTCTCCAAAATGGGAACTAAACATTTGTTGATCCACACTTAGAAGCTGAGAAAGCTCAGTTTGAGATCCTAAATATTGGGGATAAAAAACATGAATGGAATCCCCATCAAAATATGCACCAAGTGGCCACCATATTAGAGGGCTAATAATAATTGTAGATCCCAGATGTACGTATGATTATAATCCATGTATTGAATGTTTATGGACACTTGGAGGACCATTAATAAAAAAAAATCCTTATCATGCAAATATATTTAATCTAATATCTAGGAAAATGTTTCCTCTCTTGAAAGATTTGAAGCCCTAAGAAGGCAAGTTGTTGAACCACTTTCTTAGCAGATCTTGCATTTCCACTATCATTTCCTAGCTCATTCATAAATATATTTATTTTAGAATCACAATGAGAAAGAACCAAATCATCCAAACATGCACTAAAAGCATCTAAGGATAAAAATTCAATCAAAAAAAGTTCAATTGAATTCAAGCACTTCACTTCCGCTCCTGAACCTTTGCACTTAAAATTGCATTACAAATTTTAGTAAGAAAACTCAACAATTGTATTTTATCACCATTGAATAATATAATTTCACTGTTTCTTATGAGAAACCCATTCTCCTCACAGTTCAAATCAAGAGGTAAGTTCATCTGAAGAAGTTGCCTAGCTATCCAAAATGGCCCTCCATCATGCACTTTAGTGACTGCTGGTTCATGCAAGTTTCCATAAGGCCACATTGATAGCTGATTCAGTGTAGTTTTATCCAACATAGATTTGATATATTATGATGTAATCAAATTTTGGAGGCCCAGGTGTAACCATAGTTTTAAGAACACACTATACAAGATCACCTTGAGCCAACTACTGACTGGGAAATTTAATTTTCCCACAAGTAATGCGGCCACTCGTTATAAGGATTTGGCAAGGGCACCGCATATAAGAAAGCATTGTCTTCATATATAGTTCATAGCCCTTGTCTGCCATTTGATCATGCAACTTTAAAGCCTCTAAGATATTTTTCTCTTTTATTAGCCCATAAATTATGGTATTGTATGTAATTATGTCAGGCATGCAGTCATTCTCATTCATTTCTCCGAGGAGAATGAATATTCATCCAATTTCCATCCCTTGCAATATCCATTCACCAATGCATTATAGGCCACTACAATTAGCTTTATTCTGCTCATTAAAGCTTCACTGAAAATCTCTTTAGCCTCATCTAATCTACCTACTTTGCATAAATTGTCTACTACCAAGGTGTAAGTATAAAAATTTGGCTTACAACCCTTACTTTTAATTATACTCAACCACTCCAGGGCCTCTTTAATGCACACAGTTTATGTATTAGAAAGGTAAATTTAGAAATTATTTCAGTTTTCATTTTGTGTTTTCAATTTAGATATTGTTTTCAAGTTTTCACATTTCTAATTTTATTGCAATGTGGAAAACTGATCGTGGCAGTATAGGAACAACCCGAGGACAGGATGATCCCGGAAAGGGGCCAACCAAAGAACATGTAAAGTGCCAGCCTTGCTCTATCTTCAGGTATTTTAGTTCTTTACATAATTGAAATAATTTTAATTTTGTTCAAATATGTAGACGCCTGGCCATGGTGCGCCTGATGATTCCCTCAACAAGGAAGAGTTTTCTTCATCCCCATGTCCATTGTTGTTGTTGCAAAAAAATTCGCGAAAAGCAGCCATGGAACTTGAGTTTTTGCTAGACGTTGTGCCTCAAACACCTGAATTAGGAAAAGGGATAAGACAACTTATGACCCAGCTAGAAACATATAAGGTAATAATAAAAAATCAAAAGGATATATTTTTTGTTTTGCATGAGATCAATTGTGATAGTTTGATTTTTAATTTTTACATTAGCTAAACTAACAAAAAAATTCTTTTGTATGTAGCATTTTCTGACACCTGATTCCCCCAGTGTTGGTGGTAGTGGGACACAAAGGCAAGAGATTGCCGAGGAACCCTCTCATACACCTTCTACGCCTTTAGGTGGCAGCCAAGAAATGCACCCTGCCCAAGAAGACACCCAACCAACCGCTGAACATGTTGGCAGTGATGAGGCTTGTATGGCCAACTATATTATTGCCTTTCCTGGAGCTACACGTGTAACCTCCATGGGGACCATTCCAGGCACGTTTTTGGTGAATGATGCAGGTGTTCCTATAAAGCAAGTACAACTCTCAGGTAAGTTTTAATATTTTAAGTATTTCATGTACTCTATCTAAAACATATTTTATCATGATTTTTATTTTTAAATTAATGATAATATCTTTTTTTCTATGTAGGAAACAATGATTTCTACAGGTTTTTGGAGAGCAAGGCGTTCGTAATTTTTGGCCCAACCATACGCACAAGGTGGAATTCCCAGAATTCCAACCTGAAAAAAGAACTTCTAGATTATCTAGAAGGCCTTTTTGGGGTGGGCACATTTGATAGAACAACGGTCACTCGGGTAGTTGGAAAATATCTGAAATATACCAGGGACACCTATAGGTCACACTTGAAAATTAACTCTAGATACGAGTGTCCTCTCACAGTTCTAGAGAGGGAGTGGAGAGCACTCATCGATGACGGAAGAGAGAAAAATTCCAAGAAAGAAGGAAAAATGCTAACTGGACCCGCAAGGTAAATTACAACTTTAATTCAATAGCTTTAATTTTCTCTATGTCTAAAATAAAAGTGTGCTACATCATATCTAACTTGAAGCTTTTGATGATAGGTTGTTTGACACCTCGAAGGAAACCAAATCTAGGATTGAAAAAAAAGACCATCGCAAGCTAGGCCAGGGCAGCTACTTGAAATTAGCCGTAAGAATTGTAAGTAGCTAAACATCTTATAATTAATTGTATCACCTTCCAACATTTTTGTAATCCCATCAAATAACATTAAAAATAAACAATCATATGCAATGTAGGGTGATGAATTTGGAATGGAAACCACAGAGGAAGACAGAGAGATCGCTTTCTGTTCTGGCTGTCAAGCCGTAGTTGAATGTCGTATAAGCTTGGGATAGGTCCCAAGATCCAGAATGCCTGATAAGGTAAAACATTAACCTTTCAATATGTTTGTTTTCGTTCATAAATTTAATGTCTAACAACTTTGTTTAAATCAGGGGAGCAACACTTTCAACGAGCCAAATAACCCAGTTGTAGAGAAGTGCGTTGAGAGTGAAATACTGCCAGAAGTACATGGTCCTCACATGCAACCCGATCATTGTAGTGAGGACCAGGCCGGCGATGCTACTATCAGTGAGGGCCATGGTGGTAATTAATTTCCACTTATAACTTTTTCTAATTATACCTTGATGGTTGTGTCCTTATAACGTTTTTTGTTGAAATGACAAAGAATGTTGTACTTGAGCATCCTACCACCAGAGAGGAACACAGGGCAACAGTTCCAACGATGACAACTTGTGCACTAGGTAAATAATCTCATTGAAATTTTTTTATTATTGATATTACTAAACTATTTCAATGATATTTAAAAACTGACAATTAAAATTTAATATTATCTATTTTTGTAGGCAATGCCCCATCACTGGATGAGACCAAACATTGTGAGTACACAATTTGGTCATCTATGCGGGAAAGGCACAAAACATCTAAGTAGAGCACAATGATGTTGTTAGGAGCTTTAGAAGTAGGAATAAGAAAAATAATATTTGATAATGTAAAATATTGTATTATTATAAGAACAATGTTACCATACTTGGAACCTTTTTTGCGTTATATAAAAAATCATTTATCATACTATTTTAATGTCAAGCACTTTCAATGTTTTCTTGTGTACTTTTTGTTGCATTGGTTTTTTATAATGGGTGAAATCCTGAATTTGGGAAACACTTTTTGGCGGAGGGCTAGAATTTGGGTGAAATTTTTAATTTCTCGTCCGAGAAAATAGTCAACTCTATTTCTTGACCGATAGTTTTTAAAACCCTCGTCGGAGAGATTTTTAATATTTTGGACGAGAGTTTTATTGGGCTTAATCGAGGTTAAAATTCTCTCAGATGAGAGTTATGTATTTTCTCATCCAAGAGTTGTGTTGAAATAAACTCTCGGGAAGACTCTCGGATGAGAGTTAAAAAAACTCTCAGACGATAGTTTTTTAACTCTCATCCGAGAGTTTTATTCTTATAATAAAACCCCAAATTTCTTAAACTCGCCCGGCATTCTACACTGTTGTTCACATTTTCCTTTCAGGCTGTCATTTTCCCTGCTGTTTGGACTGGAACTGTTGTTGTTTGGATGTTGGAGCTGTTGCCGCCGAGCCACGTTATCATCTAGCCAGCTGAGCCACGTTATCATCTAGCCAGGTAAGCGTCTTCAACTCATTGAATATTTATGGTTCTATTGCCTTGTAAAAAAACCCCTGTCCGCTGGTTCTTATCCAAGAATTTTTCAAATTTGTGATTTTCTTTTCGCCTTGTATAAACCTCCATACTGTCTTTGCTTTCCGCTGGCTATACATTTTTTTCAGAGAGAAAATATATGCATATATTTTGGTGCAAAGCATACAACCCAATAATCTAGCCAAGAAAAATATTGAGGGCCTCGTTTAGCTTATTAGCTAGTGTCTCTAAAGCAGCTAGTGATTGCAGTGCATGATATGTGATAAGGTCTGACGGGCTCTATAGTTCCGTAACAGTTGTGAGTGTAATAGGATCTCCCAGACCGTGGAGGGAATGGGATTTGATTCGTGGCCAAGGCACCATAACTGATGTAGTATCGGATTCTCCTTAGAAGTCTCCCATGGCTTTCTTTATTTTCATTTTCGCCATCAAATTAAAGTAGCACCACAGTCTCCCCAGCTTCCTTCATCGCACATTTCGGTTGTGAAGGAAGATTCGATCCCAAGATCAAACCATCCATCCCTTAGAGAACCCAGCTCGAACACCCAGTTGGAACTGAACTGCCCATTCACCCCATTTCTTAGCAGCAGGGCAAGACACGCAACAAATACCACACACACAGTTGCTATGACTGGTGATGAATGCCCTCTTACTGCCCCCATTATAAAATACCCTTTCTGTAATAACTTGAAAAGGTCCCCAAAAAACAATCTCAGATTTAATGTATGTGAGGCGACACTCTACTTCACTAAAGTCTGTTCGTCTGAGGATTTGAAACTGGGCCACATGTTTACACATCCGCTGCCTTCTGCTCTTCTGCTAGCTATACATGCACACACCGCAAACAATCCTTCAGGATACTGAGGAGGTAGGAACAACTAAGGTGATCATAGAGTTTAGATAAGTCTAGGTTGATCCAATGCAAGAGGAGTGCTAAATCAAGTGGAAGACCACCTCAATTTTACCCAAAAAAAAAAAATTCCACCCATTCTAATAAATAAACGAAAACTTGAAAACATTTAAGATTTACCTTTTGTCAAATATATGTTATACATAAATTTCATTCAATAGTTATCAAGCCAAATTAAAAACATCTTACCATAATATATCACTGGTGCAAAATTGGCTCATTGAATGAAGCTGACTCCCAAGCCAAGGTACCTAAGGCATCCCAAATAATTTTTAGAATATTTTCAGGCATATTTTTTGAAGGTTTTTAGATTATGTCGCCAACAATGGAGGGGGAATAACATTTTTTGGGAGGATAGAGTGTTTGTGAGATGGGAGGGAGTCATAAAGGATGAAATCCAAGGAGATTGTGGTTTGTTCAAAACTGACATCATGTTGGGATGATAAAGGATCATTTAGGGAGTTGGTACCTATAGGAAAAATGTCATGTCAAGATGAAGGAAGAGCATTTGGGGAGGTAGAAGCTTCATTTGAGAAATTAAAGGATCTTCCACTACTAGTTTGGATGTCAGGATTCACATCATCCAACAAGTGATGTGATAGGTCATCCGAGCACTAAGGGAAATAATCCCAAATGGAAATGCCTGTAGAAGGAATGTGATTTTCATTCATTCATTGATTGGTCACTAAATTTTTTGATGAGAGGAGATAAATTTGTTTTGGGAACTTCTTCTTCTAGAAATTCATCTTGGTGAGCAAGGCATGCATAAATATTAGTAAGTTTTTATATTTTTCACCCAGATTTACTTTAGTTTTATTGTATGAATACACTCGGAATGAGAATGATAAATGATACATGTTTTGCAAAGAAATCCAATGGCACATCCTTGTACATTCCCATTGCAAGAGGAGTGGTAAATCAAGTGGAAGACCACCTCATTTTTACCCAAAAAAAAATTCCACCCATTCTAATAAACAAACGAAAACTTGAAAACATTTAAGATTTACCTTTTGTCAAATATATGCTATACATAAATTTCATTCAATAGTTATCAAGCCAAATTAAAAACATCTTACCATAATATAGCACTGGTGCAAAATTGGATCATGGAATGAAGTTGACTCCCAAGCCAAGGTACCTAAGGCATCCCAAGGAATTTTTAGAAGGTTTTCATGCATATTTTTAGAAGGTTTTTAGATTATGTCACCAAAAATGGAGGGGGAATAACATTTTTTTGGAGGATAGAGTGTTTGTGAGATGGGAGGGAGTCATAAAGGATGCAATCCAAGGAGATTGTGGTGGCTTCAAAACTGACATCATGTTGGGATGATAGAGGATCATTTAGGTATTTGGTACCTGTAGGACAAATGTCATGTCAAGATGAAGGAAGAGCATTTGGGGAGGTAGAAGCTTGATTTGACAAATGAAAGGATCCTCCATTACTAGTTTGGATGCCAAGATTCACATCATCCAACACGTGATGTGATAGGTCATTCAAGCACTAAGGTAAATAATCCCAAATGGAAATGCCTATAGAAGGAATGTGCTTTTCATTCATTCATTGATTGGTCACTAAATGTTTTGATGAGAGGAGATAAATTTGTTTTGGGCACTTCTTGTTCTAGAAATTCATCTTGGTGAGCCGCGGCATGCATAAAATTAGTAAGTTTTTATATTTCACACCCCCCTTTACTTTAGTTTTATTGTATGAATACACTCGGAATGAGAAGGATAAATGATACACATTTTTCAAAGAAATCCAATGGCACATCCTCATACATTCTCATTGCAAGGGGAGTGGTAAATCAAGTGGAAGACCACCTCAATTTTACCCAAAAAAAAAAAAATTGCCACCCATTCTAATAAACAAACGAAAACTTGAAAACATTTAAGATTTACCTTTTGTCAAATATATGTTATACATAAATTTCATTCAATAGTTATCAAGCCAAATTAAAAACATCTTACCATAATATAGCACTGGTGCAAAATTGGATCATTGAATGAAGCTGACTTCCAAGCTAAGGTACCTAAGGCATCCCAAGGAATTTTTAGAAGGTTTTCAGGCATATTTTTAGAAGATTTTTAGATTATGTCGCCAAAAATGGAGGGGGAATAACATTTTTTTGGAGGATAGAGTGTTTGTGAGATGGGAGGGAGTCATAAAGGATGCAATCCAAGGAGATTGTGGTGGCTTCAAAACTGACATCATGTTGGGATGATAGAGGATCATTTAAGGAGTTGGTACCTATAGGAAAATTGTCATGTCAAGATGAAGGAAGAGAATTTGGGGAGGTAGAAGCTTGATTTGACAAATTAAAGGATCCTCCACTACTAGTTTGGATGTCAGGATTCACATCATCCAACAAGTGATGTGATAGGTCATCCGAGCACTAAGGGAAATAATCCCAAATGGAAATTTCTGTAGAAGGAATGTGATTTTCATTCATTCATTGTCTGGTCACTAAATTTTTTGTTGAGAGGAGATAAATTTGTTTTGGGCACTTCTTGTTCTAGAAATTCATCTTGGTGAGCAAGGCATGCATAAAAATTAGTAAGTTTTTATATTTCACAGCCACCTTTACTTTAGTTTTATTGTATGAATAAACTTGGAATGAGAAATATAAATGATACACGTTTTGCAAAGAAATGTAATGGCACATCCTCGTACATTCCCATTGCAAGAGAAGTGGTAAATCAAGTGGAAGACCACCTCAATTTTACCCAAAAAAAAAAATTTCCACCCATTCTAATAAACAAACGAAAACTTGAAAACATTTAAGATTTACCTTTTGTCAAATATATGTTATACATAAATTTCATTCAATAATTATCAAGCCAAATTAAAAACATCTTACCATAATATAGCACTGGTACAAAATTGGGTCATTGAATGAAGCTGACTCCCAAGCCAAGGTACCTAAGGCATCCCAAGGAATTTTTAGAAGGTTTTCAGGCATATTTTTAGAAGGTTTTTATATTATGTTGTCAACAATGGAGGGGGAATAACATTTTTTTGGAGGATAGAGTGTTTGTGAGATGGGAGGGAGTCATAAAGGATGCAATCCAAGGAGATTGTGGTGGCTTCAAAATTGACATCATGTTGGGATGATAGAGGATAATTTAGGGAGTTGGTAACTATAGGACAAATGTCATGTCAAGATGAAGGAAGAGCATTTGGGGAGGTAGAAGCTTTATTTGAGAAATGAAAGGATCCTCCACTACTAGTTTGGATGCTAGGATTCACATCATCCAACAAGTGATGTGATAGTTCATCCGAGCACTAAGGGAAATAATCCCAAATGGAAATGCCTGTAGAAGGAATGTGATTTTCATTCATTCATTGTTTGGTCACTAAATTTTTTGATGAGAGGAGATAAATTTGTTTTGGGCACTTCTTGTTCTAGAAATTCATCTTGGTGAGCAAGGCATGCATAAATATTAGTAAGTTTTTATATTTCGAACCCACATTTACTTTAGTTTTACTGTATGAATACACTTGGAATGAGAAGGATAAATGATACACGTTTTGCAAAGAAATCCAATGGCACATCCTCGTACATTCCCATTGTAAGAGGAGTGGCAAATCAAGTGGAAGACCACCTCAATTTTACCCAAAAAAAAATAAAAAAAATTGCCACCCATTCCAATAAGCAAACGAAAACTTGAAAACATTTAAGATTTACCTTTTGTCAAATATCTGTTATACATAAATTTCATTCAATAGTTATCAAGCCAAATTAAAAACATCTTACCATAATATAGCACTGGTGCAAAATTGGATCATTGAATGAAGCTGGCTCCCAAGCCAAGGTACCTAAGGCATCCCAAGGAATTTTTAGAAGGTTTTCAGGCATATTTTTAGAATGTTTTTAGATTATGTCACCAAAAATGGAGGGGGAATAACATTTTTTTGGAGGATAGAGTGTTTGTGAGATGGGAGGGAGTCATAAAGGATGCAATCCAAGGAGATTGTGGTGGCTTCAAAACTGACATCATGTTGGGATGATAGAGGATCATTTAGGGAGTTGGTACCTATAAGAAAAATGTCATGTCAAGATGAAGGAAGAGCATTTGGGGAGGTAGAAGCTTGATTTGACAAATGAAAGGATCCTCCACTACTAGTTTGGATGCCAGGATTCACATCATCCAACAAGTGATGTGATAGGTCATTCGAGCACTAAGGGAAATAATCCCAAATGGAAATGCCTATAGAAGGAATGTGATTTTCATTCATTCATTGTTTGGTCACTAAATTTTTTGATGAGAGGAGATAAATTTGTTTTGGGCACTTCTTGTTCTAGAAATTCATCTTGGTGAGCAAGGCATGCATAAAAATTAGTAAGTTTTTATATTGCGCACCCACCTTTACTTTATTTTTATTGTATGAATACACTCGGAATGAGAAGGATAAATGATACACGTTTTTCAAAGAAATCCAATGGCACATCCTTGTACATTCCCATTGAAAGAGGAGTGGTAAATCAAGTGGAATACCACCTCAATTTTACCAAAAAAAAATAAAATTGCCACCCATTCTAATAAACAAATGAAAACTTGAAAACATTTAGGATTTACCTTTTGTCAAATATATGTTATACATAAATTTCATTCAATATTTATCAAGCCAAATTTAAGAAATCTTACCATAATATAGCACTGGTGCAAAATTGGATCATTGAATGAAGCTGACTCCCAAGCCAAGGTACCTAATGCATCCCAAGGAATTTTTAGAATATTTTCAGGCATATTTTTTTAGAATCATGTAGGGATTTGTTTGAATCACAAGTTTGAGTAGTGAAATCTATATATATAGTCAAAAACCTATTTCAAAAAACAAAGAACAAGGTTTGACCCAAAATTTTTCACCCAATTCCAAAAAAAAATACAAAACTTATAATGATTAGATAATGCCCAGGGAATCCCACTCCTCTGAAACTATAAGGTGATCATCTTTTTTCATAGCTCTGAAACCATGTTGAGAACCTGGAGGGGTTATAAATTGTCTTCTTGATAATTACTTGTGAGCTTGTTTGCTTATGTATTCTTCTTAATTAATCCTTCATCATGTCAATTACCAAAGTGTATATGACACAAATGATTTAAGCAGAAGTAATACTTTTATTATAGGAAGGTAAATCATAGATTTACCTTCCTTTCATTAGACTTCAGAATTCATCACAACCCTTGCGATATCTTCATTGTAACCTTGTAAGTATCCACGTTGTATTCTTCTCAAACTAGCTTCATCAATCTGCAGTCTATACCTTCAGTCTACGCCTTCAGTTACTTCTATTTCAGGTGAATCTACATCCATTTTAGCTACTTTACCATCTCAGATAAATCCGCAAACTCTATCTTGGTTGACCTTTTAGCTAATGACATGACTGTCAATTGATAATTTGTTTTCTAATTTGTTTACGAGGGGCAGAAATTTGATTTGATACTATAGAAACAATGGCATCAAGCAAGCCCTACAGAGACCCCTCCATGAGAGGAGGATTATCAGGTACATTGGTTATTTAGTTATTGTTGGAAATATTTTCATTGATGGCAAAGGAAAAGACAGGAGTAGCACCTGAACTACCACTAAGGAAAAAGAGCAAAGAAGAACCAGTAATAAGACAAAGGAGACCGGAATTAGAGACAGAGTTAGAGTAGGTTTAGGAAATAGAGTTCTTGTAAGCCTACGAGCAGTTGAAAAGGGCTATTTGATTTTGAAGATCTGGACAAAACAAGAAGTTTGTAAGTGAATGTTTTTGTATTCTTTGGTTGAATTCTGTGTGAGGGATGTTTGAGTTTATATGGATGATTATACGAGAAACTCTGTAATAGAGCTCTGAGATGAGGCTCTGTATATGAGAAAAGAATCGATGGTAATTAGTATTGAAATTTTGTTCTCAAATAAATGCATGAAGGGTTGAGCACTTCTTTGAGAAAACGAAGAGAAGAATTCAGTCATCGACCACTGTAAGGGTCAATGACCTGGAGCGAAATTGAGTTTCAAGACAGAGTTCAACATCTGAAGATATCAGATCTTAAGAAAGGGACATTCAAGTAGAAATGGGCGTTTCTGGTTGAGAATACATAGTGCGTGTAGATCAAGTTTTAAAAAGATCGTGGTTGGGTTTCACTGTGGATTTGACCCACAGGAATTTGATATGGAACTAATCCACATGTAGGTGCAAGATGAAGGATGCCAAAGCCTACTCGAAGGAGATGGAGTTGATTCGAATTCAAATGAACCCGATGTTGTGAGAAAAAGCAAGATCGAGTTTATAAATGCGGAGACAAATGATGAGGGTTTGATTAACTTTGTTCATGCTTAATGAAGCCGTGAAGTCAATTAGGAATTCAATAGCACCAAAAAGCAAGGAGCTGTGAGCACAAAACATATCGAATTCGTTGGAACAGTCAAATATTCAAGCGGAAGAATGAAATAACTGAATAGCTCGATGGAATGAGAAGGGTTGAAGTGAAGGCTTGGTTAGATACGGAGATGCCGTATTAAACAATTGTGAATCGAGTAAATGAAAATGGAAAGTTATGGCGGAACTGTGAAATGAAAACAATAGGGAATGGAACCATGATTTGTAAACAGTGAAGGAGGATTTCCAAATCCATATGTAGGTTTCGCGTGAGTTAAAACTGGTAAGTGGTATCAAGAAAAAAAACGCGATATACGCTAGCTATTGACACGTGCATTTGAGTGGTATTCTAAAACCACGAATTTTTCAATTTTTTTGGAAAATAAACCACTGGAGCATAAAAAATGCGATTTGCGTTCAATCATTGAGGCAAGGGATCCAAGAGCAATCGCATTATCAAGTTGCATGGATGTTAACGCAAGGTAAGCTAGTGATATGTTGTGGGCCTGAAGATTTCATTTAATATAAGTGCTGGTGACATTCGATGGTGAGTGAGATGGTCAAATGCTTGTTACAAAGGTTTCATAACGTTGGATTAAAGACATAATATATATTAAATATTATGTTGGATGTGTAATAATAAAGCCGTGAGCACATATGTGAATGGTAAGCTGTGATCATTGTTATATCAAGTTGTGATAAAGTCCAAGGATGAAATTAAAGTGAGCTGGCGTGAGAACCAAGTTTGTAATTTGGGTCGAACGAACTTGAAATCGGATGATTGATATGCTATGGGGTCCAGCTGTTAAAATATTGAGTTCTTATAAACTTCGAATATTGGTTTGAGCTCCTTTGAGGTGGGGTAAAAATGTAATTCGAATTAGTTAATTCAAATATTTCTGAGTGGTTTGCAAGATGGTTAAATCATGAGGATTCGAAGAAAGCTTCTGGAATTGAACAAACCATTGGTTGGGTTTTATTAAAAGAACATATTATATGTTTCATGTGGTTTTATAACCATTAGATCAAAAAGTGAAGCTTTTGCTTATAGAATAAAATTTCTGGGTTGTTTGGTTTTATAATCAGTAATTGAAGAAAAGTGCTTCCGCGTCAATGTTGTGGCATTGCCCAGATTTAAAATTTTTGGGTTAAAACTTGAAATGCAGTTTTATATGAAAAAGTGAGTGATGAAAGAATATCAGATTCTAAGATCTGATATGCAAAGGTACACAGAGTTGCAGTGAAAAGGAGTATGCAGAACTGTTACACTACAGCAGCAGAAAAGACAAACATATAGTGAGCCAAGAAATGAAAGGGTTGAATGATATATATCTATTGCAAATGTAAATGTAAATGTTTTAATTAGTTTTTTATTATTTGTGATGCAAAGGAAAGTATTCGTAGGCAAAGAAATACCCCACTGTAATATTGAAATGTATACATATTGTTATATTTCCGAATGTGCTAGGCAAGAAAATGAGAAGGTGGAAGGCAAAGAGTCATACCGATTCACTTCGAATTCCCTGTGGAATACAAATAGTCATAAGGTAATCTCTATAAATGATGTCACATAGATATGCATAAAGAATGTTAGACAATGGAGAAATGAGGCAGAGAGGGTAAGAAGAAGGAGGAGCAGATAGAGAAGCTGTGAAGATTCAGAGATGAAATAAGGCAGATATGAAGGCTAGTGGACAACAGTGAAGAAGGAGGAAAACATAGCTGATATCCAGGTAAATCAACATATGATTTTATTGTAATGAGAGGAAGTTGGTGCTTCCATATCAAGTTGTAGCTTGATAGATGTCAGTTGTAGCTGGCTGAGGTAGGAGCCTCCTGTAGGTTGTAGCCTGCAGAAAATATAATGGAGTTGGAGCTTCCTTGCAAGTTGTAACTTGTAGAATTGAGGTAGTAGCCTCCTGTAGGTTGGAGCCTACAGAAAATTAGTGGTGAGAGGAAGTTGGAGCTTGCCTTTGCATCACAACAATAATAAGATGTGGTTTTCTCCCTTATGGGTTTCCACTTATATCCGGTGTCTATGTGCATGATGATTATGTGTTGATACTCTGTATTTAATCTGCTTAATACCTGCTGCTCACTTATTAAGATTGTGGTTTCACTGTACATTAAGTTAATCATGAAATGAAGATGTAAATAAGTGTAAATGAAAGTTTTACAAGACCATGAACTCATTAAAGTGATTCACCCCCCCCCCTCTCAGTTTAACAAAGGATTCAACAATTGGTATTAGAGCGGGTTCCTTCTGTATCAGTTTAACAACTGGAAGGAGATCCTAGGTCCCTAGGATGGTCAGTCTAGAAGGATGCTCAACAAATAAAGCCCCTTTGTTCACCGGTACAAATTATGCCTTTTGGAAAATAAGAATGAGGATGTACATAATGTATCTAGGAATAGAAGTTTAGGTTGTTGTGGAATTGGGATATGCCCTAAAGGAGTCTAACTCAGAGAAAGATGCCAAACTAGATTTTGTAGCTAATGCAAAAGCCATGAATGCTCTCTTAAGTGGACTGTGTGAGGCAGAATTTATCAAAGTAATGCACAACAAGACTGCCAAATAAATATGGGATACATTAGAAAGCATCCATGAGGGAGAAAAAAAGGTGAAGATGGCCAAACTACAAGTCTATAGAGCTCAGTTTGAAAATATAAAAATGAATGATGATGAAGACATTGCCAGCTTCTTCCTAAGGGTTGCAGAAATTGTGAATAACATGAAATCTCTAGGAGAAACCATAAAAGAAAGTGTAATTGTTCAAAAGATTCTAAGATCTTTACCATCCAGCTTTAACCCCAAGGTTTCTGCCATAGAAGAAACAGCTGATTGGGAAAATTTAACCATGAACCAATTACTTGGAAAATTAACAGCCTATGAGATGAGACTGCCACAGAGGAAGTCAAATGTGAGGGAGGAAACCTTAAAGACAGAGAAGAACAAAGAAGAAAAGGAAGAAACATACTCCTGCTCTGATGAAGAAGAGGCTAAATTTGTCAGAAGATTGGATAGAGGCTCAGGCAAATATAAAGGTAAACTTCCATTTAAATGCTTTAACTGTGGAAGAGTTGGGCACTATGCATCTAAGTGTCCTCATAAGAAAACAAATAATCAAACTCAAGAAACAGAGCAAACCATAAAAAATAACTGGCAGAAAGGGAAGAGATTCAATAGAAAATCATTTTATGCTCAGCAAGACAACAGTGCATCTGAAAGCTCAGATGAATCCTCCAATGAAGAAGGAACCTCTGAATTTTTCTTAATGCCCAAGGAATGATTTGAAGATGATCTCCTAGAATCTGATGAATAATGTGAGGTAGATCTTGAGGGGGAGCTAAGAAGTGCCCTAGAGGAAATAGACAGACTTAAACTCAAGTCCAGAAAACAGAAAGACATTCTCCGCCAATATGTAAAAGAAGAACCAAACTCAGAAGACCTTATTAAATTGAAAGTTGAACTAGAAGAATTAAGGAAAATAGAGGATATTCTAAAAGGGGAAATAAGGAGAAAAATCAGGAATGTGAAAAATTGGAAGAAGAAGTGGTAAGCCTAAGGAAGAAATCAAAAAATGCCCAAAGGGAATTAACTACGAATATTCCACAAATGAAAAGTTCTGGATAGTTTGATTAGATTCTAAATGCTCAAAGATCCCCTCTCATAAAGGATAGGATAGGCTATGAAGGAGAAACCAGTAAGTCCAAGGTTGAAGATAACAAGGATATCACTTTCGTGAAAACTGTAAAAGATAAAATTAACCCTCAGCAATCAGAGCTTATTACAGCTAGAAGACTGATGGAAGAAAGGAGCAGGTTGTGTAAGCAATTCGAAGGTGAGATTGCCTCCATGGAGAACTTGGATAAGGCAGACATTTAAAGGAATGATGAAGAAACTCAAAAATGAACCACAAAAGTAGAAGGCAGCAAGAACTTGATGTGTAATGAAACAAACAGAAACAAGCAGCAACATGAAGGGACAAAGAATGAGAGGATGAAGCATGCAGTTGCAAAAAGCTCAATTGTTCCTGAAGATTGATTGAACAAGTTCGGAAGATCTCAAAGGAGGTTCTTTCCTCCTATGAAAAATATCGCATGTTTCTCTTGTCATAAACCAAGACATATTGCAGCACATTGTAAGACAAGGCATATCAACTTTAACCAGCAAAAGATGCAGGAAATAAGAAGAACCCCTCAAGCAAGCAAATGGAAAAGACAATCTTTCACCAGGTACACAAATTATTTCCGTGGCTACTGCTATTTATGCAATGACTTTGGTCACGTATCAGCTCAATGCAAGACAAAGAAAATCAAGTTTAACCAGCAAAAGATGCATCAAATGAGAAGACTACCTCAAGAAAACAAATGGAAAGGACAACCACTCACCAGATACATAAATCATTTCCAAGGATGTTGTTACTCATGAAATGAATTTGGACATAAATCTATTGAATGTAAACTATGTTAAAAAAGGAACACCAAATGTTATACATCAGCTCAGATATACCTAGGTAAAATAAGATGTGACGTATGCCTCAAGCCGGGCCACAAAGAAAAAGACTGTAAACAGTCATATACTATAAAGAATTCTAGACAGATGATGGAATCTAATCAAATCAGACAAAATTGTGAATCAAAAGGGAGTGTAGACATTATGAAGAACCCCAATAAAGTATGGAAGTAAAAGAGAAAGGGGGAGCCTGTTACCTCAATAACATAATGAATCCATCATAGAATCAGGGGGAGCTGCTCTAGGAAGCAACACAAATATCCAACCAGTAATAGATATGAAGCAACATCCCAGGGGGAGTGCAGTTCATAAATAGTCCCCACAAAATTAGTCTAAGAAGAGCTTCATGAAAGAAAAACATCTAAAAGGTTAGGAAGGGAGAAGCCAATTCCTCTAACAGAGAACTATAGAGGAAGAATATTATCTGAAGCATTCAATAGCTGACAGATTGATGGAAGAAGAGAAGGCAACAAGAAGCCATGGTAGTAGAGAGAACATCATCGATGAACATGTAAGCTAAGAAGACAACAACACACTAAGTGATGAATGGTTAAATCACATAATTATGTTTCGAGCTATAGAAAAGGAAAGATCCACAGAGGATGATCACACTGTGCATCACACTGCAACAATTAAAAATGAAACAAATTTAAGAAGGATGAGTAAGATAAATGCTTATCATCATTACATCATTCATCTATGAAAAGTCCTCTTTAAGGAATGAAGTTAAATGAGTGAAAAATCTCTGAGTGGTCTGCCCATGAATATTCCAAGTAAAGAAATTGAAGATGTCTTCCCAAAGATCATTTGAATTGTATATAAAGCAGCAATGATTCTGGAGCAGTCCTAGAAAGGAATATGCAGTGAAATTCGTCTAAACCAGAATGACAGAATAAGCAAAAGGTTAATGATGCCAAGATTAGATTCAGTATATTGATGATTGTTGTTGAGAACAGTGGAGAGCTCAATAGTATAAACTATGAAGGTTGTCTTAACTATGGGTGCATGTGCGAGTTGAAGTGAAATTACTGCATAGTCTATCAAATTAGTATCAATTGGTATTTGGATCAAGCAGTTTTCCTATCATAAGAATACCAAGTGTCATCAATGGAGCAGTGGTAAGGTACATATCCTCAAGATCAGAATTACATCAAGGTAGTATTCCCAGCGTTATCTGCATTACTAAAGCATGAAAAGGTCAATAACAATGCTAAAGGATCATTATTTTGTTTACACTTGAAGCATTATATTGAGCATTGAAGCAGTATCTATTTCTATATATAACTGTATGCCTTCCTGAAGTCAGTACATATATAGCTTCAAGGCCTCTCTCTTAAGATCATTCATAACACCGTGTGAAGTCTATTTGCTGAGATTTCAATTAAACATCTTGAATATGTTTTTGCGGAAGATCATCATGATAGAACAGTTAAAGTATCTGAAGTATGAAGGACTAGTTGTGTTGATATTACATTTGAAGCTCAAGAGTCAGTTAATGTTACATCTAAAGCCTACTTCAACAAAAAGGAATTTTCGATATGTCACCATTGAAAATAGGTTGATCATTGACATACATACCCCCTTATGTCATAAAGAAAATTGCATGATTGATAAGTGAGACTGACTAATACATTGAATGTATCTAGCCCCAAGGCCTAGCTCTTATCAACACCAACAGGCAGTAAAGGTGAACCACATCTATAAAAGATATATTAGCATCGTCATAGTTGAATAGATGTGTACTACAGATATGTATTTTAGATGAATATCATAATATGGACTAAAGTATATTTGGAGCAGACTTTAAATGTCGTATGAAGCATTCTCAATATTCAGTATTGTTCCAATGATGCATCCCTGATTATATAAGTCTGATTTAAAAAAAAAGAGGGTGTTCTCTCAACAACTCTTGTACACTAGTTAGGAAGACAAGGTATAAAGCCATGAGAAGAAGGCCTAAACACAACTCGGAGAGAGGAAATGCAAATATAGAATCCACACTAGGAAATGTGCAACCCTTTGCCATTGATGTCAAAGGGGGAGGAAAAGCAAGCAAAAGAAGATAGGCAGAGGAAGACAAAACACACATTTCAGAATGAAAGGGGGAGGAAGTCCTGAAGGAAGTATTGGAGTATTGGTGGAGTATTGCCATTAATGCCAAAGGGGGAGACTGTTGGAAATATTGTCATTGATGGCAAAGGAAAAGACATGAGTAGCACCTGAACTATCACTAAGGAAAAAGAGCAAATAAGAACCAGCAATAAGACAAAGGAGACAGGAATTAGAGATAGAGTTAGAGTAGGTTTAGGAAACAGAGTTCCTGTAAGCCTATGGGCGGTTGAAAAGGGCCATTTGATTTTGAAGATCTGGCTAAAACAAGAAGTTTGTAAGTGAATGCTTCTATATTCTTTGGTTGAATTCTGTGTGAGGGATGTTTGTGTTTCTATGGATGATTATACGAGAAACTCTATAATAGAGCTCTGAGATGAGGCTCTGTATATGAGAAAAGAATCGATGGTAATTAGTATCGACATTTTGTTCTCAAATAAATGCATGAAGGGTTGAGCACTTCTTTGAGAAAACGAAGGGAAGAATTCAGTCGTCGACCACTGTAAGGGTCGATGACCTGGAGCAAAATTGAGTTTCAAGACAGAGTTCAACATCTGAAGATATCAGATCTTAAGAAAGGGGCATTCAAGTAGAAATGGGTGTTTCTGGTTGAGAATACACAGTGCGTGTAGATCAAGTTTTAAAAAGATGGTGGTTGGGTTTCACTGTGGATTTGACCCACAGGCATTTGATATGGAACTAATCCACACGTAGGTGCAAGATGAAGGATGCCAAAGCCTTCTCGAAGGAACTAGAGTTGATTCGAATTCAAATGAACCCGATGCTATGAGAAAAAGCAAGATCGAGTTTATAAATGCGGAGACAAATGATGAGGGTTTTATTAACTCTGTTCATGCTTAATGAAGCCGTGAAGTCAATTAGGAATTCAATAGCACCGAAAAGCAAGGAGTTGTGAGCACACAGTGTATTGAATTCATTGGAACAATCAAATATTCAAGCAGAAGAATGAAATAACTGAATAGCTCGATGGAACGAGAAGGGTTGAAGTGAAGGCTTGGTTAGATACAGAGATGCCGTATTAAACAATTGTGAATCGAGTAAATGAAAACGGAAAGTTATGGTGGAACTTTGAAATGAAAACAATAGGGAATGGAACCATGATGTGTAAATAGTGAAGGAAGATTTCCAAATCCATATGTGGGTTTCACGCGAGTTAAAACTGGTAAGTGGTATCAAGAAAACAAAACGAGATATACGCTAGCTATTGACACGTGCATTTGAGTGGTATTCTAAAACCACAAATTTCGCAAAGTTTTTGGATGTTAAACCACCAGAGCATAAAAAATGCGATTTTCGTTCGATCATTGAGGCAAGGTATCCAAGGGCAATCACATTATCAAGTTGCATGGATGTTAACGCAAGGTAAGTTAGTGATATGCTGTGGGCCTGAATATTTCATTCAATATAAGTGCTGGTGACATTCGATGGTGAGTGCAATGGTCAAATGCTTGTTACAAAGGTTTCATAACGTTGGATTAAAGACATAATATATATTAAATATTATGTTGGATGTGTAATAATAAAGCCACGAGCACATATGTGAATGGTAAGCTGTGATCATTGTTATATTGAGTTGTGATAAAGTCCAAGGATGAAATTAAAGTGAGTTGGCGTGAGAACCAAGTTTGTAATTTGGGTCGAACGAACTTGAAATCAGATGATTGATATGCTATGGGGTCCAGTCGTTAAAATCTTGAGTTCTTATAAATTCAAATATTGGTTTGAGCTCCTTTGAGGTGGGGTCAAAATGTAATTCGAATCAGTTAATTCAAATATTTCTGAGTGGTTTGCAAGATGGTTAAATCATGAGGATTTGGAGAAAGCTTCTGGAATTGAAAAAACCATTGGTTGGGTTTTATTAAAAGAACATATTATATGTTTCATGTGGTTTTATAACCATTAGATAAAAAAGTGAAGCTTCTGCTTATAGAAGAAAATTTCTGGGTTGTTTGGTTTTATAATCAGTAATTGAAGAAAAGTGCTTCCGCATCATTGTTGTGACATTGCCCAGATTTAAAATTATTTGGGTTAAAACTTGAAATGCAGTTTTATATGAAAAATTGAGTGAAGAAATAAGATAAGATTCTAAGATCTGATATGCAAAGGTACACAGAGTTGCAGTGAACAGGAGTATGCAGAACTATTACACTACAGCAACATAAAAGACAAACATACAGTGAGCCAAGAACTGAAAGGGTTGAATGAGATATATCTGTTGCAAATGTAAATGTAAATGTTTTAATTAATTTTATATTATTTTTAAAGCAAAGGAAAGTCTCCGTAGGCAAAGAAATACCCCACTGTAATATTGAAATGTATACATATTGTTATATTTTTCCGAATGTGCTAGGCAAGAAAACGAGAAGGTGGAAGGCAAAGAGTCATACCTATTCACTTCGAATTCCCTGTGGAATACAAACAGTCATAAGGTAATCTCTATAAATGATGTCACATAGATATGCATAAAGAATGTTAGAGAATGGAGAAATGAGGCAGAGAGGGTAAGAAGAAGGAGGAGCAGATAGAGAAGCTGTGAAGATTCAGAGATGAAATAAGGCTGGTGGACAGCAGTGAAGAAGGAGGAAAACATAGCTGATATCCAGGTAAATCAGCATATGATTTTATTGTAATGTGAGGAAGTTGATGCTTCCATATCAAGTTGTAGCTTGATAGATGTCAGTTGTAGTTGGCTGAGGTAGGAGCCTCCTGTAGGTTGTAGCCTGCAGAAAATAGATGGGAGTTGGAGCTTTCTTGAAAGTTGTAGCTTGCAGAATTGAGGTAGTAGCCTCTTGTAGGTTGGAGCCTACAGAAAATCAGTGGTGAGAGGGATTTGGAGCTTGCCTTTGCATCACAACAATAATAAGATGTGGTTTTATCCCTTATGGGTTTCCACTTATATCTGGTGTCTATGTGCATGATGATTATGTGTTGATACTATGTATTTAATTTGCTTAATACCTGTTGCTCACTTATTAAGATTGTGGTTTCACTGTACATTAAGTTAATCATGAAATGAAGATGTAAATAAGTGTAAATGAAAGTTTTACAAGACCATGAATTCATTAAACTGATTCACCCCCCCCCCCTCTCAGTTTAACAAAGGATTCAACAGTTATGTCATATTTTCAAGTAGATTATATTTATTGTTCGTTGTGAAAATTTGACTAATGTGAAATTTTGAACAAGAGGAGATCCATAGAACTATTCCCATTCGTCCCCAATTTCATAGAGCCGATTCTGAGGATCATCTTATACACGGTATAGGTACACATTAGATCATTTGCTAGTTAAAACGTTCAATTTTACGTTATATTCAAAGTTGAACAGGTGAATTTGTTTTTTCAAAAGACATGTGTTTAATGTGAAAACATTATGCTCCATAGGTGCAAATGTAGGAGTTGGGGTTGGCCCTATTACTGGTGAGGGGAAAAGGAGAACAATGTCTCAGCCTGTGGCATCCATCCCACGCTTGGATACTTCTCCTCCAGGTAAAATTTATTGTTTGATGTATGTTTAATGTGAAACTTATTGTGTGTCTCCTTTACTTGTGTTATAAAATAATTTAATGTTTTGTACAGTGGGTGTTAGAGACATTCATTCCTCGGAAGGGAACCATCCTAGTATGAGTGAAGAGGAAGATATAGTTTTTCCACCAGGTATTTTCAAATGACCTGAAATTTTTTTTAAATACAAATTTTGCTTATAAATTATTTAATTTTTAATATGTGCAATAATTTAACATGTTATAGGTGGTGGTATTCACCCTCCTAGGGGTAGAGGTCGTAGGGTTCATGAGTTTGCTCGAAATCCGAGCTATGATCCCCTTTACACCCATCCCAGTGATATTCCTGAGTAGATGCCTTGGGAAGATACCATCTCCTTACTTACTATTGATGGGATGAGGGAGCATTCCATGAGATTGCGCAATGAATTGCAAAATTGCAATCTCTTTTCCCCTAGTCAAAATTGTCTCCAAATTGTTTTTCACAATTTGGAGAGTTTGATAGAGACTTATTTTGGGGTTGGACCATCAACCCAAGTGTTTTTTGACATGATGCGTAGGAGGAGAGCATTAGTGATTGGTATCCACTCCTACAATGAAGTTAAAAGTAGGGTCACTAAAGAAATGGCCTTGTCACTATTTGACTTGCGGCCCGAAGACAAAAAACGTCTGAAGATTGCAAGATTCAATGATCCCAATATTGCACCTTATATTTATGAGAAGTTCCTGTATGCATATGGGAAGTTCCCAAATAATGATGAGGTGCTGCAATATTTTGTTAGGATGTTGTTTGCTCAATTCCAAGAGCACATGGACCCTAACTATACAGATACCGGGTCCAAATTATATGGAGCTGGAAAAGGTCGTACATATGAATGACCTGATGCTATGCGAGATGTTGGGTTTAGGCCTCCAGCACCTCATTTAGCACCTCGACCACCTAGGGTAGTTACACTTCCAGAGGAGTTAGGCCTTATCTCCAATGCTGCGTCACAAATGAGGGAGAAGATACAAGAACATATTGCAGCTGCTTTAGGAGGGGTGGAAGTCGGCTTAGGGACAAGCCAACCTTCATTTAGTGTAGGAGTTCGTTTATTTGTGAGTATTCCAGATGACGTGTTGAGGGAGATGGAGCGAGATGAGCTTATGGAGTATGCATCCTCATGTAGATACCTCTATGAGAAATCCATTACATGACAAATTCACACCATGGGCGAGGTATGTACAAGCATGTTTTGATATATTTTGAAATACACATTTATAAGATGAGATATTTTGGTGTATATACATTTAGTAGATCCAAAAACTTATGCCAATATATTTATTTAACTTATGCAAGTTAAAAAATTCTTAGAAGAACATTGCCATGCCCCTGGTCCTCATTCTGTAGATCATGGACATGATCATTTACATGTGCCACATTCATTTCTATCTATCTATATTTTTGTACGTCAAATTGAAATTGAATTTATGTCACATAATTTTATATGGTGTGAGTATTAACATTATGGAATTTTTCAGGTTAGAGCTACACATCAAGGGCTGCCAGAAGAGATTATTCCTTCTCAGGTTCCAGTTGTGACACAGGTATCAAAACTTTTCATTAAGAATATTTATAATGTTTATTATATTTGTTTTCGCAAAATTTTCTATTAACTTTGGTTTCTACTTTTCAGGCTACACCCCATATTGACATGATGCAGACTGAGCCTCAAGGAGATCGTGTAGGATCTGGGTCAGAGAGTCTACATTAAACCATGGTAACCTCTTACCATTTCTTTGTTGGTATCATTGCCACATTATAAACAGGCTATCTAGTGAATTTATAGACAGTTGAGAGGTTCCTTTATGTATCTAGTGAATGCTAAAACTAATATTTATTTTTTCAGTAAAAACTTTGAGCCATAGTCAATTCACTAGGTTACTGATAGTATAGGTGCTTCATTTGGCTTAGAGGAATATGAAAATTTGTTTCCTTGACCATCTCAGACACTGTCACAATTTCAATATGTTGTACTTCCTACTCAAGTCCCTGCAAAATAAGGAATCCCATGCACAAAAAGCAAACATACCAAGATATTTCATCTCTCACCATGGCCTTATCAGGTTACTCATGGTACAAACTCTAAACAAAGCAAGAAAATCCTGGGAAGAAGTCATTGCAACTCCAATGGTTGCAACTTCACTAAATGAGCCCAATTTTGTGTGACTCCACCCATTGCAATTGTGAAGGAGGAATAATATACTGTCATGAATCCCTTTGCTACAAAGTACCTACTAATTCATATTAAGAAGAGACAAATTATATTACACCATAGAAGTATAGTGATATTGACGTTGAGATAATTAGTAGCAAACCAACCACCGAGAGAATGAGAGGGCATCAAAATAGGCCCCCCTGTGTTCCAGGAAAGAAGAGGACATGATACATTCCTACCACCACCCAAACCCCTACTACTCCAAAAAAACAAGTAAGGGCAGAAGAAATCCTAGAACCCCAGGAAGACGCTACCCCTACTGAAACATAAGAACTAGTAGAGTTAGTGACCTAGGGTTGGAAAAATTTGGTCTGGTGGCCTTGCTACTCCGTAATAACCAGCAAGGACTGCTCTACACTACATATTACTGCTTCAGAATTGTTTTCCTGTAATAATGTGGATGTGATCTCTCAGGGGAAAATTTGTAGCTATGACAGTGGACTGCATTACCCAACTATTTGTAAGCCTATCACTTAGAGCCTTAGGTGCAGAACTTCCAGATGGGTTGCATTACTAGCACTTGTGGTGGCCTAATAATGGTTATGGAAGACTATGGAATCAATATTCCTTAAAAGACAGAATTGCAGATCATGCTTCCCTTGTGATAAGTTTTCATCTATCCAATACAGAACTTTAACAACAATCATTTGGACAATATTATGTGCTCTCATGTGATGTAAAAATGGGAGTTTCAAGAAAAGGGGGTAGTATGTGGTTTGACAGAGTTCACAACAATCCTCTTAAGGACAATTACACATATCTCGTGGCAGATCATGTCCACTGTTGCATCAAAATTGATGACATTTTTCATTTGCAAGTACCCACGTTCTATTGTAGCCCAGCAATGACAATATTCCATCCTGCAAACATTTTGGTTTCGAGGTTTCGTAGTTTTGCATGATGAATAAGCATAGAGGAAAGGACCATTGTATCCATGAGGTGGATGCATTAATTCACTAATTTCAACTGGCAGCCTTATTTTGGCACATGCTATAGCAAGATAGGAAATGAATAAGCTCTACTGAGCAGTAGTTTACAATAGAATAAGCTCTTTTGAGTAGTAGTCTTCAATTCTTAGATTCATAGGCTTTAATTTCTTGTGCTGTGGTTTAAAGGTTTATTCATAATGACAAAGCTGTGATCTCATTAAGGACTTAATCCTTCATGCCAATACTTAAACACTATATGCTCAATTTGGGCACAAGTTTTCACAACAAGTTCTTAGTTTCATTTCCCATGGCATGAACAGTGGCAACCCATTCTATTACCATGCAACCCCCAAGAAGATTGATATTTATTTCTCAGCTTTGTTCTCCGTCCCATCTATTAAATTTGAATGGCCAACTTGGTTGAGATGTCACAGTGTTTCAAACTAGGATCCTTGTGCTCCATTTGTAGTTCATCAATCTGTAATAATATCTCACTGCGAGCTTCATTATGCTCTAAGAAAATACTTGTTGGGGAGCGATTTCATGTTCTATTATAGCTCGATTATACATAGATATAAGTTTTGGCACCCTAAAGTATGGCCTGAATCACTCACCCACTCAACCACAAAGGTGAAGACCTCCCCAACAACTTGCTCATCATGTTGAACATGAAATTCAATATCAACATAGTTGATTTCTTGTTGTATAGGAGCAGGGGTATGGGAATGATATCTCCGTGCTTCCTTATGAGCTTGAAGTGTGCCTTGAGCACTCCATTCTACTTGAGAAGAGGACCCTCAACATGATTTGGCTCTTTGTCGTGGCATTGGAGTTGTCAAGTAGGGGAGTAATCGAGTATGGGTATACACAAAGGTGTAGACTTCAATGGATATAGCCATGTCCAACAGGAAGGAGCTTCAATGGTGTAAACACTAGGTAAGGCTGAGCATAAATGAATTTAATGTTGGAGAGGAGAAGGTGTAGGGTTGTGGGCACCACTGAAGGAGGTCTAGGAATAATACTATGGCCCATAGAGGCTTCCCAAAGTGCAAGGTGGGCCCAAGTATCTGACTGTGTAAGCAAAATCCTGTAACACCTATACAAAATCCTAATAACATATCTACTTGTATTTACTTACAATGGTTTTGTTAGTTTGAAATAACCATCAACCCTTTATATTAGTTATTTCTTCAAGGAATCTCACTTTCTATTATTCTCATGCTCATTAATATGTGAAGGGTTCTAAGCATACTTTTATATTTTTTAGGCTCATTAAAAACTCATGAAAAAAACACCTTGTACCAAGCATATCATTATCTCTTCGTTCACATCATTAAACAAAGAAGAAGACACTCAAATCGAGTATCCTTTTTTTTGTGGGGGTTCATTAATGTAAACAAAAAATAAACTGTAAATATTACTTTTATTCTCTTTTGTGTTTTATAAACCATGAAGGAGATACCCAAAACTATAAAGGGAGGGGAGGGTAATTGCTTTGATCACTCTATCAATAAAAATGGCAATATTGATCACATCACCCTTAATGTTTCGCCTATTTGCATCAATACCTTACAATTGGGTTTTAGTTTTTGTAGGAGTTGTGCGATACATATAAGTCATTCTAGTCCTCCATATGGATACTCTTATAGTCACTATGTAGTGTACATCAATGTCTTTATCATTGTTGATTGATATCACACAGTGCTCATTAGTCAATGTTTCCAACTCATGTTTGCATGATGTGAAACATTGTTGAAGGAATGTTTAAACATCATTTGGTGATCTATATTTGTTATTGACCTTTTATGTTGTCCATCCATATGTCAATTATACTTGGTTGTTATACCAAGAGGTATTTTTCAACTAATTATAATTGGTTTTATTAAAGATCTTTCTCTTGGGAATGCAGTTTGTGGTTGGACTGGGTGATAAAGTATCCCCTACTGATATTGAAGAAGGCATGCATGTCGGGTCAGTTATTAAAAAACCCCCCTTGAAAAACCATCCTTTTATGTTCACTTTGTCTTCTAGGGAGTTTAAATTTTTTTTTTTTTTTAGGTGCAGACAAAAGCAAATTTTGACAAAGAGTGTAAAATTTGCACCAGACAATTTACAGTTTTTAGGTGGAGACTAGGCCGTGATGCAAGGTACAAGAAAATAGAGGTTTTCCAAACATGCAGTAAACTCAAAAAAGTTTTTCAGGTGTGTCTGCATGATCTTGAATATGGATTGCCAGTCCAAGTTCGAGATACAACCTTGGCCATTAACTCCAATGAGGCTATTCCAAGGAGTGATGTTAATAGAGATTATTTTGCCGAGGAACAGGATCGCAAGGTGCATTTTTCTACTCCTGTCAATCTTCGAATTATATTTTATGTATGAAAATCAATGGTAGATTCCAAGTGTAATGCTAGTCTCTAACTGCATTTTATTTAATTTTTTATCAGAATATATATAACTTCATGTTTTATGTTGTTTTATAGAAGGATTATATGTACTTCTACCTGTAGTTTTTTGGCTCTCAATTGTTATGATTATGTAATGATTCTCAAATAATAAATATACACCCATTTCTCCACCTTTTTCTAAATACATTTTCTTTAGAATCTAGCCAACCTGATAGTCCCACAAAAATAGATAGAATTAGGAGCCATTTTAGGCATTGTACTTCTTTTTTCCAAGGAAAACCTTGTGGGAAACCCAAGGGAAGCTTCTTCACAATCATGGATGACATCCCTAATAAACCTTTCATTGTATACTAGTCTACCTCACCCTAGAGGATTCAAAGCAGACACCTGCTAGCACTGAACTAGACAAATGCCCAGCAACATCAATGAAAAAAGTTTGAGCTAACCCCTTGGGCTTTGGGAAGCATTTGTACATTTGTCTGGTATATAAGTAAAATAATAGGTGGCATATCCTCATTTTTCTTGGAATCGTTTTAGATTTGTGGAGTATAGATCTAAATATGGTACTTTTATTCACCGTAATGCATCTTTTGGGGAAACTCACATGGCAAATTTTTCCCTCATCTTGGTACATAAAGAAAATTGGATTCTTTAGGGCTCAAGGCCAAATAACATCTCAACAACATTTGGCTCATTAATAAACATTAGTTTTCATACATCGATTTCAACCATGTCTACTTTGAGGGTCGAGTGAGTGTCCCCACCATGTTCGATTACATTATAGATGGCTCTCTAGTCATAGATATAAATTTTGATACCTGTGATAATATACCCAATCAATGATGCTTACAGGGCACTTGGTATGGCACTAATTTTTTTTAGGAAAGTACTATGTCACACAACAACAATATGAAGCAGCCAAAATAAAGAGAAATACCATAATAACTTAGTACAACATCACTTGAGTCATTACACACAATTATAAAAAGAAGCCAAGATAAAAGAGGAATAGAACTAGGTGGAACTGCTTTCAAATGGGAGTAGACAACCTCTAGCATCACTTCTGCGTATGTGAAAAATTTATATCTTAAGTTTGGAAAGATCATGTCTAGCTCGGGGTAAAGAGAATGGGAAAATCCATCACTATCCGCTTAATCTAAACGAACACTTTTCTTAATAGGTTTCTCATGTTTATGTTTGTTCGATTCCAAAAGGGAGGCCTCTTGGAATTCTTCATTCTCATTCCCCTTACATCTTTTGACGGATGTGAGTTCATTAGAGAAAATAAATAGTAAGCTTGTCATTTGATGCATATCTTGGGCAAGGAGGAGCCCTCTCTTTTGGTGTTCCTTTGCATAGCAATCCAATGCGCAAGAGGGAGCCATCTCTTCTAGTTTTCCTTTTCACAGCGAGCTAATTCCATCCAACCTATGTATCTAACCACAGGAAATGAAGAGGTTGAAAAAATTGATATTATGTGTATCCATGAGGAGGCAGGAATCATTTTTCTAAACTGGAAGCCTTGTTTCCTACCATACTCATCATCCTTCATCATGATGCCACTACCACTGGAAGCAGAAACTATAATTTGATGAAGTGTCCACTGTCGCCTATCTCCAAGTATTTTTTCAATTTTTTATTGGATGACTAAAATCCTTTTGATGATAATGAAGAGAGAAAAGCAATGTATTGAGATGCTCTGCAACATGTTATGTTGTTCCCTCTAAATCTACCGAATCAGAAAAACATAGAGTAGACCTTGATGCTAGCATATAAGGGTAACAACATTTATAGACTCTCTATCATCGGGAAATTTTCTAAAACCATTTGGCCTTTCTTCAAAATCACAATTTACTTCTTTCTCATCATATGAACTATCTTTCAAAATAATAGATTGCATTTTGTAGTACCATTCTTTTTCTTGCATAAGAATGTCAATTACAATTTTGTCTCTCTTTTCTTTGAGATTACCAATCATTTCTACTTTTGGATTTCTATTACTTGAAAATAGCTCATCAACCATCTTCCTACGCATGTGAAGATTTGTTTTTAGTGGCACTTTTGTTGATATGATAGTCACTGTCACTGGTGTTCATCATGAAATATGGATACAGGAGACATTATAGTGCCAAAAGCAGTGCATCAATTGTAGTGTCGTGAATCTCCAAGTTCATTTCAGACTGTTGATGAAATTCCTCTACGAAATGGCGAAAATCGAAGGCCCAAAGTTCATAGTCTTTATAATTCACAATTTGCAAATACTGTGTTTGAAAGTCAAGGTTTTTATATGCACCAGTAACATCTAACATTAATTTTCTCATTGAACTACTATCGTTTCCCTTGAGCTGATTTCCATCAACCTTCACATTTATGGTACATTTCATCATATAATTGTTTGATCCTTTATTCTTGACCAACATTGAGATATCCCTCCAATATTAAGTTTCACATCTTCGATTTAATACCAATGTCACCATCCTTTTGCAACTCTACAAAAACCCCCTCAGTCTTGTCCAACATGCCACATTTAATCAAGGATTCAATATATATTTCATATAAACTTCCCAATTAGGTCAACACCTTGCCATAGATCGAAAAAAATGTGTATTTTACTTCACATTACATAGATAGCCACATATACATTTGCATCAAATCCACATAGGATGGTTGCAATGCCTTCAGACCACTAGCCTGAAATTTCTTCATAAAAGTTTCTGCATGTTCTACTTCTTTTTCTTGAGCTAGAATATCATCACCCTTATTTTTAGGGGAAGCCAGAAAATCTTTGTAAAAAAGAAGCCCCTTTTTCGCTACCACGAGGTTTTTCTCTTCTTGCTATAGGGCTGTCATATTCCTCTGTGAAAAAACATCCTTGTGAAGCATTACTATGTTTTCAACTCTAATGTTTATGTTATTTGTATGAATGTCATAAAAAATTTTAGAGATTGCTTCATGTCACACCTTCTGGGTTTTGTCTGGAATGTAATGATTGATGGTCTTCTTTCTTTATGTAGGGTTGATCGCAATAAGTATCAGATTCAGATCCCTTTGCCTCCTAAGATTGATCCCAGTGTGACAATGATGACTGTTGAAGAAAAGCCAGATGCTACTTACAATGATGTTGTAGGTTGCAAAGAAAAAATTGAATAGATGCGAGAGGTTTGTCAATTCTGTTATAAGTCATTGTCTATTCAACAGAGTATTATGTCAATAAATGGTCAATATAAAAATTCATTTATCATAACAGTTACAGGGATAACATTGGGTAATATCATCCTAGACAAACTACTAATTTGTGCTTTTGGTTGCAGATATATTGTGAGTCAAGGATGCATTAAGCATCTATGTGATCTTCTAGTCTTTCCAGACCCAAGAATTGTAACTGTTTGTCTTGAAGGGCTAGAGAATATTTTGAAAGTTGGGGAAGCAGATAAGGTTCTGGGCAACACTGGAGGTGTAAATATCTATGCACAATATATTGATGATGCTGAAGGACTTGAGAAGATTGAGAACCTGCAAAGTCATGACAATAATGAAATTTATGATAAGGCAGTAAAAATTCTTTAAAATTATTGGCTAGAAGATGATGAAGATGACCAAATAGTCAATCTTTTAAGTTCAACATGAGTACTTTATTTGACCTTGCAAGCAAACTTACAATTATTTACTATTTTTGTGGAATCTCGGATGGAGTCTAGTTTCCCAAGTTGAAAGAAATTTCAAAATATGAGTGTTATGTTTGTCCTCAAGAGAATAATTTCAAGCGATATTATATCACTAATGATATTTAATTTTGTAATATTTCTCCACCAAGCTATATAGATTCCAATCAATGATATAATATTTCATAAGAGGCAAGTGATCTATTCTGGAAAATGTTGGTTTAAATGTTTTGTTGCTTATCAATATCCTTGGTTGTTGATAATTTGCTTTAAATTTAATTTTAACTTTTAATTCTTCTTGAGCATTAATTTATGTTTTGAAACAATTATTGAATTTTGTCAAGTATTTAGTAACAATTACAGCATTTTGCAGAGTATTAGCCCTTTTTGCTATCAAAATGTATTTATGTGTCCCTTGCTATAGCTTAGGACAATGACAACATAAATTAAGACTTCTTAATTTCAGATAGTGTCATCAAAAAGATTACCTTAGACTATGGTGGAATCCCTAAGATTGTGGTGAACTCCTTGCTGAAGTTGTGGTGGACTCCTAAGCTCAAATTGTCGAAGATTACAATGATTTCTATGTAGTAACTACAATCATATTGGACTGTGTATAGATTTTATGCTCATTTCCTTGTTGGAAAGTCTCAACACAGTGATACTACCTCTCAGGACGGTGGAGACCTTGATTGCTATAATTGACCTAAATGTGTATCATCATTATTTGCTCAGAATTCCTTGCTGGACAGTCAGAACACAATAATTCTACCTCTTAGAACATTTAAGACCTTGGTTGTTGTAATTTCCTTAACTGTGCATCATCATTCTTGGGTTGGTTTTCCTTGCTAGATAGTCACAACACAATAATACTGCCTCTCGGAACGGTGAAGAAATTGGTTGTTGTAATTACCTTGACTGTGTATCATCACTCTTGGAACACAATAAATATTGTTGAAGTGTTGGAGTTGTCCAATATCAATACCATCGTTGGACACTTATTTTGGACAAGTGAGGTATTGGACAATGAACATTCAACGAATGGTTTGACTTTTCTTAGTGTCTGTGTCATAAGTGGGATCATTGTCAAAATCAAAATAGCTTATATTCCATTGCACTGGTAAAATTAGAGAAATGAATCAATAGTTTCAATCACTCCATTTCCCTCTTCCTCTTCAAAAATATGCATTTTTTTTAATCCCATTCTTCCACATCGCTAGTACATATGTCATGAAGATCAAGTGTTTGGGAAGGAGTGTAGCTTGTTGAAGTTGTGCTTTCATCTGGAGGAGGGTGGGTAGGTTCTTAAAAAATCCCAACATCAATGCTCTCCTCATATTCTTTTTCTTCAATTATTTGTTGATTCCTATTAGAAGGACACAAAGATTATTCTTCATTTATTTTTACCACAGAGTTTTTGTCCCCTTAATTTGTGCAAGTATAAGTGTTCTCTCTTAATTCCACCACTTTTTCCCCCTTAGTGAGGTAGGACTCTATACTTTTATTCTATTCTTGAGGTAAAGCACTCAAATCTATATTATGGTTTTCTTTGTCATTGAATTCTTTGAGACCTTGAAGGTAAATGAGCCATTCTTTGTCTTGATGTGATTATGTCATGTTGTCTTCACTAATTTCTTCATTCTAGGGATGAAGGAAAACAATTTCTTGATTTCCTTCTTTAACAATGTCTCCCTTAATACTTTCTTTACCCATTTCTTGGACTCTTTTCAAATAAGTAATTCGTTCATCATCATTCTATGAAGCATGCAATAACGGTTCAAGAGAGGGAGGAGAGGGTTGATCCTTTTCATGGAGATATTCTTTCTCTTCACCTGCGTATAATTTTTCAAACTCCAAGTACCTTTGTTGCATTGTGATGCAATCTTGAGTTGTGATCATTTGTAATTTATTTATCCCTGGTCTTATGTCAATGATGAGATCTGGAATAGCCTCTATGATGATTGTTTCCTCGAGCTTCTGCACACAAGGCTCAACATATTTTGCTTTGAAATACTCTGATAGGAAAAGGGTTGCATTCTCCTTCTCTTTGATTTCATATGGAGATCATAGGAGGGACACCTATTATATTTTGAAATCAATTCATTAATAGTTTCTTACATAGCAATGAAGACATTGATCTCTTCAATCTCTTCATAATTTTAGACCCATCACCATTGCAACCTTTTTATGCACTAAGGGAATGAATTTAACTCTATGGGATCAAAACTGAAAAACCATTTCCATGCTTCATATCCTTGCATTTCCCATGCATAGGTTTTCATTGAATTATCTTCAAAGACAATATTAGTATCTACACTATAATTCATAAAAGACTACAAGAAATCTAGAGCAAATTGTGGATTTCCATTAAATTTTGGGATGTGCATATGCAAATTAACAATGGGAAAATGAGGATAGCTTGGAATGCATGATAAATCCAAAGAAAAAATATATCTTTAATAGGAAACATCTTATGAAAATCCATGCTACAAACATTAGTATGATAATTCCCTAAATTGAAACAATTACCATAAATGTGGAATTACCAATATTTACCTTGATTCTTACATTAGAGAGTAGTATTTTGTATTGTACATTTTTATGTTTTGTTGAAGTGAAGTCACTAGATGAGATCTTGAAAATTAGTCTTGAAGCAAATATCTCATCAAGTACTGATACAAAATGAAAAAAATACTTAGTGTGTGGTTGTGTATAACTAGGGTTAAATGACCTTATTCCTGAGAATGACACGAAAAAATGTTGCTAAACTAATTAACAAGGTTGCAAAGGTCTATGCAATCTTCTAGGATGGGCACACACATTGTAAAGGCCCATTGTCACCTCGACCCAAACCGTTGCTCTTTAGGCCCAACTTTTCCTTGAAAGGCCAAGGGACGATTTCAACTCAATATCTCTATCCACCCAAGCAAGACTAGTGCCTTAAATGGGATCAAAAGGTGAGGTAAAAGAGTTAATTCAAATATGTCTTGTTGAATTTATCATTTTCGTGTAGCAAAAGACTAAAAACAACAAAATAGTACACCAAATGATTTTAGATATGACATGTGAGTATACCAAATTGATGTATAAAAAATATATTAACCAATTATAAAGTTATTTTTCAATTTGTGTTACTCGTTAAAGGCATTATAAAGAAAATTTGTTGCTTGTCTTGTTGAAATAAGTTCCAAAATTTGCAGGGACAACAACCAATTTCACTAAAACAGAACACTATGAGTGTCAAAACACTTGTACATCATTAATCTAGGGGTGGGGAATTTGGGAAATATGAATTTGATCTTGAAATTCCACATCCAAAATTATGAACAAAAACAAATATTTCCATTAAGCTGGAAATTGTATTTCTATGTTCCCGGGATCAATTTTCCCATGGGTATTATGCCCAAAAAATTTCCATAGTTAAATTTACTTCAACAATGGCTAGATATAAGTGTATTTCTTACTCTAAATCAATAAATCAACAACATAAATTCAAACTAGAATCTAAATACAATGTTTCAAATGAATTGTTTATATGGTATGGGTAGAGAACATTGAAAAAAGTTGTAGATTTCTTCAGTAACAATGAGTAAAAAGCACAGTTTTGCAATAAAATCACTTGATACACAAGGGTAATGATATCCAAAAATAATTCAATTTCAATGTATCAAATCTATTCAAACTAGAATCTAAATACAATGTTTCAAATGAATTATTTATATGGTATGGGTAGAGAACATTGAAAAATGTTGTAGATTTCTTCAGTAGCAAATAGTAAAAAGCATAGTTTTGCAATAAAATCACTTGATACGCAAGGGTAATGATATCTAAAAATAATTCAATTTCAATGTATCAAACCTTGGCTCATATTTAGATTTTTTTTAATATCGCAATGTAAATGATCTACTATTTGTGATATAGTTCTAAAAAAATCAATAAGTGTATTTCCTAAACTAAAACGAAAAAAAAAGGTTTTGAGTTTATTAAATAAATTGTTTTTTACTCTTTTTACCTTGTGCAATAATAACTTTACCTTAATAGCTAGGTTGTGAAACACACTCCTCTCTAAGTTGATCTTTCATTTGATTAAGGAAGGGAGATTAACCTTCAATAACAATCTCTCTCACCCGTGACCTAGTATTTCTTCCATTTTTTAGAGGGCGCCCGTATCAGGTTTGCTAAGTTGTGACCGCACGGGTGCCTTGTGCACATTCGTGTGGGCCGTTTTCCATTTTCTCACTTATGCATTCGTTTGGTCGGGAAGAGGGCATCGTGCCTTGGGAGGGCACTCGACGAAACGAGTTCCGGTCGGGTCGTTTCGTTTGAGGGTGCCCATATCAGGTTTGCTAAGTTGTGATCGCACGGGTGCCTTGTGCACGTTCGTGCGGGCTGTTTTCCATTTTCTCCCTTGTGCATTCGTTCGATCGGGCGGAGGGCATCACGCCTTGGGAGGGCGGTCGATGAAACGAGTTCGGTTCGGGTCATTTGGTTAGAGGGCGCCCATATCAGGTTTGCTAAGTTGTGACCACACGGGTGCCTTGTGCACATTCATGCAGGCCATTTTCTGTTTTCTCCCTTGTGCGTTCATTCGCTCGGGCGGAGGGTGTCGCGCCTTGGGAGGGTGCCCAATGAAACAAGTTCGGGTCAGGTCGTTTGGCTATAGGGCGCCCATATCAGGTTTGCTAAGTTGTCACTACATAGGTGCCTTGTGCACATTCGTGTGGCCCGTTTGTCGTTTTCTCCCTTGTGCGTTCGTTCGGTCGTGTAGAGGGCGTTGCGCCTTAGGAGGGCGCTCGATGAAATGAGTTCGGGTCGGGTCATTTGTTAGAGGGCGCCCATATCAGGTTTGCTAATTTGTGATCGCATGGGTGCCTTATGCACATTCGTGCGGGTCGTTTGCCATTTTCTCTGTTGTGCGTTCATTCGGCCGGGTGGAGGGCATCTCTCCTTGGGAGGGTGCCCAATGAAATGAGTTCAGGTCGGGTTGTCTTGTTAGAGGGTGCCCGTATCAGGTTTGCTAAGTTGTGATCACACGGGTGCCTTGGGAATTATTATATATATACATTTAACTAAAAATTCATTCATCACCATTATATCTATGCAAAAAAATGGGGCGAGTTAATATCATCTAGGAGTAAACATGATGGACACATTAAATCAACATGGACACATTAAATCACCATTAAATCCATTATTATATATATACATTTAACTAAATATTCATTCATCACAATCATATCCATGCAAAAAAAGGGGCGAGTTAAGATCATCTAGGAGTAAACATGATGGATAAATTAAATCACCATGGACACATTAAATCACCATAACTTAAAATTATCTAGAAAAGCACCCTAATCTATCAGATCATAATATATTGTTTGTACCAACACACATCTAACCATCCACATGTCCATTTATTTGAAAGCAATCCATAATATAGTCTTAAACTATATAAAGTCCAATGCATTGTAGCAATTATATGTTCTAACCCTAGAATCAAAGTTCATTGTTCATCTTCAACAATGTGTTCTACTCATATGAAATGTGCTAGTGGCAAATTTTCCAGAATGGCGTCATGATCATCTATCGATAACCTCCATTGTCGTTGTTTTTTTATACTCTTCACTTGCTTCAACTACAACTGAGTTGTTATGACCAAGTGACTATATTGGGCATCAATAACCTCTGGTTGGTAATCTTGAAAAATAATATGATCTTCACATTTCTTTACTTCTTCAAAGAAATGTCCAATTAACATCATTGAACCGATTGGGTATGTATAATTTGATGGATCATTATACTCTTGCAGCAACGTGGATTTAGACATGGTGCATTGTAATAAATAATAATGCACTTTTTCTTGATTATTTTCTAGTGCAATGACAACAAAGACATCACCTTCTCTAACCATATCAGAAACACGATCATAATCATTGTCAATCACAACCACTTCATTGTCCATTTCCTTGTAGGTCACGTTTCCAAATGGGGGCAATGGTGTCAATTCTTCATGTTTCCATGGTTTAACAAATTTCTTAATTTGGCTTTCATAGTCATCGATGGACTCTGTCTGATCAATACATGCAGAACTAAAGCAAGAGCACTTTCGTTTCTCAATGAAATGTATATTTGTCATGTTCTTACTCCTAATTGAGTTTAAACTTCTTGTTTGAGGGATTCCAAGGCAATTAAATGGTAGGGATCTATCAACATCACCCATTTCAATATTCCAAAAATACCTGCTTGATAAAAACACACGTGCACATGTATAAGTCAAATTTTGAACAATATTTAATATTTTTTTAATAAAAAAATACACACATATATGTATACACATATATGTATATATATATCTAGAAATGTATAATATATTGTTAGTTAAATGTGTATGCCTACCTTTGCACATCAGCCATCCTTGGGTTCAATACATGACTTAAATTTTCTTTGCACCAATTAACAACATATAAAGAATTTGCAAGTCGGGAAGCTGAGTGATTCAATTGATGCCTCCTAAGTGCACGTTTTACGCATTCCCCGGTGTTAGGACCTCACAATGTACCATTTTTACCATACATTTTGACACCACCCTACTCTTTATAGCTATATTTAAAAAGGTTACATTATCATTTTCATCCATTTTATCCAAAGTTATATGAAATCCTTCTCTTTACTATATATTTAATCTGTTTTACATATAATTCCACATTACTCTTATATTTAATCATTAATCGAAGGTATATCGTTGCTAACAAAAGTCTAAAATATCGCAGATAATTTATGATAAGGAACGTGTTGTTGCTGAAACAATCGGCCGTTGCTGAATAATCGACTCCGTTGCTGAAACAGTCAAATCTGTTGCTGAAACAGTCAGCGGGCACGTACATTCCGTCACTACTCGTGATTTGCGATTTCGAAAGAGTATTTCAGGAACGATGGCAACAAGAAGAAGACAAGCAAGGAAAGTTGTTACACGGATTTTTCTGAAGCCAGTATTTTTGTATCTGTTGTAATAATATTTTGCTATGGAGGAATAGAAAGACCCTGTTTTAAGATGGAAGAATAGATTTGGATAAAAATAGGATTTCTCTGATGTAATTGTAATAGATGTCTCCTCTTTAAAAAGAGGAGACATCATCATTAGAAGGGGAGTTAGAGGCTGCAGGAGAGAAATTTTTTTTGAGCGGAAAGGAGCAAGACTCCATTGTAATGTATCATTCCTTTTTGACAGATGAATAAAGGTTTCTTTTGAGCGTTTCAATTTAACTCTTTCCTCTGGGGAATCTTGTGAGAAGGAAAGGGCCTGCCTTCATCACAAGATTCACCCGATTGCTCCTGTAGTTTGATAAAATTCTTTGTGTTATTTGCACCTTAATGTAACTCTGTTTTCTGAAGAATTATTTACACAGTTTTGTAGTTATTTAAGCACTCTGTTTTCTTTAACACTGCATTAGTTCTGTATCATTCATTCTTAAAGAAGCCAAGAGATATTTTTCTGTTATTTGTTTGAATGTGTGATTGATACCGAGAAACAGGTGCTGAAGATTCCTGTTTGGAGGAATAGGGTCCTGTTCCCCGTAGGTTGATTCTCTTTTTCTGCAATGTGATTAATATCAGAAACAGGTGCTGAAGGTTCCTGTTCATGGGAATAGGGTCCTGTTTCCCTTGGATTGATCTTTTTCTACAGTGTGATTAGTGTTAGGCAACAGGTGCTGAAGATTCCTGTTTGGAGAAATAGGGTCCTGTTCCCTGTTATGGTTGATTGATTTCCTTTCCTGCAGGGTGATTTCCTTTCATTATCTTTTCCTAAAATTCTTTTAATGAAAGACTGCAATAGAGGAATTGCTTCTGCTGTAACACAAGTAGGCTTCAGCTTTGTTAAAGCGGGGTGTGAATAGTTAGATTTGTATAATTGATAATTGTGTGACTTATACTACAACATTACCTTGCTTTTGGAATTGAGCATATCTAGTGCGTGATTGTCTTTGGAATAAACAGACCTTCCCGGGTTGAAAATTTATGTGGTGCTTGAATTGTTAAAACAATTAAAGCGACCAACATTTTGGCATCGTTGCCGGGGAAGGCAATTATAGATTTCAAAAGCACTGATATTTTCTTTCTAGAAGTGCAGATTGTATGAGAGGACGCGGAACCCAGAAGAAAACTAACCCTACAGGTGGCAAGGGCAAAGGAAGAGGAGGAAGAAAGACTTTTATTGATGAAATTGTATCAAAGGCTGAATCATCACAGAGATTAAGTTCTCGAAGACCAAAACCTCAGCGCTCCCCTCAATCAGATTACAAAACAGAAGAAGTTGTGAGCCCTAAAAACATAGAGGAACCAGTAAAGGATATTAAAGAACCAGCAGCCAGTGCTGGAGAATCAGAAGAAAGTGCTAGCAAATCAGCAGAGCACGTTGAGGAACGACTAGTGGAAAACATTGAGGAGCCAGTAGAAGATTTTGAGGATCAAGCAAGTGTAGTAGGAGAACAGCCAATGGAAGGAAAAAACGAAGAATTCTTTGGTGGAGGACGTGTAGATCCTGAAGGAGAAGGAAGGGATGAAAATTCTCTCTCTACCTTGGGATTTCCTATCAGTGATCTCCCTAGAGGAACAACTCATATGAAGAATATTCCATTGTCAGCTTTACCCAACTTCCATGGTTTATCCTCTGAAGATCCGGATGAATTTATTTTTGAATTTTATATATTATGCAGAAGTTATGATTATCTTACTAATGCTCAGAAGTTGAAACTGTTTCCAGCAACATTAAAAGGAAATGCTTTAAGATCGTTCATGAGCCTTGGAAGTCAGGTAATCAAAACATGGGAACATATGAAACAGAAATTTCTGCTTAAATATCAAGACTATTTTCGGACAAGAGAAAAGAGGGAGGAACTATTCAACATGGCACAAAAGCCGGACGAGAATCTGGAGGACTATGTGGAAAGACTGCAGTATAATCTGCAAAGATCTGATCATCCGAATGTAAGTAAAGAAATTCGTAAAACAATATTACTTATAGGATTAAGGGATGATTTTTTAGACATGTTAAACATGCTTGGCAAGGGATATATATCTAAAGAATCATATGATGAGATTTTTGAACTCTGTAAAAGATGTTCAAGAGGAGCTGCAAGGAACAGAGTAAGTAACAGAGATCCCGCCTATTCAAGAGTTCAGAAATCATCCAGTGGGGGAGCAACAAGAGCTGAAATAGGTAATTTACTTGAAGAATTTAAAATTGAGATGTCAAGTTCTTTTGCTTCACAAATTGACACCTTGCAGGTTAAAAAGAAGCAGGCTGAAGCAGAAGCAGCTCTGGCTGTCTTTTGCCATAAATGCAGAGACAAACATCCACTAAGGGAATGCCCATTGGAAAAAATACCAATCTGCACCCTTTGTGAGAAAGATCATGAAACACAACAATGTCCCTCTCTACCAGGAATAAAGGCAGCATTGCATCCAACGGAAGAAGAAGCTGAAGCAGTTTACCTGCTAACACAAAGAAGACAATGGCAACCAAAAGGACAAGGTATGAATTCCAGTATGCCATTTAATCGTTGGAATAATTATTCTGCTTTCAGTCAGACATATTACCCTCCCTTTAATCAAATGCAATACCCACCCTTTAATCAGATGAACTACCCACCCATGCAAAAAACAAACCCTCCCTTTGTTGATCCTGCAATGTGGACTCCTTGGCCCCCACAACAGCCATATTCTTTTAATCCATGGAATTCAAATTGGAGAAGCCAACAACTCCCGTATCCAAGTCAATTTCCTCAATTTCAACAACCACTTCCTCTACCATCAAATGCTCCACCAAATAATCAAATGAGACCCCAGCTACCTGTGCAACCAAATCCTAACCCCAATAATAAAGTTGTGCAAGTCATTGATATTCAGAATCAGCCTACATTTCCTACGATGCAATGTAATGATATTCATTTGAGATCCGGGAAAATAGTAGAACCTATCATTGATGATATAACCTCTTCTTATTCTGATAAAGAGGAAACTGAGAAACATAAAAAAGCACAACCACCCTCTAACAAGGGTATTGACATAATAGAGCCACCATTCCTTGAGCATTTAGTTTTAACTAGAACACCTGAAACACCTGCTTTTAATCTTTTAGGGGAATTGCAAAACTTGTATGTTAAAATTCCACTTTTACAGGCACTAAGAGATGTACCAATTTATGCCAGAACCATAAGGGACATTTGTGTTAAGAAACCTGGTAGGAAGACTAAAGACCCCCTTACAGTTCATGTTATGGGTGATTTATCTGCATTAATATCCGGAAAAACCCCTCCTATGAAATATGGTGACCCCGGCCATCCTACTGTGACAGTTCAAATTGGTAAAACAATAATTCCTCAAGTTCTGGTAGATCTAGGTGCTGCAATAAACATTATGACTCTTGAAACTTCACAGTTGTTATAGTTGAATAACACAATTAGAGATACACCAACCATCCTAGAGTTAGCTGACCGTTCTACAATTAAACCAGAAGGAGTTGTTGAAGATCTAGTTATCTCGGTTGAATCCTGGAATTACCCAGCTGATTTTGTGGTATTACAAACTAAAACAAAGCTGGGGGGACACCCTTTAATTCTAGGGAGGCCATGGCTGGCCACAGCCGATGCCTTTATCAGCTGCAGATTTGGTTCAATGACAATTTCTAATGGTTATGAAACTAAACAGCTTACTCTTTATCCTCATGCTACACCCATAATTAATAATGAAAATTATGTGTGGATGGATTATGATGATAATGCTATTTAGCCTATTTTAACTATCGGACAAGCCTTAACTCTTAAAGACAATACAGAGGATGAAATAATTAATAATTTTATTTGTGAACCTTCCTCTGTAATTGTTGAAACACACAATCAATTGACTGCACTTTTTGAAACGGATACCCAGGAAAAGATTGAATCTGAAGATTTATCTCAGACATTAACCACCATCTCATCTAAAAGCATAACAGTGGAAATCGAACCTGGAAAAACATTAAATATAAATCCTGATCTAACAGTTGCTGAAACACAGCAGTTAATGAAGTTATTACTTGAAAATAAGGAAGCATTCGCATGGGATTACATGGATATGAAGGGAATCTCTTCTGAACTATGTACTCACCGAATTTATATTAAAGAAGGGTGCCGACAAGTCTGTCAACCCCAAAGATGAATGAACCCTAATTTAAGAGAGATTGTTAAAGAATAACTTTAGAAATTGCTTAATGCAGGATTTATATACCCCATATCTGACAATGAATGGGTTTCCCCATTGGTAATAGTCCCTAAGAAAAACGGGAAATGGAGAGTGTGTGTTGATTACAGAGCCTTAAACAAAGCTACTCAAAAGGATCACTTTCCTTTACCTTTCATTGATTAGGTGTTGGATAGTCTGTCAGGAAAGAAATTCTTTTCTTTTCTAGATGGATTCAGCGGGTATAACCAAATTAGAATTGCACCCCAAGACCAGGACAAGACCACTTTTACTAGTCCTTGGGGAACTTTTGCTTATAGAGTTCTTCCATTTGGACTATGTAATGCACCAACAACTTTTCAGAGGGCTGTTATAGGAATATTTTCTGATATGCTAAATGACTCTATGGAAATATTTATGGATGATTTTACTCCTTATGGTGTGTCTTTTGAAGATGCATTACAAAATCTTGAGAAGGTACTTAAACGTTGTATACAAGCTCACCTCTCCCTAAGTACTAAAAAATGGCATATGATGATGAGTGAAGGAGTAGTGCTTGGACATTTTATTTCATCTCAAGGCATTCAGGTAGACCCATCCAAAATACAGGTCATTCAGAATCTTCCTGTTCCTAAAACACAAACTGATGTGAGAAGTTTTCTAGGACATGCTGGATACTACAAAAGATTTATTAAAGATTTTTCTAAGATAGCTTCTCCATTATTTGTGTTGCTTATGAAAAATGTTGAATTTAAGTGGACTAATCTTTGTTAGAAAGCATTTGTAGAACTCAAGCATCAGTTATCTATTGCTCCTATTTTGAGAGGACCTGATTGGGCACTCCCCTTTCATATATCTTCTGATGCTTCAGACACTGCAATTGGAGCCGTATTGGGACAAGAGGAAAACCATCTTCCTTATGCTATCTATTTTATCAGTAAAAACATGACCCCTGCTAAGCTTAATTATACAGTTACCGAAAAGGAGTTTCTTGCAGTAATTTATGCCATTAATAAATTTCGACATTACATCACTGGTTATTCTACTTTTGTCCACACTGATCACTCAACTATTAAGTATTTAATGAAAAAATCTGTCACAAATGCTCGAGTTACCAGATGGTTATTGTTACTGCAGGAGTTTGATATTACAATTTTAGATCGGCCTGGTAAGGAAAATGTTGTGGCTGATTTCCTTTCGCGGTTAAAAACTGATAATAATATTCCAGTAGATGATTCTTTTCCTAATAAGTATTTATTTGCAGTCTCTGCTCACTCTCCGTGGTATGCAGACATTGCCAACTATTTGGTTGCAGGAAAATTACCATCACACCTTTCATACAGGGAAAAGAGAAGAATTGTTCAACAAAGTGCCAGGTATAGTTGGATAAGCGGGTGTATTTTCTACACAGGGCTTGATCAGGAAATCCGAAGATGCATTAGGGAGGATGAAGTGTACGATATACTAAAAGCTTGTCATGATGGCCGCTGTGGAGGGCATTTTGCTGATAAAAGAACAACACACAAAATTTTGAGGATGGGTTACTATTGGCCCTCATTGTTTAAAGATGAAAAGAAATATGTGCGGGCTTGTGATAGCTGTCAGCGAATGGGTCAACCCAATCATAGAGATCAAATGCCATTAAACCCCCAGGTAGTACCCGAACCATTTGAAAGATGGGCCTTAGATTTCATAGGACCCATTAATCCTCCATCCAATCAAAGAAATTATATATTAGTCTCTACAGACTATATGACTAAATGGGTGGAGGCCAAAGCACTTATTAGAGCCAATGAAGAAGTTGTCCTAGCTTTCTTATTTGAAGAGATCTTTACTAGATTTGGAATTCCTAGAGAGCTAGTTACAGATGGAGGACCTCCATTCAATTCTCATGGTTTTAAATCTACCCTTCAGAAATATCATATTCATCATAGAATGACTACACCATACCACCGCCAGGCCAATGGGCAGGTGGAAAGCACAAATAAAGTATTAGAAGCCATTCTAACTAAAACAGTGAAGGATAACCGGAAGGATTGGTCTCAAAGGCTCCCTGAAGCACTATGGGCTTACAGAACTACTTGGAGAAATATTACAGGATTTTCTCCCTATGAATTGGTTTATGGTAAAAATGTTGTTTTTCCTGTGGAATTTGAAATTAAAACTTTAAGAACTGCTTTAGCTGTTAACCTTGATTTGACTGATGTGCAGACAAGTAGGTTGCAGCATCTTCTTGAATTGGATGAAAAGAGATTAGATGCCATTCACCAAACAACCATGATTCAACAAAAAAGAATGAAGTGGCATGATAAAATCATCAAACACAAGTAGTTCCAAAAATGTAATTGGGCCTTATTGTACGACTCTCGGTTTGAAAACTTTCAGGGTAAGCTACGTACACGATGGCTGGGACCTTATGAAGTAGACGTTGTTTTTCCTAATGGAACAGTAAGACTTTTAACAATTGATGATTCTAAAACACCTCTACTAGTAAATGGTCATAGGCTTCGTTTGTACCAGCGCCCTGTTTCTAAAGAATATTTTAAGGCTGCTTGCATGACTGATAAACATTATCTTTTTCTAGGGGAGTCCTCTGCTCCTCACAACATTTAATTTTCTGCACTATATTTCTAGCATTAGATTAGATTTAAAACTAATAATCCCTGTCAAGGGTTGGCATGTTACAATTGTATTTTGCAGAATAAGGCAGAACTCACTAAGGAGGACAGTTTCATCACAAGAAGATCTGAAGCTTCAATCACAGAAGCTTTGTTCCCTTCATTTCAACTCATTTCCCAGCAATGTCCCTTTTATCACTTATCCCATTACTCCATCTTTCCCTTTTTCCATTTTTCCTATTTCTACCTATTCCTGAAACACCATCTTTCAGCCAGCATTTCCCGATTCTTACTGCTGAAATTATCCCTCAGCAAGTACTTCTCCCAATTTTCTTAATTCCAGATCATTACATTCCATTTTCTTTATTTTTCCATTTCTGAAACACCACTTTCAGAAACATCTCATTCATTTTTCCATTGCTGAAACACCACTTTCAGCAACCTGTCATTTATCTTTCCATTACTAAAACACCATTCCTTTCCTCTGCTACACAAGTTTTCCAGTACCCCACTTTTATTCTTCAGATCCCTTGGGTGAATATTATCCAGTATTGAGCAGATCCTGATATGCTCCTATTTCTACATTTCAGAGAAATTTAAAGATTCTTCCATCAGTATCAAGCCATTATGAAGCACTCTATACTTCGAATTATAAAAACAAAGGTAAAAATATAAGGTATGCGGATTTTTTATGTAATACAGTTAAATAATAGTTTAAAGAGAGGATATTGCCCATTATGATTACGATCCCCACACACTTAAACATCATTTCATCACACGTAAGGGGGGGATTTCAAAAATTAAATCATCATTCCACACCATCCAATCCACTGTCACTCTTCATATCCATTATTTCCGCCGTCATTGATACTCCATATCCTCATTCGCAACGATTAGCTTGATCAAGCCTGTGTTTCTGTTCTCTGCGCCTCTTCATTTGACTCAAGTTAGTAGTTATGGGAGGCTCGGCTATCAGACATGAGCCTGGCTTAATAACTCTTCTCGAATTATTTCCGGAGGCTTACCAAATTTTTCAGCAGGCAGGTTGGATTACATATTTCGAAAGGCTAGGAGAATTTGATCCTCAGCAAGTTTTAGAGTTTGCACATAATTTTCAGGAAGATCACTCCATAGTCCAAGGGGTCCGAATTTCGGTCACAGAGGAAGATATAGCACAAGTCTCAGGGTTGCCGGTCACAGGTGCTCGCTGGTTTAGCAGGAAACAAGTCATTTGAAATGCACAGCAGGACTTCCTTCTTCCAGAGGAACAGGTTGAGATTAAAGGCCGTGGCATAAGTCTGCATTCATTACCTCGCCCATGGCCAACAGTAGCTGAATTCATCAAGCACTATTTGACTTGCGAGGGGTGTTACCAGGTAGTTTATCAACACGACTTTGTTTTAATGAGTCATTTGCGGCATGGTCGATTAGTCAACATTCCTTATTATCTTCTTGGATGTATTAAAAATATGTCATATTACTGTAGACGGGTAATATTCCCATCACTGTCCCTTACCCATCATCGCTTATGTCAATTATTAATTTAGAGGGGTTTTTCTCAGCAAAACCCCCCTCTAAATAACCCACCCCTAATTCTCCAAGAAGCCAAAATTCCCCAAGAAACCCCCGAAAGCTCTTATGAATGGCAACTGGAAGATATCCCTGATCCTCCATTGATTCTATCTTCAAAACCAGTTGATCCACCCCCAAGTTCATCCCATTTAGCAGAGTCACCCCATCTCACTGTCCACATCTCTAGCGATGACTCTCAAGCTGAAACACCCCCATCACCCCCTACTCATAAAAGAAAGAGACGAATTACAATAATATATGTCTCAAAAAGGCAAACAAGGGCCACATCCCAAGCTGCCACCTCTTCCGATAGCCCTTCCCCTAGAAAAGAACCTTCTCATAAAAAGAAAAGGGAAGCCACTGATTTTTCTGCTTTCCTACCTAGGAGAAAAATGAAAACGACCGTTGAATCTGAAGTCACTCCCATTTCCCCTGACCCTGCAGCTATCTTGTTAAAACTTCAATCCTCATCACCATTCCAAATTCCCGAATCATTACCCGTCTCGTCCTGTGGCACTGCTCCATAAGAACCAGATTTCCAGGGTAATATGACATCATTTACTACTCAAACAGTAACTGCTCCACAAGAACCAGTTACTCACTCAGCAGCTGAAACACAAGAACCAGCTGCTGAAGTGCAAAAATCAAACACCAAGCATGATAATATAAGGAAACTAGCTGTAGCTGAAACACAAGAACCAGCTATAGCTGTGGATCAGAAATCAACTCCAGCAGAAGCAACCAACACACAGGGTTCACTCACCATGGCATCGCTATTGGAGGAAAATGAATTTTTAAAGTCAGAATTAGAGGCCTATAAAAAAGAGTTGGTAATGGCAAGGGAAGCCTTTGATAAAGAATTAAATCTCTACATGTTGGCACATACAGCATTAGCACAAAAGAATGACCCATGTAAAGAATACATGTGCCATGAATGTGGAAACATTTACCAACAGGCCGGATACAAAATAGTCAAAGTCCCAGTGCCTCAGGCATCCACATCAGTTGCAGTCAAAGAAGAACGCCCTACTGCCACACAAGAACCAGTAGGGCCCTCAAAAATTCTGGAAAAAGAAACCAAGCCACAGATATCCTGCCCTGTGTTAGTCATCTCAGCTACTCAGACTATGCCCCAACCCAATACTTATAATGCTGGGACACAGACTCCACCATGGAAAGAATTGGAAATAATCAATAAGTGGAAGAAGCAGTATGCTGCTGATCAAGATAAAATGTTACAACAACATAAGTTGGCATGGCAGAATCAAATGTATGCCAACTGGGATAATTGGGAGCAGACACTTCAGTAGCTTAAGGATTCCAAGAAAGAAATCAGGGAGTTAAAAGACAAACTGGTCCTGATGTTTTCATTAGTACAAAAATTGTTAGCCACCAGGAAACCTTCCTTGAATTATTCTCTATTCCTTTTTGAACGCCTTGTTTATTTTCAGTTGAAAGCAATTAAGGATGGGAGACCTCATGAGTTGCTCACAGCCGAACAATTTGTCAAAACATTTACTGAGGCCCCCGCTAGTGATCAACATTTGTTATGTGAAATTTATCTTCATAATGAGGCTATGCCTGACAATAGAGAGGTCAACCTGAATCCAATTGTTGGTGATATACAAATTAGGGCATTTGTTTCATTTCTTGCCAATCAAATCACATGGAAAACTGCTTTTATCGCAAGTAGGCATAATGAGGATAATCGCCTCCTTTGGATAAGACAGGAACCTTCAAATCCGGCCATTTTTGTAGCGGAATATCATCGATTTTTGCAGAAGCCAGGAATGCGCAGCTACATACAACAATTGCAAGCCTCAATACTCCTAAAGTGTCATCAGTTAATCAGAGTCAAAGAGACTGCTGCCTTGAAGGCCAACACCATGTTTTGGCAACAGCCCTGTAAGGAAAGACAAGAGTATAATCCTTTTAGCCCTGATAATCTTCAAACTGCACTATCCAGGGTACCAAACTATATCAGATGCATTCAACAATGTACCGAGAATTGGATTGGTTATCATTTTCACTTCCCTGTCTTATGGATGCCGGCAGGACAATATCAGCCTCACTACAAGTTGGCTAACAGGGACGAGGGAGCAGCATGGAAGAAAATGCAGAGTAACCAGGGATTCAGATCTTCGATAGAAGCCACCTTCCATAGTTATTGCTTGAGTAACTTGCATGCAAAGAGTCAGTACTCAGACTTTGACTCGGACTAAAAGTTGCCTGAGGACATGCAACCCTTTCAGCTGGGGGGGATGTTAGGACCTCATAATGTACCATTTTTACCATACATTTTGACACCACCTTACTCTTTATAGCTATATTTAAAAAGGTTACATTATCATTTTCATCCATTTTATCCAAAGGTATATGAAATCCTTCTCTTTACTATATATTTAATCTGTTTTACATATAGTTCCACATTACTCTTATATTTCATCATTAATCAAAGGTAGATCGTTTCTAACACAAGTCTAAAAGATCGTAGATAATTTATGATAAGGAACGTGTTGTTGCTGAAACAATCGCCTGTTGCTGAAACAGTCGACTCCATTGCTGAAACAGTCAAATCTGTTGCTGAAACAGTCAGCGGGCACGTAAATTCCGTCACTACTCGTGATTTGCAATTTCGAAAGAGTATTTCAGGAACGATGGCAACAAGACGAAGACAAGCAAGGAAACTTGTTACACGGATTGTTCTGAAGCCAGTATTTTTGTATCTGTTGTAACAATATTCTGCTATGGAAGAATAGAAAGACCCTGTTTTAAGATGGAAGAATAGATTTGGATAAAAATAGGATTTATATGATGTAACTGTAATATATGTCTCCTCTTTAAAAAGAGGAGACATCATCATTAGAAAGAGAGTTAGAGGCTGCAGGAGAGACATTTTTTTTGAGTGGAAAGGAGCAAGACTCCATTGTAATGTATCATTCCTTTTTGACAGATGAATAAAGGTTTCTTTTGAGCGTTTCAATTTAACTCTTTCCTTTGGGGAATCTTGTGAGAAGGAAAGGGCCCACCTTCATCACAAGATTCACCCGATTGCTCCTGTAGTTTGATAAACTTCTTTGTGTTATTTGCACCTTAATGTAACTCTGTTTGCTGAAGAATTATTTACACAGTTCTGTAGTTCTTTAAGCACTATGTTTTCTTTAACACTGCATTAGTTCTATATCATTCATTCTTAAAGAAGCCAAGATATCTTTTTCCGTTATTTGTTTGAATGTGTGATTGATACCGGGAAACAGGTGTTGAAGATTCTTGTTTGGAGGAATAGGGTCTTGTTCCCCGTAGGTTGATTCTCTTTTTCTGCAGTGTGGTTAATATCAGGAAATAGGTGCTGAAGGTTCCTGTTCATGGGAATGGGGTCCTGTTTCCCTTGGATTGATCTTTTTCTACAGTGTGATTAGTGTCAGGCAACAGGTGCTGAAGATTCCTGTTTGGAGGAATAGGGTCCTATTCCCTGTTATGGTTGATTGATTTCCTTTCCTGAAGGGTGATTTCCTTTCATTATCTTTTCCTAGAATTATTTTAATGAAAGACTGCAATAGAGGAATTGCTTCTGCTGTAACACAAGTAGGCTTCAGCTTTGTTAAAGCGGGGTGTGAATAGTTAGATTTGTATAATTGATAATTGTGTGACTTCTACTACAACATTACCTTGCTTTTGGAATTGAGCATATCCAGTGCGTGATTGTCTTTGGAATAAACAGACCTTACCAGGTTGACAATTTATGTGGTGCTTGAATTGTTAAAACAATTAAAGCGACCAACACCCGGCACCATCGTGCTCTCCTTTTCCATGCCCTGTCTCAAAGAAATTCCATGTATGTGGAATGTTGGTTCTCTTATGAAGACGAGAAAACCAAAAGAACGATCTTGCTGATTTAAATTGACCAGCACAACCATTTGACCATACCCAATTTTCTTTAAAAGTGATCCTTCGTTTCAACAATTCATTATAAATAACATTAAAACAATGTTGAACAAAACATGTATCATGTGTTTGATCATCACTGATGTAGAAATGGTACTCCTTAATCACCTCATGATTATTTTCATCGCTATCAAAACCATCGATAGCAAGCTCTGCATGTCTATACAAAATATTCACAAATATAGATACTTGGTGATCAGGAGCTCAAATATGAGCTTGGGAAAAAGCTCAAAAATGAAAGTTCTCAAAATTGATTGAAACCAATATGGTTGCACAGGTATCGTCTTCCTGATTCCGGCAGCGCAAACGGTTCAAAAAAAGGACACCGTATGAAGAAGTTATTGCACTTTTAGTGGAGTGGGTCCGACGGAGCACGGAGGGGCCAACCCTCCTCCCATGGAACCTCATCATATGACCAGTGTGGGAGCTTAATGTTAAGAGCGCTTAAGGAGCCTAATCTCAAGTTTAATATTTAATTAAACTTCAGTTAAGTGGATTTTAATATGGCGGAGATTCTGGAGGCACTCCCAAATTTAGGCGGACTTCCACTTTTAGTGGAGTTAACTGGCAGTTGCCCCACATTTAGTGGAGGAAATTGGGGCAAAGTTGTTTTAGTCATAAATTTCTCATTACTCAACCTTTTTGAACGAATTGTTTTTTGATTTCATATGTTCTCAGCATTTTGGACTCAATGGCATAGGTTTCAGAGCCATTTGAGCTCTTTTTCAGCCTATTTAGTTTCAGATAAGTTTTTTGAGCCACTAGGGCCATTTTGGGTTTTGAGTTTGGTTGAGCTGTGATTAACCTTTTTTGGTGAACCAAAAGTAATTTTCGACTATTTCCTACATTAAAGAGCCATTGGAATAGGTCTTAGCTCTGTTTGAAGACTTTCAGAGGCCGAAAACCTTTTGGGGAGTTTTTAGGGCCACTAGGGCCATTTTGAGTTGTGGTTATCAGTTTGAGGTGAACCAAAGCTCTATTTCAGATAATTTTGACCTTATGAAGCCATTGGAAGAGTTTTCAGATGCATTTGAGGACTTCTACAGCCTGAAAAGTTACAGAGAAGTTCAAAGCACCAGCAGGACATTGATGAAGAGATCACTGTTTATGGTAATATTTCACTATTTAGTGAATTTGAAAAGGCATTATTAGCTTTTTCCTGCCTTATGAATCAATTTATATATCCAGATTTGTCTATTGAGACACTTATAATATTGTATTGCATTTGAGAGCTTTTAATACAAGAGGACAAGCCCATTTTGGGAGGCTTGATCCAGGAGATGTAGCGCAAGAGTTGGGGTGAACTCCTATATCATATTGCTGTTGTGTTTTGATATTATATTGCTGAATATTGTTGCTAATACCCATGTTAAGTTTCAGCAAAAACAATTACACTTAAGATACATAAACAGTGAAAAGACATACACCATTTGCAAGCTAAATTTCCGCATAACGTCAAGTTTAAAGCAAGATCATTTTAATTAAATCTGAGTGTTTACTTCTATTATTTCTATAGGCAGAGTATGTAAGAGGGCCAGGTAGCCTCTGGATTCATCCTTTCTTTGAAAGGTGAAATATTCGATAAATGCCCCTACAGTCTATCTCTGTATTAGAAATATGAAGTTCTCACATTTTCAGATTTAAACTTAGAGTATTTTTGCACTCATTAACATAATTGAAAATGGATACCTTGCACCCTTTTCAAGTACCTTCCATTTTCAGATCAGATGGTATCAGAGCAGGTTTTTGTTGTTTATATGCTCTAGGAAAAGTTATATAAACTATAGACAGAGTCTGAAGCAAGCCAGGAAGCCTTCGAACCGCTTTTGTTATACAATTGCATAGTAGATAAATGCTACTTCAGTCAATCTCTGGTTTAGTTTATATTTTGAGCATTTGTGCAATCAACCTTGACTGTTTTATTGTGTGCATGAGTTTTCTTGAGATAATTTTGGGATAGCTGGTGTTAGCCCTCTCCAAGAGTTGAAGGCATTTGGTCAAAAGATTGTCATTTGTTTGAAAGCTTTGAGGACTTTTCTTTGGAAGTTCCTTTTGGTTGTTTTGACCATTTACATAATGTCAACTTCTGATACAAGTGAAGTTTCCTCCTTCACGAGATTCTTTGATGATGACATGAAGAATGAGTTCTTTAAGGTGAAGGACATGGTGCAGATTCTCCTTGCGGATCAAAGGGAAAGTGTTCAACTTCGTGCACAATTTCCAGCTATGCAGGAAGAGAAAGAAGCCATTCTTCAAAAACTGCATGATATGGAGTTGCAGTTTCTTCAAGCTCAAGAAGCTTTGTCCAAGAAAATACCTCATCTTCAGGATGTAAATCATGAGGTAAATCATTCTGATTTGTCTTCAGTTTCCTCTATTGAAAAGTGTGTTGGTTCTTTTGAACAACATACAAGAGGTATTGGGTCCAAATTGATGTTGAAAATGGGCTATGAAGAAGGCAAAGGTTTGGGCAAGTATGCACAAGGCATTGTTGAGCCTATTTGTGTTGTGGAGCATCCCAAGAATATTGGTCTTGGCTATGAGCAGCTTAATGGCGAAGCTTTGAGCACATGCATTCAAGAATGTGATGCAAATTTGAAGAGAACATTTCTCCCAAGTTCTCAATTACATCAATGTCATGATGGCAATCTTCCTTACCATTGTTTGAAGCCTTTGTTGCAGCAAGAAGATGGTAGACATGCAGCTTATGGCAAGCATGCAAAGCAGCATAAGAGGATTTCTTGTACATTTTGTGGTCGATTTAATCACCATGTTTCGAGATGCTGGATGAGAAAGAAGGCACGCAATAAGCAGAGAAGAAAAGACTACCTTCAAAGAATGTGCATATGATTTGCACTTTTTGCCAAAATAAGGGACATGTTGTTTCTCATTGTTGGACTTTGCATCCAACTCGTTGTCCCACACACATGCAGCAAGAGGACAAAAATATTGGCGAAGGTGGAACCTCATATTCCATTATTGATGTGGAAAGGGAAGTTTCACATGAGGAAAATTTGCAGCAGCAAAATTCGCCATGGAAGTGGCTTGGTGAGAAGTGGATGGACTTCTTGACACAGTAAGACGTACTCCTTTTGTACATATGCAAATTTCGGATGTATGCATGTATTTTATGCTGTAATATCTTGTTTGTTTTGAGCCACCTTAGATCATTGATCAAGGATGCGTTGTATAGTTTCAATTTGTAAATTTCTCGCCAGAAATTTCTGTGTGAGTTTAAGAAGGTCAGTTGTGGACAAGCGCATTCAGAAAGGGAAATGTCAATTTCTTTTCATTTGTGGTTCAAATTCACTTGCTTTGTAAGGCAAAAGTGTTTGAAGAGATGAAGAGAAGAAGATTTTTATTCTCTCATTTTCTGTACTACAGTTCAATTCTTCATTTCAGAAAGCTTTTGGGGACCAAAAGCCTCTCATTTGGGAGGTGTGATGAGGAGCTCAAATTTGAGCTTGGGAAAAAGCTCAAAAATGAAAGTTCTCAAAATTGATTGAAACCAAGATGGTTGCATAGGTCTCGTCTTCCTGATTCTAGCACCGCAAACAGTTCAAAAAACGGACACCGTATGAAGAAGTTATTGCACTTTTAGTGGAGTGGGTCCGGCAGAGCACGGAGGGGCCATCCCTCCTCCCATGGAACCTCATCATATGACCAATGTGGGAGCTTAATGTTAAGAGCGCTTAAGGAGCCTAATCTCAAGTTTAATATTTAATTAAACTTCAGTTAAGTGGAGTTTAATATGGCGGAGATTCTGGAGGCGCTCCCAAATTTAGGCGGACTTCCACTTTTAGTGGAGTTAACTGGCAGTTGCCCCACATTTAGTGGAGGAAATTGGGGCAAAGTTGTTTTGGTCATAACTTTCTTATTAATCAACCTTTTTGAACGATTTTTTTTTTGATTTCGTATTTTCTCAACATTTTGGACTCAATGGCATAGGTTTCAGAGCCATTGGAGCTCTTTTTCAGCCTATTTAGCTTCAGAGAAGTTTTTTGAGCCACTAGGGCCATTTTGGGTTTTGAGTTTGGTTGAGCTGTGATTAACCTTTTTTGGTGAAACAAAAGTAATTTTCGACTATTTCCTACATTACAGAGACATTGGAACAGGTCTTAGCTCTGTTTTAGGACTTTCAGAGGCCGAAAACCTTTTGGGGAGTTTTTAGGGCCACTAGGGCCATTTTGGGATTGAAGCTATTTTGAGTTGTGGTTATCAGTTTGAGGTGAAAAAAAACTCTATTTCAGATAATTTCGACCTTCTGAAGCCATTGGAATATTTTTAAGAGGCATTTGAGGACTTATACAGCCTGAAAAGTTGCAGAGAAGTTCAAAGCACCAGCAGGACATTGATGAAGAGATCACTGTTTATGGTAATCTTTCACTGTTTAGTGAATTTGAAAAGGCATTCTTAGCTTTTTCCTGCCTTCTGAATCAGTTTATATATCCATATTTGTCTATTGAGACACTTATAATCTTGTATTTCATTTGAGAGCTTTTAATACAAGAGGACAAGCCCATTTTGGGAGGCTTGATCCAGGAGATGTAGCCCAAGAGTTGGGGTGAACTCCTATATCATATTGCTGTTGTGTTTTGATATTATATTGCTGAATATTGTTGTTGATACCCATGTTAAGTTTCAGCAAAAACAATTACACTTAAGATACATAAATAGTGAAAAGACATACACCATTTGCAAGCTAAATTTCCGCATAATGTCAAGTTTAAAGCAAGATCATTTTAATTAAATCTGAGTGTTTACTTCTATTATTTCTTTAGGTAGAGTCTGTAAGAGGGCTAGGTAGCCTCTGGATTCATCCTTTCTTTGAAAGGTGAAATATCCGATAAATGCCCCTACAATCTATCTCTGTATTAGAAATATGAAGTTCTCACATTTTCAGATTTAAACTTAGAGTATTTTTGCACTCATTAACATAATTGAAAATGGATACCTTGCACCCTTTTCAAGTACCTTCCATTTTCAGATCACTTGGTCTGAATGATAATACTCACTTTGTATCTCCTTTTGTGGACTAAACATGTAATTCTCAGAAAAATCAACCATTGATAATATTGTTCCTTTTGGGAACACATCACGTGATTGCTTGAACTATAAATCCTGCCATCGTGCTATATGACAATGCTTAATATATTTTTATATTTTCACCCTAAACTTCTCCATAAAAGATGTCACTAGAATCTCGTCGTCAAGTAGAGTGATCTTTTTTGATGTTGTGCTTGAATCTGTAACAGGAGTATAAGTAACATTTTCATATCGCTTCCAATTCAAACTAAGATTTGACAGTTTGGGATCATTAGGATCAATGGGATACTTTGCATCGTAGAGTGCCAAATGAGAACATTCTACACATTTTCTTCCACCAACACATTATTTTTGATAAAATAATTTATTATTTTCTCGTGCACATAATATCTTTGATAAAAATTCATGAACACTTGAAGGAGGGGGGTCATTTGACCAATATTTTATACCAAAATTTACAAATGTCTCATAAAATAATTGGAATTCTACATGGTATCAACAACAACATGTGTCTCGAACAGTGATAGGCCTGACATACCATGGTTTAATCTTCACAAATGTGCTAAGGGAAATATTCGCATCAGTATTACTCTCCATAAAGTTCTGGAATAATTCTACTTGACTGACCTGTGTTATATGTTTGGAATGAGATTCATAAACTCCCTTAGATATACGACGTCGCACATAATCCTTTTCATTTGGCGACACACGAGAATTCAAATCCCAAAACTCTTTTACCCTATCTCTCACACCATCAGGAATTCTATCATGATATGGACGCCTGTAGATATTAGCCCAACATGCAATTTCATCATTCTCATCTAATTGAATTCTAAATTTTGTATGCCTCCATAAACTTTTTCTTGATGTTTTAAACAATTTTGAAGTTGCTGACATCAACCGATTTGATGAAGTTCATTTCGCGACTACACCTGTTAAAAGTTCTCTACGAGCATTATTTTCAACTTGAGATCGCTTTTTGGCTAGTGTGGCAAGCGTCGACGTCACATTTTTTGATACCATTTCATTTGCTAAAACCTCTTTCTCACTTTTAATGCCCAATAATTCCATAGCATTTTTGAGAGATTTGTGCTTTAAAAATCCACGTAACATCTGAGCTTGTGCTATGATAGACTTACCTTCAAAAATCTATTTCAATCCAAAATTTACTTTATCTCGAACTATCCTTTCAGCCATTGGTGGTCCCAATTCTTCAATTTTAGTTGGATCCATATTTTCTAGAAACTTGTAGTTGTATACAACGTTCTTGGAACTTCCAATTGATTGCAGTGAAATTGGAGGTGTGGTAGTATCTTCTTGTGGTTTTGATGTTGTCCCTGCATAAATAAAAATATTAACTTCTAATTTGAAATTGACATATACATATTTTTAATTTTAAAACTATCTTGAACTACAATGTTTTTTAAAAAAGATACAAAATTCAAATTGAAGAATCTATTGACTCACCAGTGAGATCGATATCAATATTCTCTTGGACATTTGTGTTTTCAATATTCTCGTCGACAAGTTCCTCAACATTTCTCATTTCCTTGTCATTGTCATGCACCTCTACATCTATTTCACGATGCTCTACCTCCACATTTATTCCATGGCTTAATCTTTCCCTTTCCTCTCGCCTTTTTTTTTTGTAATCTCTCATTTTGATCCATTGAATCAGTTCTTTTTCGATCATGCCTTGATAGGAAATTCCTTTGCTTTCCCATGTTCAAAAAATTGGAAACCTAAAATTCAATTCTATTTGGACCAAATACCCAAAAAAACATAAAGACTTCAGAATAAGTACTTCATGCTTTCAATAAGAGAGAAATTAAAAATAAATAATTAAAATCATAAAGACATTTTGTAAAAATACTTCATGCTTTCATAGAGACATTTTGAAAAAATACTCCATGTCTTCATAGAGAATTTTGCAAAAATACTTCATGCATCCATGCACCCAAAAAAACTTCAAAAAATAAATTTTCACCCATAAAAACTTTCAAAAAGATTTTCGCCAAAAAAAAATTTCACCCAAAAAAACTTAATTTATTTATTTTATTTATTATTTTTATTTTTATTTTTATTTATTTATTTATTTTATTTTTTTCTGCCAAAAAGAGTTTTGCACATAGAAAATATTCGCACCTTGACAAAAAAAGAATTCGGACCCTCGCACATTCGCAATTTTCGGACCCTCGCAACTTCACAATTTTCGTTGGTTGAGAATGATGTGTGGAATTAATCTTTCGAACGAGAGTATTTATATAAAACTTTCGCCCGAAAGATTACGTCAGCTTTCAATTAACATTTAGAGAATGTTTTATAATAAAATCTCGGACGAGAGTTTATAAAACTCTCAGATGAGATTTGGCCTTCGCTAAACTCTCGGTCGAGAGTTGGCTTGGGTAAAATCTTGGGCACAAACTCTCGGCCGAGAGTTTAGCTGTGTGGTTAAATGTAACCTGTGCTGGTTTAAACTCTTGGTTGGGAGTTTTAAATTTCTCGGTCGAGAGTTTAATAAATATCTCGTCCGAGAAATTATCTCGGCCGAGAGTTTCTGGTCAACGAAAAACCCAGAAAATTTTGCAGTTTTCAGGAACCTACAACTTTGGAGGGGCATATCACCTACAAAAACAAAATTTTATATTTCAGACCAGGTACCATTAGATTCATCTCTAAATCTAGTTTCTGATGATGTAATATTTGTGGAGTTTCATTAAATATTTCAAATTTTTATTAATTTTATACTAAACTGTGTCACTGTGGAATTTCATTGTTCGGAAAATTGCACTGAATGAAAATTCAATAACTTTAAAATGGCAACACCAAAAAATTCAGAAAAATCATATTGCAATTCCTCTCCCTGTCTACTTCAAAAGGGTACTCTCAGTTTTCTTATTGACGATCACATTGAAAAGAAAATCTAGGGGTCATAAAATGTACTGAAACATCACTGTTTTTTTGTCTTCGTCCATTTCAAAAAATAATAAAAAATAGTAATTCAATCTGAAAATTACCAAACAATAGTCAATGCACTAGTGCAATATATGTAGATTATGATGATATGTTTTATTTCCAAAAAATTAATAACCTTCCCTAAAAAAAGTTAGGGTTCAAAAAATGACTATTTATGTTTGCCTCAAAATTTCAAATATATGCAGTTAGTAAACAACAAATTTACCCCTCTATATGTCAATATTTAAAAAAAAATAAAAAAATATGAGTATGGAGATAAGACAATTCTCTACAAATCTTGTTTTTATGTCAAAGCATAATTTACATTAAAAATATGAGTTTAATGGAGTTGAAGTTGCAAAAACATAGAAATTTACAATTTTCAATGTCAAAAAAGAGCAAAAAGTGTTTCCCAACTTCATGTTTTCACATTTTGTAAGTTCCTTTACAGTTCATAATTCAATATGAAGCTTGTTCATGATTATTATCTAGTTTTTTGTATGTGTTTTTTCCTCTATTTGGTTGTAAGTTTGAACATGCTTTTAAACGTTGAAACTTTTTTTCTTATACTATTTTTATACTTACTTGTTCTAGTTATGGTGATATAACCACCATTGTATCGTATCCATCTTATCGCATTCCCTTGGGTTGTAGTTAGGTACAAAGGAACTACAACCAATTCCAATTCCCTCACATTCCTCTTGGCCAACAACGTAAATTTAATATGTGTGGGTTCCCCAACCCAATGACCCCTTTTGTAGTAGAATGAGCGCCCCTGTTCTGGTAATTGTATATCTGCTGTATTAGCCTAGGAGTGGAACTAGAGTATTTGTAGCCAATTGCTCCCTACCACCATTTTTTGGAAGTCTATTATGTTAGTTCATAAACTCTCTTGGGTCATTTATTTCCAAAAAACATGCCAATTATTTGGAGTTGAAATCTTATATCTCATATGGAAAAAAAAGAAATATTAAATACAAGTTTATTTAAAAATGCTTAAAATTGCAGCAAATTTACTTGGTATGATGGTGTTATAAAATGTATCAAGTTTCCAACCTTCATTTGTAGGTCCAGGTGCAGGTTAGAAAGTTGGACCTAGATCTAACAAATTACATTTATTCCTTAGAGTTTTTTCTAGGGGCTACTCCATGTACGTAAAATGATTTCCACCCAGGATTCAAATCTCCCCACTCAGCTCAGTCTTTCAAGGTTGAAGGGTTCACCCAACACAAGGTTTATCGTACTAAGTGAACACAATGAGATCTACAGATAACCTCCTCCTCATTCAGATGATGATAAATTTTCTTGAAGATCAGAATCTCAATTTTAGCTAGGTTGACCTAGTTTTGTGGTCACTTAAACACTAATAAAATTATCTTATTGCATCTTATATTATCTCCTCACGCTCATCATCCTAGAAGGGGATAAGCCACTAACCAATAGAATGATGGATAGGACACTTGTCACCCCCAACTAGGCGGGCTGACAATGAAGGCTAGGGGACAAACCCCAAAAAATAAAGATGGCTTTATGATGGAAAATTGGCCTGGATTTTTCCTACAAACATCAATCTATCATCACTAACTATTTATTCTACGCAAGGTATCTAAAGTCTCTCTACCGATTCATTTTAATGCCAAGAATTCACTATAGGAAACCAAATAATTGTTATTTTTTTCGAGTTAGGATACAGTTTATAACGTTAAAAGTCGGTATTGGTTATATGTCCATAGTGTTGCATATTTTCTATTTTAATTACATCAATATTTATAATAATTACGTTTATGTCTATGTGTGTATGTGTGTTGGCTCACACACAGACACAACGTTGAGTCGTCAAAGATGAATCTCAAAGGTGTTTTTCAAAATATAAGCACACATGGGCATTATTGAGCCAACAATGCTTGCATATTTCCTTCTCATGAACAAGTCTCAATGTGGAAAATCCATGAAATATAATTATGTCAACTTTTTCACATAATTCTTCCACATTTTTCCAAAAAAACACATTGCCACGTGCTCTTGTTTACTCATTTTTCTAAGCAAGGATGATCCAGGTGGATATCGGTGGCCTCCCACCTATTCCATTTGGACCCGTAGCATCAATTCTTTCAGTTTTTCAGCTTCAGCACAACTTACTATTTATAGCAGGTTTTCAGGTCCTGCACACTCGAAGCCATTTTGGGGCATTAATAATCCAGGTGGATATTGGTGGCCACCCATCGAGTCCATTTGAACCCCCACCATCATTTATTTCAGTTTGTAAGTTTCGGCACAACTTACTATTTTTAGCAGTTTTTCGAGTCTTAAACTTCTGGAGCCGTTTTGAGGCCCTAAAAAACGCGTTTTTTAGAAATGTAGAGAGCTGTTTATCGTCCACCAGAGGCTGAAAGGCTCATTCAAGAACCCAATACTCTGAACAAGATACACCAACGGCTGTGAGCATATCAAACAGAGATTGAATGTCAAGTTCGTCCTTCCGGAAGTGAACAATATGATTTACCAAACGGAAATTTTCGATTTTCGACATCTCCTGCGGTTAGGGTTTGGACGTTTCGGATTCATTGTTCTCAATAATAAATAGTATGCCTCATTGTAAGACGGATTCGGTGGGAGTCGACCATCTCTTCTCGGGAGATAGCGCTACCGGTGCCTAGCTGTCCACGCCTCCATTATGTACGCATTGTCACACACTTCAAGGGCGTGGCCAGCACATCTCTTCTCGGGGATACGCTACCAGTACCATAGCTCTTTTATTTCCATTATGTCTGTAATAGGCCTGCGAGCCTCAATGTAACACATTTCAGAGGCCTGCATACGCCACATCTCTTCATAGAGATATGCTACCAGCGCCCTAGCTTGTTTCCATTATGTTTGTAAGCTTATTTCAGTCATTCGTTTACTAATAAAATGAAGCATTATTTCCGCTGCATCTCTGTATCTATGGTTATATCTGTATTCTGTTGCGTTCCTGTGCATAAAATCTGGATCAGTGGTATCAGAGGGGGTCTGCTCTTTCTCTGTTTTTCTCTTCATGTCCCCAACGCGGCCAGGGTATAAGGAGTTCAACCTCGCAACCCGGAACGACCCCCCATGGCGGAAGGAAAGAAAGACGAGGGAGTAGGAGATCCTATCAAAATCTTGCTCGAGGATGCCCTCAAGAAACAGAGGAACGCGATGATGGACAATTTTTTTTTTAGATCCTTCAATGGCTGCCCACCGGTGGCACATCTAAATCCACCAGCCACTTTGGAGGATTGCGACATCCTAGACAAATCTAATACCAAGTTCAGCAAAATTTTCCCCCCCATGGGGGAACTTAACGCAATGGAGACCATTACTTCCTAAGGACGGAGGAATGATCTAGGTGGATATCGTTGGCCTCCTGTTACGACCGGACCCTTGACATCAATTCTTTCGGTTTGTTATTTTAACTTACTATTTATGGCAGTTTTCGGGTCTTCACTCGAAACCATTTGGGGCATTAATAATCCCGATGCATATTTGGTATGCCATCGAGTCCATTTGAACCCCCACCATCATTTATTTCAGTTTGTAAGTTTCGGCACAACTTACTATTTTTAGCAGTTTTTCGAGTCTTAAACTTCTGGAGCCGTTTTGAGGCCCTAAACGACGTTTTTTGGGAAAACGAAGAGCAACATGGGTCCATGGACCGATGTTGCTCATTCAAAAGTTGTACTCCTCGGACAGACCTTTCTAACGAGCTATTGAGCATATCAAACGGAGATTGGATGTCAAAGTTACGTCCTCGGGAAGTGGAACCACCAATTTACCCAAACGGGGCCCACAGTTTTGGCGCTTCATCTCCTACGGTTAGGGTTTTGGACGTTTCGGATTCTACATTGTTTCTCAATAATAAATAGGCCCTTGCACCTCATTGTAAGACAGTTCAGGGGGCTGGGAGTCGATACATCTCTTCTCAGAGATAAGCGCTACCAGTGCCCTAGCTCGCCACATCTCCATTATGTCTGCATTGTAACACACTTCAAGGGCTGGTAGCCGACACATCTCTTCTCAGGGATACGTTGTCAGTACCATAGCTCTTTTATTTCCATTATGTCTGTAATAGGCCTGCGAGCCTCAATATAACACAGTTCAGAGGCCTGCGTACGCCACATCTCTTCTCAGAGATACACTACCAGTGCCCTAGCTTGTTTCCATTATGTTTGTAAGCTTATTGCAGTCATTCTTTTATTAATAAAATGAAGCATTATTTCCGCTGCATCTCTGTATCTATGGTTATATCTGTATTTTTTTGTGTTCCTGCATAAATCCGGATCAAAGGAAATGGGAGCATGTTATGCTATTGATGGTGAAGGTTGTTGTGTCTACCTATAGGTGCCCTCCTATGGGTCAAGGCCTACTACTTATGTCTTGTCACCGAAAAACCTTAGAGATAGGTCACTGAAAATCTCAGAGAAGATGTCTGAAAATCTATGTTTGTAGACTATTTGAAGATCACAATCTCAATTTGTAGTGAAGAACAATAATATATTCATTGGTATGTGGAACACCCACATGGAAGATAACATGACATTTTTATTTGGTTCATTATGTTGTGGCACTGAAGTAGAATGATGTGGCACACCTATGTGGTAGATGGTGTATCATCATGACATGGCTCATTGGTGGATGTGGTGATGACATGGTGAAAACATTGCACTAACGTGGCCCTAACATGGAGAGGAAGTGGAAGGTGATGTGGAGCGCATGTCGAGGAATTGATTCTGAGAAATTTGGAATCCAGTATTTGGCCTATCTCCCAATACTAATAGAACCTAAAATTTTTCAATTATATTAATTGTAGCTACAAATCCAAAAGAAACCTAAGACAGTATGAAATACTTGTAGCTTCCTAATTATGTAGCCATCGTGTGATATTGTTATGCATTACGTTGTTAGAAGCATTTATACAAACTGATAATAAATGAAAATAGGCTATCCCAGTTGGGCATGATGTCAAGGTGTTGCCATGGTGTATTCATGCTTAGACATGATTTCAAGTATTAGTCTAAATTTAACATTAAACACGGTGTATTTTTTAATGGACATAAATCTTTGGTGGATACCCTAGATTCTTCTTGAATGAGAGGAATTACAACCCAAAAAATTAATCCTGATCTCTTCTTCTTGATATGATGAAGGAGTGAGGTTCCCAAGAATGATTCAAGAGAGATTCTCAAGGTGACTAACTGTAGCTTGTTTTGAATATGAATTTAGATGCCGCTACAACGTTTCAAGCTACTAGCTTCAAAATTTCCTTCTTCTCAAATTAATAGGTCTGGAGCCTATTTCTTTATATATTTGAAGCCCTCTTAGAGATTTCATACTATGTATGACTTCTTCTTCCATTTTTTAACTTCTGAAGTAGATCCATCTCAACCTTGAACCTTTGAATAGGGCTTAATGTAGTCACTAGAGACAAGGACTTGAAGGCTTCCAATATGAACTTCTAGAATAGGCATATTTGAGATATCTTCCCTCAAACTAGTCCTTCACATTATTCTCTGTATAAGCCTTCACATTATTCAAAATAGGATATATTTGTTTTCCCTCCTTCTGTTCACCTATTCCATTCATCACAAATGACAGACATTTGGACGAAGAGAGTAGCATTCCAATTTATAGTTCACTAGTTTTTTCCCTTCTTGTCATTTTTTCTTTGTGTACATAATTCTCCCAATGATTCCTTGTGCTCACAATCCCACAGGTGTACATCCAACAAAGGAGAAATGGAAGGGAATTTCTTATCAATTTAAGGTATAGATGGGTGCCACTTTATTTGTTTTTCTTAGAACTAACCATATTCCACTTATTTGGCTTTCTTATCAATGTATCTATGTAAAATGTGGATAGGTTCAAAATCACTATCCCTTATTTGACTTGGCTTATCAAGGTTTTGCATGTGGTGACACTGTATTTTCTGCTGATTCTTTCAAGTATATGATTTCCACCGACCTTGGATTGATGTCGTTATAGCTTCACAGGTCCTTATGAAAAACTGATAGATATAAGAATGTCACTGTTTCTTTCTAACTTCAACATTTGATTGATGACTATATTGCTTCAGGTCTGTTTTCCTTGGATCTTTCAAACTTCATGATAGTGATCAAATATATATGAGATTGGTGACTACCACATGTACTCGGTCACCACAGGATTTTAAATTTCTAAGAAGAGTACAGTACCAGTGTCACAAGGACACATATTTGAAGAAGAGATGTATTCTATCAAAAACATAGAAATATCTATGCTTCAGACTTTTGACAAGTTTAGAATTCTTGATAAGGATCAACTGTATGCCCAGAAGAGGACCTTAATTAATTTGGATTGGTGCTTCTTTTTGGAGTTTCCCTTTATTTGGATTGGTGCTTATTTTAGTCATGTTTTATCGTTGGGAAGTTTGTCTTGCTACAACAGAAAGAAAATGGAGTAGTGTTTTAATGACTGGGCAGTTTGCCTTGCTACAACAACAAAGAAATGGGGTTTTGTTTTAATTATTGTGTAGTGTGTCTTGCTACAGTAGCAAGGAAATGGAGCCATGATTTAATTAATGGGAAGTATATCTTGCTACAGTAACAAGGAAATGGCCATCGCTAAACTTCACATCTAGTGTCTCAATACTATTACCATCACTAACTTATTGCCCATTGACCACCAAACTAGTGGAATTATCCAACTTTGGTGTTTGTGTTAACCAATTGAAATTAGTTGTGCATTTTCCCTTTAAAATTTTGCAAAATATAGTTGAGTCATGGAGTCTTTTACACTGTAATGGTAGCATAAGACTAATTTGTATAATTTGTGTGATTTTCATATATATTTGTTCTTTATATGAGATATTTCCATCACTTGAGTGTGTAACCATGCTAAGCACTAGTACAAAAACATTCCATTCTTGATATGGTAAGATTCTTGGACATGTTAATTCCTTTGTGACTTGGCATTTCCATGGTGCTTTTGATGTTTATTTCATAGGGAAATCTTCATGGATGGTAGATCAAAATAGGAATGTCAATTATGTGTACACTCGGATATGAGATTAAGATTGTCATGTTATTGGTTTTGTTCTATCATAATACCTCTCTTATATGTACTACAAGAGTAATCACCCTATTTAATGGTTTATAATTGGGTATACACTCGATGACCCTTCCCACATGCACCATGTATTAAATGAATGTAGGTATAGCAACGTATAGAGGCCTCCCTTCGAGGCAAAAAATAGGACTTATTTAGAGGTAGCAGTATGAAATGATAGTTATAGGTTTCATTTCCCTCTTTACAATCCTCTTGTGTTGACTCCCTTGGTGGATTTTCAAGCATAGCCTTCTCAATGCTCATAGTTAAGAGTCTTTAAAAGTTAGACCACAAATATCAATTGCGTCATAGGCTGATAGAATATGTTTCCCTTAAGAGGCATTAAGGAAAATCAGAAAAATTGCACCATCTACCTACAATTATCTCTGCCTTTTTTCTACTCTTTTTCCTTCCAACATGAATCTAAGGTGCTTTGTGCACCAACTGGTGGATGGGTAAAATCATAGACTAGTTTGTCTATTACTTGAGATGTTTGCATTATAATGTTTCTTTGATAGAGGGATATCTGATAGGATTGGTAGAATTGGGTTCATCCTCCCCACTGAAGATAAATATCCGTGTCTTGTAGTTTAGTTTATGTTTCAACTTATTGTATAATAACAATGTCCAGTCTTTTGCCTTATGCTTCAAACTCGAGTCTTGACAGATAAATAGGATGGGCCAATGGGATTTCTAACTTTGTCAGTGTTGATATAAGGTAGAGGTGTGAAGGTTGCCCCCGATGGAGGATATTACAAGTAGAGGAAGGTTCTCAACTTAGAATTACAAAGTGATTGCATCCATCTAGAATTCAAAGAATTAAAATTTTTTCTTGTCACTGCATTACAAAGTTTTTACATCCATCTAGAACTTGAAAAATCATAAATCTTTCCTTGTCACTTCTTTCCCCAGTTAGGTGGGACAATCTAGAAGTATGAGGTGTTGCTCTTTAGGGCTTCTGTTTAGGGAAGAATTTGAAGAATGATAGATCTTTGATTTTTTCTTTTTGCCCCAAATAGATGTAACAACTGAGAAGTGAGAAGTGATCCTCTTAAGGGCATGTGGTTAGGTTGATACAAGTACACATTGATTTTTGTGTTTGAATACTTCCCTTATGAGGAGAGAAAGGCATCATTTGTCAGTGTTGTAGAAAATGTGGAAAGGGAGCATCCCAAGTCATGAATGTGTGAATCTATTTCTCTTTCATTATGATAGTAGAAATAATTGGAAAGGGAGCTTGCCAAGTCATGAATAGGTGAATCTATCTCTATGTTAATACAAGCCTAATCACCTCACTTTTAGCTGCTGCGCACCACATCCATGGGCTGTAGCCTCTAGTTTTCCTGCTATACCCATCAAAACCCATTCTAAATGCCTTCAGATGGTTCAATGTTGGTTCTAGACGGCTCCATGGCACTCCCAAGACACCCAAGCACTTGAAGAAAATATCCTAAGAGAAAGAAATTTAAGAAAATAAGAACGGTTAGTTGACTGAATATTTTGCCAGCTGAAAATAACCTAAAGGCCAAAAGATTACAACTATCCTGTTAAATCACTTGAAATTCTCCTTAAAACCCCGAAAATCTGCTTGCAAATGGCCTTCAAAAAAATCTAACAAATGAATTTGTGTTCAAGTCAGGGGTTTCAAAGGAAAACACAAGGTGAAAAACTCCCTCTTATCCCCAAAAATTCCAGCAACATCAAATTGGGATTGAGAAGTTGTCAACAATAACAAAAATGAAGGGTGATTATAGAAAAGGGAATGACATAGCGTTGTCAAGAGAACTACAAGCTAACTATTGAGGAAAATCCTTGCATCATGGGAACTATTTTGCAGGTTTGATTGGACAAATGTTGTTTGATTAGGGAAACCATAGGTTTTTCACCAGTTTAAGGGTTTGCTTCCATGGGCTAGGTTGATATGTGGGAGAGAGTCATCTCTGCCAAGTAAGTGGGAGATCAAATTTGAACAAGCCATTGTGCCTGCCTTCAAGCAAATTTTAGAGCATTGGAGACCTCTTGAAGGCATCTCTAACTAACCAACGGATCAAATGGTTCACATATAAGCATGCATTCAAAGGTTGATCCAGCAAGGAAGAAAATGTCAAAGGGAAAAACCCAAGAAAACTTCTTCCAACTAGTCAATCACTCTTTCTAGTTGTGGACAAGAGTAATTCCTCTTTCCACGAGTGAGATTTAATTTGTTGATTTGACAGTCATTCTTTATACACTACAAAACAGTTCCTTATCTAATTTAAAAGGGCTTTGGAAGGGATAACACTATATTTTGAAAAGTGGGTAATAATGATGAGATTTGTTAAAGAAAACTCAAGGCCAGCTCTAACCAAGTCCTTTTTGTTGTTCTTATCCTGTGTGAACTATGATGGGTCAGGGGAAATAGAGAAGCATGTTGTTTTCCTTGAACAATCAATGAACTTGTTGATGCTGCTAAGAGCTTTAGAGACACCATGCTTTCTAATTTGGGTCCATTCTTACGAGATTGTTACTAGTTTAATTCATAATATCTCTTCTCTCTAGTATCATATGTTGCTCAGTTAGTTAATTAGGCATGACTTCTGCACCTTACCATATGTTGATTATGTATTTTATTATGTTGTTCAAGTGAAATGATGCAATAGAGGCAGAGGGAAAAGTCCTATTTTTGTTTAAGAATAAGAGTACAAGAGAGTTCATTGAGGACTGGTATATGAGATTACTGCACAAAAATTAGAGATTAATAGGAACAATCTATAGGGACCTTAATTGTCATCTTATTGCTTCCATTAATGAATTGATTGTTAGTTTTTTCCATGTATATTAAATCACTGTCATTATATATTTCTGTTGTCTTTCAACTGTAAATCATTGATTTTATTTTTTATATTAATATTTCTCTCCTTATACTTGTATTCAATGTATTATTCAATATCATGTCTCGCAAAAACATTAGTGGAGGAGCCAACCTGTGTATGTTGGATTTGACATGTACAGGTATAAAATAGGATTCAAATGGATTGGTTACAAAGTCTTCAATGGTATTCTTGACATATCTTCTAATGTACTTAGGTCAAGGATCAAGTCTATTTTAAGATGTCTCCAGATTCTGCTCCAAAACATCTAAGATCTATTATAGATCATATCCCAAATTCCTACAAATATTTCCATAGGTAATTTTTCTCATCATCAAGGGATTCATCATATATACATTTTACTAATCCAAAAATGGTTGTCAATATCTACTACCAAGAGGCTACTTCAAGGGAGTTCAAGTTTTCTCAAATGAGGCTTCTTCAATAGCGCTTCAAGTCTTCAACAAGATCTTCAGCAATGCTTCAAACAAGGTCTTCTATGAATGCTCCAAGAATGTCTGCTCTTATAAAAATAGATTTCACTCGTCAAATCACTTAGTATCCAATCTCCAATGTAGCGACTCGTAAAATCCTTTTTTTAACTAGTTCTTCACTTTATCCCCTATCTAGCACTCATGTTCATAAGCTAAGACTCGACCCTTTTTGGGATCATATAATACCAGTGTGAATTATTGAGGCTATGTTGCCCTAAAACAAAGAATAAATAGAAATAATAGTCCCTTCTCAATATGATGACAATCTTAAGAAAACAAATAATTTTGTCTCCCTCTTCCACAAGTGAAGCAATAATTTTTCACATGTAAATTCAACCTTAGGATCTAAGCTCTTTCTCACAAATTTTTGGTCTAATTTCTCAAAGATAATCCACTGGGTCTTGGCCCCTTAGAGATACCTTTACCTCTATGCAAAAAAATTGTTTTGCTTAATTTTCATAGAAATTACTTCATACTTTTGGTCTTATGCCTCAGAGATGAATCACAAAGACTTTGGTCTTTTTAGTGCAGATATGGATCACACATAATTTCGATCCTTTAGGAGATATGCCACAAAATAATCTTGTTTCTAATCTTAGTCCTTATTCATGGTCTTCTTTTCACTTTTTTTTCTTATCTTCTACTTAATTTTTGGACGAGTGAAGGCTAAAATGGAGGAAAGTTCAACCTCTATTTATACTAGTTCGAATATATTGAACTATCATGTCTTTTTTAGGATGTGAATATATCTTTAGTGGAGGAGTCAACTTGTCTATGTTGGAGATAACCTATACAGGTCTAAAATAGGCTTCAAATTTGGTTTTTGATATGGCTTATTCCATCCTTAACAAATTGTAAGAGAAATTAAACCATTACGTGGAAAAAAGTACCCAATGAATTCATTTGCCATCACATTCCACATTTTTTATTTATTGACATATGTGAGCTCCAAGCAATGTGTTGGTGTTTATAACAAAAAATTTGATAAAATATGGTTATAGTGCATCCAAAATATAATTTTATGTTTCAACAACGTCTCTTTAAGTCTTTGTACAAATATTCATTCAAAACAAGTTAAAAATTTCCTTAATTTTTCTTGATAATCCTTTTGTTTGGCATGTCAAGGGTGTTATGGTTCCATGCATAATGTTGGATCCAAGTGGAAACCTCACTACAGGTAAGCTCAAGAAGCCAAATTCAATTGGGTCATAAATGAAAATAATGATGAAATCTCAACAATATCCCCCTTTGTCATTGATGTAACTGATGATGAATCCAATCCTCTTACAAAAAATCAAGCTCCAACCTGTACTATAAAAATTTTTCAAGGCTAAAACATTTATCTCAACAAGGCTCCAACCTCATATGAGGATTCCAATACTAAAAAATCAATCCAAGATCCAAATTTTTCTCAATGAGGCTCCAAAATCTTATGAGGAATCCAATCCTCAAAGACAATCCAGGCTCCAACCTAGTTTCCTAGAAGGCTCCAATATTATATGAGGACTCCAATCCTCTAAGGATCCAACCCTCTCTTCATGTTTCAATCCTTTAAGGTGGATTCAATATGGCTTCAAGTATTCCAGAAGCTTCTACAACAATACTTGAAATATCTCTTCAACAATACTTTACCAATTCTTCAAGAATGTCTCCAATACTGCTCCAAATGCCTCACATATCACTCCAAGATTTACTTCAACAAATTCTTCTATAGGTGGTATAGATTGCCTCCAAGATACTTCAAATAATCTTCAATGGAAATATTCAGAAGTATTCAAGGGTATGTTTGACATATCTTCCAATGTACTTAGGTCAAGAATCTAATCTATTTCAATTAGTCTCCAAAGTATGCTCCAAAATATGCAAGATCCGCCACAGATCATATCCTACATTCTGTCTCAGATTATCATAGGTCAGGTTTCTCATCATCAAGAGATTTATCATAGATACATGTTAATGCTCCAAAAAGGGTTATCAAGATCTGTTACCAAGAGGCTACTTCAATGGATTTCAATTCTGCTTAAATGAGGCTTCTTCAATAGGGCTTCAAGTATTCAACAAGATCTTCATAAATTCTTTAAACAAGGTATTCTATGAATGCTCCAAGAATGTCTGCTCATACAACAATATATTTCACTCCTCAAATCACTTAGTATCCAACCTCCAATTTAGCAACTCTTAACTTCCTTCATTGAACTAGATCTTCACTATGTCCCCTACCTTGCACTCATGTTCATAAACTAAGATTCGATAATCTTTGGGAACATATAACACTAGTGCACATTAATGAGGCTCTACCGCCCTAACAAAAAGAGTAAATAAAACTAGTAGTCCCTTCTTAATATGGTGAAAATATTAAGAAAACAAAGAATGTAGGATCCTCTTCCATAAGTGATGCAATAATTTTTCACACAGAAATTCAACTTCAAGATCTCAACTCTTTCTCACAAATTTTCGATCTGATTTCTTAGACATAATCCATAAGTTCTTGGCCCCTTCCCATAGAGATACATTTATTTCCTTGCACAAAAAAAATTCAATTACTTTGCATAGAATTTACTTCATACTTTTGGTCCTATATTTCCTAAGAGATGAATCACAAAGGCTTTGGTGTTTTTAGTACATAGATGGATCACATATAAGTTTGGTCCTTTAGGAGATATGCCATAGAAGAGTTTGGTTTATGATATTTGTCCTGATTCCTTGGCTTCTTCATAATTTTTTTCTTGTCTTCTACTTATTTCTTCAATGAATGAAGGACAAAATGGAGGAAATTTTAGCCTCTATTTATACTCATTTTAACCTATTGAATTTACATGTCTTTCAAGGAGGCTGACATATCTTTAGTGGAGTAGCCAACCTATGTATGTTGGAGCCAACCTGTACAAGTCTAAAATAAGCTTAAAATTTGGTTCTTTGATCCAACTTATTCCATCCTTGAAAAATTATAAGAGGAAGTAAATCATTAGGTGAAAACAAGTACCTATCGAGGTCATCTGCCATCACAGTACACATTCCTTGAGATGCTTGGATATCATTGGTATTCCTTGAGATGGAAGACTGCACTCGTTTTTTTTTCCATATATGTTTTTTTTTCTGTCGGTATTCTGATGCTTGCTATCCACTTACAACTGTCGGTCTTGCGACAAAGTCTGCAGGACTTCAGACTTCCAAGGAATTCTGAAAACCGTCGATAGAGGGACTAACAGTCACAAACGTCGACATTACGACATGATTTTCAACACCGTTGGACTTTTGACAAAGCCTGGAAGCCGTCAGTAGAGAGACTAAAATTCACAAACGTCGGACATACAACATGATTTTCAAAACCTCAACAACGTCGGAATAGTGATGGCTGTTGAACGAATTTTGAACTGTCAGATTTGTGACAAAGTCTGCAAGATGTCGAACTTCCGACAAATTCTGCAAGCCATCAGTAGAGCGACTAAAATTCACAAACGTCGGCCTTACTACATGATTTTCAAAACCTCAGAAACGTCGAAATAGCGACGGTTATGGAATGTCGGTATAACGACGCTTTTGCTAACGTCAGAATAGTGACACTCAGTACGTAACATCGGAAGAGTGACGACCGTTTGGAAACGTCGGAAAATGTGTCACTCTTTCGACACTTAACTGAAGTATCAGAATTGTGACTCTAGGACAAACCACGTTTTGCCCTGCCTCAAAGTGTCACCCTTTGGATGCCTATGTGTCTCAAGAGCGACATTTTGGCCGTCAGAAATTGGACCAATTGTGTTAGTTTGGAATATGGAGAATTGATTTGAGGAATTTCCACATCTAAGGGCATGAATACTTGGAAGATCTGAAATTTTTTGGGAAAATCAAGGCCAATGTACAACTTGGTAAGAGCTTCTATTGACAAAGGAACTGCTTTAGGATCATGTTTAAGCTGTAACATCTGGTTTATGGATTCAACATTAATTGCAAACAATAATTCTTTGTTTGCATTCACTATTGCTCTTTGTTTAGGCACATAATAATTCTGACACAACCTAATAAGCTCTAGGCATGGATGAGTGTCCGGAACAACATATTTGGGCAAATTTGATTCTCAAATTTGAACTTCTTCCACCTGATCTAGGGATTTTTCAAAGCTCCAATTGTGAAGTTCTAACACATTTAATTCTACAATTTGATCTTCTATTTTATAGTCTACATCTGCTAAGGGGATGTGCTCAATGTCTACAGCAGGACGTTGTAGAGGATTCACAATGATGGCAGTCTTGGAAGACATAGCTGGAGTGGCTTTTGGCATTTTTTAGATTTTTAGGACTACTAAAACTCTACTTTTTTAGGCTTTCTGGTTTATTCTACAAAATTAAATGGTTTACATAAGTATTCTTGATTTCAATAGAGGTTCTTGGATGAGAATAAGTAGAATATGTTTCTTTTCTTGGATTTATCTTTCAATTTCAATCTTCAAAATGTTTTTTCAGATTCTCACTGGTTATGAAAATAATAAACAGGGGTTTCTCAGGTTTTTTAATGGATAATTGGGCTGAAAATTGTTTCAAATAGGGCATAGAGGGTTGGGTTACCTGCAGAGGGTTTTTGGGCTTGATTTAGAGTTTTATATAGTCTGCAAAAACTAATAAACTTGATATTTTTCTTTATAAAATGAATGCAGTATATAATGGGGTTTTGCCTCCTTTTGGACAATTTAAAGGCTTTCTTGGAGTAAATATACTTTATACAGGTTTCAAATGTCCTTTCAAATTGATAAAAGGCTTGATTTTTTTAGGGAAATACCTGTTTTACGCAGGTATGGATATTTGAAATAGGCTCTGTGGAATTTTGATAGGTTTGCGGTATCTTCTAGAAGCAATTCAGGACTTCCAATAATCTTCAATTAGCAATAGGTGGGATTTTCACTGGTTCTGAGAATATAACAGTGTAAAGGTTTTGTTTTCTAGGTCGGGAGGGAAAATATAGTCGGAAAATGCAGTAAAAGGAATCAATGGTGTGATTTGGGAGTTTATTAGGCATTTTAGGTTTTTAAAAGTACCTGCAGTTAATGGCAGTCACATCGGGCGATGGGCGGTTTTCAGGCTTCAAAGGAGAAACACCGCGAGTGGTTATCGCATTTGTTTTTAGTGGTAAGTGGTTTCAAATGGATCAAATGCGATCCAATAAAGTTTAGCCACGTGGAGGGGAGAGAAAAGGTTGAAACAACCTATTTCACATGGAAAGGAAAAATTTATTATCACACAACTTTACTTGGGATATGGGCAGATGATCGTTAGATCTAGAAGGGAAAATGTGAACGGTCGCGATTAAATGTGAAGATGCTCGGCGTTCAGAGGTGGGGATAGGGGTTTTGGTAATACGACGGGTTAACACTCTAGTATTTCTTTAAGTTGTGAGATTTTGATTTAAAGTTGAAAGAACACTAGAGGTAACCACAAACCAACTTTTAAACTCTAAGATCTAGCCTTCTTAGGGTTCAGAGAGGGCTCTCTCTATAAAATTTAACTTTGTTTTGATTTATAAAATATTAGGCTAGTTATGATTGTGCAATTTGGTTTTGGTTTGTTTGATTTGGTGGGAAAAATCACTTAATGAGATGGATAATGGGAAATATTTTTTTCCATTGGGCTAAGGAGTCAAAAGTCAAGCAGACAGAAGTAGGATCAAGGTCAAAAAGTCAAATGTTTTCAGGGCAAGATAGATAAGCCTTTGAAGATCTTGGAAGGTTGTTTGGTGAGGTGATTTGATCAGGATAAAGAGAAATGAATGATTATTTGATCTAGAAAAAGGAGGTAGTAGGCAGAGGTCAAAATAAAGAGGGAGCAATTAAGGGTTCTCTACTCTGGAAATCAGTAGAAAACATAGAAATGATAAACAGTAAAGACAGGGTTCTTTTAACAAATCCTGAAATAATACTTCTGAATTATCATTCAAATTTGGAACACATATATGGATGCATGAAACAAAGAAGATAAAAAATGACAAGTAGAAAATACTTCACTTCAATAGCTCATCACATGAATCCTAAAATATGATGCTAATTGATTCGATCCAATCTGCTACTCGAAATTTGAAACACAAAAAGCCCTCAAGTACAGCAAAAATGACTATATAAATCTTCATCAATTTATTCCACAATAATACTTAAAAGAGGGAAGTATTTATACAAAAATGTTTACAAAATATCCTAGAATGCTTCTAGGAATTATCTAAGAAAAATATAAATATCTTTACAACAAAATAGTGACAGTTGCTTAACAAATCAACAAGCTGTCCTATTTATCCAAATAAAATAGAAACTAATTGTGGATTAGGTGCAGCTAGCTGCCTTGGTGTCCTCTTTGTTGGCTCAAATATTTCAAGTTTGTTTTGAAATATGATCTTCTTTATCTTATACTCTTTCAATCTGTTTCCCTTTAACCTGATACCCTTTAACTCTGTAAAAAAATATTTTACTGCTGTAAATAAATTCTGTTTTGATTGAAAAAACAACAAACCGTTTTCTTCTTTTTTTTCCTTTTAACTTTCACAGTAAATCAGTAAGTTATTTCGAAGCTTCATCATCTGGAATTTGTATCTTTTTCATCTTCCTAAAATTTTCATTTTCCATAGTATATTTGGAAAAAGTTGGTTTTATGACAAATAAATGTCTTATCTCATGCTGCAAATAAAATAAATCTTCAAAAGTTCTGAGTAAGACTTTCCCTGTAGGAATACCTTGTCCATCTGTCTTATTCACTTCTTCTTTTGCATATTCTCTGATCTTCTTATTGTAATCCTCCTGAGGCATAAGCTTATCATTGATGACCAAAATGTTAGGCAAACTTATTTGCCTTAAATTTTCAAATTTAACCATAAACTTGGTTATGGCTATGTTCATATTCTCACTTTTCTCTTTAAGTTGTTTCATCAGGTTCTTCTTTGAAATGAATTTCTTTATTTCAAGGATTGTTTCAGTCCTATCAGTGATCTTAATTTCTTCTAACTCTTGCTTGTTTTTACTGTTGAGAAACTTAATCAATTATATGGCTTGCTCAGGTTTTTCACCTAGCTCATTTTTGGTTTTCTGAATTTCTGGTAGTGATGCCTTTAGTAAATCTCTCTGTTCAAAGATTACTTGAATTGAGGGCCACACATCATTGATGGCTTCAATGATATTGCTCCATAATTGGTTTTTCACATATGATATTGGCTCCTTTAAGGTTAAATCTTTTTGAAGTTTCTTGAGTTCTTCATTTAACCTATTAGCCCTTTGCTCAGGAGTTTTAGCATAGATTTGGGCTAACTTCTTTGTATCTTCAAGATTCTCTATCACTTTTTTCAATCTGTTAATTTCACTTGTTTGAAGTGACATTTATTCCATAGCTTTTACTAATTTACTGGCCTCATCTGAAGGTTGAGCTGTTGTAGTAGATGACTCTGTAGCTAAAGTTGTAGATGATGTCATTGGCACTGCAGTAGCCAGTGGTACTTTGGGTGCCAACTCTTCTGCTAGAGTTGAAGGCACAACAATAGTAACCATAGGAATTACTGAAGGAACTTCATGTTCTTTTGTTGTTTCCTTTTCATAGACAATATTATACATTTGAATTTCCATTTCTTTGATCTATCATGTTAGCTGAAAGATTAAGTTCATCGTATCATCCTTCTCAGTCTGTTCTTGTATAATTTCTTTGGCCTGAGGATGTTCAGTTGATGGAAGCTTGAGTTGTTTCCTTAATGCTGCAATTTCCTCATTATTTTTCTTCACTAATTGTTCTGCAATGTTGACATTTGCAGGATCATATCCAACTTGCATGACCAACTCCTCTAAAGATTTAATTCTAATACCTTTAGCATATAATAAGGCTTTGTCAACCTTCATTTGATCTTTCATGTTTATGATTGTGTTCTGAATTTTTTGAACACTCATAGTCTTAGTTGTAATAGTAGAATACAACATCTCTGAACTCTGTCTATGGAATTCTATTTGATTAAGTGCATGAATTTTCTCTGTTTGTACTTCTAGATCAACCTTTTTGTAGTCTGCCACTGTCTTTGGAGTCTTCACTGTAGGCTGTAATACTGACATGATCAACTTTTTATTTGAGTAATCAAAAGCAGATAAAATTTTGTTTTGAACACTTGGTGTTTGCCTCAAATATTGAGAGTAAATCTCATTTTTAATCTCTTCATTGTTTGTCTTAATCTACTTATACTTTTCTCTTATATCAAGGTCCTTTTCCTCTACTGTTTTTGAAGGTGATGCTTCTATGTTCTGTTGTTTTTCTATCATCTGTGCATTTGAATTATCAATATTTTCTTCATTCAAATTCTCTGTAATTGGCTCATTTATAATGACTGTAGCAGCATCTGTATTTGTGACTGGGACATCTGTGTCTTCAACCTCAATAGTGACTTTTTCTTTACCCACTGGATTTATCTTAGGTTTTTAATTATATCTTAATTTGAACCTAGTCTGAGTGGTGGTCTCTACAAAGTAAATACCTTCTTCTCTGAATCTTTTGGTGGATTTCTCTGGTTGATTTGTATTTTGTAAAGTGATACTAGTATCACCTTGCTTTATTGCATCTATCAAAGTGTTTTCTACCCATTTAGTCTGATTAACATACTTCTCAATCTCTAGTTTTTTCTCATGAATGTAGGGTGTTAGTTTGCACTTAACCCTCATTTTACTCAGTATTCCTTGTGGATCATAGTTCCAGGAGAAACTTTCTTCAAATATATAATCTAGTAACTATTTGGCTACTTCTGTCTTTGCATCTCTGTGATTACAAATGAAGGGTCCCACTTGATTCTTCAACTTAAATTGTGTTTTCTTCTTTTCTACTAGGAAGTTGATAGAATCAAAATTTAATATTTGCTTGATGTATTCCAAGGCAAAAAACCTCATTGGTACATATTTGGGTATTTTGTAGGGAAATAGATTAGACCCCAAAACTCTTATTTATGTGTGTTTTTCATACAAATACCAATCTCCAGTTTTGGCCTGTTCAGATAATTGTAGAATTTTCTTCATTTCATTATTTATCCTTGGCTGTTCAGCATTTGTTAACATATTTATCAATGGATGAACAAATAAGTATGAAAAATCTGTATAAGTAAACTATGCAGACTCTTTTCTGATTAAAGATGTCATGTTAGCCACCTATAAAATTCTGATATGTCAAGTGGTGGCTAAATCATTTTTTGGGCAGCCTTCAAGAAACATTTTTATTGATAAAAATCATTGGTACTTAAAGTCTTTTGATAATATCCTATCTTTTGGATAATAGTCACTGTTATTCCCCTTTTTGAACTCAGAAATTCTATTGTTTCCATATGAGAAAATACTGCTGCAAACAGGTTTTTCTTTCTTTCCACTCCAAAGCTAACTTCCACTTTTGCCTCCCTTTTTTCCTCATAAAATTCCTCCATTTTTCCATTTTTTCCCTTTATAATTTCCCCCTTCACAGAGTTTAAAACTTCTTTTTGGACTCTGCCGCAGCCCCCAAATCCATTGAAAACTCTGAAAAAATTCATAAAAAATGTGTTTTTTACTATGGGTATAATCTCCCTTGGGCTAAGCCTAAACCACTTCCCCTCCATACGCCTTGGTGCTGGAACCAAGCGCTAGCCATCCAGGCGCTTATCGCATCGGAAAAATAGAGCACGCAAAGTTTATTTCTCATGGTTAAAACCTCCGACGCGATCAAGCCCTTGTACACAGCTCCCGATCATATTATTATTACATATAAACCCTATGCCCACAATCGGGTGCTAAAACTTGTTAAATAAACCTTCCCGATTAATATAACCCTTTGTAAATTCATAAACCCACTTTTTCCTAACTTTTGAGCAAAACCCGCCAGAGCCATATGTTATAATTAAAATGGGTAGATTAAAAAGTCCCGAAGTGCAATCGCATCGGAGAAATTCACAATGGGAAGATCGAAAAGACTCGCATCGAAACTTCCGATGCGATTAAATCCCTTTGTTAAAACCCCGCCCTCTTCGCTTTCTACCCCATATAACTTTCACCCGGGACCCAATGTTAAAGATCCCAAGGCGCTAATCGAAATTATCGAATGGTTAGATTGAAAAGCCCGAAAGCTCGACCTTCTGATTGCGATTAGCCCTTTATTATATACGCCCCGGGCGTATTCTGTTTCATAAAGACCACAGGCCCCACAGTCAGGTGCCATGACCATTCCATATATATATATATCCTGCCCCCGAAGCGCAAAACCTTTCTATTTTATTTTAACATTTGGGTTTTCACTATTATAAAGGTTTCCGACGATTGTGCCTTAAAAAAAATCTCCGCCATTGATCTTTGGGCCGATCCAATGGCCTGCACATTATCGCATTGCAACATTTTCATCGAGCGCGTTAAAATTTCCTCCACCTCTGATTGACATCTCCCGATTCTTTCCCTGCCATCAATCTAATCTACAGATCAACAGTCTTCATTGTTCCCTCTTCCGCCATTGTATCATTTCCATCGAACCCCCAGATTCAATCCTGGCCATTCATCTTTCCAATCCAACGACCCATATTAACCCAACAGAGCCTGCTTTCTGTGGGTCCTGCCCTCTCTAAAATTCAATCTCCACCATTAATCTCGTAGGCTGATCTCATCCGATGGCCCATGACTATCTCGAACTCCCGAAGGTTATTTTCAATAGATTTTCTTCCAAAATAAAGGTTTTAACCATATTTCTTGGTATTTCTTCCATTTTCCAAGCAAAGTGACTCACTCGCTTTATGTAGTCACGACCAATCCTGACCGTCGATCTCTGCGCGATCAACAGTTTCAACTTATTTTCTCCCTCTGCTCTCCTTTAAACTCTACAAACAGATCCCAACCATTGGATGTTGCCATCCAATGGCCACGCTCCTCCCCACACCCTATGAAGCAGTTAAAACCCAATAACGCAGGATTTCTTAATTTTTTTTGTATTTTGCAGGATTTAAAAGGGTTTTCAAATGTTTCAAAAAGAAATTGAAAGCCGAGGGTGACGATCCTCCAAACTTTCATTCATTAAAAGGAAAGCCAGATACAGGGTTCAATTTCACATTTCATCGATGAATCATGGGCATTGATTCCATGTGGACTTTGTACATACCTCCACATCAACAAGACACAGAGAATTAAAGACAAATCAAAGATATTTATCAGATAGAGGATGCCTCCACTGCCACATCAGGGGCAAATTAATTCCTCTCAGCTACCAGATGGCCACCTGTGACTTCACAGCATTCAAACAAAGGTCAAGTAATGACCAGAACAAAGCACATCTGCCCCTTATAGCTGAATAGTTATTTTGAATCAAAGAAGCTAACATAAAATATCAGCAGAGTTATTGCAAAAGATGACACAAAGCCTTAAAAGTCAACAGAAGCTTCCAACAAGCTGAAATACTTAATGTATACCAATTAATATAAGAAAATATTTTTAAACTTCTCCCATGAGCCCCTCAAAGGCCGAGAAGCATTAACTGTATTAATTGAACTCAGAAGATCTTTTCTCTCTTTCTACCTCCTCATTCCTCTATAAAAACTTATTGAGGAATCCATTGTGGGGGGTTTGGTTGATTGTTCACTAGTTGTAATACTGAAACTCTCTGAAATAATACATAGTCTGTCTGAAGTTGAGGAATAAATTGAAGTCTTGGAAGCTTGATGATGTTGTTGCATGCTTCTTCTTGAGAAGGCTCTATCATTGGATCCATGAGCTTGGCTGTTGGTGAAGTATTCTGAACTACTTAATGTTTTCTCCTATTTTCATTTTGTTCCATAAATTCTTACTACAGTAGGATGAAAGTTTTAGGCTAAGAAATGACTCCTGGAAGCACCTTAGACCTGTTCATCCTTCACTGTTTTATGTTTTCTTCTGTTGAGGTATTTTAGAGTCTTCAATCTCTCTCTTTAGTCCTCATGCTTGTGTATTTCTATAATAGTTCAAATAGTTTGTTTCAGCATGATTTATGGTTTTCCCTGCTTGTCTGCTATCACTTGAAAGCTGTTATTGAAGTATCCCTTTGAAGTTCCATTGTTTTAAGTTAGCCAAGGAGGTATGTTCTGATCATGCCCTTTGTCCTTGCTTGAACAATTGTTTCAAAGGTCTTTATAGTTGTGATCATAGATGTTTTTAGGTGTTCCCTCTTCTATGGCTGAAATTATCAGTGAATCTTTTATGTTTTCTAAGTCATTTGAAATAAAGTCTTTGAGGAAATAGGGTGTTCCCCAAATCTTATATTTCATTTTAAAAGTTGTTTTGAAGTCATTATTTGCTTAAAGTGTGGTTTGTAGAATTTATGGTTAGCCCTGTCTATCAAATACCTCTTTACTGTTCAAGTTATGCTTTCAAATTCCCTTTGTTGAGAATTCAAATTCTCTTTCCAAACCATTAATTTCCATCTCATTCCAAAAAACCAAAGGATCCTGTGGCCAAGTTAGATTTTCCCTTTTATATCCCATATCCATTGATTAGTTTGTCATAACCTCTTCTTGACTCCATTGCCCAATGAATCTAACATTTCTCCTTTCTATATATCTTTCCTAGACCTTTCATGTTCTGCTATGTCATTCAACCAACCAAACAAACAAACACTTGCACTTAATAACTAGTCTAAAATCAATACCCAAAGAAAACAAGATAAACCTTTTCAAAACAAATAAATTTGAGAGAGCCCTCTCTGAGAACAGGAGGACTAGATCTGGGAACTCTAAAGATTGGTTTGATGTTGCCTTGTCTTTTGATTTTCCAATCTATCAAAACACGGGAGACCAACATAATAGCGATCACGGTGGGACTTACTGAGAATACAGTTGCTTGAAAACACTTCTTAAAACTCTTTAGGCCCTTGACAAAGAAAACCTTGTGGGCTTTTCCCACCGCTCACACCAACATAATGGCAATCACGGTGGGACCCCTGAGTTCATAGTTGCTTAGCAAGCTCTTATAGACTCATTAGTCTTTCAAAAAACCATAGAAACTCAGAAAAAACCTAATAATATTTCAGATTGGCTTCATAAATACACATGGTGGTGGAACCATAAAACATTTTACCTTCACAAAAAGCTAAAAATTTTTCACCTGGTGACTCCACTAGCCTCTAGTAGGCCTAATACTCCAATAGTCCTTGTAAACTCTCCTGGGAATGCATTGACCAAACCCAATCATGTTGTTGGTGGACATCAAAGCTCAAAATCTTCCACCTGGCGATTCCATAATCCCAAAGACCTAATGAATCCAATGGAGAAGGACTCTGAATTGGTTAGAAAGATACAATGACGTCTTTATTACAAACATGGATCCAAGTATGGACAGAGAAGCTAAACTAAACACATTATTGAACCTAATTGGGAAAATATTGTACATACTTGATAAAAGATTGGAAAGGCATGAGGATGATATAGATGTTGATTATACAGAGCAACCTATGCTTTTTCCAGATCAAACAAAAACTCAACCACTACAAGACCTAGAAAATGAGCAATATATAGATGATGATCAAGAATTTATAGAAGAAGGTGAGCAATATTATAGAGAAAAAAATAAAGAAAAACTATTGATCATGATGGAAAATATGGTGTACATGCTTGGGAAGAGAATTGAAAGGTATGAGGCTAATTTAAATATTGATGATCTAGAGCAGCCCATGCTTCTTTCAAATCAAGAAAAAACTCAAACACTACAAGATATATATGATGAACAAAAATACAAAGAAAGAAATGAAGAAGGTTGTTAGGAAATTTCTGATTACCTACCTATATCTTGTACAATGCTATTAAGAGGACTTCATGACCAAATTGCAAAAACTAATAGTGAGCAATGCCTTGAGTTAAACATAAGCCATCTTGAACCCACAAAATCTGAAATAGGAGAAGAGACAACACAACTAGAGTCTCTGCCTTTGTGTCATGAGTCATTTAAGATTATTAAAGAAGAATGGCATCCCGATAATCTATTAGAAACAACTCCTGAATCTCATATTCTAAATAACTGTCACAAAAATCATGAGGAGTTGTTTAAAATAAGAAGAGATTGATCTAATATTGAACAGACAACCAGCCTTCAAGCCTTCATTTGAACAAAACACTTCTGCTCATCTACTTAATGAACCTCATTGCCTTGAATTAGAAAATACAATTATAGAAAAGCTCAAAGAGAAACAAACTGATAACCCAATATTTTTGATTGGTGAAATTGTGTATACTAATGATTTTTCAACTTTTTATCAATCTGATGATGATGATGAGCTCCAAACAGAAACTAATCATGCAGGGAAACCATCAGTGGATTGGGGTCATGAATTTCATTATCATTAGCTTGAAAGCAGCAATCAGCCAATCCAATCCATTAGAAATAGCTTTCACATAATTGGGAATCAACAATCTATTAGTTGTAAGGTTGAGACTAAAAATGAAGAGGAATTTTTTGAGCAGGATGAAGATAAGGGGCCTTCTCCTGAGAGGATTGAGGTAATAGAAAATACCCCTGCTCAAGAACATGATGATCTCTTCACAGAATACAGTCCACTGAATCAGAGCATACCAGGACTACAAGAGGACAACACTACAATATATGATGAATCCTCTAGTTCAGATAATAAAGAAGATGAGGATGATTTTCTTTCTCAAGAAAATCTTTACCTTGATCCAGTGGAGAAATAAGAGATAATCTTGGTAGAACCATGTCTTCCAAATACTCTTAACCAGGTGTTATTTCAAGGTCCCTATGCTCACTTCTCGATGAAATTTAAAGAAGGGATAAAGATTATTAGGGGCAGTGTATTACCAAAGGCAAGAAGATTATTTAGCACTGCTGCTAAAAAACAAAAAGAATGGGAGTGGCCCTGTTTGTCCAGCCTGCCCAAAGAGATGAAGAAGGACCAATCATGGAATCATTTACTAGATTGGTTATACTGGAAAAGAGAGTTAATCAGCTAAAAACATGTAAATATTCCAAGTTAGATTAGGTTAGATAGGAATATCAAATAAAGCTCAGCTTTGAGCATTTAGTTAGTTGTTGATTTTTGTCTTGAAAGAAAAAGAAAAATACAAAAAACAATCGAAAAGAGAAAAGAGGGTAGATTGTCAAAATAAGAAAGGTACAACCTCATACCAAAAAGAGAAACAAAGGCTGAAAGTGTGCAATCTCAAAATGCCACTCCTAAAAAACACACTTCTAGTTAGTCATACAGCCTAATCATGACTAATTAGCTTTTCAATTTTATGCTGATAGGTTAGTGAATTAGATTTTCCAAACAACTCAATCTTGGCTTATCAGTAAGGTATATTAGGTTAGAAGGAAGAAGGTTCAAACATGCTCAAAACTTGAACTAGGAAAGAAAGAAAAACAGCTCAAACAAATTTAAAAATAGAGCTGAAGAAATAATGAAGGAGGTTTTTAAATTTTCGGATCTTAAGCCTTCACTATTTTGCTTTAATTTTTCTGCAAATAATAATCTATGTGCAACTTGTTTTTATGCCATAGATCACAGTAAGTCAAACAGCTTAATCTTGGCTTGACTGTTTTTAAATTTTTGTCTTAGAAATTAGAGAATAAAAGTCTGTCAGGCAGTCTAATCCTGACAGATAGTAGTTAGGTAGAGAAGCTTATGAACTCAATTGTTTAATCTGAGTTCATGGAGAAATAAGGATAGAAATAGATTAGATTTTATGCTTTCAAAAGAATAAAATGTTGAGAGAGAATTTGCCAATCCAAGTGCACTCTAAAGAAGAAAAAATGTTAGATCAGTAGGATTGGGTAGGTAGAAAGCTTGTGTTGATGAAAATCCATTAATTTTCATGGCTGCTTATATTTTTCAAAGCAAAAGAAGACCACCTTGATGAAGAAAGACAACCCAATGGATTAGGCACTGATCAACCTCCAGAGAATGCAAGTTTGAAATTCTTGATGCCTTCAAGAAGGCACCATCCCCATGTGGAGCCACTGTTAGCCACCTATAAAATTTTGATATGTCAAGTGGTGGCTAAATCATTTTTTGGGCAGCCTTCAAGAAAAATTTTTATTGATAAAAATCGTTGGTACTTAAAGTCTTTTGATAATATCCTATCCTTTGGATAATCGTCACTGTTGTTCCCCTTTTTGAACTCAAAAATTCTGTTGTTTCCATATGAGAAAATACTGCTGCAAACACCTTTTTCTTTCTTTCCACTCCAAAGCTAACTTCCATTTTTGCCTCCCTTTTTTTCTCATAAAATTCCTCCATTTTTCCATTTTTCCATTTTTTCCCTTTATAATTTCCCCCTTCACAGAGTTTAAAACTTCTTTTTGGACTCTGCTGCAGCCCCCAAATCCATTGAAAGCTCTGAAAAAATTCATAAAAAATGTGTTTATTACTATGGGTTTAATCCCCCTTGGGCTAAGCCTAAACCACTTCCCCTCCATATGCCTTGGTGCTGGAATCAAGCGCTAGTCATCCAGGCGCTTATCGCATCGGAAAAACAGAGCGCGCAAAGTTTATTTCTCATGGTTAAAACCTCTGATGTGATCAAGCCCTTGTACCACATCTCCCGATCATATTATTATTACATATAAACCCTATGCCCGCAATTGGGCGCTAAAACTTGTTAAATAAACCTTCTCGATTAATATAACCCTTTGTAAATTCATAAACCCACTTTTTCCTAACTTTTGATCAAAACCCGCCAGAGCCATATGTTATAATTAAAATGGGTAGATTAAAAAGTCCCGAAGCGCAATCGCATTGGAGAAATTCACAATGGGTAGATCGAAAAGACCCGCATCGAAACTTCTGATGTGATTTAATCCCATTGTTAAAACCCCGCCCCCTCCGCTTTCTACTCCATATAACTTTCACCCGAGACCCAATGTTAAAGATCCCAAGGCACTAATCACAATTATCAAATGGTTAGATTGAAAATCTCAAAAGCCCGACCTTCCGATTGTGATTAGCCCTTTATTATATACGCCCCGGGCTTATTGTATTTCATAAATACCACAGGCCCCGCAGTCAGGCGCCATGACCATTCCATATATATATATATATATATCCTGCCCCCGAAGCGCAAAACCTTTCTATTTTATTTTAACATTTGGGTTTTCACTATTATAAAGGTTTCTGCCGGTGTGTGCCTTAAAAACAATCTCCACTGTTGATCTTTGGGCTGATCCAACGGCCCGCACATTATCGCATCGCAACATTTTTATCGAGCGCGTTAAACTTTCCTCCACCTCCGATTGACATCTCCCGATTCTTTCCCTGTCGTCGATCTAATCTACAGATCAACGGTCCTCATTGACCCATCTTCCGCCATTGTATCATTTCCATTGAACCCCCAGATTCAATCCTGGCCATTCATCTTTCCAATCCAACGAGCCATATTAACCCAACAGAGCCTGCCTTCTGTGGGTCCTGCCCTCTCCAAAATTCAATCTCGACCGTTAATCTCGTAGGCCGATCTCATCCGACGGCCCACGACTATCTCGAACTCCCGAAGGCTATTTTTAATACATTTTCTTCCAAAATAAAGGTTTTAACCATATTTCTTGGTATTTCTTCCATTTTCCAAGCAAATTGACTCACTTGCTTTATGTAGTCATGACCAATCCTGACCGTCGATCTCTGCGCGATCAACGGTTTCAACTTATTTTCTCCCTCTGCTCTCCTTTCAACTCTGCAAACAGATCCAAACCATTGGATGTTTCCATCCAACGGCCACACTCCTCCCACGCCCTCTGAAGCAGTTAAAACCCAAATAACGCAGGATTTCTTAATTGTTTTTGTATTTTACAGGATTTAAAAGGGTTTTCGAATGTTTCAAAAAGAAATTGAAAGCCGAGGGTGACGATCCTCCAGAATTTCATTCATTAAAAGGAAAGCCAGATACAGGGTCAAATTTCACGTTTCATCGATGACTCATGCGCATTGATGCCATGTGGAATTTGTACATACCTGCACATCAAAAAAACACAAAGAGTTAAAGACAAATCAAAGATATTTATCAGATAGAGGATGCTTCCACCGCCACATCAGGGGAAAATTAATTCCTCTCAGCTACCAGATGGCCACCTATGACTTCACAACATTCAAAAAAAGGCCGAGTAATGACCAGAACAGAGCACATCTGCCCCTTATAGCTGAATAGTTATTTTGAATCAAAGAAGCTAACATAAACTATCAGCAGAGTTATTGCAAAAGATGACACAGAGCCTTAAAAGTCAACAGAAGCTTCCAGCAAGCTGAAATACTTAATGTATACCAATTAATATAAGAAAATATCTGTAAAATTCTCCCTTGAGCCCCTCAAAGGCCGAGAAGCATTAACTGTATTAATTGAACTCAGAAGATCTTTTCTCTCTTTCTACCTCCTTATTCCTTTATAAAAACTTGTTGAGGAATCCATTGTGGGGGGTTTGGTTGATTGTTCACTAGTTGTAATACTGAAACTCTCTGAAATAATACATAGTCTGTCTGAAGTTGAGGAAGAAATTGAAGTCTTGGAAGCCTGATGATGTTGTTGCATGATTCTTCTTGAGAAGGCTCTATCATTGGATCCATGAGCTTGGTTGTTGGTGAAGTATTATGAACTACTTAATGTTTTCTCCTATTTTCATTTTGTTCCATAAATTCTTACTACGATAGGATGAAAGTTTTAGGCTAAGAAATGACTCCTGGAAGCACCTTAGACCTGTTCATCCTTCACTGTTTTATGTTTTCTTCTGTTGAGGTATTTTAGAGTCTTCGATCTCTCTCTTTAGTCCTCATGCTTGTTTATTTCTATAATAGTTCAAATAGCTGGTTTCAGCATGATTTATGGTTTTCCCTGCTTGTCTGCTATCACTTGAAATTTGTTATTGAAGTCTCCCTTTGAAGTACCATTGTTTTAAGTTAGCCAAGGAGGTATGTTTTGATCATGCCCCTTGTCCTTGCTTGAACAATTGTTTCAAAGGTCTTTATAGTTGTGATCATAGATGTTTTTAGGTGTTCTCTCTTCTATGGATGCAATTATTAGTGAATCTTTTATGTTTTCTAAGTCATTTGAAATAAAGTCTTTGAGGAAATAGGGTGTTCCCCAAATCTTATATTTCATTTTAAAAGTTGTTTTGAAGTCATTATTTGCTTAAAGTGTGGTTTGTAGAATTTATGGTTAGCCCTGTCTATCAAATACCTCTTTATTGTTCAAGTTATGCTTTCAAATTCCCTTTGTTGAGAATTCAAATTCTCTTTCCAAACCATTAATATCCATCTCATTCCAAAAAACCAAAGGATCCTATGGCCAAGTTAGATTTTCCCTTTGATATCCCATATCCATTGATTAGTTTGTCATAACCTCTTCTTGACTCCATTGCCCAATGAATCTAACATTTCTCCTTTCTATCTGTCTTTCCTAGACCTTTCATGTTCTGCTATGTCATTCAACAAAACAAACAAACAAACACTTGCACTTAATAACTAGTCTAAAACCAATACCCAAAGCAAACAAGATAAGCCTTTGCAAAACAAATAAATTTGAGAGAGCCCTCTCTGAGAACAGGAGGACTAGATCCTAGAACTCTAAATATTGGTTTGATGTTGCCTTATCTTTTGATTTTCCAATCTATCAAAACATGAGAGACCAACATAATAGCAATCACGGTGGGACTTACTGAGAATACAGTTGCTTGAAAACACTTCTTAAAACTCTTTAGGCCCTTGACAAAGAAAACCTTGTGGGCTTTTCCCACCGCTCACACCAACATAATGGAAATCACGGTGGGACCCCTGAGTTCATAGTTGCTTAGCAAGCTCTTATAGACTCATTAGTATTTCAAACAACCATAGAAAATCATTAGGCATTTTAGGTTTTTAAAAGTACCTACAGTTAATGGTGGTCACATCGGGAGATGGGTGGTTTTCGGGCTTCAAGGGAGAAAAACCGCGAGTGGTTATCACGTTCGTTTTGAGTGGTAAGTGTTTTCAAATGGATTGAATGCGGTCCAATAAATTTCAGCCACGTATAGGGGAGAGAAAAGGCTGAAACAAACTATTTTGTGTGGAAAGGAAAAAATTTATTATCGGGCAACTTTATTTGCGATATGGGCAGATGGTCGTTAGATTTGGAAGGGACAATGTGAACGGTTGCGATTGAATGTGAAGATGCTCAGCATTCAGAGGTGGGGTCCGAGGTTTTGGTAATACGACGGGATAGGTTTTTAACCTTATAAATATACATTTATAAAGTCAAAACTTTATGTTATATGATTGGGCAGGGGCTAAAGTTTATTATGTTTTTAACTTAAAACATTTAACAAATGTTTCGGTGATATTGGCGCGGGTATTATATTATGTGGAAAATAAACCTTTTAACAAGTGTTTTAATACCATAGGGGCGGGATATTTGTATATTTGATATGTTGAAACCTATGGGGAGAAAGGGCGGGTTTTATTTTCTTCACATGGGATATATAACCATAGGTTAAAACTTTAAATAATGGGTTTTTGGGGTTATTTACATATAAAGGATTTAATAATATATATGGGAGGGATATAATATAGGGATTTAATACTTAGGTTAGTATTTAATATGAAATGATGGTGTAATGTATGAAATGAATTAAGAATACATAATTTAAAACTAAGTAAAGTGTAAAAATAGGCAATAAAGCATATTTTTGTCCCATTTTTGTTTTTTACACATTAAATTAGGATAAATGTATCTTATAGGTTTTTAGAGAGTTTTTGAATGAAGATGAAATTAATTATGTAGGGTTTTTACTTTTACTAAGTGAAAATGTGTTTTTCTTAGGAAAAGGGATTATCTTTTTGGAAAAGGGTGAATATGATGATGAAAGGGGTTTTATGTAAGGAGTCCATATATTTTTAACCAATCAATTATCGAGCCTTGGGTCCAGTCCCAACAGAAGTCAGAGAAATTCTCTGAGCCTCTTTAACTGAAGGTTTAGAATACTAGATGATTGTGGGAGAGGGGAAATTTGTAATTTTTTCCCGACGGTTCATTGCATGTCTTGCACAACTGCTTTCTACCTACCTATCATTATTTCTAACATTTTTTACTTCATTTTCATGGGTGAATTTGAGCTTGAAACCCTAAATCCATTATTTTTCAAAGCATAAAAAATATCTAAGTCTAACCTTATTTTATCTGAGGGCTCATATTAAACTGTTGAGCTCCTCATTTATTCTCTAACTATCTACTGATTTGTCAAGTTTAAATTGTTTGACATATCTTTTATTCTCTATCTAAAACAAGAAATTCAAAGCATGAAAATTTAAGATTAAAATTTTTAACTGATCATGGATTATGGCATTTATTGAGAATATGCACATAATCATTATTCTTGCAGTAAAAGTAAATAGTAGTGGCATTTTGACTTTCTCACTTTCATATCTTATTTTATCTCTTTTTTCTTTTTGGGTCTATGTTTTTTCTAATTCCTTTGATATTTCTTTTAGGAATTTTACCCTCTTTTTATTTTTTTTATTATTTTTCAAATATGGGAAAACAACTTGCAGAAAGCAAGGTATGTACATCTTTACAAGACTGTCAAAGTCAATTAAAAAATTATGAACCCTATTATTATAGGACCCTAAAATGGGCCATACACCATCATGAAGGTTGTAGGGAATAATGTATTTGAGCTCAGTATTCCACCATTCCTTGGTATTCACCCTGTATTCAATGTGAACTGCCTTCTTCCCTACTTCCCACCTCTACTGGACACCTCTGACATTGCAAAACAACTCACACCAACAGAGTTAAACCCAGACTGCATGGAACAGGCCACCACATATTGTATCATGGACATGCAAATCAAGAACACTTGCGAACAAAAGATCCAACTGTATCAGGTTTTCAAATGTGGACAACTCTTGCACCAAGGAAATAGGTTCACCAGGGACCAAGTTTAGCAGAAGTTTCCTCATCTCATGGAGGAACTCAACGCAATGGGGACCATTACTTCCTAAGGGGGGAGGAATGATCTTGGTGGATATTGGTGGCCACCTGCCTATTCCACTTGGGGCCCCACCATTGTCTCTTTCAGTTTTTCAGTTTTGGCACAACTTACTATTTTTAGCAGTTTTTTGGGTCCTGAACTTCTGAAACCGTTTTGAGGCCCTAAACAACGTTTTATGGGCATCGTTTGTCCGACAAATATGATTCGATGATTTTTTTATAGAATATATATTTGTGATCGGCATTTGTATTCCTCGGCTAGATATTTCTAACGATGTATCATGTGCATCAAACAAAGATAATATGCCAAATTTACGACCCCGGGAAATTGATGCACCAATTTACCCCAACGGGGCCCATAATCTGGTGTTTCATCTCTTAGGGTTAGGTTTCTGTATGTTTAGGGTTTTCCATTGCTTCTCAATAATATATAGGCCTTCAAGAGTCATTGTAACACAGAGTTCAGAGGCTTGTAGCCACCACATCTCTTCTCAGAGATAAGCTAACAATGCCCTAGCTAGTTTATTTTCATTCTGTCTGTAAGAAAGTTTCAGTTCTTTGATATTAATGAAATGAAGTGTTATTTCTGATGCATCTTTTTATTTATGGTTATATGTGTATTCTATTTTTCTCCTGCATAAATCCGGATCAAAAACCCTGCTCCAAACCCCTCAAAAAATGACTTGAAGACAACCTATCCAAAAGTGCAGAAAATAACCTTGAGCAACCTCTTTCACTTTTGTCAAATTCATCTTCAATACTTCAAAAATTAGATTTTAAGTAGGATTGTCCCTGTGTGCAATGAAAACCCTAGAAAATGATCATAAAACTTTGAAAGTGATGCGATGGGTCTTAGTTGGCTAAAACCTATAAAATTGCCCTCCTTTTTTGTACTTTTTCTTCTCAATTTACATGGCGTTTCTTTTTATGAAAGAAACCCTATTTTTATGGGAAGGAAGGAAAAGGTGGAATCTAGGAAAATAGGGGAAAATGGGGTGGAAAGTTTTGTGAGGGAAATGGAGGGGATAGAAGTTTGGGAAAAATATGAAAACATTAAGGGAGATAGGGGAGTGTTTTAAGAACACAGTGCAAGTGGAATTTTTTGAAATTGGTAAGGGAAAGGGGCCAAAAGGGTCAAAACAAATATTTAACCTAGCTACATCTCTGCAAAAGCATAATGAGAACTAGGGTTTGAGTGAAAATGGTAGAAATGAGAGGTATGAATGATATGTCATGATTTGGTGAGGTGTGTGAGTTATGTCTGAAGGTTAGTAGGTGATGAAACTAGGGGTTTGCCAACTGAAGCAAGCCAAACATCAATGAAACAAAAAATGTAGTTGAAAACCATAGAAGAGGGAATCCACTATTTGCTGAAGAAATTCACTTGAAAGAGAGTTGAGGAGCATTTAACTACTGGCTTGGAAGAATTTGAAACTTGTGAAATGTTGATTTGACCCTTCCTGTTGCTCCTTTGGATTTATTTTCTAATTTTCTAGCTCCCGTGATGGTGAAAATGGTGATGACATGACTACCATGTAGATTTTGATGACATGAAAAAATGATGACACCTCAAATGTAATCCTACACCATGACCTAGATGATGGTATATTAACTAATTCATGACCATATATGCTTAAATGAAGACTTGAACGAGATGAGTGATGATGACCATGAGTGGATGGAAGGAGAAATGTTGACCTAGACAATAACCAATGATCAAATTTTATTTGAAACTATAAAATATTACCTAGGACCCTATCAACTAACCTTTAAAGAGTACATTTGATCACTAGTGACTGACAGACACTAACGACGTCCATATCATAAGCCATATCAAATCCAAGTAAAGAAGGATACGTGTTGTTCTTGCCCACAATCTAAATGACTCCAAAGTATGACAACACACTTTCTCCATCAATATCTATGACAATGCCATGCAATCGACCCATAGGGATGATTTTATGCTGATTGGCCATTCTTAGCTAAATCGGTGACCACTACAGCTTTGGTCGCCCCATTCATTCCCATGTTTGATTTGGAAATACATTTGCATATGATCCTAAGTCAAGAATTACTTGATTCATTTCATAATCTCCTATCTATGCTGCTAACCGCATTTCCCTACCGGTTATGTTCTTATTTTTGTACACTTTATTCATTGTGTGTTGTTCATGTTGTGGTTCTTCTTTGCTACCGTAGTTATCAATCAAATCTTGTAATCCTTCCAAAAATTTTTGATCCCTTAGCAACTTCATACATGTATGCATAAATGATTTCAAAATGGTCGGATCAAATTCCTTCGTCGCAGTAACCACCTACGGTTTATTATTTTGTGGGATTAGTTGTCTCTACACCATTGATGTCAAAGCTCCAGGGTCCATAAAACTCTTATTTTCTTCCATGAAGGTTTCCTTTTATCATTATACATTTAACCCATTGTTATTTTCTCCAACCTTCCTGACCCTCGTATCTTCCATAGGCTTTTTCCCTTATGCTTTGTCTTCTCCTATAGTTGTGTCGCTGCTTATTACTATATTGACACATCTATCTTCTTCACGTGATTCATCTCTCATCATCTATAGGTTCTGCACAGGCTGTTGTTTTCACTTTTCCTGCAAATTAGCCAATAAAACCAGACAATATTCTGTCTCATGATCAAATTCTCTACAATACTTACAAGATATGGCAGCGGGATTCTGGAAATCCATGGAAAAAGGTCTCGGTTGACCACAATTATAACATATAATTTGTCCTCGACCTCGTCTGACACCTCCTCCTCGCCTCACCCTCGGCCCTAGAATCGTTTGAGCACTGCAGGTAAATCCTGATCTTTGCGAACTTCAATGTATGCCCTAGGAGTCTAGTGCATCATCAAATCATAATTGAGACAATTCTTGTAATCATGTCCTACTGAGCTACATAAATTACATTACAATTGCTTTGATGACTCGATATACTTTTGTAGCAAATTACAGTAGTCAGTGGGGTGTTGTCCTACAACATGGCATAGGCTACACCAAACATTTGGCCCCACACTCGATCCAACACTTGGTCCAGGCTTCAATGAACTGGCATCCCAATACCCAACTACTCTCTAAAAAGAGGACATGAATCCTTATGGTGGCCCTCTGACTTGCACTTTATGCACCAAACTTCTGAACGCATGTCAGGTCGAACTTATTTTCCCATCTTCAAGTGTTGGAGTTCCATATGTAAGCTCACCAACTGGTTCAGGATCTACTGAACCCCTATATTGGTATCCGCTACCAACGAAGCTTCTAGTTTCATCTCAGTCTCCAATGCTTCAAATTTTGTTGTGATCTTTTGTTGTGATAACGATAGTCTGAGATGTGGTAATATCACAATTATAAATCACTCCTTGTGCTTCTCATCATGGATATCGAAGTTGATTTACCTTAGCAACATCTTGAATCTTTGATCTACTTCCCACATAGTTTCAATGACCAATTGCTTGATCTCTTTTATCTCTATAATACATTCTGACTGTTATTTCGGCTTCTTAAATTCAACATTCAGGGCAACCTTTGTCTGATCCAATGTGGCATTCGGGTTCATCACAGAGTACTTTATATACCGAGATAGTGCTCTTTATTACAATGCTATAACAAGCTGAGGTTTCTTCATCTCTTCATCAATGACTTTATGTGATCTCCATACTTCTTATACAACAAACCCAAATTTCTCGGGATCCTTTGATCCCAGACCATTAAAACATGCATCTTCACCATTTGAGCCATGTTAAATAGGGGAGGTGGAGGTGGAGCAACCGAATGGAGATGCATATGAGAGGTTATGTAAGTGGAAGGATGAGGAATCCAAGAGGCGCCCTGATGATCTCCAAAGTCTAACTGTGATGCACTTCTAGGGGTTGAAAGGTTACTTTCTCCTTCTTCATTCTCATATCCAAACAACAGACTGTACTCGGTCTCAATGTTGTTATCATGATCTACCCTAAATATTTTACCATTTTGTGTAGATCCGTATTTACGTCCTCCAAACATTAATATGATTGCATGCACAATACACCCTTTGCAGATAATAACATCTTAATCCATATATTTAAATAGTTTAAGTACTTACCTCGTGGACCTTTGAAAAAATTTCGCTCAGCTTCGCTATAGGATACATATGTATCAATTTCGAACTTAGTAATAAAGCCTCCAAGAATAATATCTATCTAATAATAAAAAACCCTTTAAGTCTTGTTATTTGTCTCCTTGAGTCACTTAATCAACTCTGGGTTCCACGAAGTAGGCTCATCGTTCTTGAAACACGTCTTATTCTCAGCTCGTCTTGAAAAACACTCATGCAACTCGTTGGAAAATGATGAGAAAAGGATCTTGTGTTGATCTCTGAAAATATATTTCTGCAACCACTTTTCAGTTGATATGCACATATTTCTGTTTTCTTGTACTGCAAATTCTCTCTATTTCAGAGATGCCCAATCTTGAATTTCTTTTTTGGTCAGATGCCACATCCACATATCCCTCAATCTTCAAATCCTGGTCTTGAAAACGGAACCATTTTTTGGCTTAATTGGGTTTATAACTAGTTTTAGAGATGGTTGCGTGAACCAACAAAACCCTCTATTACCAGCCGTTTCGGAAACGATCTGTTGCGCAGACCAAGGTCTCACCCGAGGAAATATTAGGGGATGATAGAACCATGTTTTTTCATCTAGAGGGACTATGGAGTGTGGAGTTAGGGCTTATCCTTTCTTCAGACATATTCAAAGCTTCATAGAACCAATGTGATTAATATATAGACATTTTTCAATAATTACACTCAACTCGCTTGCATACTGCATGATTTTAAGTTATCATGCATTAATCATCATATTAAACCATATTCATGACTAAAATATAGATAAAAACCCTGATCTAGCATATATAATCTCAAAACATAGATAAATAAACATGTAAGTAAAGTACACAAATCTATTTTCAAATTATTCTTTTATTAGCTCAGGTCTTCTCAATACATCACTTTCTATCTTGCACACACAATTGAAGGGCTCTACACTCTTAGTTGCAAAACTTCTAAGGTATCCGCACAAATAGCTGCAGGAGCCTTCTCTTTCACACAAAATAGATAGAATATCAACTTAATTCAAATCTAACATTACATCCATATGCATTCTATCTCTAAAAGACATCCCTAGACTCCTTATATAGTTTTTCCTTTTACAATACCATGGTACGAAAACCATGGGTGGAGCTCAAAGTATAAAAAATTATCCCATCCCTTTCCAAAATAAGGGGCTTTGACCCACCCTAAATCACCTAAGAATCTAAAACATCTTTGTGTAGCGCGCTCTGCCCCTCAAAATGTGGATTCTTTATACAAAACTTCAACCTAGGGGTACTGATTCCAACAACTACATTATATTGCTATTGTATGTAGATAACATGCTTGTTGTAGGGTCTAACATGCAGGAAATAAATGTGCTCAAAGGAAAATTGACAAATTCATTTGCAATGAAAGATTTCGGTGCTGCAAAACAAATCCTTGGTATGAGAATGAATAGAGACATAAAAAATTGCAAATTAACATTGTCTAAAAGTGATTACATAGAAAATTTGTTGGAAATATTTAATATGAAGAATTAAAAACGAGTCAGTACACCTTTGGCTAGCCATTTCAAACTAAGGAAATGTGTCCCAAGACTCGGGAAGAGATGGATATATGTGTAAAGTTCCATATGCATCGGCTATTGGAAGCTTAATGTATGCAATGATATGCACAAGACCTGATATTGCACATGCAGTGGGAGTTGTAATCATGTATATGAATAGTCCGGGAAAAGAGAATTGTATGGAATTTAAGTGGATTAAAGGGTATTTGAGAGGTACCACAAATCAAGAATTGTGTTTTGGAGGTTCAAAAATTTCTCTATAGGGATATGTTGATGCAGATATGGGAGGTGACAGAGATGATAGGACGAGCACCATAGGGCATTTTTTTACTATAGGTGGACCAACTATCAATTGGGTTTCAAAATTGCAAAACACTATTGCAATTTCAACAACGGAAGAAGAGTACGTTTTTGCTACAAAGGCTAGTAAAGAAATGTTTTGATTACAAAGCTTTATGGATGATTTATGCAAGAAGCAGGAGATGAGTAGGTTATATAGTGTCAGCCAAAGTGCCATTCATATTACACATAATTTAACCTTTAATTATAAGACTAAACATATACAACTCATGTATCATTTCATACGGTCAGTTTTGGATGATGTACAGTTGAGAGTGGAAAAGATACACACTGGCTAGAATCCTACAGATATGTTGACAAAGGTTGTAACTAGGGATAAATTGAGCTGCTCCTCAGTTTCAATTGGCATTCAAGAATGATGATGAAGATGAGAAACAACCAGAGCCAAAGTGGAAGCATTTCCCAACAAGTGAAGCATCGATGGAGTTGATATAATGAGTCTCCAAGTGGAAGATTGTTGTATGTGGAGCCTGATTATATTCCTGATTTTTAGGTCTTGTTTCAACCGTGTTTGGATCCTAATTCCTAAAGGGGGTGGGCTTCCCCCCCCCATTGTTGCTTCCTGAGGGTTTTGGGGGAGGCGGTTGTATGTTTCGATCCCCACACCCCCCCATCAGGGGTTCGAGGGCAGTTCCCCTGAAGCTAAAAATAGATGAAAAATTACCTTGTAAAATATTGTAATTTCATAGTCAATCTGGGTCATTCATTAGACAAGTGATATGATGATGGAAGTTATGTTTAATTTAGCATTTTTTTCGCCAGAACGAAACCCCTTAGTTTATAGTAGGGAATTTTATTACGAATGAGTATTATTATACTAAGCGAGAAATGGAGAGGAAACTCTGTGAGAGTGAAGAAGAAATTACAACAGATATGTTGTAGGTTGTATCTCTTCATTTTGATAGATAATATAAAAGGAAGGAATAGATGTTTCTTCGTGGACATAGCCCAAATTGGGTGAACCACGTATATCTATGTCTCTCTTATTCTATGCATTGTTGTATTTGTGTTTTCGCAATATTTTGTGCATTTCATTTCTCTGTTAATTAATTTCTAACAATTAGAAGCATTCCAAGCACTATTATGACTATGATTCTCGAAGAAGGAGTATCTTCGCAGTTAGACCCAGAATCAAGTTGCGAGGATATCTATGAGCAGATCTAGGAAATTCGACCCATAACCTGTCGATATGCACAATCAACTGGATTAATTCTTGGAGTGAAAAATATTCCACATTTTCGAAAGCAAAAGGAAACAACCAGTGCCATTATATCATTTTCTACAGTGGAAGATTTGGTATTTTCCACCCTTAAAGAGTTGGCATAATTTGAAAACGATACAGTACATCAAGAGAATATCACACTTATTGACAAAGGGCACAACGACAACACAGTTATTTTTTCTAACGACCTATTTGACGAGTTAAAAAGTGAGGATTCCTCAAATTTTGATAAGGAGAAAGAACACAAAGATGAGAACATGGCCCACCAGGATTTGTATTGGATGGCCCAAGGGCCTCTTTCTCTTCCAAAAAAATTGCATAAGATGCCAAGACATCAGGGAAAGTTTCTTTCAAAGTATGATCTATAAAAGAAGATGAAGAAATAAGATCAGCTCGATGAATTTTACATGCATCTATGAATGTTGGAGGTAAGGTATGATGATGTTCCTTGCAGACTATTCCCTTATACATCAGAAGCTAGACCAACAACATGGTACCACAGTCTTCCCACCAATTCAATTCACACTTGGAGGGAGTTTAAAAATTTGTTTCTCGAGAAGTTTGTTGAAGACAAGACTCCCACCATGTTACTTACAGAGCTCAGAAGCATGAAGATGGGGGATAAAGAGAAAGTGAAGGATTTTAATAAAAAAAATCAATCGTATATTGAAATTTTTTATCCAAGATACGCAACCACATGGTTCGATCGCTATTGATTATTACACAACTGTCATGCCCACTCGTATTTCCCAATTCATAAAAAGAGCTGCCAAGGCTACACTAGCATTAAACTTTACAGAAGCAATCGATGTTGAGAAGGACTTGCTTGCGATTGGAGTAATTACGAACAATGACGAATCTAAGGATTCCAAATAAACTAGTAGGAAGTAACGACCTTATTCTAGTAAGGCTAAAAAAAATGAATCATCAGATATCAAGAGCTTGAACAGGAAGGTGAATAAACTCACCAATGAAATTTTAGAATTGAAGAAAAGGTCAAGTGAGAATTCTACTAGTAGCAAGCCTCTCAAGTCCTTCCATTTTTGAAGGAATAGTAACAACAACAATCATCTTGCCAAGTCTACGTAAAGCCCAAATTTTGTGATGAAAATAGAAAGCATTGGCATGGATAATTAGTGTTCGTTGCACCCGAAATATCATTCATAACAGAAAAGCCCCTTGTGGAACCATAACATGAATGCTTTGGTTGCACACATTGTGGACTCCCTATTAGCAGATGAGAAGTCAAAACAAATAGAGGAAACATAAGAACCTGCAGCAGCTTAAGAAAACAAAATTATTTGACATGCAGTGAATGCATATCACCATATTTAAAATGTTGATAAGAAAAATGTTTTAGAGCCATCACAAGATGAGGCTCCCTCTCAGAAGCAAACTGGTCGATACATTTTAAGGAGTAAAAGGCCCATCTTTGAACAAGAATTGACAAGACAAAACTAAAAGAGAATTTTCTAAGAAGAATATTACCACCTGTCAATCCTGCATGGAATACACATAATATATATAGAGACGTGGCTAATTCCAGGAACTCTTCCTCTATTAACAAGAGTAATTCTAGAATTCTAAAAGCGTCAAACAAATCCACTCCTTTGGACACTTCAACATTGCCTTCTATAGGTGAAACAAATGACTATAACATTGTGGAAGATATGAAGAAGATCTTAGCCAGCATTTATATCTATGAGTTTTCAAATATCACAGGCCAACGTGAACTCGTTTTCCAGAATTTTTCACAAATTTTGACAAGCAATGAAGCTTCCTCCTCCCAAAACGTGTTAGGTAACTATTTCGGTCCCCTTGAATCTGTAGTAAATGCTTTAACATTAGAATTTAATACTCTCTTCCCTCTGTTTGTGTTAATATTTGAAATTTTTAACTATAATATCCATAATTTCTTATTCGAATCTTGTGCTTCTGTAAATGTAATGTCATTATCTATAGAAAAGAAAATAAATGCAAAATGGGAGAAAATTAATGCACAAATTATTCAGCTAGACAGGTGTCTTTTCCAGGCTATTGGAAAACTTAAGAATGTGCTTATCGGATTATCAAAAGATGATAAAGTTCACAAATGTATAAATATTGTGATTGTGGACATACCAGAAGCCTATGGTGTACTGGTCACATTTGTGGCTTCCATATAAGGGCAAGAATAATCAGATTAGAGTGGACATTGATCATACGTGAAATACATTGTGACACCACTTGAAGGTCATAAATAGACTCTTTCCTTTGGTGATGTGGTTTTTTGGAATTTCTTTCTTGAAAGAAACCTTGGGTGCTATCAGGCGTAGCCATCACCCATTCCACTAGATACACAGTTGGAATTCCTTCCTTGTTTTTGAGCTGGTGCAAATGAAACATGTAATATAGATGTACATAATAGTAGTAATAGTAGTGATAGTAGTAATATTAGTATAGGAAGTAGCATAGTAGCTCATAATATTTGGACTCTATATTTTTATGGTTCAAAGACACAAGATGGTTATGGAGTAGGTTTTTTTCCTTACAGATCCATGCAACAAGAAGCATATCCTTTCATGGCCTTTGGAGTTTGAGTGCACCAATACTATTGTTTAATATGAGGCACTCATACTCGAGTTACCGAAAGTTATTGAATTTAAGGTATAAATTATAAAGGTAATCAATGACTCAGAGGTGGTAACTTGTCAGGTATACGATACTATACATTGTGTTCCACCGCATCCTAAACAATACCAACAAGAGGTATGACGTTTGATCAATCATTACAAATATTTCAATATTTTTTATGTTCCTAGAGTTAGAAATGGTGCAGTAGATGCATTATCAAATGAAATTAACAGAATGTCGCCATTGAAAAATTGGTTTTCTATTGAAATTTTATATAAACCATTTGTACCAGACAATGTCACTAACTGTTGGAGCGGGGTCCCCTGGGGTGAATTTTGAGTAACTTTTTGTATGTATTTTTTGATATGCACATTGCGCGGGAAGGTCAAGGGTATTTGGGGTAGGTCAAAGTCTCTCTTTTATGTAAATGGGTTTTAAAGGGTAAAATGTGGGCCTCAAACCATGGTTTGAGACCATAGTATCTGTGCACTTAATATATATAAATATAGATAGAGTCTAGTTGATGGATTTATAATGTTTTAAGCTAAGTATGTGTTTATGCTTATGTGCTACATTCCGTAAGTTTGGGTTGGGTATAAAGGCTCCTATTGGCTGTGTGTGCGGAGACCTAGTCCTGGTTGTGTGCGGACTCTGTTGGTTGTGTGCGCAGAAGGGTAATTGTAAGGGAAAGTTTGCCTGTACTGAATTGTTTTGAATCTAATACAAGGATTGTTTTAGAAAAGAAAATGTGTTATGTGTCTGATATCTAAGATATTTTTTTACTGTTATTTCTTTGAGATTGCTTTACTTCTGTTATGATTAATTGTATCTGCGCGAGTCCATCTATCCTTTATGCATGAATATCTGTTGATAGTTAAGTACATGAATAAATCTTCTTGAGTTATTGTGCATTGTGAAGATATGATTATGTCATACATATATGTCTATGATAAGTTTGATCTGTGATACGAGTTATCTGTTATATGCATTACTGTATTTGCGACGGAGTTGATTTGATAAGTATTGATTTATACATGCGCGCATCGATTTACAATATGCAATAAGTTATGTCAGAAATATGTTTAGGACCACTACATCAATAAATTCTTCCTCAGGGTGTGAAAACCTAGTTCCAACACCCCCCATATTGCTTCGAGTGAGACTTTGATCTGCGCAAGTAGGTCATTGTCGAAAAGGCCAATAGTTGGAGTGTTTGTTGGTTGCACAATAAAATATGAACCTGGGTCAGGACCCCTCAAGCCAAAAAATGGTTCCATTGTTGGGATTAGGATCATTTTGAGGGATATTTAATGTTGTGGCATCCTACTCAGAATGAATTGCAAGATTTTCTGGATAGAAATATATGTGAATTCACGATCCAAGAGAATCAAAGTTTCGAACTATCTACTGAAAAGTGGGTTCAGAAGTAGATCTATATAGAATTTCTCGAGATATTATTTGCCTCCTTTGCAACTGAGTTACATGAGTGGTTGTCTCGATTGACTGAATTCAATAGCTACGTGAAGGAAGACACATTCACTCAGTGGACTCCTAAATTAATATAGAAATTAGAAAGGACAAGCAATATGATCACCCATGCGATAGTTCATTGGATTGATTGTGTCTTGGGAGGATTTGTGACTGAATTTTCCATTGATCATTTTATGTCATACTTTGAAGCAAAAAAGATATTTTTAAAGGGTCCTAGAGGTAAGTTCACGCGCTCTTTAAAGTTACTACTGAAGATTTTATTGTGTGAACAGGGCTCTCTATGTGAACATATTGCGTGAATGTCCCGAAGAGGCCTGACTACATGCAGTGGAAGAATTTACTGTGCAGATCTAGTAGGAGGGTTTGTTTATAGTCCCCTCAAGGGTAGATCTGATAGTGAGGACGTGCCAAAACTAGTAGCTCTAGTGAATCTGCGCACTCTAAAAAAGAGGAAGTCTCCCAAGAAGAAGTTTCACCATATCAAAATGATCAGGGAGCCTTAACCATTATTCAGATCCCATCCACTCCACGTCCACACTCATCTCACAAGTTGTCCACTCCACCTCCACCTCCACCTCCACCTCCCCCAGGCGCAGATATGGACTCATCTATGAATTTTCCTCCATTCAGAGGTATTAGAAATGAATATACTAAGCAATTTTGGTTTGTCACTGATGTTTTATGGAGAGCACAATAGGTTAATAACGATGATGTTAAGAAAGCACAACGATCTACTGCTTTCCAGGATTGTTCATTGGATTGGTATATCATACATGTACAAGAAAACCCTAATGCACTCTCGATGAGTTGAAAGATGCCCTAAAAGAACAATTCAAAAAGCCTAATTCATATGCGCATTGTGTTACAAATTAGAAAGAGATTCACCAGGAGATAAATGAATCTATGTGGGAGGCAGATCAAAGACTAGAGTGCACTATTAGAGATGGTGGATTCACTATCGATGATACCCAACACAAGGAGTGGTTTATGGTTATGTTTCTCCCACATCTATGCCAACCATTGGTTCAATAGAATACTGCCACGCAGGCCGAGGTTGTGGAGATTTCAATGAAATTATAAGTTGCGTCGATACCTGTTGCGCTTGGAACTCAACAGATTCAAAGTCAGTTAGAAGCAATGCATTTGGATATTCAAAACCTACACAAAGATAAGGGTAAGGAGGTATGCACAGAAGTCTAGAACATACGATGTAAAGCCTCTAGGCATCATAAGGATCAATGTCTGGTCTTTAATGATTATCTACATGCTGGAGGACCAAGCTCGCTGAAGAGCACAACAGGGCCAGGCGGGATACCTCCAATATGGTGCACGATCTATCAGGATACAGGTCTACATGCAAGTGATTTCTGTCCAAGGATCGGAAAATATACGCCTGAGTTGAGGTAGATTTTTTGTAGATTATGTTGGTCACTATGACACGACAAACAACATTGTCAAAGTTTTGACCTAAAGATGGAAAACGCTGAAATATATAGAATGCAAGGCGAACCTACCTCACCAACATCCCCGTAGGGGCGTGGTGGATTTCAGAACAGAGGGAGAGGAAGAGGAGGTGGATCAGTTGGGAAGAGGAAGGGAGCAGGTCATTTGCTACAATAGCAGAGATGTTGGTCATTATGTGCGCAACTGTCCAAATCTGGCGCAACAATCATGCAGGTATTATAGACAGTTTGACCATGTAATAGAATATTTTCATGTTTTATTTGCTAAGATGTATGAGAAAAATACACAGAATCCAATGCAAAATCTTCAAATGGTTAGGGCGAAAACACACAAGGAAGATCCTAGCGTGAATATAGTCACTAGGAGTGGTGTGGCCACTAATGAGGATAGAGGAGAGGAGTCGGATACTGACCTTTGGATTCGTAAGGCACCTAAGAACAAGGCTGGATTTGATTGGCAGCATGAAAAAGATAATTTTTTTGAAGCAAAAAAGGGGTTTGCAAAGGGAAGCGCATCAACATAAGGTAGACCAATGAAGGAGGCATGAGTAGATGATGAAATCAAGCCATTTTTACAAGCTTTCATTAAGTTACTATGCAAGAAAAAGGCAGTGGAGAAACTTCGGGCATTGATAGATAACTGTGCAGAAAAGGAACAAAATATGATATAATATAAAATTGTCAACAAAATATATAAGAATAAGAAAAGAACAGGGGGAGAGATGTGACTGCTCAGATCGATGCTTATGATATGGATCAGGTTATTCTAGATCTGGGGTCTGATGCAAATGTCTTACCTAAGAAAACTTGGAAGTGCATGGGAGAACCTAAGCTATAATGGTCTACCATTCAACTACGCATGGAAAACCAACAGAAAATCATTCCATTAGGAATACTATCGCAAGTGGTAGTCAATATTGAAGGTGTTAATTTACTTGCAGATTTATAAGTTATACAAATTTTAGATGATACTAATCCTTATCCTCCACTATTAGGATTGGATTGGGCTATTGATATGGATGGTATCATAAACCCGAAGAGGAGAAGAAAGGAGTATGAAAAAAATGGAACCAAAGTAATTATTCCCCTAGATCCTACATAAGGAGAAAGATACATAGAGTCTATACGCGTTGATGATGATATTGACCATATCTATAAGATGACTTTGTGTGATGAAGATTGGATCAACCCACCGACTAATGGAAGGCTTAGTTGAAAAATTTACAACTCCTACTTCTCATATTTTGACGAAGAATTAGAGAACTAGAAGAACTGGTTGCATGAAGTATCTACACTGCGCTACAGTTGAGTGACCATATCTCTTCGATGCATAATGTTATCACCCAAAAAAGATGACGCATCATTTGACAAGGTTAAATAGGTTCGTGTGTCAAAAATTGGGTTATAGGATTCATTTTTTTTTTAATGCTTGGTCAAGGGAAATATTAAAATTTTCTTGTTTTAGGTTACCCTAAGGTATAAACCCACTCATTTTCAAACTCCCTCATGTCCAATCACTCATCATTTTCTGACTTATTTCAATTTCCAAGGTTTTTGTACCGAAAATTCCATTTTAGCCAAGAAACCACGGTTTTGTAGCGAAATACACTGTGAAAAGTCACTTTTTGCTACGAAACTGCTAATAGTTTCATAGCGAAAAGAACCAAATATACACTACATACGCTATGAAAGCGCGATTTCCTGTCTATCTTGTCAGTCTAGCTGTTAGGTGTCAGAAAATAATTGGGAATGGGTAAGTTAGATGCTATTCGAGTCATGGAAGGATAAAATCATGGTACATGCTCAGGTCTGTAGTCACCATGATCACTATAGGTATGTATGAGTCATCATAAGGTCATGAGAAGACATCCAAACTTCAAATCATTTCCTAATTCAGTCATTTCTCATTTCTCATTCCTTCTTGTGTGATATTGAGCTTTGGAGAGCTAGTGCACTAAGCCAAAGTTGTGGCTGGTGTTTTCAAAGGTTTACATTGAGCATCATCAAGTGAGGTTGCAATTCGTCAAGCGAGGCAACAATTCATCAAGCGAGGCTGTGAAGACATTGAAGAAACCATGGCAGAGAAAAGAAGGACAAAAAAGGGTGGTCAATGCCTAAGATATGAACCGACAGACATGAATTTGATCAATGAATACCCAACAGCAGTGGAAGTCTTCAGAAGGACAGGTTGCTTATAGTTTTGTGAGAAATTACAAGGCTGCCATATACAGGTTTCCAAACAGTTTGCTTTGAATTTTAGTGGAACAACCACCAAAGTGGGAATGCTAAATCTTTCCATCACACCAAAGGTTATTTCAGCTGCTATAGGAATCCCAAGGGGACAGAGAAGTGGTTCAAAGGTTTCAAGTTTAACATGGAGTAGTGCAAAGAATTCATGAAGCTTGAAAATAGTGAAATGGATCTCACCAATGTTGTTCCAAGGAGTTGTATAAAAGACAACTATTCAAAATTGTTGCTCATCATCCAAAAGTACTTTACTTGTGAAGGGAGATACCACAAAGTATACTCATATCATTTCAAATTACTTCTGCACGTTACTGGTAAGATTTCCCTTGATCTACCTTTCTATTTGTATAGAATTTTGTCAAAAATGGTAGATAAGGTCTAAGAAAAGTCTGAAGGGAGTGAGACTTAATTATTTCACCATGGTTTAATGAATTTTTTGGTCTTAGATGAACTTCAAAGGTTAGGCAGAGACTGGTCATCATTTTTATTTGTTAATGGTTTTGAGTTGGATGCTCTTACTCCTTAAAGAACTCCTAAGCCTAGGAAAATTCCATCGCCATTAGCAGCAGAGAAGAGTGAACCATTGATAGCAGAACCAAGTGAACCTGCAAGAGTAGAACCAAGTGAGCCAATTGTGATGGCAATAGAGAAATTGTAGAGTTTTGACACACCAAATATCCCACATGCAAAACATGAGTCAAAAGTGGTCAAACCTGCAAAACAAAAACATGATGTGAGTAAACAAGAAACAAAAAGGAGGACAAGGAGCCAAACACTAGCCTTAGAAGAGAAAATAGTGGCTGTAGAGGACAGAGAAATAGCTAAAGGAAATCTTGAGGATATCTTACATGCCATTTACATAGAATAAACTCCTATAGTCCAAGCTAAGGACATAGAGGAAGGTGGACAGAAGTTAAAAAAGGCCAAATCTGCAAAGAAATTAGAATTTGAGTGAGAGGATGCAGGTTTCATGTTACAAGCAAGAAAGCCTATGACAAGGCATGCTAGGAAGATTTTAGAGAGCAGTAAAGAACTTCCACCACCTACTGTCACAGTCAAACCACCACAGGAGGTCATTAACCTTTCATCACCTACAGAGAAAGATAAAATTATCAAAACAAAGAAAGGAAAAGAGAAGGTGATGGAAAAAATAGAGTTGCGTCTCCTTGAAGAACAATTGAAATTGGCCAATAATGAAATTGTTGTTATGAAAAGAGAAGCAAGGAAACACAGTGTAGAGAAGATTCAATTTGAAAATATGAAGGCAATTTGGGAAGAATAGGTTGACATTGTTTCCAAGACTTTGGCTAACACACAACAGCTTATCAAATGGACCATTCCAGCAAGGAAAGAGGCCAAACATGTCAGGAGCATGAACACATAGTTGAAAGCCACCAATAGAATATTGAAAGACCAGGTTAAGGACCTCTAGGAGCAACTTGAACTAATTCATGAAGAGTTAGAGAAAAAAGGCCTTAAAATGACAGTGCTTGAAGAGCCAATAGCTCAACGAATTATAAATGAGGAAGAAATTCCTTAAGGATCGTAAGGTGAGTTGGTTTATGGTTTTTAAGGCGAATGGAATTTTAGTAACAAGGTTTTGGCACTTATGAGGTTCATTTTTCAAGTTATACAAAAATCTAGAATATCAACACTTTTCAGCAGTTTCGTAGTGTGCTTAGGCTTGAAGGACAACAAGACACTATGAAACTACTGTAGCTATTATTTTTCCTTTTTGAACCAATTTTGGTAGCTGTCAAGAGGTAAAATTGATTTGGGATATGTGTCTAAGGATGATGAAGACCATGCCAAAAGAAAGAATCAAAATTTTTGAGGTTAAATGGCATTTTTGAAGCGCTATGAAAGTACACTACAAAACTACCTTACTTTCGTAGCATACTGTGTTGGAGCTCTTTTAGTAGGTTTTGGAGCAATTTCAGATAGTTATATCTTATCTAAGAGTTAAGGAACCATGACAAGCAGTTATTCAGCAATCAAATACCACGAAATGAAGATAAATTAGCAGCTAAAGCATTCGTGGAAGAAGAAGACCATTTGCCTAAAAAACAGGGTTTTGTTTCTAGTTTTAGAGGAGGTCAGTTAAGTGGTCATGTAGTGATGAATCCCATCATCCCAATTCAAACATGTGAAAGCATACTTGTCAAAGATGTAATTGTTTTAGATGATAAGGTTGTTAAATGCAATAATGAGTAGTTTGAGTCCTAGTAGGATAAGGACTATCAAGTAGGATAGCTTTCATTTTGTCATTAAGTAGATTTTTTATGGTTATGCAAGGTGTCATTAGGAAAAAATTCAATGAATCTAGCCAGGAGGCAGATCATCTCATGATGTAACAAATCTATTAAAGGCCATTGAGTCAAATTTGTCAGGGATTGGAGATTTTTTGGCAAAGACAACTTTATGTAATTTGATTGTTTCGGCAATACAAAGATTTGTTACTTGAACAACCTGAGATTTTGATTGAGTTTTTAGTGCCTACCTATCTTATCTATATCTTTTATGTATCCCATTTGCAATGGTTTTCATTTATAATACTCATAATTCATTCATGTAATTCTCTGACTTCCTTTATAGATGAATTGACTGTGTATTTTTTTGTTTCATGTGTGTGTGTACTATTGCTAAAAACTCTTACCTGCCTCGGCTTCCATGTCAAGTAAGCTCACTACTGAATTACTGAAAGTGTTGACTCCATAAGCCTAATGTTTGCATATTGATACTATTTTCAACCTACACTCATCATAAGCAATTTGTTTCCTAAATGGAGTTAGCCATCTAAACACATCTTTATTCAATATCATTAACCCTTTGAGAGAGCCCTATCAGACTGAAGAGGCTAAGCTTCAGTAAAAATATTGGTTTGAAAAAATTACGTGAGATTCTCTGATTAGCAGCCTATCAGGTGAAATTTTGTGTTAACTTTTGGGTGTGTATGTCGGGAGCTTGAAGATTATACTTTCGTGAAATTTTGAAGCTGAACTGCTGAAGGTAGCAGGAGCTTAGGAAGTTGTTCGAGGCTGCATCTACCTTGGTGAATCGATTCAAAATTCATATGATCAAAGGTGGCTTCGAAAAGGAGATACACGAGGAGTAATCCTGACCCATATCCACCTACCATTGTGGACAATTCAAACACCATCTCCAGAGGTAGTCAAGGCATTTCTGCAATATCAGGTACTCCATCACATACGAAATCCTTGTCCTCTGAAATTTTAAAAAGTCCTGAAGAAAAAAAATTTGACGATAAAATTCGGGAAGTCTTGTTTAGGTCTGAAAATGAAAAAGAATTAACTGAAATTGTCTTAGACCTACATAGGAGAGGTATTGATACCTCAACCTTAGAAACACAAAAAGATAAAGAAGAGTTTTGGGAAGCAGTCACTTCTGAGTTGCTGTTGGAAAGAGAGTCTTTGGATAGGTTGAAGGAGCTTGACCCTTTTGAAATTTTGTTGAGAAGAAAAACCAGTTTTCCTCTTCCTGATTAGATTTCAATTTTCAGTGGACAAAAAATACCAAACAACCCTCCTCCTAATAGTTACTCTTCCTCCACTACTATTTTCCCTAAAACTACCACAATTCCTTTCATCATGGCAGGAAATGTACCTCCTCCACCTGTTTCACCTACTAGATATGCCCCTCTTGTTCTTCTAGTTGTCCTACATGCCCTTCCTAGAAAATACTCTGCTAGAATCAAAACTTGGGGAATTGATGAAGAGATTACTACTGAAGAACATGTACATCAGTTTAATGACTTTATAGACAGGGAGGAGGTTGACCATGAGGATGTCAAGATGAGATTGTTTGCTCAGAGCTTTACTAGTGAAGTTAGGAAGTGGTTCAAAGCCCTTACTCCTAGAAGCATTCATAATTGGAATGAATTTGAAGATAATTTTTTAAGGAAATGGGGAAATAGAACTAATCTTGTACAAGCCCTCACTGAGTACAATAGTTTGAGAAGAGTTGTTGATGAAACTGTACAAAAATTTTCAAAAATATTTAACAAAGTTTATGATTCTATTCCTACCCATTTAAAGCCTCCACGAGCTCTAGCTCAAATGAGATATGCTGAAGCTTTTGATTATGACTTTTCAATACTGACGGGAGAAAGAGAATCCCCTTCACTTTCTGAAATGCAGAATGATGCAGTGAAGGTGGAGGTCAATATGATAGCAGCAAAAAAGTCCAAGATGGGTAAGACTAAGTTGAAAGAAGAAGATAAGCCTTCCACCTCTAATGACAAATTTGATTCAATGATGAAGACGATGGAAAAATTTATGGATAGGCTTGCCCTTCGGAATACCTCTGATCCTCCTACACAACATGAGCCTCAGTTTATAAATCCTCAATTTAGAAGACCTCAAAACTGGCAAATTCAAAGGGAAAACAAAAATCAACAGCCTGACCCTCCAGTGAGACCTCCTTTACAGCAGAATTTAGTTGATGAAGATGATGAACTTGAAATTCCAGAAGAGTCCATTCATTTTCTAGATGAAGACATGTCTGGAATATTCTTGACTAAGGAGGAACATGATGAGTCAGACCATGAAGTGAATAAGGGTGAGGAACCATATGATTATTTTAAAGGGTATCAACATGCAATCTTTGAGATGCAGAAACAATACAACCTCAGAAATAGAAATGTGCCAATCATTGCAAACAAAACACAACCTAAGGAAGATACCCCCAAAGCTGTTGAAGGTAAGAAAGATACACCACCTCCTCCTCCTATCAAAGAAACTGAAAATCTGCTTCTGTTTTTAGTTTGGAGAGTGAAATTTCTAATATCAAAATACCAGTACCTTTTGGAGAAATTCTTAAGGTAAATGAATATAGAAGTAATATTTTTAAAATGATGAATTCACAACCAGGAGCTGCTGATATCTTAAATATTCAAGAGGATCATCCAACCATATACTTGGGTCCAAGATTAGAAGGTGAATATAATGAGGAGGTGCCTCCTTTTTACGTTAGCCTTAGCATTCATGACATGACATTGCATAATGCCATGTTGGATCCATGGGCCTCTCGCAATCTTATGCCCAAAGTAATCATGGAGAGGATGGGGTTAGAAATTACTAGACCATATAAGGATTTGTTTTCCTTTGATTCAAAAAGAGTTCAGTGCATTGGTTTAATTAAAGATGTTGGTGTTGGTCTTACACAAGTCCCTGCCAAGACAGTGGTCATGGACATTGTGGTAGAAGACATTCCACCAAAGTTTGGCATGCTATTATCAAGGTCATGGGAAGCAAAAATCAAAGGTACAATGCAGATGGACCTTACTTATGCCACCATTCCTGTTTTTGGTGAGCAAAGGAGACTTTATAGAGAGACAAGAATAAATTACATGGTGAGTAGTAAAGATAAACCTCAGAAATTTCAAATTTATTCTCTTGTTACTGAACTTGCATATTTTATTCTTTTCAATGACTTGACTGATGAAGCAGAGGATGAAAAGAAGGCAGAAAATCAGCAATCTGCAATTTAGCATATAGAAAATCAACAAGCAGAAGATCAACAAATTAGTGAGGAGAAGGCGGAAGGTTGGTGGTTGTTTCAATTTGATGGATCAACAAGAAGAGAAGGGGCAGGATCAAGGATTTGGATCACAAGTCCAAATGATGAAAGTAAGTGATTTTCTTACAAACTGAATTTTGATTGCACAAATAACATGGCTGAGTATGAATCTTTGATTTTGGGCTTAAAAGTTTTGAAAAGAATGGGTGCTCAAAATATTTATGTTTGTGGAGATTCTAAATTAGTCATTAAACAAGGTGAAGGTGTGTATCAAACAAAATATGCGAGAATGAGGGCATACAAAAACTTAGTCATGGACATGTGGGAAAAATTCCAAGAACATTCATTCATTGTTTAGAATAGGGATCAAACTCCATTGCTGACTCCCTCGTTGTCTCTGCAAGTCTTTTCATCATTCCCATACATTCCAATGAAAAATATGAGGTTGAGGTTTGCCATAGACCAACTATCCCTGACAACATTATCCATTGGCAAGTCTTTGAGGATGACCAAAAAGTAAAGAACTTTATTGAGCTGAAAGTAGAGTTTGAAAATATACAAGTAGATCAACAAAACATGCTACTTAAATCTAAGGGAAATTCTGAAGTGTTACAACTGAAGAATAACTCTATACCCAAAAGCCTCATACCCCTTGAGAAGCTTTTTGATCAGAATTATGTGTTCAAATCTCATAGGATACAAGTTGATGGTGAAGAGGTAGAGAGTTGTAACGTTGGTACAGTAGCTATGCCAAAAATTATTAAACTTTCAAAGTTTCTTTCAGCTGATATGAAGCACAAATATATTGAGATGATGAAAATATTTATAGATGTTTTTTCTTGGAGTTATCCTGACTTGAAGAAGTATGAACCTACTATCATTCAACATATTATTCCCATTAAATAAAATGAAAAGCCTTTCAAGCAGAAGTTGAGGAGAATTAATCCACTTCTCATGCCTCTGATTGAGAAGGAAATCAAGAAACTTTTTGATGCCAAAATCATTCTTCCAATCAGATTCTCAAAGTGGCTTGCAAAATTGGTTCCAGACAGAAAAAAGAGTGGAGAAATCAGAATATGCATTGACTTCAAAAAATTGAACAAAGCCTCTCTGAAGGACAACTACCCTCTCCCAAAGATGGACCGAATTTTGCAGAACATTGTTGGTTCCCAAAGGATGTCTATGCTTGATGGTTTTTCAGGTTACAACCAGATACTTGTGCATCCGGATGATCAGGAAAAAACAACCTTTACCACACCATAGGGCACATTCATGTATGCCAAGATTCCCTTTGTTCTAATGAATGTAGGAGCTACCTTTTAGAGGGAAATGGACATTCTTTCGTTGAGGAGAAGGACAAAATGGTGGTTGTCTATTTAGATGACATAACAGTCTTCTCAAGGAGGGAAGAAGATCACTTGAAGCACCTAGAAAGAATTCTGCTGAAGTGTAGAAGGTTTGGAATTTCTCTCAATCCCACCAAAAGTATTTATGCTTTAACTTCAGGTAAATTACTTGGACACATTATTTCTAAATATGGGATTAAGATTGATTGAAACAAGGTCAATGCAATTCCAAAAGTGGATTTTCCTAGAAGTAGGAAGAAGATTCAATCTTTTCTCGGAAAGGTAAATTTTGTGAGGAGGTTTATTCCTAATTTTGTTGAGATTGTAAAGGAAATAACAAGGATGATGAAGAAAGGATTTGACATCAAGTGGACAACAGAAGAAAAGCACTCATTTGAGGAGATAAAAAAGACACCCACCCAAGCACCAGTGTTGATCAACCCAGATTTCTCAAAATAATTTCTGGCTTTTACCTTTTCATCATAAAATACAATTGTTGGAGTTTTGTTGCAGAAAGGACAACAAGGTACTAAGCATCCCATTTCATTTTTAGTAGGACATTAGCTAACTTAGAGCTGAAGTACAACATCTTAGAGAAGAAATCTTATGCCTTGGTTAAGGCCATCAATGATTTCAGAATTTACATTCTACATTCTCATATTATATCTTTTCTTCCTAATGTTGTTGTGAAAGTCATACTAACTCAAGTTGATCCTGATGGTAAGAGGGGGAATGGATTGCTAAATTGCTGGAATATGACATAGAGATCAAGCCAACAAAATTGGTCAAAGGAAAAGGTCTAGAAAAGCTGATGGCACAGTCAAACTTTGACTGTCTTGACACGAATTTAATTGTAAAAATTTCAGAAATTTCAGATGAAGAAGAAGAGCTTATCCCTATTGAAGAAAAGTACATCATTTTAGATTGGTACAAGGACATAGTGTTTGTATTACATCATCATAGAGCAGCCGCTGAGCTGGCAAAGTCTAAGTCAAGATTTGTGAAGCTAAAATCCTTAAAGTATTGCATCATTAACAAAAATCTGTATTGGAAAGATACCTGCGATATTTTTTTGAATTGTTTGTTGGAAAAGGAAGTTGATAAAGTGATTGAAGAGTTCCACAAAGGAGATTGTGGATGTCATCATTATTTGAAGGCTACAACAAACAATATTCTTAGAGTAGGGTATTATTGGCCTACAATGTTTAAATATGTCTACAAAAAGATTGCTGCCTGCCATGAATGCGATATTTTTGATGGTAAGAAAAAGCTTGTACCTTTACCTTTGATGCCTATTTATGTTGAGGTGCCATTTCAGCAGTGGGGGCTAGATTTTATTGGTAATATTCATCCATCATCATCAGGTCAGCATCGTTGGATTCTGACAGAAACTGACTATTTCACCAAAGGGATTGAAGCAATCCCAACTAGGCAAGAAAATGATTCTGTTATCATTTCATTTTTGGAAAATAATATATTGTCTAGATTTTGCTTTCCTATGAAGATCATCACTGATAATGCTCAGGAATTTAAGTCTAAGAAATTGATTAGTTTTTTTCATCAATATCATATTACTCTTGGGCATTCTACTGCATATTATCCACAAGGGAATGGTCTTGTTGAATCTTCTAACAAGAGGATTGTGAGGATTATAAAGAAGGTGTTGCAGGAAAATAAGAAGTCATGGCATTTGAAGTTGAAGTATGCTCTATGGGCTGATAGAGTGTGCACAAAGAGCTCAATTGGAACTTCACCTTATGAGCTGGTATATGGGGTTGAAGTTATTTTTCCTACATCCTTAGGAGTGCCTGCCATGAAGTTGCTAGAAGGATTGGAGGAGGAGCCAAATGCAATTCATAGAAGAATCAATAAGTTGATAGCTTTACAAGAGAAGAGGGAGGAAGTCTATAACAGTAATCAACAATCTCAAAACAGAATTAAGAAGACATTTGACAAGAAGGTCAAGGAAGAAAATTTTCAAATCCAAGATGTGGTTTTGAAATGGGAGGTCAGGATTGAAGAGAAGGGGAAACATGGTAAGTTTGAGAAAATTTGGAAGGGTCCATTCAAAGTAGCTGCATTCCATGAGAACAACACTTACATTCTATAGGAGATGGATGGACAACCATGTGCTGGAGGGCCAGTCAATGGCAGGTTTTTGAAGCACTACTCTTCTTAAAATCTGTTGATCATTCATATCATTGTATATATTCCATTTTATGTGTTTTTCTGCTAATAATGACAAGATGAATCATCAAGCTTGAGCCCGAAGTGAAGGCAATTAGAGTTTGAAGAAAATCTTGGCAATTTTAAAGTTTTTTTGTTTTTCAAGAAGATGGATAGCAACACTGGAACTACTGGTTTTTTGGTGTACCACTGGGCACACTATCCCAAGTGGAGCCACTTTTATCACCCCAAAAAAATGAAGCATCTTTTGACAAGGTTAAATAGGTTCATGTGTCAAAAATTGGGTTATAGGATTCATTTTTTTTTTTAATGCTTGGTCAAGGGAAATATTAATTTTTTCTTGTTTTAGGTTACCCTAAGGTTTAAACCCACTCATTTTCAAACTCCCTCATGTCACATCACTGATCATTTTCTGACTGATTTCAATTTCTAATTTTTTTGTACCGAAAATGCCATTTTAGCCAAGAACCCACAGTTTTGTAGTGAAATACATTGTGAAAAGTCACTTTTCGCTACAAAACTACTGATAGTTTCATAGCGAAAACAGCCAAATATACACTAGATACGCTACGAAAGTGTGGTTTCATATCTGTCTTGTCAGTCTAGCTGTTAGGTGTCAGAAAATTGTTGGGAATGGGTAAGTTATATGCCATTCGAGTCATGGAAGTATAAAATCAAGGTACATGCTCAGGTCTATAGTCATCATGATCAGTTTAGGTATGTATGAGTCATCATAAGGTCATGAGAAGACATCCAAACTTCAAAGCCTTTCCTAACTCATTCATTTCTCATTTCTCATTCCTTCTTGCGTGATATTGAGCTTTGGAGAGCTAGTGCACTAAGCCAAAGCTATTAGGATATTCCGACACATAGGAAATAGTTAAGAATAACTTAGTCTAGTGTAGAGTTAGGTAAAGTGTGTTTCTTTCCCATGTACATTTGTAACTTATAATCTGACGGTCACGATTTGTAGTGATCCGACGGTTATCTCTCACCTCGGTATTAACGACACTTGATCCATGGCTTAGCACCCGATTCGTCCATGATCTCTATTTAAAGAGCATGGAGGTTCATTTTTCCGGTAACCGTTTATGAGAGAAACATATGTAACTTTTCTTTTATATTAATAAATTCCCTGAAGTGGCCACATTGGCTTAGGGCGTGGGTTGTTTCCCTCTCTAAGGGTTTTAACCACGTGATTATACTGGTGTACTAATTTGTGATCTGTTTGTGAGCGGTGAACTTTGGTTCTTGATCTACGGAACTTACCCTGTAAATTCCTACATGGTATCAGAGCTATTTTGAGGGCCGCGTTCGTTGTTGATCAAAATCCGAAGCCGATTTGACTGCATGCGAATGTCGTTTTGTAGATCTACTATTTTTGAACATTTTTGGGCTTGGAGACCTGCTCGGTTGTGTCCGTAGCATCTGTTACAATGAGGAACACCTTTCTTTTCATGCGAAAAGGTTTCTGGTTGCCCAAGTTATGTCAGTTTAGATCTGGAGGTATAAAGCATCTATTTTGCAGTTATATTTGTTAAAAGTTCTGCTTATTTCGATTTTTTTTCCTGTATTAAGTTTTTATTTATTTGTCAGATCTATACCCTCTTCTCTATGTATTCTCTTTGTTGTGCACCCCATGCTCTAACATTCTGTCGTAAGGCTTTGCATTTCATTTTTTTGCTCGTTTTTTGTGTAGGAAAAGGCACGCACACCTCCAATAATAATAATAATAATAATAATAATAATAATAATAATAATAATAATAATAATAATAATAATAATAATAATCATAATAATAATAATAATCCCCCCTTCCTCCTTTCTAAAATAACATAATCCTTTTACTATCTCACTTGGTGAGGGGTTATTTTATGAGAATAGAGGTCTTGGGTTCAAGTCTCCTTCTCAAGCTTCTTTTGTAAGAATTTTTTGTTCAAAGGGGTGGAATTTTTTTTTAAAGAGCCACACTTCATCCCGTTCCCCTAACTATTTGGCATCTACAACTCAGTTTTTTTCAAAAGGAATAACTTCTTCATCTAGAAGCTGTTTTTTGAGCCGTTTTTTGAAATGGCCTAATTTTTCGAGATATTTCCATTGGAGCAGTTAGTTTTAGCTTTTCTTAGCTTCGTTTTAAAAAAAAAATGGAAAGTGCATGCCCGTTTATTCTTAACAACACCAATTATTTCCAATGGCTACCTCAGATCACATGGTAGATATACTTAGAATTAAAGGGATTTATAGAATAGTCACAGGGCTAGAAACTAAACCTTTTGATGATGATAAAGTTGCTGAATGGGAAAATAAACAAGATCAAGCATGAGGGTTGATAGGAATGTCCATTGCTCAAGATCTTAGATTTCATATCCTTGACATTGACACTCCTCATGAAGCCCTGGACAAGCTAAATACTATCTTTGGCATTCAAAATCAAACTAGGGCCCATCAGCTTGAAAATGAGTTGCTTACTTTGGACCCCAATAATTTCTCCTCTATTGAAGATTTTTTGTCCAAATTCAAGACCCTCAGATTTCCTTTAGAAGGTTGTAAGGTCAAAAGGGAAGATGGTAGCCTCATCTATTGCATTCTTAATAATCTTGGCCCTGCATAATCTGTATTTGTTTCTGCCTTCCATTCCAGTACAGAAGCCATCATTTCTTCAGGAACCACCTACAAGAATCCCTTTTTTGATGCCTTTTGTGATTATTTGATAAGAGAACAAGAAAAATTTTTACACCTTGGTCTTATCACTGCTAAAGATGCTTCTAAGAAAGCCTTAGCAGCCCAACATCAATCATATCAAAATAATCCCAAGAAGTAGTATCCTAAAAAGTATGGTCCGAAACCAAACAAGGGTCCTAAGCAATTTCAGCCACAAACTAAAAAAGAAACTCACCAAAATGATAAGGCATATAAAAACAAAGGAAATAAGACAGATAGACATTGTAACTTTTGCAATCGTGATGGCCATTTAGAGTCCAAATGTTTTAAGAATATGGAAGCCTTAGAAGCAGCAATGAAGAAGCACAACATCAATTTGGAGCACTCTTCACCTTCATCTTCAGGCATGGCACTTTCTGCTTGTGGTTGTCAAGCATCAAGATCTGGTTATGCATTAAATGTATCTTCTTCTTCTCCTTCTCATGAGTGGCTCATTGATTCTGGAGCTTCTTACCACATGGCTAAAAATAAATCAATGTTTTCTTATTTAAATGATTGTAACACCAAACATATTTATGTTGGTGATGATAGATCTCTTAGTGTTGTAGGATCTAGAACCATTCATCTAGATAATGGTCAGTTTAATGATGTACTATGTGTTCCTACCTTGTCATGCAAACTTCTATCTGTTTATCAAATAACTCATTCAGGTGAAGGGAAAATAGTAGAATTCTCACCTCATGATGTTGTAATCAAGGACCTCAAAGATCCTAAACATATTTTAGCTACTGGCATTGCTGATGATTCCACAAGGTTATATAAGTTTGACAACTTTGGGTCACCATCTCTTCCCTCGGTTTTTGTTGCTCATAATGATGATGTGAACAAACTTTGGCATGAGCGATTTGGTCACTTAAACTATTTCTCTCTTCAAACTCTATGTAAGGAAAATATGGTGACAGGCCTTCCTATGGTATCTTGCCGAGATGGTGTTTGCTCCGGATGTGTACTCGGAAAACATCATTGGGACAGTTTTGACAAACGTGCCTCTTGGCATGCTTGATCCCCTTTTCAGCTTGTGCACAGTGATTTATGTGGTCCTCTTCCTGTTGTTTCTTTCTCTGGTTGCAAGTACTTCTTAACTTTCATTGATGATTTTTCTCGATGCACTTGGGTATATCTCTTAAAACTCAAGAGTGAATTTTTTAACATGTTCTTGGCCTTCAAGGCCTTTGTTGAGAAACAATCTGGACATCAAATTCTTAAGTTAAGATCAGACAATGGCGGCGAATATGTTAACAACAAATTTATCAACTTTTGCATTGAGCATGGCATTCAATTGCAACATATTGTTCCATATACTCCACAACAAAATGGTGTAGCCAAAAGGAATAATCGCACCTTAAAAGAAATGGCTAATTGTATGCTTCAATCTAAAGGACTTGGTCTCAATTTTTGGGCAGAAGCCATTAACTGTGCAAATTACATAGTAAATCACACTCCTACTAAGGTTTTAAAGAATATAACTCCAGAAGAAGCTTGGAGCTCAATCAAACCAAATGTAAGTCAGTTTCATGTTTTTGGAAGTGATGCTTGGGCCCATATTCCAGATGCGAAACATAAAGCCTTAGAACCTAAGAGTGAAAAATGTATTTTTGTTGGATATTCTGAAGATGTCAAAGGATATAGACTTCTTCAAACAAAATCCAAAAATATTATCATTAGAAGAGATGTAAATTTTGATGAAAATATATCGGCCTGCGAGCCTAGTTCGGCGGGTGTGCCACCTTTGGCCTGCGAGCCTGATTCAGCATATGCGCCACCTCTCTCTCTCTCTTCTATTTTTAATAACATTCCTTCTAGTTCAGATGATGACAGCGAGGATGACAATCCTCCTCTAGCTCATGCAGTTGTTCCTTATACTCCACCGCTTTCGAGATGGGTCCGCTCTACTCGGGATGTAGCATGTTCTCTTGCAGGTGACCCTACCAATCGACGACATACATGTTCTCAGTTTGAAAGAGCTTCTTCTTTATTGGCTCATGTTCCAGAAAAAATTGATCCAGAAACCTTTGAAGAAGCCTCTGGTCATCCAGATTGGGATGAAGCTATGAATGAAGAGTATCATTCCTTATTGGCAAACAATACTTGGGATCTTGTTCCTCTTCCAAAAGGAAAAAAACTTGTCGGATGCAGATGGGTTTACAAAACAAAGTTTGGACCAGATGGAAAAGTGGATAGACATAAAGCTCGTCTTGTCGCTAAAGTTTTTTCACGTGTTGAAGGCATTGACTATACTGAAACCTTCTCCCCTGTTTCGAAAATGAATTCTATCTACCTTGTTCTTTTCCTTGTTGCCTCCTTTAAATGGGAAGTCCATCAAATGGATGTTAAATCCGCCTTCTTACATGGAGATTTGCATGAAGAAATCTACATGGAACAACCCCCTGGCTTTATCCAAAAAGACTCCAGCCTTTTTTGTCACCTTAGGAAGTCTCTCTATGGTCTCAAACAAGCTCCTTGGGCTTGGTATGCCAAAATGGATAGATTGCTCTTAGATAATGGCTTTTATAGGTGTCATTCTGACAATACTGTCTACACCAAGAAGGTGGGTAATTCCTTCACCATCCTTGTTCTTTATGTTGATGATCTTATCCTCACTGTTATTGATCCAAACCATATAAACCATGTGAAGTATAGCCTCAAAAAGAAGTTTGAAATGACAGACTTAGGACACTTGCATTATTTCCTTGGTCTTTGAGTCTTGCAATCCAAGGAAGGCATTACCCTCTCTCAGTCCAAGTATACCTGTGATCTTATACACCACTTTCACATGGAAGACTGTAAGCCTGCCCCTTCTCCCTTTCAGTCTGGAGTCAAGCTTTCAGTCAACTGTACTACCCATGAAGTTGATGCTTCCTTATACCGTCAACTTGTTGGTAAACTTTTGTATCTAACCCATACCTGTCCTGAACTTTCCTTTGTCATTGGTCTTGTCGCTTGGTTTATGCACCAACCTCATGAAATTCACTGGAAAGAAGCTAAAAGAATACTTCAATATATTAGAGGTACATTTCAGTTCGAGATTCATTACAGTGTAGGAGCATCTCCCTTGTTGATTGGTTTCACTGATTCTGATTGGGCTAGTGACCCTGATGATCGAAAGTCCACTGTAGGATATGTATTCACTCTTGGTTCAGGACCTATAACTTGGTCTTGTAAGAAACAAAGTGCCATCTCCCTTTCTTTAGCAGAAGAATAGTATCGTGGTGCAGTTGAAGCCAGCAAGGAAACCATGTGGCTTCGTCAGATCTTGTCTGAATTTGGTCTTCATCAGCAGCATCCAACTACACTTTGGTGTGATAATCAGAGTGCCATTCAACTATGTAAAGATCCAGTTCAACATCAGCGTATGAAACACATTGAAATCCACATACACTTCATCAAAAATCTTATTCATGATCATGTTCTTGAAGTGCAGTATTTTCTGACCAATGATCAAGTAGCCGATATCTTTACGAAGGCTCTCATAGAAGAAAAGTTTACCAAACTTTGATCCATGCTTGGAGTTCAGGAAAGTTGTCATTAATGGGGGATAGGCTCTAATGCCTCCTTCCTTCTCCTATTGTGTCACTTTTGTAAATCCTTCAATCCTATCCCAATTTGTTCTTAAGGGGGGATGTTAGGATATTTCGACACATAGAAAATAGGCTCCTTTTGTGTCACCTTTGTAAATCCTTCAATCCTATCCCAAGTTGTTCTTAAGGGGGGATGTTAGGATATTCCGACACATAGGAAATAGTTAAGAATAACTTATTCTAGTGTAGAGTTAGGTAAAGTGTGTTTCTTTACCATGTACATTTGTAACTTATAATCTGACGGTCACGATTTGTTGTGATCCGAAGGTTATCTCTCACCTCGGTATTAACGACACTTGATCCGTGGCTTAACACCTGATTGGTCCATGATATCTATTTAAAGAGCATGGAGGGTCATTTTTCCGGTAACCGTTTATGAGAGAAACATATGTAACTTTTCTTTTATATTAATAAATTCCCTAAAGTGGTCGTGTTGGCTCAGGGCGTGGACTATTTCCCTCTTTGAGGGTTTTAACCACATGATTATACTAGTGTACTGATTTTTGATTTTCTTGTGAGTGGTGACCTTTGGTTCTTGATCTACGGAACTTACCTTGTAAATTCCTACAAAATTTGTGGCTCGTGTTTTCAAAGGTTTACATTGAGCATCATCAAGCGAGGCAACAATTCATCAAGCGAGGGTGTGAAGACATTGAAGAAACCATGGTAGAGAAAATAAGACAAACAAGGGTGGTCAATGCCTGAGATATGAACCTGCAGACATGAATTTGACAATGAATACCCAACAGCAGTGGAAGTCTTCAGAAGGACAGGTTGCTTACAGTTTTGTGAGAAATTACAAGGCTGCCATATACAGGTTTCCAAAGAGTTTGCTTTGAATTTTAGTGGAACAACCACCGAAGTGGGAATGTTAAATCTGTCCATCACACCAGAGGTTATTGCAGCTACTACAGGAATCCCAAGAGGATAGGAGAAGTGGTTCAAAGGTTTCAAGTTTAACATGGAGTAGTGCAAAGAATTCATGAAGCTTGAAAATAGTGAAATGGATCTCACCAATGATGTTCCAAGGAGCTGTATAAAAGACAACTATTCAAAATTGCTGCTCATCATCCAAAATTACTTTGCTTGTGAAGGGAGATACCACAAATTATACTCATATCATTTCAAATTACTTCTGCACTTTATTGGAAATATTTCCCTTGATCTGCCTTTCTATTTGCATAGAAGTTTGTCAAAAATGGCAGATAAGGTCCAAGAAATGTCTGAAGGGAGTGAGACTTCATTATTTCATCATGGTTTAATGAAGCTATTGGTCTTAAATGAACTTCAAAGGTTAGGTAGAGACTGGTCATCATTTTTTTTTGTTAATGGTTTTGAGTTGGATGCTCTTACTCCTTCAAGAACTCCTAAACCTAGGAAAATTCCATCACCATTAGCAATAGAGCAGAGTGAACCATTGATAGCAGGACCAAGTGAACTTGCAAGAGTAGAACCAAGTGAGCCAATTGTGATGGTGACAGAGAAATTGCAGAGTTTTGACACACCAAATATCCCACCTGCAAAATAGGAGTCAAAAGTGGTCAAACCTGCAAAACACAAAACAAGATGTGAGTAAACAAGAAACAAAAAGGAGGACAAAGAGCCAAAAGGTGGCCTTAGAAGAGAAAACAATGGTTGTAGAGGATAGAGAAATAGCTAAAGGAAATCTTGAAGATATCTTACATGCTATTGACATAGAAGAAACTCCTATAGTCCAGGCTGAGGACATAGAGAAAGGTGGACAAAAGTTTAAAAAGGCCAAATCTGCAAAGAAATTAGAATTTGAGGGAGAGGATGCAGGTTTCATGTTTCAAGCAAGAAAGCCTATGACAAGGCATGCTAGGAAGATTTTAGAGAACAGTAAAGAACTTCCAACACCTACTGTCACAGTCCAACCACCACAGGAGTTCAATGACATTTCATCACCTACAGAGAAAGATAAATTAGCAAAACAAAGAAAGGAAAAGAGAAGGTGATGGAAAAAATAGAGTTGCAGCTCCTTGAAGAACAATTGAAATTGGCCAATCATGAAATTGTTGTTATGAAAAGCGAAGCAAGGAAACATAGTGTAGAGAAGATTCAATTTGAAAATATGAAGGAAAATTGGGAAGAACAGGTTGACATTGTTTCCAAGACTTTGGATAACACACAACAGCTTATCAAATGGACCATTCCAGCAAGGAAAGAGGCCAATCATGTCAGGAGGATGAAAATACAGATGAAAGCCACCAATAGAAGATAGAAATACCAGGTTAAGGACCTCCAGGAGCAGCTTGAACTAATTCATGAAGAGTTAGAGAAAAAAGGCCTTAAAATGACAGTGCTTGAAGAGCCAATAGCTCAACCAAATATAAATGAGGAAGAAATGCCTCAAGGATCATAAGGTGAGTTGGTTTATGGTTTTTAAGGCTAATGGAATTTTAGTAACAAGGTTTTGGCACTTATGAGGTTCATTTTTCAAGTTATATAAAAATCTGGAATTTCAACACTTTTCAGTAGTTTTGTAGCTTGCTTAGGCTTGAAGGACAACAAAATGCTATGAAACTACTGTAGCTGTTCTTTTTCCTTTTTGAACCAATTTTGGTAGCTGTCAAGAGGTAAAATTGATGTGGTAGATGTGTCTAAGGATGATGAAGACCATGCCAAAAGTAAGAATAAAAATTTTTGAGGTTAAATGGCATTTTTGAAGAGCTACGAAAGTACGCTACAAAACTGCCTTACTTTCGTAGTGTACTGTGTTGGAGCTCATTTAGCAGGTTTTGAAGAATTTTCAAATAGCTGGATCTTATCTAAGAGTTAAGGAACCATGACAAGCAGTTATTAAGCAATCAAAGACCGTGAAATGAAGATAAATTAGCAGCCAAAGCATTCGTGGAAGAATAAGACCATTTGCCTAACAAACGGGGTTTTGTTTCCAGTTTTAGAGGAGGTCAGTTAAGTGGTCATGTAGTGATGAATCCCATGATCCCAATTCGAACATGTGAAAGCATACTTGTCAAATATGTAATTTTTTTAGAGGATAAGGTTGTTAAATGTAATAATGAGCAGTTTGAGTCCTAGTAGGATAAGGACTATCAAGTAGGATAGCTGTCATTTTGTCATTAAGTAGATGTTTTATGGTTATGAAAGGTGTCATTAGGCAAAAATTCAATGAATATATCCAGGAGGCAGATCATCTCATGATGTAACAAATCTATTAAAGTCCATTGAGTCGAATTGGTCAGGGGTTAGAGATTTTTTGGCAAAGACAACTTTATGTAATTTGATTGTTTTGGAAATACAGAGATTTGTTACTTGAACAACCTGAGATTCTGATTGAGTTTTTAGTGCCTACCTATCTTATCTATACCTTTTATGTATCCCATTTGCAGTGGTTTTCATTTATAATACTTAGAATTCATCCATGTAATTCTCTTACTTCCTTTATAGATGAATTGAATGTGTATTTTCCTGTTCCATGTCTGTGTTTACTACTGCTAAAAACTCTTACCTGCCTCAGCTTCCATGTCAAGTAATCTCACTACTGAATTACTGAAAGTGTTGACTCCATAAGCACAATGTTTGCATACTAATGCTATTTTCAACCTACACTCATCATAAGAAATTTGTTTCCTAAATAGAGTTAGCCATCTCTTTATTCAAAATCATTAACCCTTTGAGAGAGCCCTCTTAGACTGAAGAGGCTAAGATTTAGTCAAAATATTAGTTTTAAATAGTTACATGAAATTTTTTGATTAACAGCCTGTCAAGTGCAATTTTGTGTTAACACATAACATCAGAGGTATGTGGATTACCACACTATCATGATTTAACTGATGTAAATAAGTTTTTAGGATAACTTGAAAGAACTGTCCCAGAAAGACAGTTATTTCATGCAATGGATCTTAGACTGCAGGCTACTCCAGTACGATGGTGGGAGACTCATAAAGAAAACATTGGCAACTAGGATGAATGCGCGCGAATGATGAGATTACGCTTTGAACGTCCAATTGTCAGGATGGAAGAAGCCTACTCTAGAAAGGATGATCCACGTAGAAATTTAGCCAAATGGAGTGAGGTATGAGGTGTATAACTGAGGCCTGAATGGGTCCACGTGTTCATTCATACATTGGGGAAAGTGCCTACCGACTGGTATCTCGAGATAGAGTTATGCCAAGGTACTAGTGAATGGTCTGCGCTAATGGAGAGTTTCATTTTAACCTTCAGCTTCGAGAGTGGGTTTGTCAAGATTCGTAAAGCACTGCACGATACTAAAGAAGTTATCTTTGAGACAATTGACTTGGAGATAGACATTGCACCTTAAAAGAATGATGTTGGGCCTAAGGAGACAGAGGAGCAAGTGGAAGTCTAGACTTCCAAGGGAACAAAGTGCAGTTATCAGGTTGCGGGAGGTTCAAGAAAGAAACGCAAAGGCTCTAAAGTTTCCGGAGAAAAATAGCTAAAACTGACCGAGGATGATTTCAACGAGATAGAAAACACGGTCATGACAACAACAGAGGATATGTGGACAAACCTAGAAGCGTAGTACAAGCCTGCGCTCAACGAGGTGCATAGCGGCATCCAAGAGCTGAAATTTTAAGTGAGCCTGATACAAGCGAGTGTAGCACAAGTGATCTAGTTGCAAGTGAGTGTGTTTTTTACCAACATGCAACCCATCACAATAGTTTTACCTTTGACATGAGAGGCCTGCTTGGTTCAGATCCCTAAACAAGACATTCGCATTGAATTCCCTATTCTTCACACACAGGTCAGAGCCTACCAAGAAATACATGTTGATTTGGCTATGTTACCTGCAAGTAAACTTCATATGGTCCACAACATGATCGTGGATGAGCTGCAGTTTCGAGAAGTTCACACCTACCACGATATCACTAAGGCACAACAGCACACGGTAGAACTTAAGCAGAAACAATAGAGAACAGAATAAGCATTCCGAGCAGCAGAGGCTCAACGCACTGCACTAGAAGAAAAGATCAACCAAGTATGCAACAATGTGCCAGTGGTCCCCACAACAGCCGCCCCAGCAGATAAATTAGAAGGGTTGGTCATTGCACTGAAGGCGTTGCACACTGAAGTTCATACTGTTTGTGCGGAATTCAAACACCAGATTTTCGATCTTCAGCTAAAGTTACAGCCAAAAACCCCATCGAAATTTAGAGCTTAGAGGGCTGCAGAGGTCAAAGAACCCACATATAACATCGTTGCCACAGGTACACAATGCGGTTAGTTATTGAATGAGGCCATGGGTGTCTGAACTTCGGTTCAGAATGAACCAATGGTACAGTAGCTGCGTAATGAATTGTGCATCAAGGAGAAACAATTCACATACATCAGAATGGTGGCTCCCACCCTCATGATTGCACAACACCTCACTCGCCTATAGAAGGGCCGGGTAATTTAGACATAAATCGAGGATTTGTGTCGTAGAGAACAATTTTTGGAAGCTTGGATGCATCCGTGGTCCGAAGAGGCTATACAACTGTCATTAACTCTTGATGGTGCATTGAATACCCTTCAGCAAACTCAGAGAAGTATCGAACTTGCCACTGAAGGGACAACTATAGAAAAATTGGTAAATGAAGTGCAGGGAGATGCTATGCAGAGTCTTGAGGTGGTGTTTCCACTGAAAAATTCTATTGTTGTGCTCCAAGAAAATATGAAGGATCCAACCCCACAGTGACTCGAGACGAGTCACAGGTTTGTGTTGGGGGCTTGTTGGAGAGGGATCCCTTAGGGCGAATCTTGAGTAACTTTTTGTATGTATTTTTGGATATGCACACTGCACGGGAAGGTCAAGGGGCTTTGGGGCAGGTCAAAGTCCCTTTTTTATGTAAATGGGTTGTGTTGTCGACTGGAATTGTCTCCCCTAGAGACAGTCTAGAGTTTCCATAGACCAGTGCCTAGGACATATTAGCATAGCAAGGAGCATATAATAAAGCTGGGGTGTCAATCCAAAGGCTCTCCTGCTATCTCTTGTAAAACAAGGAAATTAATCTAAATGGGACTAGACCTCACAGAAATTGCCACAGGGGAAGTAACATTGTAGAGACAAGAGATTGAACAAACAATCTTAAGACCACATCTAGATGTTCAACATTAAAGTTCTCTGCAAAAGAGCAGAAAGTCTCAAGATGTTTTTGAGCATCAATTTCAGTTTCCCCAGTGAATCTGGGCAATATCTTTAAATAATCCTGTGGCATATCATTTAGCACTTGAGGTAAGGCCAAGGGAGCATATTTTTTTAACAAAAAAGCTGGAACATTAGCCATTGGAGGAGGTGGGGGTTGTGCAACAATTTGATGTACAAATGGAGGAAGAGGAGGAGGCGGAGTATGAATAACAATACGAATATATTGTACAACAACCTGAGGTGTAGATTGGAACAGTTCACGGTTGACAGCAGCTACTTCGGTGATCTCTTTAACTTCTTCGACCTCAGGAGTAGGATGAGGATGATCTTTAATTCTAGCACCTCCCCTGGGTGGGCTATCCGAGTAATAATATGTATCTCCCACAGTGGGGTCAAGATTTTCTATTGGAACTTCTTGAGAAGAAGAAGATGGATAATCTTCTACAGAATATTCAGGGATTTCGGCATGGACTGATTTCTTCTCTTTCCAAACTCTTCTATGAATAATATTTTCTGGGTTAGACATTGAAGGTATCTTTGACTGTGATGTATGAGACCTCAAATGTGGCTTACGAGGAGCCAGGACTACCAATAGATTTATCAAATAAACAACAGTGGAGTCGCCAAGGTGAGAGATATGAAACTCTTCAACTCTCTGTGCTCACCTGATTAGAGAGTGAATATGATTTGTCGAGGCCCAGGGAAACTGATATTCTTAAATTCATCCCCGGAAACGGCGCCAGAAAGATGTTGTCGACTGGAATTGTCTCCCCTAGAGACAGTCTAGAATTGCCATAGACCAGTGCCTAGGAAATCTTAGCATAGCAAGGAGCATATAATAAAGCTGGGGTGTCAATCCAAAGGCTCTCCTGCTATCTCTTGTAAAACAAGGAAATTAATCTAAATGGGACCAGACCTCACAAAAATTTCCACAGGGGAAGTAACATTGTAGATACAAGATGCAAAGCTCCAAGACAAAAGCATTAGACAGTTAAGAGACAATTTACTGTAAAGAGGGATGATTCAAATAATATGCCACAGAAATCAAGTATCAGAAAGTGAATGCGGTGAAAGAAAAGTTAAGAAGATACTAGTCAACATTGGGTTGATACCTAGATACACAACAGAACCATATATGGGCTTATCAATCTAAGAATCCATACATGACAATGGCATTTTAAAAGCACCCTCCCAAAGCAACTAATATAGCAGAAAGATGGTTGAGATGAATATGGAACAGTATATCATGCATGAGCCATATTTAAAGCGCTTGACTGATTTAAGTATGGGCATCAACTAGGATGAATCCTTACCAAACCAGTGAGCCACTCGCATTCCAAAACATGATACAAGAAAGTGGATGAAATGAAATGTTATATTAAACACATAAGATAAAGTTACATACTGTGAAATACCAAAGACCAGAATCCTCATTACAGATAGAACTCCTCCTCACTGAGACCCTACAGGCTCTGAGCCTTTACAAAGAAGCTTTACAATATGTATACAAAAATGCCTTTCACTGCACAATTTTCAGATAAAAATCTGGAACCCTTACAATGTGTTTCTTCCTCCCTTTTATAGAGGAAGGAGAAGAGAAACTAATAAAAGAAGTAGGTGAAAACATTTAATGATCTAATTTAAAACAAAGTGGCGGAAACATTCGCGCCCATACTGTTGAATGACTAAGTAATATTATCTGTACTTTGTGATCTGCCTTCAGAAATAAATGCACTGGGGAGAAAATCTCTTTAGGGCCACGACATAGGGGTAAATCTTCATGAACATTCTGTACTTTCCTGAAGAAAACTCGGCTGAAATAACACCTTGAGAGCGTTGCTTTCTGTACATTGTACCCTCTGCCTTTAAATTCCTGAATTGGGATTTAAATTCTTCAAGGCTACATAATGAAGACCGGGATCCTCCACTGATTTTTCTTGCTGCAACATTAAAATCACTATCTGTAAAAATCTGCCCTCGGGATTGCTCTGGGGGGTTTGATAAATTTTTAACCCTGCTGCTTTAATGAGAACTGTGTCGTAACAGCTTTCCAGATCTTTCTTCATAAATTTGCCTCTGAAAAATTGTCCTTTGGAGCTGCCTCGGCTTTTGCAATGGAAGCGGTGAGTTATGGAAATTTCTTCGCCATCGTAAACCTGCAAAACTCATAAACTCGTTAGAGAAACAATGCACGAGAATGCAGACACGGTGGGGGGGAATGGGATGACAACTTTTGCGTGGTCGACTGGTGAAAAATGTGGGACTATGGTGGGGAATGCAACATAACATTGTGGAGTGGTCGTGGAGGAGAAGGCGAATATAATCGTGAAAATACATTAGAAATGGAGCAACGAACTTAATATAGACCCGTGGTGGCGGAATGCACGTGGAGTAAAATGGAGGGACAGGTGGTACTATGACAGGATGACAGGAACATATGACGTGGAGTACTGACTGTGGGGTTTGGTCAATAGCAAAGGCGAGTAAATCGTGACCGTCCGATTTCAAGGGTAATCTACGGTGAAGAATGCGACTAGAAGCAATGAGGAGGTGGGCCAGGGGTGATGTGGACGGAAGTTAAAAGCTGCACGACTTTGGAAAGAAAGAGTCGTTGGATCGAATGCTTAAGATCAGACGGTTTATATGAATTTCGTTGCACGTCTTTGCCCGGGAGATAATGCGTGAAATAGGGCGGTATTGGGATCATACTCTGGGACACTTGTCATGCAGCGTATGGAATCGCTGGCCCAATGGGGAATACCACCTGACCAGCAAAGGTGGTGCGGAATAAACAGGTCGGTTTTCGAGCAGTGGTTGCGGGCGTGGGGACCACCATAGCAAATAAGACTCTGAGCCATCGATTTATGGGTTAATCTAACGGTCCAGGGTGCATGCGATAGACGTATACGCTTAAGCGCCTTTGGGACTTAACCCTTGGTCCTGAGATATGGTTATGCGGACAGTAAGATATAGGGGGCCACGAATAAAGGGGCTAGACCTCTTATTATTTAGGATACGCACCCGTGACATTTTCTAATGCATTTGGGGGGGGCGAGATAGGCAACGGTCGGAAAAATGAATTTCTCAAGCTAAGATAGGGAACTTGAAAGTTTTAGGGGGAGTTGAAGACCAAAAATTTAAATGAGGAGCTGTCATGGACAACAGGTTGTACAGGGTAAACTGTGGGCCTCAAACTGGGTAAATGGGAACGCTAAATAGATATAAATATAGATAGAGTCTAATTGATGGATATATAATGTTTTAAGCTAAGTAAGTGTTTATGCTTATGTGATACATTTTGTAAGTCTAGGTTGGGTAGAAAGGCTCCTGCTGGCTATGTGCGTAGATACCTAGTCTTGGTTGTGTGCGGACTCCGTTGGCTGTGTGCATGGAAGGGTAATTGTAAGGGAAAGTCTGATTGTACTGAACTCTTTTGAATCTAATACAAGGGCTGTTTTGGTGAACCAACTGTGTTATGTGTCTGATATATGAGCTATTTTTTTACTGTTATTGCTTTGAGATCACTTTAATTCTATTATGATCAATTGTATATGCGCGAGTCCATCTATCCTTTATGCATGAATATCTATTGATAGTTAAGTACATGAATATATCTGCTTGAGTTATTGCACATTGTGAAGATCTTATTCTGTCATACACACACACACACACACACACACACACATATATATACACGATAAGGTTGATCTGCGATATGATTTATCTGTTATATGCATTACTGTATTTGCGACAAATTTGATTTGATAAGTATTGATTTATATATGTGCGCATATGTTTACAATCTGCAATAACTTCTGTCATAAATCTGTTTAGGGCCACTACATCAATTTATTCCTCAGGGTGCGGAAACCTGGGTCTAACACCCCCCCATACTGCTTTGGGTGAGATTTTGATCTGCTAAAGCAGGTCGTTGCTGAAAGGGCTAGTAGTTGGAGGGTTTTTTGGTTGTGTGATAAATGTTGAACCTGGGTCAGGACCCCTCAAGGCAAACTAAATTATGTGTTTTCAATGACAACCAATAGATACTACACTTTATGGCTAATGTGGATGTATTCAAAGACATTTCCATAGATGAGGATGAGCATGATCAAGCTCTACAGGAGGCATTTAATGCTACGAAAGGAGACGTTGTGCCTAAGGGTGTGGTTACCATGGATAATTTATATGAGATGAAGAACTGATTCAGATGGCCAACCAACACTAAGACTCAGAGTTCAATGTTAGCATCTGAACAAGCCAATTTGGGAACTCCCAAAGATTCTAAGTATGTGAACCTCGATAATTGTTGTTCTCCACAAGAATGAAAGGTGTTTATCTGTTTATTCAAAAAGTACCATGATTTTTTCACATGGAAATTCGATGATTTAAATACTTATGACACTCATATAACCCAACACATCATCCTTATAAAAGAATGGGTCAAACCTTTCCAGCATAAGTTATGAAAAGTTCATCCAACATTGGAACCTCTCATATAGAAGGAATTGAGAAAGTTGTTGGATGCTCAAATCGTCTTTGAATTTATACATTCCAATTCGGTTTCCAATATGGTCTAGTCAAAAAGAAGTCTAGAGACACTAAAGGAAAAGACCCTCTAGCGGAGGTTATAAAGGATGTTTTTAGTGTTATAAAATTGGCCAAAATTGTCAAAAAAAACATATGCTACCACATCTGTTTTTGGTAACGGAGGTTTTTACGGAGCTTTTAACGGAAATTCAACACAACTAAAAAAAAATGGGCGGCCGGAGGTTTTTACGGATGTTTTTTCATCGGTACTCTTATCAGGTTTTAACGCACTGGTGTGTATCAGTAGATAGTGCACTAGGGTGGTCTAAGGGGAATGCACTGGGCTATTAAGGAAAACAACAGCACTGGGCCTGGTGTTGGTGATACAATGCATAGGGCCGTTCTAATTGGTCTTGGGATTTGAGCGGTGCCCATAGGTCGTATAAGTGCACTGGTGCGTGTATCTTTATGAGGCACCGGTGCTCCATATCACAGAAAGAAACCGAGATTTATAATAGGTATCAGTATTCGTGTGGTGCACATGGCATCTACAAATGCACTGGTGCTTATAGATAAATAAACGCCCTGGTGCGCATTATCACACAAACGCACCGATATTTATAACTGGAATCGGTATTAGTGTGGTGCCCATAGAATCATAAACGCACCGGTGCGTATAGACACATAAACGCACCAGTTTTCATTTTGTTTTTTTTAGAAACATCCACCTTTGACAGTCCAATTATTGTAAATGTTTTAAATTCATTATTCATCAAAATTCGACACATATATATAATCTTATAACAATATTCATATGAATTAAATTTTTATTAGTGCATTTGAGAACGACAATGGAGAACACAATAGAATAAATTAAAACATATTTTATGATTATATATATATATATATATATATATATATATATGAATAAGACAGTCTTTATCATACAAAATGGGACAATTATTCGTATCCCTTTGTCTTTCAATTGGGACACTATGTCCATTACATTAAACAAAATGTCTGATTTCACAGACATATTTCAAAAAATAAAACGCCTTGCTTTGATATCCAAATTACATAGTGATCATCATTCTTCGCTTGAACTGCTGTCACTGCTAGAGCTACTTCCATGACTTGGATTATTTTCAGGAATGTTGTGTTCACGACGTTGATTGTTCTTCTTCTTCACTTTCCATCTACAAACATAAAAATAAAATGAAATGAGTGTATATACATTGGTGAGAATAATGAAAATTCCAATATTAAATAATATACATCAATGTAAATAGAAAAGAAAAATGACGTAACATAGCAACAATTGACTCATAAACTATACACATTCTTTCAAAACCATGTACCATGCCATCTTTCAAAATTTCATCTGTTGGCGCAGTTCCATACTTTGTTTCCTGCAAGTTTTATACCCCATAACAAATCATATATTTAATATAAAAGATGTTTTTGTTCTATTAATTATAGAAGGAGCTAATTAAAACAAGATCGATAGATGCTTACAAATTCCACAATTAAATTATGATATGCCAACATATACTCACAACCCATATTTAACCCAATTTCAATCAATTCGTCTGATGGTTCTTCTTTGTATGTTAGCACATGTTTAAAGACATTCAATGATGATTTTTGTAAAACAACTTAAAAAATACAAAAATGAAATCTAGTTAAGTTGTTATAAGGAAGTAACAATTACTCACAAACTTAGAGATCAACCATTTTCTTCCTTGTCGTCTTATTTTATGTGCTGAATGGGTTCCATTTTCTTTCCTTTTCTGCAAGAAAATTCTTGAAAATTAATATTTAATGTGTTACACAACAATTTGTCACTGTCCCTGCAATTCCCCATCCCGCACAAATGGAGGGCTCATTCCGTGACTTGTGAGCAATGACATGACTTGAAACCACTTTCATGACATCCCTCTTAACATGAGATTTCATTGCCCTGAAGACAACTCCTTGTGAAAAACCCTAAAAACAACTCTTTTTGCATTGGCGCGAGTACACAGTTCAGCCCTCGTGCCAAGGGGGAAAATCCTCCAAAGAGGGCGTGCCAATTGGCGCTCTGTCTCAGAGTCGCACTTGCGCCAACCATTTTAAGGAGTGTTTTTTAAAAATAAATGGCGGAAGTTTCGTCCTAACCAATCCATTAACTGGTATCTAATTTGAGTTGGGAGGTTTGGCTCTGGATCTCCATGTAGAGGAAGTGGTTTGCCACCTCTCATGGAAGCTTCCTTGAGGATAGGGCCAATCCCATGATTATAGGGATCCCAACTCCCCTTACTCCATCTATAAAAGCTTGCTCATCTCCTTTGCAAGCTAATCTCCAAGTTCCCAAGAGCCATCAGAGCCTTATGCTACAAGAGCCTTGATTCATTCCCTTAAGGCCAAATCCAAGCAATGAGACTATTGTCGAGACATCCGAAGAGAGAGGTTTGTCCCATCCTTGACAGGATTTTTTGAGACGTGTTCCGCTGGCAACCCTCCGAAGGAGAATTCAGCGTCAGAGCTAGGTTGTATCCTCCTTTGATTGATTAATGATAAACGACTATTGGTTATGGTTCCACTCCTGTTGTTGATTATGATGATGAGTTATGTCTTCTCTGACTGACATATAGTTGCATATGATGGATTTTAGGCTTGCGTTTGTCTTGTTTCTTGCGCGTGCAGGTGTCCGATCACGAGATCATGAGGATTGTGATTTGCCGGAGCTAAGGAACGGGAGCGCTACTTTCTCTACGAGCGACAGCGTTGGATTCTAGGTAAGCCTTCATCGCTAGTTGGTTTATTTGCAATTAGGAACCTGCACTATAGCGTGTGACGATTCTTGCTAGACCCGGTCTGGGCTAGTAGGGATCGCCTCTGTCCGCAGAGGGGATTTACCTCCACAACATAATGCTAAATTGTTTATTTATTGTACCTAATGATCGAAAAATTCATTGATTACATATTACATTTGAAGCACGTTGTTGTATTTGTTCCACTAGATCCCTCAAACTTTTGTAAAAGTTTTTCCCCCTTTCGTTAAATTCTAGCACCACTCCAGATGAGCCAAGGAGCAATTCATTTTCATTTGCATGTTCTATTTTTTTTCTTTTCTTAGAACAACATTCTTTTTCTGAGTTGTTGGTCCCTGTAGAACATTAAACAGATGTGAATTAGTAGACTGTTTGACACATGTTATATAATAATTTTAAGTATATTATTAATGATAATTAAAAAAAGAAACTCATATTGGATCGATAATATTGTTTCATTCACCTAATTCATCTTTTTGCAATTTTTCCATTAAACTTTTACGCTCTTCTGGTCGTAGATCAGAAATAATCATATCAAGCTTCGTCATTTTGTGGCTCTGCATGATACACAGTGAACAATACATATTAGTTAAAGTTACATATAGTTCAAAAATAATATTTTTTATAAAGAATTTACAAAGAACTTGCCTTTTTTGCTTTTCTTGATGTGTTAATAGTATTTTTGTTACTTGATATCTTGTCAGTCATTTCTTTATCAATATGAAACCTGTAGCATATCATTCATTAATATATTTATAAATAAATTCTCAACTTTTCAAGTAGAAAATAAATCTCGAGACACCAGTGCGCCTTTCATGAAATCCGCACCGTCGCCAATGCGTGGATATATTAACAGTGCACCGCAAAATAGTATAATACATCATACGGTGCATTCGGTATTACGAACGAACCACAAAAATAGTGTAATAGACTTAACGGTGCGTGGGGTATTATAAACAAACCGCAAAATGGTGTAATACGCCGTACGGTGCTTTCCTAGTTAAACAGAGCATCGGTGCCCTATTTCAGATTTGGCGCACGGATTTAAAAAAATGTTTTCAATTTTTTACGACACAGAACTTGGGCGGTGCGCTGTAATAATATAGAGCACCAATGCGGTGGCGTACGCAGGGCGCACCGATAAAGAAAAATCCATTTTTTCAAAAATTCACGCAATGGCTGAATGGATTGCGATCCGACTATGCAAGTCGTCCCATGGATTGGATGTCAATCTAAAATGGAAAACCATAATTCTGAAATCACAGAAACAGTGAGAAGAAAGGGAAAAAACAAAAAAATGAAGGGTTCAGGGTAAAAATGGATAAAACTGCAGGAAAAAATAAAAAAGTGCAGAAAAAATTAAAAAAAAGAATTACATTTAATCACGAAATGGTTTGAAATTCTATGATAAAGGGCTTGAATCACCAGAGTTTTGGTTTCTGATTGTCTGAATACTTCTGTTCAAACGTATTTCGCCATCCACAGTGCCTTCGTGCTCTCCTACAAAAATATGACTAAATTTTTTTAGCAAAAATAGTGAAATAATGAAAAGTGTTTAGTATTTAAAGAATTTTTTTTTATCAAAGTTAGATTTTCGAAAATATTTTGTTGCCCATTTTTCAAATTGCCGCTTTTTAAAAACTTAAAAAAAATAGAGTTGCGTTTTTTTATTTGCGTTTATTCATTTTCGGTGCGCAGAAATGTGACGCATCGGTGCGTTGTATTAATACGACGCACTGGGGCCTGTTAGGGTGATAAGCGCACCAAACTTTTTAAAGTTTTTTTTTTTTTTTTTTGTATGTAAGATCATAATAAAATAATGATAATTATAAAGTACATGAATTTAATTTCATTATTTTCTAAACTTTATGTTACAAAAATTCATATTATTCTAGATTTGTTATTTTACAATTATTTTCAAATTTACAAATTTAAATATTTTAATAAAATCATTTCACATTAATACAATTAAAATTTTCACTTTAATAGAATTAAAATTTTACATAAAATTACATTAATCAAAATTACAATTACAATTATAATTAAAATTACAATTACAATTTTACATTAATTTCACATTAGAATTACAATTACAATTTTAATTTTACATACAATTACATTTACAATTTTACATATAATTACATTTACAATTACAATTACAAATACAATTACATTTACAAATTTACATAGAATTACATTTACAATTACAATTACAATTTGAAAAATATTTTACATACAATTAAATTAAAGTTACAATTACAAATACAATTACTATTTGTGAAATTTACATACAATTAGAATTAGAATTACAATTAAAATTTTAAATTAATGAATATTTTACATACAATTACACATAAAATTACAATTAGTACAAATACAAATACAATTTTACAATTTTACATAGAATTAAAATTTAAATTACAATTACATTCATGACATAATATTTAATAAATATCATGGTCATTTAATACTATTAAATTAATTAATAAACATCATCACGATCATAATAACCATTGTACAAACATCATATTTGACTAATAAACACATTCAATTAACATCAAATTAACATTATATATTAACATCATCACAACACAAACATCAAATATACATCTCAATATAATGTCAAATAACTCATGCGCCTATCACATATACACATCTATCTACAAGCTAAACATTAAATGAACATATCTAACATGACTAACAATATGCGCCACATCATGATGATCATCAACATGAAAATTAAGTACAACTGCAACATGAACATAAAATACATGGACCATATATATATATATAACTGAATAATGTTGAAATATACAACTGTAATATAAATCATGTCATGGATCAAGCGCTGGTGGTAGTATAACAACATGATCAATAACACTAGTAGAAGTGGATGCAGCCTGCTCAGTAAAGCTGGGTGCAGCCTTGACAATCGATGGTCGACTAGCCTACTCATGATCATGATGATCACTAGTACTAATGGATGCATCCGCTGGTGGTAATACAACATGATCAATATGAGGTGCAGTAGTAGTGGAGGTGGCCTGCTCAGTCAATAGTACTGCAGCCTCGGCGGTTGATGGTCCAGCCTGCTCATGATGATCGTGACTAGTACTCATGATGGATGTTGCAAGCTACTGACTGGACGTGGTCGATGGTCTAGCTTCATCTTTATGATGACTAGTGTCATATGTTGGCAGTGGAGCCTCATGCTGCTCATCAGGCGTGTCGTGAGGTGAACGATCACGAGATGCATCTGAGTCGCTGTTGGCAGACTATCCATCACGTGCCACAGCTCGACTATGCCTATAGCTATGAACAATCCTCCTCAATCTTGCAACAATTGTCGTAGCTCCTCCGACATGCCACATCAGGCTGTACATGTCACGTAGCATGCCTCTCCACATCCGCAACAATCTATCATCACCCGACATCTCTCTGTAATGAGAAGGCCTGATGCCCGCATATAAAATCAATCCACAGAGTTGGCTGCCCAACTCCATCCAGTATCTAGTCTCAGGTCGACCACGCCTAGCAAAAGGCGGTACCGGTGCACCATGAGGTGCATGAGGATCAACACGTCTCTCTGCTGTGCCACAGGCCTCACCCTCTGGCGCATCAGCCATCTCCTGATCGTAATCATCAAGATTGACACCTGGATCATGTGGTGGATCCGGCATCTCATCGCCATCAAAAGAGCCAATGTCTGCAAAATATAAGTACACAACAATAATTAGACAATTTCATTACACAATTTGACAAAAACAAGTTAAAGAACATGTTAGAATAAATATAAATAAAATAGTAATATTACCTCTATCATCTGGCGGCTCATCAGGAGTGAAGATGATGTTGGGACACCCTTGCCAATCTAGTCCAGCATAAGGACATGGGACCATAATGAAGGGATGCAGCCCACCAACGCTGGCTAGTAAGTCCAGCGAATCATGTGGTATCCTCATTGGAAACATAATGTCTCCCCCCTTGGGCATCATCTGCCCCCACATGCGCATTCGAGACTCCAACATCGGCCTATGAGGCTGTCGAACAAAAATGGGCCTCATCTCTGGAAACCTCTCAAAAAATAAACAAAACAGCTCTGAAGCAAAAGGGAAGCTGACCCTCCCTTTCGCATGAGCACGACATCTATCTAAGGCCATACAAAACTGTTGCAAAAAAATGGCAAACCACCTGAAAAGTCGTGGCTGCTATACTAAAGAATCAATGTAATATAAAAGCGAACAACTAATGCATTGCCCGTCACTGGTGTTGTGCAAAATGATTGAAGCGATAATAGAGATGCACTGCACGTCCTGTCTACTAAAAGCACCTATACGTAACTGACCTCCAGGTACCTGAAACTTTGAAGGAGATAGTACATGTGCTCCAATGTATCTCTGGGAGTAAACTAACTGACTCCCTGCTACACAATCAGGTGGCATGTCTGGGAATGAGGGAAAATCCACCCCTCTCCTCGATAGTCCTATAATAAAATAAATTTCCTCCTCAGTGGGTGTGTACCACTGGTCAGGACCAACCTAAAAAGCATGTCGGTGGGCATTCCACCTGCTGATAAGATGTCTCAAAAGCACACTATGGGCCTTTAGGCCGGAAATATCCTCCTCGTAGAACTTGAGGAGGCCTACCTGCTTAAGGATCTCCTGGGTATCTGGAGTAATAGGGCGAGGGCATCCATCTCTCTCCCTCTCTCTCGCCTCCCATTGGTGAATCATGTCATATTGTTCTGCTTGTTGTTGCTGCTGTTGCTCCTATTCTCTCTGAATCATTGCCATATTAAATATTTTTTTTTATTAAACCAGAAATGTATTTATAAATATACATATATAATTTTTTTGACAAAAAAACAAACATACAAGTCGGTGCTCCATAAAAACAATCACGCACTGGTTCCGGTGCGTTTTAATATTTTAGCCCACCGTCCCCGGGGCCCCTAATGAAATAGACCGCACTGGAGTCGGTGCCGATGTCTATTTTTCAAGCACTGTGGATTGTACATAATTCAGAATAGCGATGTGCTGACTATATACGCCTTGACGCGTATAGTCATGTCAGCGCACCGACTTCATGACAATGACATAGTTGACGGTGCGGTCTTTTACCCGGCGGTACCGTTGACCCTCTTGGAATGCAAAATGCGGTGCGTTGACATAAACCGGGGCAGTAAATGCAGTCAACGCACCTCAGTGTGATTTCATGGGTCAAAGGTGCGCCTGGATAAATGAGCGCACCGTCTTTTTTATATTTTATTTTTAGTTTAAAATTTTTCGGGGTGCCTTCCGGCACCGCCCCGGAAACGGTGTGGTTACCGTTAGCACGGCTATTTGGTGCAAGCCGAACAACTCGAGGGCACCGCCCAACAATTTTTTTTTTTTAATGGTTATTTTTAAGTTTATTTCAATTTCTAATCCGCTAAAAGTCTTAATTATAGAAAAACTAGAAAAATACCTATACATTTCATCGTCGAGGAGGCATATTGGTTGTAAATTTTGGAAAATAAAATTTGCCCACTGTTTTTAAAAATGCAAGCTAGAGATTGGTGGCCAATACCGAGCAGAAGTGCGTGAAATGGGTGCAATGAGAGCACCGATATCATGGCAGCTCAGAAATAAGGAAATAACATCGGGGCTTGAGAGCTCTAGAGCACTGAAGAAAGTGAATAATGAAGTTTGTTGGCCGTAACTTTTTTTAATTAACCCTGTTTCGGTGTGCGGGGTTTTCTAAGCGCACCGGTGTTGTTAAACAAAATCGCAATGGGATGTTTCAGTTTCGGCATGAAAATTTGATGATGCACCGGGGCGGCGTAATTGTAAAGCACCGGTGCGTAATAGTCGCAAAGCACTGGTTTTTTGGCCTTATTTTATATATATATATATATATAATGCTATTTCAGTGCATGCGGTTTCGGGTGCACCGGTGCTATTAGAGAAGAACGCACCGGCTCGTTCCTATTTTGGTGCGGTGTTTTATAATCCACCGGTGCGGAAGAGTATTGACACCCCAGTGCGTTACAGTAATTGGACGCCCCGGCGGTGTGTGTACTTCACGCACGCTGTCCAGTGTGCCAATGTTCGGTGCGCACCGATGCGTTCTATGGTATCGTGCGCACTGGTAATTGATAGCTCAGAAGCACTGAAAAAACTGAAAAATCTGAGTTTTTTGTCGTAAATATTTTTTTAGTTTAACCCTTTATCGATGCACGTTGTTTATAGGCGCACCGGTGCTGTTTGCTACAAACGAACTGGTCGGTTTGTGTTTTGGTGCTTTTTTTATGATGCACCGGTGTGGTTTATTTATACCGCACTAGGTGGTTTCGGTGTTGGTGTTGTGTTTTATAATGCACCGACGCGGACGAGTTGTGAGGCACCGATGCTCTATTATATTATGACGCACCAGGCGTGTGTGTACAGAGTGCACGATGTCCGGTGTGCCAATGATTTTGTCCGTATCGGTGCGTTCTTTTTTTTAGAGCACCGGGGCGAGTTGTAACGATAAGAGCACTGATAGGAAAACATCCGCAAAACCCTCTGCCTGCCAACCTCCTCTAGTAACCTCCACTAGAAACGGATGTATGGGGTATTTTTCTTTGTGGTTCCTCAAAAACATCCACTAGAGGGTCTTTTCCTTGTAGTGAGAGATAATATTATGTGTAAATTTTTGCAACCTTAATTGAGATTATGAAAGATAACTATCTAGTGTCATCCATGGAGAAGATACTCCAGATAGTATCTAGGTTTGAAAAATTTTCACTACTATATGGGTTCTTAGATTATACTCAAGTTATAGTAGAGAACCCTAACCAACTGAAAGCAACCTTCTAGACCAAATGAGGGACATTCACTTGCAAAAGGATTCCATTTGGAATTATAAATGCATTTGTGACTTTACAAAGAGTAATTGGCATTTCCTTTCGTGTCTTGATATGTCTAAGCATTGTTTTTTATTTGGATGATGTTATCGTGTTCTCCAAGAAAAGATCAGATCATGTACATCATCTGAAACATATATTCGAATGGTGTATAAATTATGGATTTACCTTAATCCCATGAAGAGTGTCTTCAGTGCGTCCGAAGGGATACTGTTGGGGCACATCATAGCAAAGATAGTAATTGAGATTGATTCTGAGAGGGTCAAATCCATCACTCAGATCCCATTCCCGGTGAATAAGAAATCCATGCAACCTTTCTTAGGAAAAAATAATTTCCTAAGAATTTTTTTTTTTGAGTATGCTCAGATAGTCATGCCCGTACAATAGATAATAAAGAAAGATGCAGTATATAAATGGGATAAATGGGAAAAGGACACTTTTGCTCAGATTAAGTAGGATATTTTCAATGCACCCACACTTTTCAGTCTAGATTATGATAAATATTTCCTACTCTATACATTTGCTTCAGATTCATCAATTGCAATCGTGTTGTCTTAGAAAGATAATGAAGGAAATGAGCGACCTATTTCCTTTATGAGTGCTAGTATATAAGGGCCCGAGTTAAATTATCTTGCCATTGATAAACAAGTGTATGAAGTATACAAGGAATTCAATAACTTCAGGCCCTACATATTGAAATCTCACACAATCATATTCGTACCTCATCCAGTAGGAAGAACATTGTTCGTGCAAAAAGAGTTGGGTGAGAAGAGAGATAATTGGATGACTTGTCTTCAAGAATATGACTTGGAATTAAAACCAGTTCATACCATAAAGGGCCATGGCCTATGTAATCTAGTCTTAAAAATAAGAGATGATCTCGAACAAGATCTTTCAGGGTGGGAGCAGGGGATTGAAATGTATAATATCGAATATGTTCCTCATTCTATGTCTACTATGCCATGGTATGCAATTATACGATAATATTTGGAGCATGTAACCTTTCCCTCGCACATATTGAATAAACAGAAGAGGGTCAGTCATTTAAAATCTCTATCATACTAATTGTTCCATGGAGTGATTTTCCGAAAGCACCACAATGGTGTCCTTCTGAGGTTCCTTGAGTCGTAGGATACAAAGAAGGTCTTAAAATATTTGCACGATGGACCAACAATTAGTCACTATGTGGGCGACACTACAACACATAATGTCATGTGGGATGGTTATTACTGGCCCACTCTATTTAAGTATTTTCATGCTTATGTCTGTAAGTTCCAAGCATGTCAGATATGCACCATTCATTATTAGAGGTCAGTCACCCCACTTCTACCAGTAGCAGTTGAAGAACCATTTCAATAGTGGGGCATTGATGTTATTGAAGATATTTTTCCTCATTATTCAAAGCAACATTGGTATATTCTCATAGCGACGGATTACTTCACATGGTGGTTAGAAGCGGTTCCTCTTAGACAAGTAAATGATCAAGAAGTCATTCACTTTATGCAACAAAATATTATAACCAGGTTTTTCATTTCTATGTCTCTTGTCTTTGATAACGCAACTTATTTTTCATCATTAAAACTTTATGAATTTGCATTGGAAAATGGAATTGTGTTCAAACATTCGTCAAATTATTATCCACATGGAAATTCTTTGGCTGAATCAATGAATTAGAACCTTATCTTCATAATCAAGAAAACTTCTTCTCTGAACAGAGGAACTGGCATAAATCTTTCACCAATGCATTGTGGGATTACCGTGTAACTCCAAATCCTTCCCTAAGAACCTTGCCATACTTCCTATTTTATGGTAAAGAAGTTATCTTGCCTCTGAACCTATATCTTCCAACCTTGCAACTCTCCTAAGATTCACAAGGTAAACCTTGCCTACTAGTTCAGATCAGGATAGATATGTTACTAAAAATCGAGGAAGAAAGGCGCAAGGCCAAATACTGATTTTTCGTGCATCTGAACCGTGTAAAGCGTTGGTTTGACAGAGAATCTGCAGGGGCAAAGAGCTTTGTTGTGGGTGACCTAGTGCTAAAATGGGATAAACCCCACGAAGAGAAAGGTAAAAACACCAATTTCCAGCCGATGTGGATTGGACCATCAGTTATTGGAGAGAACCTTGGCCACAATACTTTCAAGATGAAATCACTAGACAAGAGGTTTGACCCCCTTCTCGTAAATGGTAGAGATTTAAAGAATTATTTTCAATAACATCTACAAGATGCACTTCCTATATAGTCACTTTGTTTCATTTTCTTTTTGTTTGCATCAATTGTTCATCTATCATGTATTATTGTCTTGTCGAGTCTTGTTGTTGACCATTGTACATAAATAAAACTTATGTGTAAAAGTGCATGGCCCAAAGGACTTTGTGTTGTGATGGAAGAGAAGTGTGACAACCACAACACTTCAATTTCCGTTGTTCTCATTATTTTTTTGGGAAAATGCCATAGGTTGAGCTAAGGCCAAACGGAAAATATGATTCATTCAATAGGAGAAACTTGAGGGAGCCTATTATATATGTGCCTATACTAGTGTTTAAAAAATTCAACTTTGTATAAATATACTTGTGTGTTAACACTTATCCAATCTAGCAGAGAAGGGATAAGGGGAAAATCTAAACTGAGAAAACCAATATCAGAGGTCTAAAATACTTCTATGTAGGGGAAACCTCCTCTTCTCTTAATAATTCTAGATCCCTCTTCAACCCGTTGAAAATAATAAGTGACAATGCACAATTCTGTTAAATAAATAAATAAATAAATGGTGAATGAAAAGAAATCTTTCCTGCGTAGGGAGGTGAAGCAAGTGAATTTGTCAGGGTATTGTCTAGGCTCGCGGGTCGCGAAGAAAAATTTGTTCTCTTGAAGTGACTTTGATGGGGTATTTTCCAGGCATGATGGTAGCGAAGCAACACCAAAGATGAAAAATTATACTCTTAATATCATTAAAATCATCGTGTAAAATACCCTTTCTTGGATTGAACCGGTTATTATATGGTGTATCCTTTATGTGTGTTCAACCAAGTGGAGAAAAGTAAGATGCTATGTAGAAATCCAGGTCAAAGGGATGAAATAAAGGCAATCAATACTTCCTGAAGGTATGACCCTCAGTCGAAATATTTTCCTAGAGAAAGAACCTAAATCCTACCCAGTGTGTCGCCAAGTGTTGTCACTGCTACAATATCCTCCAAAATTTTGCTACATTTGAATTTTGGAGCCTAATTTTATTGTCACATCTAGAGTCTCTTTGATTATAAAATGATTTTTCATGGTACTCTCTATGTCTAAAGTATCTTTGAATGGTCTCAAGTGTTGTCACATTGATCAAAATATCTTTTGGTGAATTTCATGGTCGTAACATATTTGTCGTCGTAAAACAACATTTTTTGGTCACAGTTGCAAAATCTACACTCATTGCACTTAGGGAATGGTTATAAAGTGGTGATTCAATGTATATTTACCATTATTCAAGTTTTTCTAAGTTTTATTGATGATTTGATGTGCATTGCGCTTCGTTCTATGTCTAAACTCATCTTTTTCACCCCTTGACTCATTTTACAGACTTAAAACAAATTTTGTTTTTAAAGCAATCTCACTAAGTCCAAGAGTGCATGAGCGCACTCAAAATCCTTGATGAGGCATCCTTAACTGTTTATAAGTGTGCCATACAACCTTTAGGAGCAGAAGGAACACTCCTTAAGTCCCTTTCCCATTCCTTACTCTGAACTACATACTCCTTTGACTCAAAGAAGTGCACCCTCCTTGAGTGCATAAACACACCTTGAAGGCCTTAAGCTTCACTATTTAGCCTTCCCTAATGCTCCATGCACCTTCCTGGGCTTCTTGAGTGCATTTGTGCACCCATAAGGCCTAAATCCTTCACCCTTCAGCCTTCGAGAGTATTCCCTGCACCCTTTATCTCTCTATTGAGCGCACGATGAACGTGGGAAGCCCGAAGCCTTCCCCTTCATCCTTTGGATTTGCACCATGCACCCTATCTTGAATTTCCCCTTCCTTTTAGTGCATGAGTGCATATCGAAGCCCTGAATCCTTCCCTGTTCATCCCCTCATCCTTTCAAAGTGCACCCATATGCCCAAAATCTCTTTTGTCCCTTGAAGCACACCGAAGAGCCACAAACATAAACCTCTGCATAAATCATGATAGGATAGGATATTTTGAGGCTGATAGTTGCTTATTGAGTGATTTTAGATGTATTTATTCCCAAGACATCATATAAATCACACATGTGGAAGATCAGACAAAGAGAATAAAAAAAAGAAGCATGAAGAGAATGAGAAACACACTTGAATCTTGATGATCAAAGCACTTGTAGTGTCCATTCAACCAAAGATCCTTTGCAGGTTTAGGATATCAATGGTTAAATATGCATGAAGAATGAAGATATAGTTGGCAACCATGTCACAATTGGAGAAATTCCATGTCATTAGTCACTATAAATTCCAGTCATCAAAGATAGTGACATGTCAAGTATCATCACACGATGATATGGAATTCAAGATTATTGTAATCATTGTAAAAGAAAAATAAGCAGAAGACTAAGAGTCATGTATGAAATAAAGAGTCATGGAAATCCAAAATATATGTAATACCAAAAGTCATATGTAATTCCAAATTTCATTTGGAATTCCATAGGTTGTAGAAGTCCAAAGGCCACTAGAAGTTAGAAATTCAAGGGTCATGAGGATGTGAAAAGTCTTTCCTTAAGTTATAAATAAATCCTAATTTCTCATGTAAGGAAATTTTAGCCTTGGCTTCTCCCACAAGGCATTAGAGATATAGGGTTAGTACTTTTTACGAGTAAGTAGTGGCTCTAATGATCCAATATTGGAGCTAGTGTTGTTCATTGAATTTATGTATCTTGGGACTTTTACTTAATATTAAAGCCTTCCAAGGCCAACACATTTTCAAACATGGATTTTGAATGTTTGTAAGACTATTATTTGAATGTTTATGGTTCACGTTTTCTTTCATCAGTACTGGATTAATTGAACTATTTCGGTTACTTCGGCGATCCTTGTTGAAAATGTGTTGTTATGCTATAACGATCGTCTCATCCTTGTGAACTATTTCTCTTGATGTTAGAAGAGTCTTACTTATTTATGTGTGTCTCCATTATGGTAGTAATATTACTTCTCTCTTAGAGGTTCGCTTTATTTTCCCCTCTACCATAAAAGAACCTTAATACATCGACAATTGAACATTCACAAGGCATAATAGATTGCTCATTGAAAATGAAAATTGCACTTCTCTCTCATGTTGATACCTAAATCCAAGGCATATATTTAATTAAACAACAACCAGGTCGTATTCTGGATGCGACTCCTACACCAAACAACATGAGGTCTAGTTGGGACCTTATATCAGGGAGATCCCTTGTATGTTGGCGGTATCCAACACCGTCAATAGATACCAAAAGAACATAAAAGCATATCCTAACAAAACAACATCAGAAGTGGATTCATTCATCCAAAAATATCACCGAGTGATATGAAGAGGAATTAGCACTGGCCATATTGAGTGGAGTAGCATTTATGACTTCTTCCCCATTCTGAGGTGGAGTTGAGTCAATAACCGAATATGATTTTATATAACGTTTGATTTTGTTCAAACGAACCACAATGTCATCCATATCATAACATATATCCCTTAATGACATATTTAATTCATCTTGGCCAAAAAATATTTTATAGTTATACAAATGTTTTCCTTGTAGTACCAAGTGAAGAAGAGTCTCCATATGTCTGTTTGTTGATAGAGAGTGCAGAAAATATAAAATTCACTTCCTCAATGTTCCTATATCTCGCACCCATTTGGTTTTACCACTACAAAATTCATAATCTGAGTGATACATCTAATATCCAAATAATTTCCTTTTCTTCCAGGGTGTGAATTTCCTTTCGCACGTCCATGGGAAACACATCAAAGAAATTTGCAACTGACTCTCATCCAAATAGTCAACAGTGTCTAGAGGAAGATGCCCCTAGTGTGCCTCCTCTATGACTGAGAAAAAATTGACATGGACCTATATTGATCCAATACCTACAAGTAAACTTAATAAAGGGTTTTTGGAATGACCCACTGAACTGACTATGGTGAGCGATTTGAGAGGATAAAATGACCGTGACCCAAAGGCCAAGTACAAAGTGATTGTGAGCTTAGAATTCAGTATTGGGAACTCAATGTAGACATTATCAAGGAACCTTCAGAGGAATGGTTCCACATGCAACTAGGAATGAAGACCTTTTTGGAACAAAAATAAATATTGATTGAACCCTTGTGGCTTCAGAAAGGTCCCCTGGAGAGGTTGATTGTCAACAGAATTAGAACCATACGAAAAAATACTCACTGTGCTAGATTCTAGCAACCAAGAGAGGGAAATTGAACAATAATATTGAGGGCTTGCGGGATTGAAGGTCTGCAAAGGGGAGTACAACAACCAACTCGAATGAAGGCCCAGGTGTTGATTATGCAAGAAACACAAAAAACAATTAGTATCCTACACTTGACCTCGTATCATTTGCAGTAATATTTCTTGCTTTAGAACTACAATGGATAAATAACCAACAAAGATAGACCCCGCTAGCAATAATGAACAACAAAAAAACTTGAGACAGCCTGAACTTACAAACATATAGAGCAAGGACCAACAATGGTACTTGAACTAACCTATACCAACAACAGGAACACAACAATAACGAAAATCAACGAAGATACTTGAAACAACCTAAACTTTGGAAAATATAGAGAAAGGACCAATAATGCTGCTTGAAATGTCGAGGACCTCGTTTATTTGGGAAAGAAAGCACTAATGGAAAAAGGTTGCTTTTTATATTGAAACTATCGAGTAAGAAATTTCTACGAAAGAAGAAATAAAATTCCAGAGTATACCATGTATGAGAGAGAACTTGTAGTCACAACACTAAATGCACCACTGATGTTCTCCACCCTAAAACATCAAACACACTGTTATATAAAATTACAGGCGGGGTGTTGCATTTACCATATTCAGAATTGGGTTGAAGCAATACATCAAGCGAGTGCCATGTGTAATATTTCTCCCAAGGTTCCTCCATCCCAAGAGTTTGCATGATAATGCGACCATTAATGAACGTGATCTACTGTGAGAGCATATGACTACAACTTCCAATCCCCCGTATGTTTTCACCTCCATACTTCTGTATGCATTCCCAAATATGTCGAATGTCTTTGGCGATACCAAATATGCATTCACCCTCCCTCGTGTATTTAATGCGAGAAACCCCCCACCATACGGAGGTATAACATGAATTGCCATAAATCCACATATATTTAAATGCATGCCAAGTGGAGGGCATGGCCCGCTCTCCAAGGGTCGCCTCCAACTTGGCAAAACCAAAATTTTGCATGATACTCATTAACATGGTGAGCAGCTTACTTCCGGAGAAAATTTACTAAGCTTTTCCGATGAGAAACTTCTGATAAAGCACCCTCATCGGGGAGAATACAATGGAAGCTTAATAAAAAACACATATAGCTTAACTTACTAAAATTTGTGTGTGCCTTTTACCCAATAAAATTATAATTATTATATAATAAGTGCATCATATATATAATCAAGGACACATAGATATTCATGAAATAGGAATTTACAAGGCCCTTGGTTTAAGCACAAACACATAACACTAAGAATGAAAAGGATCGGACAAGTTTTATGTATATTGGGAAATGTTTTGGAAAGGAAAAATGGATTTTGGTATTGGTAATCTTCCTTTATGCATCATGAATTCAATGTTATATAAAAAATGATTGCTAGTGAAATATGAAAGTTGTTAGATAGGTTTGCTTTAATGGGTTGTCTTATTCCAATCACTAGAATTATTCGATAATTTTGAAGTGTTTTACCTTCTTGGTTAGAGCTAAAGTTGATATTCAAAAAATAAAATTTACTTTCCTTCATTATTTGTGGTGCTCAAGGAAAATAAAAATAAAAAATGAATGCTTATTCCATTGTGTGTCTAGTATTTCAAAATAATGGTCCAAGATACTAATGTTAAGGATATTATTATGCGCCTTTGGTAATAACTATTTAGAGTGCTCATAATGAAAATGAAAGTGCATTGTAGATTAATTGGGGTGTGATAAATCTTGTTTGGATTCCTAACTTATCTAGTCTTCAATGGTATTAAAGTGTGGTTGAGGTAGTGGGAATCACGAATAACAATCCACACTTATAAATTGAGTTATTAAGAGTGTTCATTGTGGATGGGCATTTTGTTAAATTGTAGAACAACAATTTATTTTTCATGAAGTATGATTGAGATAGTGGAGTGTTTAGAGGTAGCAATCCGCACTTTTAAATTAAATTATTTATTATGCTCATTGTGAATGGGCATGTATCTCAATTGAAAGTTTATTACTTAATGGGGTAGGGCCTAAGTTTGATCCCTATTTTATCAAAGTTAATATTAATTGAAATATGATATATAATATTGCAAGAAATATAGTGAAGGGTTATTTTTATGAATCAACGTATAGTTAAACAAGTGGGATAGCTGCAAAGAAACAGTCTCTACATTTTTTTAATAGTTATTGGTATGTTGGAAGTGCAAGGCCTACATTTTGTCTTTATTCAAAGCCTATATACAAAATGTTTTCTAAAGTCACACTTGTTTTAGAAAAGATCCAATTGCTAGTTACGTGGAACAACAAGTGTATGAAGTTAGGGATCTGTGTGGAACAATGGTTCTCCTATACATGCCCCTCTTTTGCACATCCTTTATTACACACACTTATCGTTCTCCATCTTTACAATTTAAAGCATACTTTTGTCATCCATCGACCAACATGTTTAATTCTTGTTAGCATGACGATAAATTCCCCATTTCTTATCATAAGACTTTTCCGTCCCCCGCTTTTTGTTAGATGCACTCTGCTCCCATTATGAGACATAAATGTTTATGTTAAATGACTTAAAATCCTCCACCTTTACTTTTCATCCCCCACTTTTTGTTACATGCGCTCCACTTCCATTAGGAGATGTAAATGATTATTTTAAATGACATAAACGTATTTGTATCGTTCATTGCATTAAAAAGCATACATATTTTTTTTATTCAAAACCTACATACAAATGTTTTTTTAAAGTCACAATTTTTTAAGAGAAGATCCAATTGTGGAAGTAGTTGTGTGAAACAAGTGTATGAATTTTGTGATCTACATGGAATAAAGGTTCTCCCACACATAACCCTCTTCCACACATCCTTTATTTCACATGCTTCTCACTCTCCCTATTTCTTGCCGTAGTACTCTTCTATCCCTTACTTTTTGTTAAATGTGTTCTTCTCCCATTACAAGATGTGAATGCTTATGTTAAATGGCATAACAAACTAGATCTCATTTTTTTCGTTAAAAGGGATACATATATGGAGATATGTTGGGCCTGTCAAAAAAGGAAGAGGGGGGGGGAGCCCATTTTGTTCTTATTCAAAACATGGTGCATAACAACAAGTATATGGAGTATGGGATCTATTTGGAATAAATGTTCTCCTGAACATACTCCTCTTCTGCAAATCCTTTATTGCACATGCTTCTTGTTCTCCATCTTAAAATGTAAAAATTTCTTTTATCATCCATCAACCAAAATATTTAATTCCCATCAGTGTGACTGTAAATTCCTCATTTCTTGTTGTATGAATTTTCGGTCCCCTACTTTTTTTTAGACGCGGTACTCTCCCATTATGAGGCGTGAATGCTTATCTTCAATTACATACAGATATTTGCCTGATTCCTTGTGGTAAAAACCATACATATCTAGAGATATTATGGGCCTGTTAAAAAAGGGAGGAGGGGGAGGTTCTTTTATCCTTATTTGAAATATAGTGTAGAAAAAAACATGTATGAAGTCGGGGATGTGTGTGGAATAAATGTTCTCCCGCACATACCCCTCTTCCATGCATCATATATTGCACACAGTAAAAATATAAATCATCTTTGCTTATGATTATGCACACATATTCCGCTCCTTTAGAGATTTTCTTAGCAAGGATTTTTAAGGATTCAAATATTATGCCTATGTATATTATTATAGCCGGCTATTCTAGAAAAGTCATACATATAGAATGTAGGTGAATATTTAATTAAAAAACATTTAATTTACTATTAAAATTAGTGAATATTTGGCAAATATCTTCCATTTAATCATATATATATGAAAAATGGGTGAATTTTTTCACAAATTTATTTATTTATTTATTTATTTTTGCATAAAATGTCCGAAAAATAGTGAATTAGCAAAACAAATCTTCGTTTCTTAACTCCATCATTACATTGTAAAAATTGATTTTTTCATCCACCGACAAACATATTTAATTATTGTTTAAATTGACACTAATTATCTAATTGGAATATCTTATTGAATTTTATAAATTCCACTCAAGAAGATATCGAAGGCTATTGGTTCAACAAAAGGATGTATGTAGTTATAGAATGTGCGGAGCCAATGCTTGTGTGAAGGTAATTCGATTTCTAATTTTGTTTTACCAATCATAGCATTTGGAAATTTGATAAAATAATAAGACAATGCAAGAAGTTCCATTTCACAAGAAAATGCAATAGAACACAATGACCTAGCTACAAAACTTTTTTATAGACACTGTGCATCTAAAAACATGGAAAAATAAGCATAGAAAAAGAATAAAATTATGGAGTGGTAAACATAACTTTTTTGGTGAAAAAAAAACATCAAACAATGATAATTATTATATCATGAAATTTTTGTAATAAGCATAGAAACAATTGATAGTGTTGCGTAGGAAAGCGTGCAAGAAAGGACAAATATGAAAAATAAATTGTGCGGAGTAGTACCTGCATGGAGGAAATTATGTACATGATCAAGATATATGTAACTTTTCCATATTCCACTTTTTGTTAGATGCACTCTACTCCAATTAAGAGATGTGCATGCTTCTATTAAATGGCATAAAATTTGTCTCGTTCAATGCACTAAAAATTATACATATCCAGAGATATGTTGGGCCTGTCAAAAAAAGGCGAGGTGGGGAGGGAGGAGAAGTGGGAGCTACATTTTATCCTTTTTTAAAATACAATTTTTTAGAAAATAACATTTTTAGTTCATTTGTGCCATTAAAACCATGAATAAGCCTATAGGAGTTCATCACCTATTATTATTTTGAATGTTTACGTCAAAGTTTCTAATTGGTAGTTCTATTTCCCTCTTTCCATTACATTTCTATCTGTAAATTATAGATATGAAGGAAAAAGTTGCTAAACCCTCACCAAAAACCTTCGTTAACTTTTGTGAGTTGCCTTTGATTGACCAAGAGGCCGACACTCATGATTCACTTAGTTCGAATTTGATTTGAATGAGCTTCGAGCCTTGACATATGAGTGTTTTTAAGATTTACAACATATCTCATTAGTGTGGGAGTCATACTTGGCCCAATTTATCATACCCTAGACTCTCCCATATCCCAGTTTGTCACTTGTTGTTTCAAAACATATATTTTAAGTAAATAGGCAATAGTGTCAAAGACTGGGTTTATGATGTTCTTTATTAACCCTAAATCTATTTTACAAATGCTAAATATTATAATGCCTAATGAATCCGGACCTTTACGTGAAGAATTCCTAGGAAGTTGTGTCATGAATTGAGCTTGGAGGAAAAATCTATTGTTATTTAATCCTTTTTACCTCTAAATGCTTTATTACCAAAACACAATCCACCATATTCTTCAAATATTTTCTTAGAGAAATCTAGATAAATCATTTCAATAATTTTTTATTTTCTAGGATATGAACATGACCAAATAGTGGACGAAGTCATACTAGGGTTTTAAACTTTTATTTCAATTGTTAAGAAATTATTTGTTATATTGGACAACAATTAGTACCTATATGATGTTGTAATGATCGACTAATTACAAGGTCACCAAGTCTTTTATGTACCAATTTGTTCTAGTTTATATGTTTCTATTCTTTTAAGTGGACAAGTTTTATCGTATACAATTGCAAATACAAGATTTCAAAGGAAATGTTCTTTTAGCTATTCACTGGGCTTCGATGCTGAGAAAGGATTCTCAGGGGTTTTCATTCTCATATTTTTCTAACAAGATTTTGTTAGTTTCTTTAAGTCTCAGGGGATTTCATTCTCATATTTTTCTAACAAGATTTTGTTAGTTTCTTTAAGTCTCATGTATGATATATTTCTACGAAAGAGATAAATAGAACACTTTAAAACTGAGTGATGTAGTTAGAATGGGATATTTTTATATGTATAATGAATTTACATAGATTAGAATATATAGTAGTGAATTAGCACCCTATATACTTCCAGATTTCCTTCCTATTAGAATCTTTTCCCTAGAATTTATCACGCAATGCTTAAATGTAAATCAAATTCATTTCCCAGCTAGAAAACATCTTGCTCTTTTTAAATTAAAAGTTGAGGTTGGTCCATTTATAGTAAATAATAGAGTAGTGGTGTAGAAGTTGAAACCATGTTGCAGGAAATGAAGTTTGCGTAGGGAGAGGTTTGCCACTATAACCCTTATGGTATTATTTCAAGTAAAAGCGTTGAACATAATGTGGCTCCTTATTAGTATGTGTCAAAGTTTTAGGTGGAACACTATGCCAATAAAGAGATTTTGGAGCAGGATCCTACACCAGTTTTACAACAAGCTTTTAGAACACATCAAACATTAAAGAAAAATATGTTAGAAACTTCTCAATAGAAATGCAAGGGATTAAAAATGGAATCTTTGGACACTAAACAATAAACTTCTAGGTCAAATAGTATTGAATTTAGAATATAGAAGAGAAAAAGAATGTAAGAGCAAGTAGTTTCCGTCACAAAGGTCACAACAAGAAAAGTAGTTCTATATATACAATTGTTATATTTAGCTACTCTAGGATCTGGAGTATCGTTATCTAGTACGTAGTCTGCTACTTATTCAAAGCGAGAAAGCATCTCCTCTCGATTCCTGAAAATTAATAATAGAAATGCTAAATTAAGATAGGAAGCCTGCAACAAGCTTTAGAATCAAAGCACCATTTCTAAAACTAGATTGTTATTAGCCCTAGATTATCAAAAGGGCCAGCTCCAAATGGATATATTAGAACCAAATTCCCAGATTATTAAAATTGTAGATGATTACAAATCTTCCAAACTTACAATTGACCAAAAAAAACTCCATGTGATTGATTAGATGGATCTTCAAAGACAATTAGGGGAGACGTTATGTAAAAGTCTATCAAGCTCAACAGTAAGTGTTGCTATACTTGAAAATTTTCTGAACGAGGTGAATAATAAGCTTAAATATGAGAAAATTTAAACGAGAACTAAACAGATGAAAATTGATAATTTATAGAACATTATTAGCAAGCTAGGAACATATCCAAATGATTGAAGCTCAATTCAAGGGTTAATAAAAGTCTGGGAGAAAGGATATCCAAGTGTTGAGAGAGTAGCTTAATATATGTTGGAGATCAGATGCACATCAAATTAAACAAATACTCAGCAAATAAATCATGCACATAAACACAGAGGAATTTAACGTGGTTCACCCAACCAATCTGGGCTACGTCCACACAACATAGGCATCGACAATCTTTATTATCAAACAGGAGATTACAAACTCTCACACACACTCAAACCATCCGTATGGATACCTGTTTTATAGCAAAGAGAATCTAACTGCCTCATAAATCCTCTCACATCAAATTTAGGATGCATTAACTCCCTCCCAACAAACTGGAGCTAATCTAGGAACTAATTCCTATTGTTGTCATCTACTGAGATTTTTCCTATTTTATTCAAAACAGAAAATCTCAACAATCTCCACCTTGACAACAATTAGCCTGATGCCCTGTTATTATTATTTTATCTCTTCTGCAAGCCAAGAGAAGCCAAACACCAACGCAGCTTCTCCAACAAAACTGGTTTCGTGAACATGTCTGCACAGTTTTCCTTTGTATGCACCTTTTCAAGAGAGACTCCTCTTTCAGTGATAACCTGTCTTACAAAATGGTACTTAATTGGAATATGCTTTGATTTACTATGATAGGCCAGATTCTTAGCCAAATGTATTGCACTTTGACTATCACAAAGTAACCTGATGTTGTCCTGTAACCTACCAAACTCACCAAGCAAACCTTTCAACCAAACCGCCTCTTTGCAAGCATGCGAAGCAGCAATGTATTCTGCTTCAGTAGTGGATAAAGCAACAATGTTTTGTAGCTTTGACATCCGCCTAATAGCTCCACCTCGGCAGAGTAAAGACATACCGAAGCCATTCCTTATCCAAATCACCTACAAAATCAGAATCAACATACCCGCAAACAAATTCACTACTCTTATTGTAAGTGATACAATAACTACTTGTGCCTCTCAAATACCAAAGCACCCATTTCACTGCTGACCAATGTTCTTTACCCGGATTTGCCATATACCTGCTGACAACCCCAACTGCATGTGAAATATCTGGTCGAGTACAAACCATCGCATACATCAAACATCCTACTACATTAGCATATGGAATTCGAGACATATAATCCTTTTCTTCATCTGTATTAGGACATAAACTAGAAGAAAGCTTAAAATGGGAAGCTAAAGGGACTAACACAGGCTTCACATTGTTCATACCAAATCTCAAGAGTATTTTCTCAATATACTTCTGTTGTGATAGCCACAGCTTACCATTGCTCCTGTCTCTGAAAATCTCCATGCCCAAAATCTGTCTTGCTGCTCCTAGATCTTTCATATCGAATGTCCTTGACATCTGAGTCTTCAACCTGTTGATTTCTTCAATGCTTTTGCTTGCTAAAAGCATATCGTCAACATACAACACTAAGATAATGAACATGCCATTACTTAACTGCTTAAAGTAAACACAATGATCATATTCACTTCTTATATATTTTCGACTCAACATGAAAGAATCAAATTTCTTGTACCACTGTCGAGGCGACTGCTTCAGACCATACAATGACTTCTTGAGCCTGCAGACAAATTTCTTATTGCGATGCTGAACAAACCCTTCTGGTTGTTCCATATAAATTTCCTCATCTAAATCACCATGTAAAAACACAGTCTTAACATCTAGTTGCTGTAATTCTAAATCAAGCAAAGCAACTAACGCTAACACAATTCTGATTGAAACTATTTTAACAACTGGTGAAAAAATCTCATGAAAATATATGCCTGCTTTCTGAGAAAACCCTTTTGCAACCAGCCTCGCTTTGTATCTGTCCTCTGTATCATTCACACCCCGTTTCACCTTGAAAACCCATTTACATCCCACATTTTTCCTGTCTTTTGGAAGTTCAACCAGATCCCATGTGCCATTCTTACCTAAGGCCATCATTTCTTCCTTCATGGCTGCTTTCCATTTGTCACTTTTCGAACCTTCTATAGCTTCCTGATAGCACAGAGGTTCATCATCGTTAGCTGTCAAAGCAACTGAAGTAACATAATCATCATACCTTCTCGGAGGGCGGTTGATTCTTGTAGACCTCCTTAAGGATGTTTCTGGTGCTTCCGCAATTGGCTGACTACCATCTGTAGGAACTTCTTGCCGATCAGTATCTGAGACCTGCTCATGATCTAAACCTGAACCCTGTTCATGTTCTGATTCTGAAACCTGTTCATGACTAGTATCTGAACTATGGTCATCATGACTATCATTAGAAATGCTATCAAACTGAATGTGCTGAAAGTCAGATACATCATCCTGTTTCAATCTACTATCTACATCTAACTGTACAAGAGAGGATTTATTAAACCTTACATCTCTGTTGATGATGATTTTGCGGGTAGTAGGATCCCACAATCTAAATCCCTTTGTTCCATCACCATACCCAACAAATATATACCTTTTTGATTTTGGATCTAATTTTGTTCGCTGATGTTTAGGCACTAGAGCATATGCATCACAACCAAACACTCTGAGTTTAGAATAGTCACAAGGGTGTCCTTTCCATACCTCTTGCGGAATCTTGCAGTCTATTGCCGTCGATGGCGACCGATTTATCACATAACAAGCTGTAGCCACCGCTTCTGTCCACAACTCCTTCTGTAAACCAGCGTTACTCAGCATACTCCTTGCTCTCTCCAAAAGAGTCCTGTTCATATGTTCAGCAACTCCATTTTGCTGAGGAGTATAAATAGTAGTCTTATGTCTCTCGATCCCTGCATCCTTGCAATAGTTTTCAAACTCCTTGGAAGTAAACTCACCACCATTGTCAGTTCTTAAACATTTTATAGTTCTACCAGTGATGTTTTCTACCAATGCTCTAAACTGCTTGAAAACTGTAAAAACATCAGACTTCCTTTTCAACATGTAGACCCACACTTTCCTAGAAAAGTCATCAATAAATGATACAAAATAAGACGAGCCACCATATGACGCTGTAGGGGCTGGACCCCAAACATCTGAATGAATATAATCAAGTATCCCTTTACTAGTATGTTTGCCTGTTTTAAATTTTTGTTTACTTTGTTTTCCAAACAAGTAATGCTTACAGAAATCTAACTTTTCAGACTTTAGATTAGGAAGTAATTTGCGATCAGCCAAAATCTTTAACCCACTTTCGCTCATATGGCCCAACCTTTGATGCCATAGGCGAATGGAACTACTGTCATGTTCAGACACCGTAGACACATGATCTGATCCTGTTCTTCCTTCTAATTGAAACAGATTTCCTACTTTCTTAGCCTTCATTACTAGTAAGATACCTTTATAGATTTTCATAACTCCACCTTGAATTACAGTTTTATATCCATTCGTATCCAATGCTCCTAAAGAAATTAGATTTTTCCTTAAGTCTGGAACATGTCTCACATCTGTTAACAATTTAGTTGTGCCATCAAACATTTGCAGTTGTATACTCCCTATTCCCACAATATTAGATGTGACATCATTACCCATGTACACGACTCCATCATTAACTGATCTATATGTCTTAAACCATTCTCTATGAATACACATGTGGTTTGATGCACCGGAATCTAACAACCAATGTTGACCATGATTTGACAAATTAACTGATAACACTTCGTCGCTCATACCTGAACCAGATGCCGAACCTGTATCTGTCGTGTTTGCTTCCTTCTTCTCTGTCGAAGAAGCTTCTTTAGAAGTTTGTTGTCTCTTCCAGCAGTCTTTCTTCAAATGCCCCGATTTGCCACAAAACCAGCACTTTACTTTGCTCTTCTTCCCTTTCGAATTTGAACGCGAATCGTTGTGCTTACCAGAGCGTCTTTCTCTAGAACGACCTCTATCCATCATTGCCTATGATGTAGAGGTGTCTGCATTCGACCTCTTCCTCATCTCCTCAGACAAAAAGGCTCCAACCACATCGTCAAACTCAAGGATGTCTGCAGTACTAAAGCTTATGGAAGTAACAAAGTGATCCCACGATTCGGGCAATGAACACAATAGAGTTATTGCCTTATCCTCTGAATCAAATTTTACATCTATACTTTGTAATTGTACCAATAGAGTATTAAAAACATTCAGATGGTCAGTAATCGAGGTACCTTCCTTCATCCGCAAACCATAAAGCTGTCGCTTCAGGAGAATCCGATTTGTCAAAGATTTCGTCATGTAGAGCTTTTCAAGCTTCATCCACAAGCCTGCGGCGGTCTTCTCTGACACAATGTTGAATAGAACGTCATTCGCCAGAAATAACCGAATTGTGCTCAGAGCTCTGTCATCCAACTCATCCCATTCATCCTCCGTTATGGAAGAAGGCCTTTTTCTTTTCCCTAACAGCGCTTTCGCCACGCCTTGTTGTACCAACAGATCATGCATCTTTACCTTCCAGATCTCAAAATTGTTTTTGCCATTGAACTTCTCGATTTCAAACCGGGCACTCTGAGTTTTCGCCATCTTGTATCAACCAAAAAACAACAATAATCTCCAAAACTAACTGTTAAATACCAGCAATTAAAAAACTGCCTATGCCTTATAGCCTTTGCTTTAAAAAAACAAACTTTTTTGCTGTGAATTACAATACATAAAACTGAGTATTAAATTCCCAATCGGTGCATTGGACCTGAGTCAATTATTGACTCACGATTCACTCTGATGTGCATTATAGATTGGTCTTATATATCGTTTGTGGTTACCTCAATAAGACATTTTCAAATTCTCACAAATGGGGTCCATTGTCACAAATATCACGTCCATATTCCAATTGATTTAAAAAACCTCTTCAACTTTCAAATGAGCGTTGAATTTGTCTTTTTTTTTTGTTAACTTAGATGGAGCCTTTGTGAAAAAACCACCTTACGTTGGAATAAAAAAATGATTTGCGCACCATCAAAATGATGTCAACCATATAAAATTCAATGGAACTTTGTGAAATAGTTCATTTCACGGCAAACTTACACTTACAAATAAAACAATAAACCACGCAACAACAATGATTATACACACCACCAATAATCCACGCAACAGCAGTGATTATGCGCACCACCAATAATCCACGCAACATCGATGATTGAAAACATTACCAGCGCTCCACGCAGCACCAGCAATCAATGGTCATACGCACTCCAGCAATATTACGTAGCACCACGCACTCCAGCAATACTACGCAGCACTCCACGCACCAGCGCTGTTTTATGGTGTTAATCCTTCCACGCCGCAGGTTTCGGCGATCTCCACACAGGTAATACGCATCAGGTCACACGCATCAGCACCTCCAAGCCTTTGCGCTCCACCTCCAGCATGCAATTCAACCCGGCTAGCAATCTCCACGCAGGCGGACAGAAGTTCAACACAGCCAGCGCTCAACTGCGCTCCACCTTCAGTCCGGTCCAGCTGCGCCACGCCTCCAACTGCTCTGATACCAATTGTTGGAGATCAGATGCACAGCAAATTAAACAAATACTCAGCAAATAAATCATGCACATAAACACAGAGGAATTTAACGTGGTTCACCCAACCAATCTGGGCTACGTCCACACAACATAGGCATCGGCAATCTTTATTATCAAACAGGAGATTACAAACTCTCACACACACCAAACAATCTGTATGGATACCTGTTATATAGCAAAGAGAATCTAACTGCCTCATAAATCCTCTCACATCAAATTTAGGATGCATTAACTCCCTCCCAACAAACTGGAGCTAATCTAGGAACTAATTCCTATTGTTGTCATCTACTGAGATTTTGCCTATTTTATTGAAAACAGAAAATCTCAACAATATATCGCTCTCGAGCATGTCCAAACTCTACTATTAGAAGAGATACAAAAAGAGAAGGAACAACTACTTTCATTAATCATTGAACTAAATAAGTAGTTGGAATAACTGGTAGTTCAAATTGAATGCTTGTTAAAGGAAAATGAAGAACATAAATTGACAGTAAGCAGCTCAGAAACATCACTAATAGAGGGAGAGAATTTAGAAAAATTAATAGGTACAATGTCATCACTCAGTTTAAAGGTTGAGAAATTGAAGAAGGAATTGAGACCAGCGAATAAGGAGTTGGGAAAAAAATGTAATATTCCTGTCAATGAACTTAAGCAAAAAACTTCATTGCAAAGTTAGATTGGCGGGTATAAGAAAAATTTGATTGGCACATAACAATTAATAGATACCATAAGAATATTGTGGACAAATATTGTTAATTATATTTCAGGTTTATGGGAATCATTTGCAGTAATAAGTCGTGAAACAAATTTATTGAAAATTGCAAAAAAGGCATCATAACAGTTCGAGAAAAAAATAGGAATAAACCATCAATCGTGAATAGAGTGATTAAATTTTTGAATGCTAGAGATGAGGAGAAACTAAAAGTATAAGGGGTTCATGATAAACCTGGTTGGGAATTTGAAACAAATCGTGTTATTATTAAAAGACATTTTATCTAGCAATTGCAGGTTGGTTCAGAAAGAAATTGATTCATTCACTAGTAGATTTAATCTTTTAAGAGGAATGGGTATGCCTACCTTTTGGGACTCAAATGGAAAATTAATAGCTTTGTATGTGTACAAAGAAATGCTAATTAGGCATTGCATAAATGATGATAAACTTGCTTATATGTCAGGAGATTTGAAGGGTGAGCATATTGCAGAAAATCTCACCAATGATTTTTACATTCACTCCGAGGTGAGATCACTTTTCCCTATTAAGCCAACTTATTAAAAGTATGTTGATCAAGATTCAGTTATATGAAACTAATCAATTCAGTATTGGGCGGATTGATCTCAATTAGTGGTAAATGAATATCATTAAGATTGATAGCAGTCGAATGTCTCTAAAATCTTTAAAGTGATTTCATGGTTTAGATAACTTATGGATTATTAGGAACTATATGTAGGCCTATTGACCTACATATACACACACATACATAGTTAAATATTAGAGAAAATTGTGTAATTTTTTTGTAAATGTTTCTAGAGATTTTCTCTTGAATGTGGGAATTTCATTTTTCAAATTCTAAGATGAAATAAATATTACAAAAAAGTGTGGTGTATCTACAATGTTACATATGTTAGAAAACACTTGGGTCTTGTTTTTTAATTATGAGCAAATTAATATGTTATGAAACCAGCTCCAAAAGTATAAGAAAAGAGAGATCAACGCCTTAGAAATAAGCCACTTCGAGGGGGCAACCTCCTTTACATTACATAAATGAACAATTCTTGGATGGTACAAATGACAAAACCTCCTTCTATATATAAGAGTCTATGGGGTCACAATATAATCCTAGCCGACCTAACAATAACAATGTAAGAGCACAATAATACCAATATTGGAGTTACAAGGGTACAACAATAACGATAAGGGGGCTACACTAACAACAATAAGGGACTACACTGGTAATATAGGGACCTAACATGCCCCTCTATAGAAATTATATGTACTAAGCATGCATATGTCCAATATCCACCCGATCTCACACTATTTAACTTTATGCAAGATACTGAATCTATTCCACTTGTTAATCTTTTGCGGAAAAATTAATTGCACACACATGTGAAGCATAAACAAAAATATTCAATCGCACATAACACAATTTTTAACCGGGAAAGCTTGAAGCTGAAAACCCCAACTATATATTATGTAACATGGAGATCATATGACAATATCATACAAACATACAAAGCTTATCACAAGCTCTCAGTACAGTACAATCATCATACACTAATCATGCCCAATCTTGCAAATCCATGCACCGATCTATGCCACCTGCTAGCCTGCCTCCAATACACAATCTCTATTGAAGAATAACTCTGAATGAATTCGAATTACTCCATCCTTGACTGTGCAATCCTCATTGGCATCTCCACTGAGTTTGTGATGCAATCAATGCATCACTATAGTCACAACAGATAGTCTATCTTGCCCTTTCACCTATCTCTCCACTGGTCTCCACTGAAACTGCCATGCACTATAGTTCATTGTTGTATTGTTTAGTTGATTAATGAGTTATTATTTGTGAATTAATTAACTAATTAATTCACTCCACTCTCCCTAGTGTATCAATCAGTTAGACTAGATACAAATAGCTCAACTGAGTCTCACTGAGTTAAACTGAATACAACTCCATAACTACTTCTTCCAACTATGTCATAACTCTTCCACTTGAGTTTTAACTGAGTCCTTCGTGCATTAGCTCTAGTAAACCCTTAGGAATAGCATAATTCCTTCTGTCAACTGATGTGCCACATCTGTGCACTAAACTGAAGTGATTCAAGAGAATAAGTTGATGTTTAGAGTCTGATTATTATTAAGAGCTAATAATAATCGACATGCATCTATTTTTAGATTGACGATCTATAAATAGACTTCGCCCAATATTCTAAAAATAGAATTTCATCTACTTTTCCAACTTGATCAACCATCCACAAATAGCATCCTGCAACTTCTGAAATATGATCATCATGTCTAAAAAAAGACTTGCGCCAAAAATAGCCTGCGGGCCCACTTAGTGAAGGCGACTCTTTTCACTAAGCTCATCATCTTGTTGAATCTCAACACTCCCTCTCAACAAGATAGGGATTATCCTTCACCCCGATCTTGCCTCTATGGTATTTGAATTTTCTCCCGGTGAGCGCCTTCGTCAGAATATCTGCATCCTGATCCTCCGTAGGAATGTACTAAAGCAACATGATCTTCCGCTGCACACAATATCTGATATGATGATATTGGATATCAATATGTTTATATCTATCATGAAACACAGGATTAACCGAGAGTTTAATGCAACTCTGATTATCACAATGTATCACTGTGGGATCTAAATGTGAACCGAACAAACCAACCAGGATCTTCCTCATCCAGATAGCCTCACATGCAGCTTGACTTGCTGCCATGTATTCCACTTCCGTTGAACTGAGTGCCATAGATCTTTGTTTCCTGCTGTACCAATAAAATGTCATAGATCCGATACTAAAAATCCCTCCCGATGTGCTCTTTCTGTCTGTTGGGCTTCCTGCCCAATCTGCATCCATGAAGCCATGCAACTTCACCTCATCCGTCTGTCTATACCATAAACCATACTCAGATGTACCCCTGAGATATCTCAAGACATGCTTGCCTACCTTCCAAAAGAGCTTGGTAGGCTTAACCATCGCTTGTGAAAGCTGGTTCACCACATAGCATATGTCCCATCTTGTATTGACTAAATACATGAGCGAACCCACCAACTGTCGATAAACAATGGCATCCACTACCTCTACCGATTTAGCATCCTCTTTCTTCCAATTTCCTAGAAGAGGAGTGTCGATAGGCTTGTAGCCTTGCATGTGAAACTTCTCCAGTATCTCCTGGACATACTTGCCTTGAGACACAAACAATTCACCTTCCCGCTGCCATATTTCCAATCCAAGGAAATAATGATGGAGACCCAAATCCTTCATCTCAAACTCCTTTGCAAGATCTTCCTTTCCTGAGTGTATCAACTGCTCATCACCTGTTAGTATTAAATCATCAACATAAAGTACAATGATTAAAATCTTACCCTCAACCACAATCTGGTATAGGTTTGCATTCGCCTCACTCTTGGTGAAGCCAATTCCAGTGAAATAGCTGTCGATCCGAGTGTACCAAGCACGGGGTGCTTGTTTCAGCCCATACAACGCTCTTTTGAGCCTGCACACATGCGACTCGCTGTTGAAGATCTCAAATCCTTTAGGCTGCTTAATGTACATCTCTTCCCGTCGCATAATAGTCATCCGACTATTTTCCAAATACACACAATAGTTATGGGGTGTTTCTGTGTACCCCAAAAATATCCCAACTTCTGCAGTCGGCTCCAGCTTCTTCTTGGCGTCCTTCGTCACATGAATGTAAACAGGTGAGCCAAAAATATTCAAATGAGAAATATCAGGTTTCTTACCAATTAAAGCTTCCTCGGGTGTACTCATGCCAAGTACTCTATGAGGACAATGGTTATTCACATAAACCATAGTGTTGCATGCTTCTGCCCACAAGTGCATCAGTATGCCCTGGTCATGCAACATCGCTCGTGCAGCACCCACAATCGTTTTGTTCTTTCTCTCCACGACCCCATTGTTTGGCTCCAATTGATGATGTCAATTAGAGTTTAATTTAATGTCAACCCGGGAAGGTAAACTTAGAAGTGCTTATCTAAAATATATAGATCTAGAAAGATTCCTAATTTGTCCAAGATCTTAAAGTCCCCTTACAAGAACATATTCATTAAGATCTCTTTCAATAGCTATTCAAACCTAGATCTAACAATTGTTTGAGATCTATAGTTCTCTTACAAGAACATATTCTACAAGATCTCTTCCAACATTAGAACATCTAATAAGAACTTAAAAGCTGAAATGAAATAAACCTAGATCTAATAATTGTATGAGGTCTTACAGTTCTCTTACAAGAACTCTTTCAAATAAGACCATTCCAATATTAAAAAATTTAACAAAACTTAAAAACTGAAATGAAACAAACCTAAATCTAATAATTGTATGAGATCTTATGGTTCTCTTACAAAAACACTTTCAAATAAGATCCTTCCAATATTAGAACATTGAACAAAACTTAAAAGCTGAAATCAAACAAAAACATAAAATAAATCATACCTAAAATAAACAAATAAGCATGCAAGTGAGGCCATGGGGGCCCTCCATAACTCCACAAGCACACTACTTTAATGGAGACTCAGATGTAGAGGCAAAATCGAAGTATGAATCCTTTTATTTCAAATTCTCCATTACAAACCAATTCTAAGGTTACAACTCTAAGCTTCTAAGATTGCATACTCCAAAATTCTAAGACTACAAAACTTCAAGATTCTAATATTACAAAAACTTCAACATTACAAATGGAGGAGATTGTACTCCTATTTATACAATGGGATGAGTAACAAACTCATAATGATCATCCACTAATCTCTCTTTTAGTTCCATACATCTCTCAACCATCTAGACACATAACCCCTTTTGTCCTTGATCTTCTCCATGAGATCATAATCTTCTCCATGAGGTTTATCTTCTCAAATTCGAATTTGATCCTTCAAGGCCACATAAAAGTATCTTGGAAGCTTCCTTGGCACCTACACATGTCACAAAAACAACCCACTTTCCATATATAAAGTAAAATATATTATTTTCTAATATTTAATCAAGAATTTCTCTTAAAAATGCTTAAAAATAAATAATATTTGGAAAATAAAAATGAGACCCAGTAATGGTGAATAATAGGGAAAATGAAGTGACATGGTGGTGAATAATGGGTGATAAAATGGAAGCATAGGTGAAAAATGTATGGTAATGAGTGACATTTTGAAACCCAAACACCCATTCTGTTGTGGGTTATGAGGCGCTATGAGTTCTCTTCAAATTCCTTCTTTGCTACAGAAGTCTTTGAATTCACCAGAGATGTATTCACCACTATTATCACTCTGTAGAGCTTTCACTTGCTTCCCCAACTCCTTCTCCACCAATGCCTTGAACTCACAGAACTTTGAGAACGTTTCACTCTTCTTCTGCATGAAGAAGATCCAAAATATACGAGAATAATCATCAACAAATATCACATAATACCTGTGTTTTGTTGTTGAAGCAACTGAGAATGGTCCACACACGTCTATGTGAATTCTCTCTAGGATCACCGAAGCACGGTTCTCCTTCTCATGAAAGGTGGTCTTCACAAACTTACTCATTGTACATCCTTTGCACTGATTTGACTGCGCAAGAGTACCTTTGGGAAATCCAGTAGAAATTTGCTGCAAAATCTTCAAAATGCCATGGTGAAGATGGCCCAATCTTCTGTGCCATAATTCGCCCTCATCCCGGCTCACCACTTCTTCTACTTTTCCCACCATTGTAGCACATCCATCTACCTCCATCTTGTAGAGATTCTTAATTCGAACCCCTATCTTCTTGGTTTGACCCGTTGTTTTATGTCGAAGGAAGGCTTTTCCCTCACTAAAAACAACATCATAACCCTTGTCTTCTAGCATTGCGACTGAGACCAAGTTCTTCTTCATAACTGGAACATACATGCCATTCTTCAACAAGAACGGATTACCGGACTCCCTCTCAAAGGTAATGGTCCCAATGCCTGTCGCACTATACCGACCATTGTCGCCCATCTCTATTTGCATCTGGAGGTCCTTCTCGTCCAAGTCACTAAACAACTCTTTGTCTCCCGTCATGTGGAAAGATGCACCACTGTCAAGATACCACACCAATCCCATGCAACTTGAAACCAAGCATGCGATCAAGGAAAAATCCAGCTCAAATTGCAAGGCTAAGGCCTCTCCAGCTACAGATCCAACAACCTACTTATTCTTCTTCTTCTGTGGATAGTTAGTGGCGAAATGTCCATGCTCGTGACAGTGAAAACACTTCACTTTGGACAAATGCTGCTTCTTTCCTTTAGCACCAGATTTTGAAGGATTTTTCTTCCCCTTCCCTTTCCTTGTTTTGGCAGCCAAAGCGAAATTCTCTTCATCTTCATTCTTCGATGAAGATCCATCCCTGGTACCCCGCCTTATCTCCTCCTGCACAAGATCTGACCAAATTCGCTCCCATCTCAGCAATTTCTCCTGTCCATTGACAGAGTCTTCGTAGCTATGCCAACCCTTCAGAAGCCCAAGGAGAGCCAAGCTCACAAAGTATTCTTCATCAATAGTAACCCCCACACTTCCCAGCTCATCCTTGTAGTGGAAAAACTTCGTGAGGTATTTTGGAATACTGTTGCCTTTCTCCATTTTTATTTTTCTGAGCTTGTCTTTAAGCACCAACTTCCTCTTGTCACTTCTGCTTTGGAACAAGTCTGTCAGAGCCTTCTACATTAAGAATGGAGTGGCTTTCCCATGAAGGCTGGACACAATATGATCCTTCACACCTTCCAACATAATTCTTCTCGTCTTTGTTGTCTTCTTTTTCCATGCATCAAGTAATGTGACATCGCTAGATCCCAGCTTAGGAACATCGCTATCGATGAACTCCTTCAACCCATTATCCTCTAGCACTGCCTCCATCTTGTCCTTATAGGCTATGTAATTCAATCTCCCATCAAGGGCATACTCCAATCTCAACCCGTTGAAAGACATTTCAATGTATACTTGATTTCTGCACCAAGAATCTTCTGTAGAAAATTCGAATTGTCCACCAGCACAAACTCACTTCACAATTGCAATTTTCAATCAACAATGCTCTGAAACCATGTAGAAATTATATGCAATAATCATGCATATGTCCAATATCCACCTAATCTCACACTATTTAACTTTATGCAAGATACTAAATCTATTCCACTTGTTAATCTTTTGCGGAAAAATTAATTGCACACACATGTGAAGCATAAACAAAAATATTCAATCGCACATAACACAATTTTTAACCGGGAAATCCTGAAGCTGAAAACCACAACTATATATTATGTAACATGGAGATCATATGACAATCTCATACAAACATAAAAATCTTATCACAAGCTCTCAGTACAGTACAATTTTCATACACTATTCAGGCCCAATCTTGCAAATCCATGCACCGATCTATGCCACCTGCTAGCCTGCCTCCACTACGCAATCTCTGCTGAAGAATAGCTCTGAATGAATTTGAATTACTCCATCCTTGACTGCGCAATCCTCATTGGCATCTCCACTGAGTGTGTGATGCAATCAATGCATCACTATAGTCACAACAGATAGTCTATCTTGCCCTTTCACCTATATCTCCACTGGTCTCCACTAAAACTGCCATGCACTGTAGTTAACTGCTGTATTGTTCAGTTGATTAATGAGTTATTATTTTTGAATTAATTAACTAATTAATTCACTCCACACTCACTAGTGTATCAATCAGTTAGAATAGATACAAATATCTCAACTGAGTCTAACTGAGTTAAACTGAATACAACTCCATAACTACTTCTTCCAACTGTGTCATAACTCTGCCACTTGAGTTCTAACTGAGTCCTCCATGCATTAGCTCCAGTAAACCCTTAGGAATATCGTAATTCCTTCTGTCAGCTGATCTGCCACATCTGTGCACTGAACTGAAGTGCTCCAAGAAAATAAGTTGATGTTTAGAGTCTGATTATTATTAAGAGCTAATAATAATTGGCATGCAACTATTTTTAGATTGACAATATATAAATAGACTTCGCCCAATAATCTAAAAATATAATTTAATTTATTTTTCCAACTTGATCAACCATCCAAAAATAGCATCTTGCAACTTCTGAAATATGATCATCATGTCTAAAAATAGACTTGCGCCAAAACTAGCCTGCGGACCCACTTAGTGAAGGTGACTCTTTTCACTAAGCTCATCATCTTGTTGAATCTCAACACCCTCTCCTTCAAAAAAGTGTTGTCCTCAATGATTGAGTAGCTTTGGGTTCTTCTATATAAAATTATCATCCTCCCATGTAGAATCTTCAGTGGGTAAGTACTTCCACTGGATGAGATACTCTGAAATTGATCTATTTCGTAGCTGTCGAGTTCTTGTTTTTGTGACTACTTTAGGTTCCAATATGATTTTTCCTTCCTTATCAAATTCTGGTAATATTTTTGAACTGGAATTTTTTCACCTATAGCCTTATTTAAGCATGAAACATGGAAAACTGGATGCACTCGCGAAGAAGTAGGAAGCTCCAATTTGTATGCCATAGTACCAATCTTTCGCAAAACCTTGTAAGGACCATAGTAATTTCGCAATAATTTATTATCCTTCTTAGCTTTCTTGAGGGACATTTGTTTGTATGGTTGTAGCCGTAAAAATACCCAGCCTTCTATATCAAAAATTCTCTCGTTGCGATGTTGATCTTCCTGTTGTTTCATTCGATTTTGTGCCAAATTTAGGTTATCCTTTAAGAGTTGGATAACTTCTTGTTGATGCTCGATGTGATCTTCCATGTAATTCATCCAATAATTCATCAATCACAAGAATTGGAAATGTCTCTTTAATAGTGAGCTTATTGAGCTCCCTATAATCCGGACACATATACCATAATCCATCCTTCTTGTGCACCAATACTACTGGAGCAGAGAAAGAACTTTGACTAGGTTGAATTATACCAAACTCTAACATTTCTGCAATCATACGTTCAATTTCGCTCTTTTGGACATAAGGATATCTATAAGGCCTAATGTTTGGAGGAACACTTCCTGGAATCAAATGAATAGCATGATCATGATCACAAATAGGTGGGAGTTCTTTAGGAGTTTCAAACACCTTGGAATGATTATCCAAGACTTTTTGGAGATCTGGAGAAATAGATGATTTTGATGTTGGAACTTATAGTGAGCATAATTGTGAAATTACACCTTGTTGTTCTTTCTTCGGAATATTTTTCATGACATTGGAGCTTATTATCTTTCTCGGCTTCCCTATGATACCCCATAATTCGATTTCCTTTCCTTCCAAAAAAAATTCAAGAAATTTTCTTGAAAATCAAAAGCTACCGTCCCCAAAGATTGTAACCATTGTAATCCTAGTACAACATAAGAACCTCCCATTGGAATGGAAAGAATTGGACTATTCAATACATATTCCCCATGGTTAGCTTGATATTATGGCATTTTCCAGAGCAATTTATAGTTTCTCCATTTGCAACCATCACTTGACATTCTGGTGCTGGGTATAGGAAACAATTCAATTCCTTGGCTACCTTACAATGAATAAAATTATGGGTACTACCTGAATCAATCAACACTATTACCTTTTTCTTCTTGATATGTCCTTCTATCTTGAGAGTTTGAGGAGTGGTAATTCCTGACAATGCATTACACGATATTATTAGACTCATTTCTTCTTCTTCTTCTAGGGTTGGTTCCTCATGTATATCCTCTTCTTTTGAAGTTTCTTATTCATTTTCTTCCTCCTCTTCACAATCTATGTAAAATAATTTATTCTCAGCACACTTATGACCTTTAGTGTATTTTCTATCACAACTATAGCAAAGCCCTTTTACTCTTTTTTCTTCCAATTTTTGTGGTGTCAACCTTGTAGGTTGTGGAAGTCTAGGAGTAACAACACTTCCATTTTTATAAATGTGAGTGGTAGGCTTCCTTGTCGCCATAATTTTACATTAAAATTTTCTTGCCAGCCTGAATGCCTTCTCCAATGAATTAGGTTCCCAAACGTGAACCTCATGTTGGATGTTATCCTTTAAAGTCCCTATGAAGACATCAATCTTATGTTCCTATGGAATATCAGTTACCCTTATATTCAATTTTTGGAAGTCCTAAATGTGCTCCACCATTGAACCCTTTTGTTTGAGATTTATAAATTAGCTAAAAAAAGTGTTCCTCTTTGTATCCTCATAATGTGCTATCATTTCGTCCATAAAAATTGACCAAGTGACAATTTTTTTACGGGAGCAAAGCCATGGATACCATACAAATGTATTTTGTTCTAAATATAAAGTTTCAATGCGTACCTTTTGAGTGTTTTTCACATTATTGAGATCAAAATATTGCTCCATCTGTAGTATCCATGTTACGAGATCCTTGCCATCAAAATTCCTCATATCAATATTTGGAATATGGTGGGTCTTACATCCAACAATAGAGTTTATGAAATCACGATTAACATTTATTTTGTTCTCATCATGAGTTTCCTCTACTATTTTTCGCCATTAGGAAACATTTCTTGTATCAACTTTGTCAAACCTTCCATGTCTTCTTTTAGATCATTATTCATGTTTTCCATCTTAGCTTCCATGTCATCCATCTTAGATTCCATGCCAACTTCCATGTCATCCATTCCATTCTTCAAACCATCCATATTAGCTACCACGCCTTTCTTCAAAAATTCCATTTTATTTTTTGTTGCTCTTTGCGAGAGCAAAATTTGGTGCACTTGCTCTTGTATTTCTGATATGTCATGTTGCATTTATTCGTCTTCATGAGTCATAGTAGAGCCTTTTGAAGGCTTGATAGGTGTCGAATTATTTTTAGGGGGAATTTTAGAACCCAATACTAATATATATTCTACAATATGCCCTTGGAATCAATTCAAACTGATTTTTCAAATAAGACTTATGAAATTCAAAAAAAAAAATACACACCTTTTTCTTGCTTTTGCGGATATCGATACTGAAACTGGATTACCTCTGTGATTTGAGATCTTAAATATCTGAAATTCGGTCATGTAGCCCTATGAATCTTCTTTCTAATGTCACATGTCTAACCTAATTTGGATTCTTCAAGTCAAAGTTATGCACAATCTCCCACAATGACCTAATTATGGACTAGTTCAATCGAGTGAAATTGTACGGCGTGTCACGTGTCACTATTTCCTCCTTCGGCTCTGAAATTGATACATAGGAAATTATAGTATGTTTACTTGCATCTAATTTTTACATAAATCCAATCTGATGCTCAGAGAGAGAGTTATAACGATTTTCCCATGGTCACCTCTTTGAGATGAAATTCGGGAGCCTGAAAAAACCCTAAATTCCACAGATCATATCTCCGAAAATATTGTGAACCAAGATACAAATGACAAAATCTCCTTCTATATATAAGAGTCCATGGGGTCACAATATAATCCTAGCCGACCTAACAATAATAATGTAAGGGCACAATAATAACAATATTGGGGTTACAGGGGTACAACAATAACAATAAGGGGGATACACTAACAATAATAAGGGACTACACTAGTAATATAAGGACCTACATAATAATTCATAGTTTGCAATACACACATAATAGTGTCAAATTGGGGTTATCTTGAGTGGTTGGGAGGGAGGAATGAAATCCTCTTTATCCAAGTTTAGTTTAGAAAAATTCACATTTCATAATTTGTTATTTGTGTTTTCCTTAATTGTATGTTGATTATTTTAAAATATAAATTTCATTTTAATGATTATTTTTAATACAAACATAATCCTATAATTGGTTAAAATAATTAAAATTTCAAAAAATTTCTTTAATAAAATGAAATTTTATACCATCTCATTTAGTGACCCTTTTTATATTATAAATTTTGTAAAGTAAACATTTATTTACATGCATAAAAAATATGTTGTTGTTTTTATCGATCCAATGAAATAGAGTACATAATAATATAAGAAACTTTTCCTTAATATAGAGAAACTACCTCGATCACACAATCACCCAATAAATATCTCAAGCACCATTTTAGAAAACATTTATTTAGAGAAAATATTTCACATCCAACTAATACCAACAACTAACGTCTTATAGAGTAATAAACTTACTAGGAATATATTAATTCTACATAATAATAACTAATAATAATTTCAATGTGATTATGTCGATAGGCATTCTATTGTGGGTTTTTAGTGGTGACACTGTTTAGTTTCGTCGTCTTCGACACAATATTCAACATGTGTCCCAACTATCCCACCTCATTACACTGTTGACTTTCTTCGTCGTAACAAATCGAATAACACATATGGCAAAGTTAAATTTCCTTATGCTCGCTTGAGGTGAGGTGTTGCTTACTATAGGAAGGTGAAGAGACTGGTTGCGTGATTACCCACCAGTTAACACAGTCACAAGATATGAACCTGCACAACCAAATTGATGGTTGTTGCGAATGCTCGTTGGGAATGGCAATATAATCACGACCACAACCATTCTCTCCCGCTACGATAACATAATCATGTTGATTTTTGGGTAGCATCGGATGTGCTCTGGCTTTGAAACTTTGTGGAGGGGCTAGAACACATGAGATCTCCAAGACCCAGAAATCGTTTGGATAAATTCCACCCGGAGCTTAAATTATTCAAATAATTAATTATTTTAAATGGAGCCTAACTTAAAACTTAGGGAGTTTAAATAATTAAATTGAATTAATTTAACATGTGGGTGAGAATGTTCTAAGTGACGAATATCAAGTCTTTTATAATCTTAGTTGTCAATTAGAGATTAGATCACGGTCATTGATTCATCAGCGAGAAAATTATAAAGGAATTCTTGAGGGTCAGTTGGAGAACACACACAGAGACTAAATATTCTTCTGACAGAGTAGTGTTCGGACGAAGATCATATCTGAGAAATTCATTGCAGTGAGGGGCAGTTCGGTAGCAGGACTTCAGTCCAAGGCCGAGAATACAATTGTAGAGAGGCAAATAAACAACAGGAGAGACAACGCAACCCTTAAAAGGGTGGATGCAGAGCCAACAGGGCTCACGTAGAGCCAGAAGGGTGACGCAGAGCGAGAGGGGGTGAGACAATCACTTGAGCAGCTACGATGGGGTTTCTGTGAGGCAAATCGGGAAACCATTCAGCAGATCGATTTCTGAGTCGAGAAGGATCACGAGGAGGGTGAATTAGCCACTAGAGGAGGTGACGCAGTCTCAGCACAGATCTTGCTTTAGCCATCGCTGCACAACACTGGGAAAAATGCAGTCACCTTGGGGTTTCTTCATTTTGTTTTTGGATCAGCCAAAATATCTGTCTCTGGATAGAGGTACTTCTGCCCAGGATTTTCTCTGTTGGGTGAGCTAAATTTGGCACTCTAAATTGTATTCAGAAATTTTCATATTAATATAAACCCCCAAAACTACTGCACTGGTTTTCCCACATTGGGTTTTTTCGGGGAAATTTGTCCAAAAAATATGTGTGACCTTTGTCTGAATGTGTCACTTATTTTTTCAATACTTGATATGTATAACTGTGTGGGCTGAAATGTATTTTCATTGTTATTTTTACTAAAGATTCAGAAAAATAAATTGTAATTTAAATGAGGAAAGTAGGTAATGAAAATAAAATTGACTGTAGTAGTATTTCTGGTTTAGATTCCGAAATTTTCACATGGTATCAGAGTTGTTGCAGATCAAGTAGAGCTGAAGTCATCAACAAAAGGACGAAGAAAATTTGTTGCGGGAAGGCAGTTGTCCCAAGTGACAGCGTTGAAACATAATGAGGGAGAGGAAGGGTGGCACAGTCACCAGAGGGGCTCATGCAGAGCCTGCATCAACCAACTATGGTTATGTTGTAGCTGCAACAGAGGTAGGGAAATGTTTTTTGGGCCATCGCAGAGGTTTTTAGCCTCATTCATTTTAGTTGTCGTGGTTGGAAGTTCAATTCAATTTTCTTTTGGAGTTACTGGTGCGACATTGTTTCTGTTGGTGCAGAACATTGTCTAGTGGGGCAGTGGAAAACTAGAGGGAAGCAATTCCTCGGAATACTTCTTTCCAAGAAGTCTAGATCCAATTCTAATCAGCAGCAAAGAGAGATCAAAGAGGAGTGTTTCGACTTCAGTTGGCAGAAGGATTTCTGTGAAGGAAATATATTTTGAGAGGGATCTTGTTCTTTAGATGGTTTCTAGTGCCAAAGAAACCCAAATACAAGTTTTGTCGGGCTAGCAACAAAAGAGGGATAAATAACTAGTTCGAAATTTTCTTGTTGAGAAGAGATGGCCGCACAAGCACTAAGGGATCAGGATAGGCTGAATGGAGCATCCAACTTTATCATCCGGAAGGCCAGGATCCTGGCAGTTTTGGATGCAAAATCACATCAAGGATCGTGTCCTAAATGCAGTTGTTGTCCATGTTGAATTTGATCCTCTCAAGAAGTACGAAGAGGCTCAAGCAAAGGAAAATTGCATGATCATGGATGGATTCAAGGATCATGTGATCCCACATATTTCTGAGAAGAACAAAACAAGGGAAATATGGAATTCCTTGACTACTATGTATGAGGGAATCTTCATTGAGCAGAGGATATTTATTGAGAATCAGCTCAGACTATTTCAGATGCACAAGGGAGAAGAAATCGACCCCTTCCTTATCAAATTGTGATTGATCCAAGATTAGCTAGCTTCCGTAAGGACTACACCAGATGATTTACTTGTCATCAATACTACCCTGAATGTAGTCACAGAATACTGGGAAACCTTTGTCCAAGGTATTTTTGGCAAGGTTGGTCTTCCAAACTGGGAGGAAATGTGGGTATATCTTCAATAGGAAGAGATCGAAAGGTTGACCAAGGCCAGAAGCAACAACCTGGGGATCAAATTCAAGAAGGAGGAAGAGGAATATGCAGTGCTCACATCCAAGGGACAGCATAGGCAACAGAGAAGGAAGAATAAGGACCTCTCGAAGGTCATATGCTTCAGGTGTGGAGAATTGGGACATTTTTCCACACAATTTCCTCTGAAGAATAAGGGAAAAGAAGAATCTGACTTGAAGGTTGTCACAACGAAGGATGATGATCGAGATGGTGATGATGTTTCCATGAGTGCTCATGTTCCACTGGAGAAGAGGTGGGGAGAAATTGATTTGTAGTTCTTTGAATTATGGATTAGGGGGAAAGATCCTTGAGGTGCCCAAAATCTTGGGTTACATACGGCTATAGGAGCCCTTAATGATTGTAGCAGAGTGACAAGTGTCATCTAGTTCGAGAGATGATGGAGCGACAATGGAAGATCTAGAGTGCCTAAGTCTGAAGCAGCGTAGAGCATAGGTAGCAGTAGCGACGCAGTGTAGAGCGGCAACAGCGCAGAGGCATCAGAGGGTCAGCACATATTAGTAGCAAAGGTAGTTCCACCATCGAGGTGCATCCAAACTGACCAATATGTCAGTTTTGGGTTATTTTTTTATTTTCTTACATATCAGCAACTGAGTTGCAGTGTAGCAGTTAGTAGTGGCGGCGTTATGGGCAACATGATGTAGCATTTGAGAGGGAGCTGCAATACAGATGTAGCAGTGCCAGTGGCAGTGAAATAGGAAGCAATACAAATAACAATAGCGTAGTGGATGAAGGGAAGCAGCCAAGCATCAGCAGCACAGAGGACCAATGTCGTGGATCAGGGTGATGCTTTTGGTGAGAAGTATTGCTAGAGCACATTCCTCGCTAAGATGGAGTGTTGATTTTTAGGTAGCATCAGATGTGATCTTGCTCCGAAATTTTGTGGAGGGTCTAGAACACATGATATCTTCAAGACCCAGAAATCATTTGGAGAAATTCCACCCCGAGCTTAAATTATTCAAATAATTAATTATTTTAAATGGAGCCTAAGTTAAAACTTGGGGAATTTAAATAATTATAGTGAATTAATTTAACATGTGGGTGAGAATTTTCTAAGTGACGAAGATCAAGTATTTTATAATCTTAGTCATCGATTATATATTAGATCATGACCATTGATTCATCAACAGGAAAATTATAAAGGAAGGCTTGAGGATCAGCTAGAGAACACACACAGAGACTGAATTTAGAGATCAAATTCTTCTGACGGAGCAGTGCTTGGACAAAGATAAGATCTGAGTAATTTAGCACAGTGAGGGGAATTTCGACAATGGGAATTCAGTCCAAGGCCGAGAATACAATTGCAGAGAGGTAGGTAATCACCAAGAGAGATATCGCAGCCCTTGAGAGGGGGATGCAGAGCCAGCGGGACTCACGCAGAGCCAGAAGGGTGACACAAAGCCAAAGGGGGTGACATAGTCACTTAAGCAGCTGCGCTGGGGTTTCCGTGAGGTAGATCGCGAAACCATTTAGTAGATCGATTTCTAAGTCGAGAAGGTTCACGAGGAGGATGACGCAACCACTAGAGGAGGTGACGTAGTCTCAGTGTAGAGCTTGTTGCATCCATCGCTACGAAGCACTGGGGACAGTGCAATCATCTTGGGGTTTCTTCATTCTATTGTTGGATCAGCCGAAATATATGTCTCCGAATATAGGTACTTATGTCGAGGATTTTCTCTATTGGGTGAGCCAGATTTGGCACCCTAGATTGTATTCACAAATCTACATAATAATATAAACCCTCATAACTGTTGCATCGGTTTTTCTGCATTAGGTTTTTCCGGGGACATTTGTCCCAAAAATACATGTGTCCTTTGTCTGAATGTGTCACTTATTTTTTCAGTACTTGATATGTATAATTATATAGGATGCAATTTATTTTCATTAGTAATTTTACTAAAGATTCATAAAAATAACTTGTAATTTAAATAAGGCAAGTAGGTGATGCAAATCATATTTATTGCAGTAGAATTTCTGGTTTAGATTTAGAAATTTTTACAAATCAGTCTTGCATTAATGATGAACATTGGTTGTTGTTCATGCAATTGACAAGGCATAAGAAACATTCAATTTTCCCACTTTTAATCCTTTGGAAATGTGCATGTATCAAGATTATACATGCCATATCATTCACTTTTTTATAATAATGACTTCAAATTTCTCCGCAGTTTGCACCCATCCGCTAACTCGCCCATTAAATTACAAGCTTGTTTTTTGAGGCATAACAAAAAAACTCGAAGGATGTAATTCAAATTCTGCATTGAGTAAATCCACCTCTAAAGGAGTTATAGGATCATTGAGCTCTATGAAATATCCATCCAAAACATCGAGGGATAAATCATGTTGAGTTGATAATGCTGAACAAAATTTGTATTTCTCTTTCTCCTGTCTCATGGTATCTTGAAAATGCAAGTTGTCAACATCATCCTTAATGCCATCCTGCATAGGGTTTTTTTCATCACCACATGAATCTTTTTCCAGATTCGTGTCTACAAACTGCTGAGGCTAATTGGTGAAAGCAGCTTTTTCTATTGGTCCATCTTCTTCCTTATCCAGTTTTGAATCATCAAGATCACCAATGTGCATCATTAAGAAAATATGAAGCTCATCATTATCAGGGACCTATAAATCCCCTCTAAGAGAAAGAACATCATTCAAAAATTAACCCTACCTTAGAAGCATGCCATCTGGTGTAATGTTGAAGTCATTTGTAGCTTGAGTGACATTATGTATATTCAACGAAGCCATTTCACCATGTTCTCCATCAGGGTATTAATTTTTGTTCACTTGAGACGATGAAATGGAACAATGTTTACATCTTCTACTAATGTTCTTCTGGAATACTTTACAAATTGTTTAGATTCAACAAGAAAAAAAAATTGGCACCCATGATCCTAGTGAAAATTAAGCACCTACACTAGGGTGGGGCCCATAGGCTATTTTTAGGTGCATGTCTATTTTTATTATCCCTTAATTTAGATGGACATTAAACTATAATCTATTCTCAATGTGGACTTGAAAATAGTTAACTAAAGTGGCAAATCAATTAGCTAAGTGAATTTCTATTTAAGAGGTTGGTTGGTAGGACATGCAGAGTGAATCTAGTTGTAACAAAGTTGGAAGTGCAGTGGTGCATGAGTTGGTGCAAGTTGTAAATATTTTAACTCAGTTAAGTGAGTTAAACCTAGTTGTGCTAGTTGTAACTGAAGATACACTAGTGAGAGATCAAGTGAATTAAATATTAATTAATTCACATGTAGTGATCTCACATGCAACTAAAGATTTACTATTATTAACTGCATGCATGTCAAATCCAGTGGAGACCCAGTTGAGTTCTAGGTGAAAGGGAAGATAACTATCAGTTGTGATGTTATCCTCTTGCAAACATGCAAGCACACACACATTGGATGAGCCCATGATACTTGTGCAGTCAAGGCAGGCAATATTGCATCTTTTTAGGGATTTCTTTCAACATGGATTACGCAGTGAAGGCAGGTTGTCTAGAGACAGTAAATTGGTTAAGGGATTTGCCAATTTTTGTATGATAGTGTGAGACAATTATCTGATGTACTGAGAGCTCTTGTGAGAAGAGTTTTGCATGTAATTTTTTCATGATCCATGATATAATATACAATAGAAGATAGTGGGGTTTTTAGTTGTAATCTTTCCCCGAGAAATTATCTTTGTTGTGTGTGATTGATATTTCTTCATGCTTATGTAATTGGCGATTTTATTTTTTATTCCGCAAAATATTTGGAGAAGTGATTCAGTATTTAAATTTAGTACATTTTTCGATCAGGTGAATCCAAGATATTTGTTCGATCGGGTGAATACAAGATATTCATGCATGTTGTATAATTTCTACATGGTATCAGAGCGCAGGAAATTGCAGCAGTGAAGTAGGAGCTGAGTTTGTGACTAGATAGAATTCGAATTTGTAGAAAGACTTTCTTGGTGCTACAGTTGATTCAAGATCTAAATGGATTTCAATGGCTTGAGGTTAGAGTATGCACTCTAGGGCAGCTCTAACTACATTTCTTGGAAGGACAGGATGGAGGCGGTAGTCGAAGACAATGGCTTGAAGGAATTTATTAAAAAAGATGTTCCTAAGCAATATGTTGCAGATGCTGCCAATATTGATGCATGGAAAAAGAAAGTGGCAAAGGCGAGGAGGATCCTATTGGAGGGAGTACGAGACCACATTTTCTCAAGCCTCCATGGGAAAGCCGCACCATATGCTATGTGGAAGGCTTTGACGGATCTATTCCAAAGCTGCAGTGACCATAGTAAATTGGCACTCAAAGATAAACTCGGGAAGATCAAGATGGAAAAGGGCGACACCATTCCAAAGTATCTCACAAAGTTTTTCCAATGTTGGGATGAACTAGGGAGTGTGGGAATAATAGTTGATGGTGATGATTTGGTGAGTTTATCTCTCCTAGGACTTCCTAAGAGTTTGCATAGTTATGAAGACTTTGTCAATGAACGGGAAAAATTTCCAGATTGGGAACAATTGTGGTCAGATATCATGCAGGAGGAGTTCAGGTGGAACACCGGAGATGGCTCTTCATAAAAGCGTGATGATGAAGAGGATTTTGCTTTGGCTACCAAGGTGAATAAGGGGAAGGGGAAGAAATTCCATTCTAAATCCGAGTCTAAAGGAAAGAAGCAGGACATGTCCAAGGTGAAGTGTTTTCACTGTCACAAACATGGGCATTTTTCTACTCAATGTTCACAAAAGAAGAAGAACAAGAAGGTTCTTGGAGCTGCAGCTGGTGAGGCCCTTTCCTCACAATTTGAGCTTGACTTCTCCTTGATTGCATGCATGGTGTCAAATGCATTGGTATCAGTGTGGTATTTGGATAGTGGCGCTTCCTTTCACATGATGGGAGACAAGGAACTTTTTAGTGACTTGGAGGAGAAAGATCTCCAAATGCATATTGATATGGGTGACGACGAATGGTACAGTGATACCGGGATTGGTACCATTACCTTTCATAGAGAGTCAGGTAAATCATTTCAATTACAATATGTGATGCATGTACCAGGTCTGAAGAAAAAAATGGTCTCAATCGCAATGTTGGAGGACAGAGGCTATGACGTAGGAAAAGATTTCCTACGACATAAAACAACGGATCAAGACAAGAGGATAGGGATTCAAGTTAATAATCTCTACACACTGGAGGTAGATGGATGCATTTCCATGGTGGGCAAGGTGGAGAAAGTGGTGAGCCAAGATGAGGGTGAATTATGGCATAGGAAATTGGGCCATCTTCATCATGGAGCCTTGAAAGTCATGTAGAAAATATCTACTAGACTTCCAATGGGAACACTTGATCAGTTAGATCAGTGCAAGGGTTGCACCATGAGGAAGTATGTAAATTCCACCTTTCATGAGAATGAGAACTGTGCTTCGGGGATCCTTGAGAGAGTTCACATAGATGTGTGTGGACCATTCTCGGTTGCTTCAATATCAAAACATAAGTACTATGTAATTTGTGTTGATGAATTTTCTCGTAAATGTTGGATCTTCTTTATGCAGAAGAAAGATCAAACATTCTCTAATTTCTGTGAGTTTAAGAAATTGGTGGATAAATATTTGGGGAAGAAAGTGAAGGCTCTTAGGAGCGATAATGGTGGAGAATACATCTCTAATGAATTCAAGCACTTCTGTAGGAAAGAAGGAATTCGAAGAGAACTCATAGCACCTCATAACCCACAAAAAAATGGGGTCATGGAGAGGAAGAACAAAACAATCGTGGGTGCAGCACGAGCGATGTTGCATGATCAGGGCCTACCAATGCATTTGTGGGCGGAAGCATGCAACACTATGGTTTATGTGTAGAACCATTGTCCTCATAAAGTACTTGGCATGAGTACACCTGAAGAAGCTTTCACTGGTAAGAAACTAGATGTTTCACACTTTAAGATTTTTGGCTCATATATTTATGTGCATGTGACCAAGGACGCCAAGAAGAAGCTGGAGCCAACTGCTGAAGTTTTGATTTTTGTGGGGTACACAGAAACGCCCCATAATTTTTGTGTGTATTTTCCAAACAACAAAATGACTATTATGCGACGGGATATAAAATTTGATGAGGGGAAAGCCATGCAGTTGTCGCTGAGAGGGAGCTAGACTTGCATGCGGAGGAGGAACTGGTAGTTCCCAAAGATGAGTCTCAAGATTTGGATCAGCCATATGAGGAGGTTCATGGAGTGGAGGAAGCCACTCATGTAGATCCATCCATCAGAAATTTCAGAAAGCACACCATGGAAGTTGATAGGTTGAGATTTGATGTTGTAGAAAATGTAGGAGACCCTACTTCACAGCGCAAGCAGAGACAGTCTCCTGACCGATTTACTAGATACACGGCTCTTATGAGAAAATGTATTGTGATTGAACCATATTCCTTTCAGGAAGCAGTGCAACATCCTACTTGGGTTGATGCAATGGTGGAGGAGTATGACTCCATTGTCAAAAACAGTGCATGGGAAACTGTCCCAAGACCGATTGAAAAATCAGTGGTAGGTTCAAGATGGATCTACAAGGTAAAGTAAACTATTGATTGGAGTGTGGAGAAATACAAGGCCATATTTTTGGCCCGGGGTTTCTCACAGATCGAGGGGATAGATTATGATGAGACTTTTGCACCTGTCGCAAGGTACTCTTCCATAAGGACCATCCTTGCACTCTCAGCGCATATGGGCTGGCACATTCATTAGATGGATGTAAAAACTGTGTTTTTTCAATGGGATCATTGAGGAAGAGGTGTAAATAGAGCAGCCTAAATGTTTCGATATCTTCAACAATGAGTCACATGTGTGCAGACTCAAAAGACTGTTGTATGGTGTTTGCTCGAGGGGTCCTGACCTAGGTTTGGAGGTTAATTTTTTCCAACAAACCCCTATACTGTTGGCCCTTTCAGCAGTGACCTGCTTGCGCAGGCCAAAGTATCACCGAAGCAGTATGGGAGGGTGATGGAACTAGGTTTTTGCACCTTGAGAGAGAGTAGGTAAGTCAAGCAGATCTGTGTTCGCAACCTATTGAGTTCGCACCAAACAGGGCTATTCGCAGGGTTGTTAACAATATAATTGCAATATACAGATCTAATATCATGTGCAAAGCTATTTAATCACTCTGCATCCACATGCATATTAGTGGTAATTAGCACATATCAGTATAACACATCATCAACATAGTATAGTTATACCATAACATAGACAATTTCACAGCTTAAACAGATAACCGACAACATTCATAACAGATCCAATAGTTCACATCAACAGAAATGCCTTAGATCGGATAACATAGAAGTACTTCAACCATATCCACATATATTAGTATCCAACACTTAATACAATCCGATACAACCTGCGCACACAGCCAGTAGGGTCCGCACACAGCAGGACTAAGGATCTCCGCGCACATAACCAGCAGGAGTCCTTACCCTAACGACTAACAACAAATATAACAATTTGAACTTAGCATCCAACTTAATTCCTTTCATTGCCTTAAGACTCAAAAAGGTTCATCTATTTATATCAACTTAGCCTAAGCTTCCAATGGTCCACAAACCGTGGTTTGCGGACACTTGGTCTACCCTTGACCCATTACATTGCATTTGGGGCTTTGACCCACCTCAAAACCCCTGCGCTAGAATAAATAATATCAAAAATATAGAAAATTCACAGCTTTTAGGGGACCTTGTTCCAACAGTCCCCCAACAAAATCTTGTGACTCGTCCCAAGTCACAGTAATGGTGGGGTCTCCACCTGCGCTTGTAATAGTTTGAATGCCTCAACTAGTGGGGGCAGCACTCCTTCACTCTGAGCAGCAACATTCTGCGCAATATCCACTAACTTCTGTGATGTCAGTCCTTATGTTGCCACGGTGACACTCTCCAGAATCTAGTTCAATTATTTAACAACAACATCAATATCCTGTGAGAGCTTGAGGGCCTCATCAGCCCATGGCTTAAGATGGTCACTAAGAGTCTTCTTCTTCTGGTAGAGTTTGTCGATATCGTCCCTAAGGGCATGGCTAGTCTATAGTCGTGCTAATCGTTGAGAAGGAACCAGAGTAGGCATCATGGCTTCGATTTGCTCAAACACTTCTTCCTTCTGTCGCAGGTCCTGGTTGATTTCACACAGGATCGGGTCACGCTGTACTTTAGTCCATAACTGCATGGATGTATCCGGCAGTTGGGCACCCTGGGAAATCTGTCCAGTAATCACATTTTTGGTTGTGGTAACCAGCGTAGCTCACTGGGCCTGCACCTCTGGTGGTGTCTCAGGCTGCAACTTGGCCTGCAAGTTCACGATCTGATGTTACATATGTGTTTTGACTACCTTGATCTCTGTTCTTGAGGATTTTAGTTCTGCAACCAGCCCCTCAACCTTGGCTTGGGGGGTAGTTGTGCATAGAACCTCAGCTGTAACATCCGTGCAGAGTCTACTAATTAAATGTTCCAGCTCCGTCTGTTGTGTGGTGGTAAGGGTGCATGCAGCCTGGGCCTGAGAGACTTCAGAAACTTTTTCTTCAATCGTTTTCTCAGCTATGTTGGGCTAATGGTGCACTTGGCAATCTTGATGTCGGATTTCTTCAAAGAGCGCAGTTTGGAGCAACTTCAATGACTCATGAGGTAGTCGGGCTAGATCTAACTTCACTCCTGCACAAGCATGGACTTTCGCACCTAAGTCAGGGGAACTTGTTATGAGGGTTGTGCCAGGCAGCAGATAGGGACAAATCTTGGTTGTAACCACGACTGCACTACTAGTTGCAAGGTGTGACCTCACCTGGGTCATGACGGTCTGCAAGGTATCTGCTTGGAGCTGCAAAGCCCGAATCCCTGCCTGAAGTGTATCAACCGTGGCCTTCTTCTGCTCCTTGAGAGCTAGCTATTTATCTTATGCCGCAAAGGTGACCACATCTACAATCTACTCCAGATAATATTTGGTCAGTGTAACTCTTGTACCTCATTCGGGCTAGATGGCGTGTTGTTTCTTACGTGACCCCTTGACAGGATCACTCATCCTCTTCGTGTCACGGGGGGAATCAGTACCTCCCACCTCCTGACCTTCAGTCCCAAGGTCCTGTTGCGCATTCGTCTATGCTGCGGCATCTGCACCCTTCCTCGTACTCTTACCGGGCTACAAATCCTTCTATGATGCAGCTTCAACACCCTCTCCTATACTCTGATCGAACTATGAACCCTTCTGTGATACAACTCTAGTGCCCTTCCCCGTGCTCTTGCTCGATCCTTTGGTATCTTTGGTGATGGAAGACGGGATTACTTTCATTGTGTTGGTTCCTTCGGTGACCTTCGCACTTGTTTTGAAGCTAATCTTCTAGTTAGGAGGCCATAGCGCAATTACATTATCAATTTCTTCATCTGCCACCATATAAGGGAGCGAAAACCATGCGAAATCCTTGCAGCCGCGAATTTGGACGTTGTGCATAGTCACCTGGAATGCAGCAATGATTTTGTATCTATTGTATATAGCTGGTGACAGACGCAGCCGGGAGTTGATGGTTGCTGCGAGCCCACTCTGAAACAAGACCCAGAAGACTTGGTTGTCCTCGACGCACTGTGCATCCTTAGAGTCCCATAAATTCATGTAGCGAGCCCCTTCACACATGTCTTAGGTGAGTTCAGGGAGGACTGATTCCTCAAGTGCTTCCCAGGCGACCAACGCAATGAGGAATAGCAACCAGGAATAGCAAAAGTCTCGCCCCTGCTCCTGGGATTCTCGGACATTGGCTAAAAACTCATCGCACAAGTATTGAGCCTAATTGATGTAGACCCCCTTCCCGCGTTGGCCTGCCAACTGAATCACATCTATGGGGACGGTGGTGACCTGGAATTTTCACATCATCTTGCATGCCAACAACATGGTACCCAACTACATACCAGGGTCACTGATGGACTTGATTATGAAACCTCGAATATTCTTCTCCGCGTGGTAGGTTTTGCGCACAAATTCAGCAGTCTCCCCATCATACTTCTTGCCATCGCGCTCCAAGGGATTTGGTATGTTCATGGGAAGACCAATAATTCGATGAATGAGCGCAACGTCGATGGGTATTTTATCTTGGATCCACAGGAAATCATCGTGAACTAGGGTGAGCAACTAACGTGCCAAACGATCTTGATGTTGTAGTGGCCGAAGTGTGGCATCCTTAGTAGGTTCAAGAGCCCGGACCCTGCCAATCCACACACCCAGTGCATGGGGATAATCTTCATCCCATCATCTTCCTGAACTCTGTCGAGGTATAAATTGGGCGCCAACTCAGGGAAGGCCTCCAAATTGGCCAAGTCATGATCATCAAATTTTATCTCATGGAACCTTCCAAAAGAGTCGCCAATGACGAGGACCTCTCTCGATGTCAGTGGCATCTGCAGGTAGGTGATGAGGTCATCGAGGTTCTTCAGCATATGTTTTGAGGGCCTACGTGGCTGAACAAAGGGCGGTAGCCAATTGATTGGTGTGGCGGCCTAGGATTCTTCCTGAGTAGAGTGTGCTTGGGATGTCGCCCATGGAGATTTTACATTTCTTGGGGAAGTACAGGGCTTCACCCCAACCCATTTTGCAGGTTTTCCTGAACCTTGAGCTTTTTCCTTTCCCTTCTTCTTGGTTGGGCTCGGCGTGGCGATAACCTCTTTGGCCTCAGACTCAATCTCCACTACTTCCTCGTTGTCTTGTTCTATCGACGTCACTGGTTCTGAGGGCTCAGCAGGATTAGTGGTTGTCATTCTGAAGTGAAAAATAAACTCAGGATGGCTATTGTCCGAGGGGGAAGCATTCTCAGACATCAACAAAATATAAAAGACACATAATCGTACAGAGCACAAACTTGTCAAGTACAAGCTAATCAAGTGATACGGAACACTTGTCTGATCTATCCTTCGCATTTTATAGCCTTTTCGATCGACCAATGGTTGGGTAAACTTCACTTGGAACTTACCATCATGTAAACGGTAAAAAATCTCCCGAAATAGCCTCATTAAATGCCAGCCACCCGCTCCTATTAATGGTAACTTTTGATTTTTACCCGATTTTACTATGCCAATGGCTAGTTTTCTCACCTCCTGTGTGCCCACCGCATCCCTACACTCCAAGCAAACCTCCTGCGCTCCCAGCGCACCTCTGTGCTTCCAGCGCGCATTCTACGCTCTGAACATTCTCCCGCGCCTCCCGTGCATCCCTCCAGCCATTGAATTCAGCGGCCACGCCCTGCGTATATCGTGGTACCGTCTGTTCTTACCTTCCTTGGTGGGCATGGCCTATTTTGTATAGCTATTCCAGCCATATAGTCATTTGATCCAATATGGTTTGAGTCGGCTTCCATTGACATATTCGGGTAGCATATCGCCACGCAGGGTGACTAATCGAACATCTCCACCATCCATGATTTCTTTAACTGTGTAGGGCTTGAGCCAGTACTGTCAGAACTTCCCTGGGTGTTTTGAAAATTGGCTATCATATAGTAGTACTAAGTCACCCTCTGTAAAGGGCTTTTGTCGAATATGTCGATCATGCCATTCCTTATCCCGAGCCTTCTGAACCTGCTGATGGAAATTAGCAATGATACGGTCTTCCTCCAAAGCCAGAAGTTGCGCTAACCGCTCCTCCATGATATCAGGCTCCACCATATTCGTAAAGGCTGCGATGCGCAGGCTAGGAACAATGTATTCCATGGGCATAATGGCCTCCTTGCCATAAACCATCCAGAACGGTGTTTTCCCTATCAACTTCTTACATATGGTTCGGTAGTCCCAAAGAAAAGATGGGATGTGCACGTCCCAGTCGCTGCGATCGGCATTACAGACCTTGGTTAGTGCATGCTCCAAGACTTTATTAAAATCTTCAACCACTCCATTTGCCTAAGGATGATATGGAGTCCTTTTCGCATAATGGATCTGAAATTCTTTCGTTAAGGCATGTATTGTTTCATTGAAAAAATGTGTACCTCTATCGCTCATCAGTATTTTCGGACACCCAAATCTGGTTAGAATCTGCTCAAAGATGAAGCGCGTAGCGGTATCTACAGTCCAATCCTTTACCACTTGTGCTTCGGCCCACCTAGTTACATAATCAGTAGTAGTTATAATGTAATGCACACCTGTCTTCTTTCCGGGTGGGTTGATAGGTCCTACAAAATCGATGGCCCACTTTTCAAATGCTTGTAGGGCCATTTGCGGTTGAAGGGGAATTTCATTCCTGCAGGATGACCTTCGAGTCCATTGGCGTGTATCACAAGCCTTACAATAGTCATGAGAGTCACTATGCAGGGTAGGCCATCATAATCCAGCTCTTAAGATCTTCTGTGTTGTTGCTTTCCCTGCGTAGTGGCCTCTTGCTACCCCATCGTGGGCTTATGCCAAGATAGCATATCGTTCATGTTCCAAAACGTACCGTCGTAGCACTTCATCTACTCCCATCTTATATAGATGACCTGCGATGAAGGTAAAATCCACAGCGCGGGTTACCAACTCCTTCTTCTGTTGCATCGAATACCTCGCAGGCACCATACTTGTAGTCAGGAACTGAATGATGTCTACGAAGTGCTCATCAAATACCTTAATAGAAAATAGTTGCGCATCAGGCAATCCTTTGTCCAGGTTGGTTGGGTCCGCGCCAGTCTCAATTCGGGACAAGTGATTCGGCCCTACATTCAACTTCCCCGACTTGACAATGATCTCAAAGTTGTATTCTTGGAACAACAATAGCCATCGGTAGATTTTCCCCTGCAACACAAGCTTATTCATCAAGTACTTCAAATCCGAATGATCTGTAAACATTTTGAAGTGTCCTCCTAACAGATAGTGTCGATACTTCTGTAATGCATAGACCATTTCCAAGCCCTCCCATTCCGTGGTAGAGTAGTTGCACTCTGCACTAGAGAGTTTCCTACTGGAAAATTCAACCGGATGATCAATGGCTCCATCTCTAGGCTGCATAAGGAACACTCCTAGGGCGATTCCTGAGGCATCGACGTGAACATGGAACACCTTCGCCCAATCAGGAAAAATAAGGACAAGTGCAAAGACCATCTTTTCTTTAAGTAGATCGAAGCTCTTCTGACACTCGTTATCCAAAAAAATGAAATATCCTTCTAAAGTAGCTTCTCCATAGGCGTTGTGATCAGTGCATACCCCTTAATGAACTTCCTGTAGTAACCTGTGTGTCTGAGGATCGAACACAACTTCTTCGCAATTGTAGGTACTGCGAGATTTATAATTACAACAACTTTCGCAGGTTCAACCATCAACCCTTGTTGGCACACAATATGTCCGAGCAAGATTCTGAAGGGTACGCATAAGATACACTTCTTGATATTAAGGGAAATTTGGTGCTTCCTACATGCATCCAACATCATGCGCAGGTTGGAAACGTTCTTCTTTAATAAGCCGAAGACAGTCCAATCATCAAAGTAAACTTCTAGAAATTTGTGGATGAACTCTTTGAACACTACAACTACTACTCGTGAAAATATAGCAGGGGAATTCTTGAGTCTAAACGGCATCACTGTATACTGGAAGGATCCCCATTCAGTGGCAAACGTTGTCTTGCTGTGATCTCCAGGTGCGATTCTGATCTGATGATACCCTGAGAACCCATTCGTGAATGAGTATGCTTCCTGCCCTCCTACACTATCAAGGATTTTGTCGGAGAACGATGTAGGAAATGGATCATGCACGTAGGCATCATTCAATTTGCGCAAGTCCACGCAGATTTTTATCTCTCTCTTCGTCTTTTTCTCTTGAACCACCATAGGGCTTACCCAGTCCAATTGTTCGACCGATTCGATGATACCTGCGGGGATCATTTGATCAATTTATTCCTTAACCTTTTGCTTATACTTAGGATTCAGACGATACGACTGTTGCTTGACAGGGCGTGCATCTGGTTTGAGCATGATGCACATGACTCCTAGGTCCCCTATGATCCCCTTAAGTTCTGAGAACTTTGTCAGGAATAAATCCTGGTATTCTGTGAGCACTTAGGCAACTTTTCCTAAGGTATCATCATCCCAATAATCCCCAATTTTAGCTAGATTGGGCTTCTCTTCCATGCCAATGTTGACTTCTCGCAGCTTTAGAGGCTACGTAGCATCCACAGTTTGTAGTGGAGGTCCCGTAACTGTGCGTTCCCCCTCTGATTCCAAGATAGAGACATTGCCTGGATCCTCATCGCATTCTTCTAAGGTTATATTGCAGCAGTTGGAAATATCCTACATCTGTGTTTCCCATGTCGGTACCCCAAGTGCTTTGTAGGGGCGTGATTCATCAAAAACGAAGGTATATATATCCTGCAGAGCTGAATTCCTTACTGGGTTGTAGACAGATCTATCTCCTTCTTGATCAGTTCTATAGTATTTTCCACTCCACGTTGTACCCTCACTCTGATCAGAGCTCATTCACTCTGTATGACTACACAGAATGCTCTTTTCACACAATAATATATTAATAATCAGTAATGGTAAATTTTTCATAAACTTACCCCAGAAACCCTTGAAGAACCTTCGCTCCACCTCTAAATAGGATACAATTGATCGATTGCAAATTCCATCACAAATCCTCCTAGCACACTGTCCACCTAGTGATCTACTGTGCGAGTGATGGTGTTATCAGTCTTCTCCAACTGCTGGATCAACTCTGGGGTCCACTATGTGACCCGTTCGTCCTTCCAACACTTCTGGAAATCTACGAGCCTTGCAAGCCACTCCTGAACCTCAGGTGCAAATGTCACAAAGAAAATTTTGTAGATCTCCGTGAAAATGTATTTATTCTTCCACTTCTCTATTGTCAAATTTGCGCTACGATTCTCTTTTACTGCAAATTCCTGAACTTTATTTTCACCACTCTTCAATTTCCTTCTTCTTAGGTCCCCAATGTTCCTTTAGCATTACCTGATCCCTCTCTCAAAATGCTCCCGGTCCTGGCAACGGAACCATTTTTTGGCTCGAGGGGTCTTGACCCAGGTTCGGAGGTTAAGGCTTGCCAACGAACCCCTATACTAATGGCCCTTTCGGTAGTGACCTGCTTGCACAGACCAAAGTGGAACCGGGTTTCCGCTCCCTGAGAGAGAGTAGGTAAGTCAAGCAGATCTGTGTTCGCAGCCTATTGAGTTCGCACCAAAAAGGTCTATTCGCAGGGTTGTTAACAGTATAATTGCAATATACAGATCTAATATTGTGCGCAAAGCTAGTTAATCACTCTGCATCCACGTGCATATCAGCAGTAATCAACACATATTAGTATAATGCATCATTAACATAGTATAGTTATACCATAACATAGATAGAATTGCAGCTTAAACAGATAACCAACAACATTCATAACAGATCCAATAGTTCGCATCAACAGAAATACCTTAGATCAGATAACACAGAAGTAATTCAACCATATTCGCATATATCAGTATCCAACACTTAATACAATCTGACACAGCCTGCGCACACAGCCAGCAGGGTCCGCACACAGCAGGACTGAGGATCTCCGCGCACACAGCCAGCATGAGTCCTTACCCTAACGACTAACAATAGATCTAACCATTCTCACTTAGCATCCAACTTAATTCATTTCCTTGCCTTAAGACTCAAAAAGGTTCATCTATTTATATCGACTTAGCCTACTCTTCCAATGGTCCACAAACCGTGGTTTGCGAACTCTTGGTCTACCCTTGACCCATTACATTTCATTCGGGGCTTTGACCCACCCCAAAACCCCTACGCTAGACTAAATAATATAAAAAATATACAAAATTATACAAAATTCACAGCTTTTAGGGGACCCTGTTCCAACATATGGATTGAAACAAGTGTTAGTATGAATCTTTTGTCGAAGTATACGAAAAAAGACCACTTTAGCTACGCATAACTTATAGCCCTAACATCAAATATGGCTGCCAATATCTTTAGATCTGTAGTTAGTTGATCAATACAAATGCTGCAAAAATCCAAATCTATGAAGAAAAATACATTAAGCAATAAAAATAAGGTTTTTCTCCATACATCCAATAGACAAGACAAGAACAATATTTTTGAAAGAATTTTATATTAAGGGCACCTGAGAGGAAAAAAAGAAAGGTGTTTCCAATTCTCCTCAATGGGATGGGTTCTTGAAAGTCCTCAGTGCTTTAGATCTAGCATTTCTCTCTCTTGTTGGTGTAGAAAACCCAGACAAACATAGAACTCAAAGGGAGTTCACAAAGTGAAATAATAGAAAATTTGACAATGATAATGGCTCAAAGTCAGACCAAGAGCATAGATCCAGAGTGATCTAATAGGCAACAAAAGGTGACAAATGAATGGGAAAACCCTTCTATTTATAACAAAATATTAGGTCATTCTAAATCTTGGTGTATGATTAAAATAATATTAACCAAATCTAGATCCACCTTTTATGGAATATTTTATTATATTTGTTGGAGGGAAAAGGCATTTGACTTGGGTCAAATCCCTTTATTTGTAAATAATAAATAGACAAATGATTTATTTATTATTTTAAGGAAGTGGTTGAATGATAATTAAATAAATAATGATTTATTTAATTATTTATAAATTATTTAGTCATATTTAACAAGGAATATTATTTAAATAAGATTTAAATAATTATTCCTAGAAAATAATAAGATAAATAAGGATTTATCTAATTGATTTCCTTGTTTTGGGTTAAATATGACCAGGAATAATAACTAAATTATTGTTTAATTAATTATTCCATGAGGAAAATCAAACAAATATAGATTTGTTTAATATTTCCTTTTGGGGTTTCCTGTTTAGACCATAAACAACTTAATAAATGTGTTTTATTAAGTTATTTTACATAGTGAAAGCAATTTTACTTAGGGTAAAATTGGTCTTACATGGTGTACCTGGGTCCATCTAATGATAATAGGTTAGATGACCAAAAAATGGTGTAACATCAAGCACCTCGTGCTTGGTACACTTAGATAGACAACTATTTCACCGGACTGGGCTTCACCAAAAGTGAAGCAGACGCAAACTTGTACCAGATTGTGGTTGAGGGTAAGTTATTGATCATTTTTCTTTATGTTGATGATTTAATTTTGACTGGTGATGAGCAGCTGATACACTCATGCAAGGAGGATCTTGCAAGGGAGTTTGAAATGAAGGATATGGGCCTCCTTCATTATTTCCTTGGATTGGAATTATGGCAGCGGGATGGTGAAATTTTTGTGTCTCAAGGAAAGTATGCAGAGGAGATACTGGGTAAGTTTAAAATGGAGAACTGCAAACCCATTGATACACCTCTTCCAGGAAACTAGAGGAAAGAGGATGCTACTTCTGGAGGGGTAGTGGATGCTAATGTCTATCAACAGTTAGTGGGTTCGCTAATGTATCTAGTGAGCAAGAGACCAGACATTTGCTATGCGGTTAACCAGCTGATTCAAGCTATGGTTAAGCCTAGCAAACTCTTTTGGAAGGCAAGGAAGCGTGTCTTGAGATACCTGAGGGGCACATCAGAGTATGGTATATGGTACAGAAGAATGGATGGAGTGAAGTTACATGACTTCACGGATGCAGATTGGACTGGTAGTCCATCGAACAGAAAGAGAACATCAAGGGGGATCTTTAGTATCAGGTCTACAGTTGTTTCTTTGTATAGCAGGAAGTAGAGATCCATGCCACTCAGTTCAGCGGAAGTGAAATACATGGCAGCAAGTCAAGCTGCATGTGAGGCTATCTAGATGATAAATATCTTGGTTGGTTTGTTTGGTTCTCAGATGGATCTGATAGTGATTCATTGTGATAATCATGTTGAGATTCAACAAGATGATGAGCTTAGTGAAAAGAGTCACCTTCACTAAGTGGGCCCGCAGGCTATTTTTGGCACAAGTCTATTTTTAGACATGGTGATCATATTTCATAAGTTGCTGGATGTTATTTGTGGATGGTTGGTCAAGTTGGAAAAATAGATGAAATTCTATTTTTAGAATATTGGGAAAATTCTATTTATAGATCGTCGATCTAAAAATAGAAAGTCGATTATTATTAGCTATTAATAATAATCTGACAATAAACAACAACTTATTCTCTTGGAGCACTTAATTTCAGTGCACAGATTTGGAAAATCAGTGGGATGAAGGAATTACACAATTCCTAGGGTTTACTGGTGGTTCATGCATGGAGGACTCAATTAGAATTGAAGTGGTAAAGTTATGACAGAGTTGGAAGAGTAGTTCATGGAGTTGTTATTCAGATTAACTCAGTTAATGGAGTTAAACTCAGTTGAGCTAATTGTATCTAGTCTAACTGAATGATACACTAGTGAGAGTGGAGTGACTTAATTAGTTAATTAATTCACAAATAATAACTCATTAATCAACTGAACAATACAACAGTTAACTATAGTGCATGTCAGTTCCAGTGGAGACCCAGTGGAGAGATAGGTGAAAGGGCAAGATGGACTATCTGTTGTGACTATAGTGATGCATTGATTGCACCACACACACGTTAGAGTTGCCAATGAGGATTTCACAGTCAAGGCAAGGGTAATCCAAATTCATTCAAAGCTATTCTTCAGCAGGGATTGTGCAGTGGACACAGGCTATCAGGTGGCAAGAAATCGGTGCATGGATTTGCAGAATTTCTTCTTATTAGTGTGGGATAATTGATTGTACTTATAGATTGATGTACTAAGATTTGTATGAGATTGTTACATGATCTCCATGATAAATAATATATGATATTTGGGGTTTTCAACTTCAGAATTTCCCATTAAAAAACTGTGTTATGTGCGATTGTTTTTATTGCTTCATGTGTTTGCAATTGAATGTTTAATTTTCGCAAAAGATTAACAGTGGAAGGATTATGTATTTGGCAAGAAGATAAGTATTGTTAGATCAGGAGAATATGGATATATACATGCATATTCTATATAATTTCTACATGGTATCAGAGCAGTTTTAATTCTTGAATATTGCAATTGTGAAGAATTGTTGAGTTTGTGCTGGTGGACAATTCAAATTTGCTGTAGAAAATTCTTGGTGCGACAGTTGATTATACATTGAAATGTATTTCAATGGATTGCGATTGGAGTATGCCCTTGATGGGAGCTCGAATTACATAGCCTGGAAGGATAGGATGGAGGCAGTGCTAGAGGATGATGGACTGAAGGATTTCATCGATAGTGATGTTCCTAAGTTGGGATCTAGTGATGTTGCATTACTTAACACATGGAAAAAGAAGATAGAAAAGACAAGAAGAATTATGTTGGAAGGTGTGAAGGACCATATTGTGTCCAGCCTTCACGGGAAAGACACTCCATTCTTGATGTGGAAGGCTTTGACAGATTTGTTCCAAAGCAGCAGCGACCAGAGGAAGTTGGTGCTGAGAGACAAGCTCAGAAAAATAAAAATGGAGAAGGGTGACAGTATTCCAAAATATCTCACGAAGTTTGTCCACTGTAGGGATGAACTAGGAAGTGTGGGGATTACTGTTGATGATGAAGACTTGTTGAGATTGGCTCCTTGGACTTCTGAAGAGTTGGCATAGCTACGAAGACTCTGTCAATGGACAGGAGAAACTGCCGAGATGGGAGCGACTTTGGTCGGATCTTGTGCAGGAGAAGATAAGGCGAGGTACCAGGGATGGCTCTTCATCAAAGAATGATGATGAAGAGAATTTCAATTTGGCTTCCAAAGAAAAGAAAGGGAAGGGGAAGAAATTTCCTTCAAAATATGATGCTAAAGGCAAGAAGCAGGATTTGTCCAAAGTGAAGTGTTTTCACTGTCACGAACATGGGCATTTCGCCACTAACTACCCACAGAAGAAGAATAAAAAGAAGGTTGTTGGAGCTGCAGCTGGAGAGGCCTTAGCCTTGCAATTTGAACTTGATTTCTCTTTTATTTCATGCTTGGTTTCAAGCTATATGGGATCGGTGTGGTATCTTGATAGTGGTGCGTCTTTCCATATGACGGGAGACAAGGAGTTGTTTAGTGACTTGGAGGAGAAGGACCTTAAAATGCATATAGAGATGGGCGACGATGGTCGATACAGTGCGACCGACATTGGGACCATTACCTTTGATAGGGATTCCAGTAATCCATTCTTGTTGAAGGATGTTATGCATGTTCCAGGTCTGAAGAAGAACTTGGTCTCGGTCGCAATGTTGGAAGACAAAGGTTATGACGTTGTTTTCAATGAGGGAAAATCCTTCCTTCGACATAAAACAATGGGTCAAACCAAGAAGATAGGGATTTGAGTTAATAATCTTTACAATCTGGAGGTAGATGGCTGCACTGCAATGATGGGCAAAGCAAAAGAAGTGGTGAGCCGGGATGAGGGCGAATTATGGCACGGGAGATTGGGCCATCTTCACCATGGCGCTTTAAAGATTTTGCAGCAGATTTCTACTGGACTTCCCAAGGGTACTCTTTAACAGTCATATCAGTGCAAGGGATGTACTATGGGTAAGTTTGTGAACACCAAATTTCATGAGAAGGAGAACCGTGCTTCGGTGATCCTGGAGAGAATTCACACAGACGTGTGTAGACCTTTCTCGGTTGCTTCAACAACAAAACACAGGTATTATGTTATATTTGTTGATGACTATTCTCGTAGATGTTGGATATTCTTCATGCAGAAGAAGAGTGAAACATTATCAAAGTTATATGAGTTCAAAGCATTGGTGGAGAAGGAGTTAGGGAAGCAAGTGAAAGCTCTACGGAGCGATAATGGTGTTGAATACATCTCGGGCGAATTCAAAGACTTCTGTAGCAAAGAAGGAATTCAAAGAGAACTCATAGCACCTCATAACCCACAGCAGAATGGGGTCACGGAGAGGAAGAATAGAACTGTTTGTGCTCAACCTAGTCTCCTAAATTGAGTTCATTTAATTGTCAACCAGGGTTGGTAAACTGCTGAAGTGAGGTGCACTGTATGTGCCTAGGTGTTTGTTTCTTACTGTGTTGTGTCTAGTGTTTTATGATGTTTTTGGTCTTTTTATGGTTTTATGTTCACAAGGGAAAGAACTAAATGCTGGTGGAAAGAAGCTACTGGTTAAAAACAGAGTGAAGCCTAATTTGTTGATGACAAATGACAAATGCAAATATTGAGACAGAACCAAACCTAAACTATGACTTAGCAAAATACAAAGCTTGATAATGACTTCAAGAAAATAAATCACAACATGAACTTAACTTGTCCAATTCTTTCATTAAAGATATTTTGGAAGAGCTTGAGAAATGGGCAGCTAAGTGTAAAAATTCTCCTAACTAAACAATTAAACAATCAACTTATAATGATACAACATCTCATCCATGATTAAAGGTTTGTTGAAAAATATTTGGAAAAGAACATTTGTAACATCATAAGATCTCTACTCTAAAACTAGCTCCTAATTCTGTTCTGCAACTTAGTTTAACACCACTAAACCTCACTCAAAAGTTATAGATTTCCTTTTAGAATAGTTTTTGAGGAAAGGTTTGTTTGTGAAATGGTAAAAAGGTTGCAAAAGTACTCCAGGCCTTAGACTGGTACTATCTTCTGTCCAGATGATTATGAGTTAATAAAAGTTTGGAACAAAAGAAGTTTTGTAAATAATGAAGACCATGGTATTTAAGTCTAACAACTAATGCAAATCAAAATGAAGTGGATGGCAACTAATCTTGGAATGTAAATACAGTGAGCTAAGCTGGAACTGAACTAAGGTGCTACTAGTCTACAATGAATAGTGCTAAACTAAAAATCCATTATCAAACTTGAAACAAAATAACAGAGCATGAATTAAATGAAATTTGCCTCTGGAGTGCCCTAACTAAGTTATCATCCATTAATCTATGGGATTCTACAGCCTATTTCGTTCATCATGAATGGTATTTTGGAAGAGCTTAATAGAACAATCCTGGCTGTACAATTCAATGCAATTGAATACAAACATGAAAACTGAAAGCAAATACAATTAAAAACTAAGAAATCACAGCCATTTCCTACTCATTGTTATGATGTTTTGGAAGATCTTTTAAGAGTAAGATTAGCTATGCTACTTAGTCTAAACAAGCAACTGAATCCTACAGTATCACAGTTATACCTTAGTCATCATAATGATATCTTGGAAGAGTTTACTAGAGTAAGTTTAACTGTGATAATGAACTAAAGGAATTTCAAATAAAATCTATAACACTACAACCATTTCTCATTCATTATAATAATCTTTTGGAAGAGTTTCTTAGAACAAGTATAGCTATAATGACTACTGAAATTAACTATGAATGTAAACTTCAAAAACTTGAAAACGAACTAAGATAATTATCTAAATTGCAAAAGTAAAGCCGCTCAGGAGGCAGGGGCCCTCTACCACCAGAGTAGCACGAAATCTAGCTCAAAATCGACTCAACGCGTTCAAGGAAATTTTGTCTTCTTCATTAAAGGAAAATAACTTAAAACAGAGTATTCGCAGTCTTCAGAAATACAACAGTCAATCCATGAAATCTAATCCAAATCCAGAACTTGTCTCTCGGTTTCCCGAGTTACATTTATAGAAAATCTACATAACATAACTTGAGATAATACGGGGATCATTGTCTTTTCCTATCAAAATCGTACTAGAACTCTAAAGATGGCAGCGTAAAGTGGCAAAGGACATCTAGACTATCCTTGTCCTATTAGGAGTCTGCCTCCTTGTGTGAATTCCCACGTACAAAACCACGTCCAGAATTCCGTTCATTCTTCATGGTGAGAAACAAACGTTGAGGACATTATGTGGAATATACCCATGTGTGGCTTTTCCTGAGAGGACACCTGGAACATGCTTGAATCGTGAAGACAACTGCAGAATTGGCAACTAGCTACGGAATGTCTGCATTCTATAGCTAGTTTCAGTTCAAAATGTATTACAGTGACAAAATCACAAAACTTAGCAAGTTAGCCATGATATTCATTCTTAAAGCAATTTTAACTAATTTCATTTATCATTTGAGCCTGGGATAACAATGGACAAAAGAAAATGGAGTGAAGTATGATGGAAGAAAGAACAATCTTGGGGCTCAACATACCCCCACTGCTGACTTCTTGCATGTCCTCATGCAACTTATTCCATAAACTCAGAGACTTCTGTAAGAACATCGAACCCTCTTCTTCTTCTTTGCCTGGAAGTTAAAGGCCTTTTGGGCTTCCTGATGACTAACTTGAACCTTAAATTGGTAATTGCCCTGATTAACTTCTTGTTCCTTTTTTTCAACTTTTCATTAGCCTTTTCCATTTTTTCCATTTGTAGAGACAGGGTTGAGTTCATACTGGTTTTTAGTTTAACTTGTTCCTTCAGAATATCATTCTCAGTCCTGATATGTCTATTAAGTACTTCCAGCTCGTACCTATCTCTTCTTAACACATCTATTTTGGACAAAGAGGACTAGGGGTTCTGTCTCTACTCTCTGAAGCTTTCCTTTCCAATGTTTCAACATAGTTATAAATTTCTTGCTGTGCAGGGTCAATTTCAGGGGCTTCTTCATCAAAATCTTCTTCAACATCTTCTTCAATAGATGTTTCCTCATCTTCTATGTTTATCACCCCAGTTTGTTTGATCTGTGTTTTCCTTAGTTTCCCCCTGAGTCTATGGCTCCTTCTCAGCTGGGATGGTCCCTCTCCTTTTTCTGTGGCAAATTTTCTGATTACCCCCTCTTTCTTAAGCTTCCTCTTAATCTGAGTCAACTTCTCAGAGATTATTTCTTCACTGCTATCTTGAATTGATTTATCAGTTTCAATTTTAGAGGCTCTCCATTTTCTGCTTCTCTTTGTAGGCTGATGTTCAGGTGAAGACTCTTTTGGTTCCTCGAAGTAATTTCTCACCAAGAAATTATCCCAAGTATCTTTTGTTTTGGCTAAATGGTGTTCAATTAGAATCTTAACCAAGCCATGATGGTATAGAGTTGTTTCTAGGAATTGGACTCTCCTTTGAACACTTGAAGCCATATTTTTTTAACTTTGAAGCAAGAAATAGGGCAAATTAAGCTCTTCTTCTAGGAAATGCATTATCAACCTAATATGGTAAACATAGAAAGTACCATATCTACCTTCACAAGTGATAAATTTGTGTAGGATAAGCAACATGTTTCTCCATTTATTCTTTAATGCAGAGCTTGGAATTCTCTTTTTAAACACAGTGACATCCATACCTGGTGATTTGAGGATCTACTTCCATGATTCATTATGAAATTCTCTGTTCTTAAACCATCTTTCTCCATGTCTAAGCAATCCTGTTGCTTCTGCAATAAAAACCTCTGTGACAGTGAATTTAATATCTCCAACTTCAACCTCAGCTCCTTTGAATGACCTTGCAAACGTTTTAGTAACTTATTTGTGGAAGCAATTAAATTTCTCAAGGAATTGCAGCCATCCTGCTTGTTGCAACATTTATCTGCTTTGAGGGTATCCTTCTAGGTATTTTGTGCCTACTGGTTCAGTTCTCATGATGAGGCCCATAACTTCTTCTTCAATCTTCAGATTAGTGCTCTTTCTGCTCACGGAGACAATGACTTCAACCTTCAAATTAATACTCCTTTGCTTCACGGTGACAGTGCTTCAATATTCAAACTGTTATACCTCTACTCACGGTGACAGTGGCTTCAAATTTCAACTGATATACCTCTACTCACGGTGACAGTGGCTTCAACTTTCAAACTAATATACCTCTGCTCACGGTGATAGAGATACCTCTGTTTTGCAGAATGAAATGATGAAGGGTTGGCTACGGGATGGAGAAATGAGTGGTTGCAGAACGAGTTAATGAAGTGAGGTGAAGAAAAAAAATCAATAAGTGAAAAGACTGCAGAGATATTTTACAACGGATTCAAAAATCATCATTAAATGATTTGGCTGGGTGACGTGAGAAAATCAATCACTTCAGCATTTTAACAGCTTAGATGATGATCGAGTATAGAATTTGAAATGAAGGATTTTTATCCAAAGTTTTGCGGAGGGTATATTTGGCATGATCAATAAAAATAATCAAAACAACTTTTCGAATGATTCATAACTAGACTATACTAAAGTTTTTCATGATATGCCATTATAATCAGAAATTTTTTACCTTTGCCTTTCATTTGTCTTTATATGCTTTGTTCTCCTCTGGAAATCATTACTTTGTGAGTCTTCATAGTCCTTCTTGAGTTTTCTTTTTCATGGATATACATGATCATCTTGTTGCAATTCAAATGTCTGTTGATCAGTGCCTTCAGGATCTGTAGCTGCGGAATGACTGTCTGGCTGCGGAAAGTCTGATTAGCTGCAGAATATCTGCTTAGCTGCAGAATGTACCTGTAGAGAACTTTAATCATGGAATGGAGTGGTTTGGAATATAAGTGAAATGTTATATGGAATGAGTGAAGATAGATGATAAAATATGATATAATGGAATTGTATGAAGTGAATGATGGACTGGGATGGATTACAATTTATGAAATGGAGTGGAAAAGTATAAGAAATGGCCTGCAATTCATGACATGTGTTATTCAATTGCAGAAAGACATCAAACTTTAAATTTTGATATGGAAATGAGGTGGATGAAGTATGGAATGAGATGAATGAAATATGGAATGAAGTGAAGTATGAATGAAATGAATGGAATGGAGTATGGATGGATAAGTAAATGGAATGAAATGAAATGAGATGGATCATAAGTGCAATGGATCTGAACTTATGATTTTGTAACAGCTGCTTGCAGAAACAAAATGGAAAATTTAGAGTGTCAGAAAGACTCTGATTTTCACCCTATATTTTCTGTATAAACATGCCAGTCAGTGATTGGTTTTCATGTTTATACTTCTTTTTTTTTTCAAAGAAATGACTTCAGAAAATTTAATCAAGTTGATGAAGAAGAAAGATTCTTCTTCATTAACTTCACATCACTTTTTTCCTGGAACTTCTTGAAAAATTATTCTCTTGAGAGTGGTTTGTGATACAGCTTCAATCTATGACCATTCACAAGAAAAGTGACCTCTTCTTCATCTATTGTCCTGATTTTTACTCCTCCATTGTCAAAAATTTTAACAATTTCATATGGCCCAAGCCAATGTGTTTGAAATTTACCTTGAAAATCCTTGAATTTTGAATCAAACAAGAGAGCCTAGTCACCTTCTTTGAACTTCTTCTCTTTGATGTACTTGTCATGCCATCTAGTCATTTGTTGTTGGACTAGACTTGTTTTCTGAACTGCATCTTGTCTGATCTCATCCAATTCATTAATCTGCTCCAATCTATGTTTTTGTGCCTCCGTTAAATCAAGTCCTAGCTGAACTGCCATTTTGAAAGTTTGAATCTGGAACTCTATGGGAAACAAAACTTGCTTTCCATAAACAAGTTCATAAGGAGTATGTCCTGTTGTGTTTCTCCATGTAGTTCTATAGGCCCACAAGGCTTCAGGAAGCCTATCTACCCAATCTCTTCTATGTAAATGAACAGTCTTTGTTAGGATTCCTTCAATGACCTTATTAGTAGATTCCACTTTACCATTTGCTTGTGGATGATAAGGAGTAGATTTTCTATGCCTGATTTTGTACCTCTCCATCATTTGCTCCACTAGCCTTGATGTAAATTGAGCTCCTTGATCTGTAACAATTTCCCTTGGAACACCAAAACGAGTAAAAATATCCTCAAAAAGAAAAGTAACTACAGATGCTTCATTAGCAAAAAGTAATGGCTTGGCCTCTACCCATTTGGTAACATAATCGGTGCAAACTAATATATATCTCTTTTGTCTTGATGGAGGACTAATAGGTCCTACAAAATCCAAAGCCCATTTTTCAAAAGGTTCAATATGTACCTGAGGTTGTAATGGCATCTCACCTGAAGGAGAAGGTTTCCCTACCCTTTGGCAACTATCACACCTTTTGACATACTATTTAGCATCTTTAAACAAGGATGGCCAATAATATCCTAAATTAAGGATCTTATAGGCTGTCCTCTTATCTGCAAAGTGTCCGCCACAAGGTTCATCATGACATGCCTTGAGAATCTCAGGCATCTCATCTTCACGAACACACCTTCTAATGATAAAATCTGGACCTGTCTTGTACAACTCATTAGCGACCCATGAATATTTTGCACTATCATTAATGATTTTTCTTTTATCCCTTGCATTCATAATTGAAGGAAATTTTCCCGAAACTAAATAATTAGCAATATCAGCAAACCATGGAGTTTGAGTAGAGATTGCAAAAAGATATTCATCAGGAAATTGATCTTCAACTGGAGTGTCATCTTTGATATTTTGGAGTCTAGATAGGAAATCAGCTACCGTGTTTTGTTTTCCAGGCCTATCTAGAATAGTAATGTTGAATTCTTGTAAGAGTAACAACCATCTTATCACTCTGCCATTAGTGATTGATTTGTTCATTAAATATCTAATTGCAGAATGATCAGTGTGAACAAAAGTTTCATAGCCTGTTATATAGTGTCTAAATTTATTTATGGCATGAACAACAGCTAAAAACTCTTTTTCAGTTACAGTATAGTTTAACTCTGCAGGAGTCAAATTTTTACTGGTATAGTAGATGGCATAAGGAATCAGGTCTTTTTGTCCCAATACTGCTCCTAGAGCTGTATTAGAGGCATCTGTTGAGATATGAAAAGGTAACTTCCAGTTAGGTACCCTTAATATAGGTGCTTCATAAATTTTTGTTTTTAGGGTCTCAAAGGCTAACTGGCAATCAGAATTCCAATTGAATTCACAGTCTTTGGTAAGTAATTTGAAGAGTGGAGATGCTATCTTGGTGAAGTTTTCTATAAACCTCCGATAATATCCTGTAAATCCTAGAAAACTCCTAACATCTTTTTGACAACTTGGAATACATAAGTTAGAGATGACTTCAACTTTTGACTCATCAACTCTAATCCCATCCCCTGAAATATGATGCCCCAAAACAATACCTTCAGTAAACATCATGAAACATTTCTCATGACTAAGTGAAAGATTTGCTTCTTGACATCTCTTTAAAACTTTTTCCAAGTTTGCTAAGGCTTCTTCAAATGTGTTTCCATAAACTGTGAAATCATCCATATATACCTATACACAATCATGTATTAGATCTGAAAAAATTCCTAATACTGCCCTTTGGAATGTTGCAGGTGCATTGCATAATCCAAATGGAAATACTCGGTAAGCATAGGTACCCCAAGGACAGGTAAATGTGGTTTTGTCTTGATATTCAAGTGCTACTTGGATTTGGTTGTAACCACTAAACCCATCTAGGAATGAGAAGTACTTTTTGCCAACTAATGTATCTAACACTTGATCTATAAAAGGTAAGGGAAAATGGTCTTTAAGAGTAGCTTTGTTTAATTCTCGGTAGTCAATACATACCCTCCATTTACCATTTTTCTTTGGCACAATTACCAAAGGAGAAACCCACTTACTATCTGAAATGGGATAGATGGAGTTGACATTTAACAATTTTTTCAATTCTTCTTTAACAATCTCCCTAAGATTTGGATTCATCCGTCTTTGAGGTTGTCTGATTGGTTTACAATTTTCCTCTATATAGATGTGATGAGTGCAAGTCTTGGGACTTATCCCTTTCATGTCAGTGTACTCCCATGCATATGCAGAAGAATGTCTCTGTAATATCTTGACTAACTCTTCTTGTTGAGATTTCTCTAGGTTCTTGTTTATGTTCAAAGTTTTGCCTGGAAAAATCTCACTTGTAGAGCTGCCAAATTTATCCATAGAATGAAGAGACATCTGTCTTGATGACAAAAACTCAATGTTTGATCCTTCTTGAAATGGTTCATGTTTGTATTCTGAAGAGGATTCAAATTTTTCTAGAGTATTCAGAATTTGACTATCTTCACTAATTTATGAAATTGTGAAGAGAGGTTGTAAGTCTTCTTCATCCTCTATCCATTGAGTATCATCTAAATCTGTAATTGTCCTAGCTGGAGGATACAAAGTGAATTTCTTAGTTGAACTACCATCAAAGATATACATATCACCAGATCTAAAACTAATGAAAGCATCAGCTGTAGCCAACCAAGGTCTTCCTAATATAACAGGATGCCCTTCTAGATTATTCTTAGGAGTTAGGATCATGAAATCCACAGGGTACTCCCAAGAATCTAGGGACACTGGAATGTCTTCTATTACCCCATTAGGTTTTATTATAGATCTGTCTGCTGATTGTAATAATGTGGGTGTAAAGAGAAGATTAGGAAGTTTCAATTTATCCATGATTTGTCTACTCATGATATTGATTGCTGCTCCTAAATCAATGAGTGTGTTTTGGATTTCAATTCCATTGATGTGAATTTTAACAACTGGATTTCCTGGGTCTAGATACTTTGGAATAGCAATCTTACCCATCATAATGTCTGCTATTTTTCCTGCTAGTTGAATTTTCTTTGTCTCTCTTATTCTTTTTCTTGTTTTCTGCTTGCTCAACTCCTTTATTGTTTTGGCTAAAATTGGAATTTCCTTGATTGCTTCTAATAATGGAATCTTAATGCAAACATTTCTCAGCTCATCTAGGAAATCATAATTAGGCACCATAATTTTTTTTTCTACACCTCTATCAATTTGTAATCTTTCTAGAAAGGGAGGTGTAGAAGTATATGTTGATGGCTGCTCTAATACAGGAGTTGAAATTATTGGTTCTTTTTTCTTTAATTTTTCAATGTTTTGGTCTTGAAAAGATGTGTCCTGCTCAAGACTTTTATTCATCCGTAGAGAATCTTCCTCAGAATTATCTCATTCTTGTATGATCACAGAAGGTTTCCTTTTTTCAAGTATTCTTCCAGACCTAAGTTGAACATCACTAAGGTCTAAAGGAGTAATTAAATAAGTTGGAAACTGTTGGCCTTCTATCATGTATGTGTTCTGAGGATTTTTATTGTTGGGGTTTGGTATGGGTTGAGCAGGCAATCGATTTTATTTTTGAGGAAATGGTAATGGAAGTGGTTGATTTTGATGTGGTAGGTTCTGATGATGTTGTTGAGGATTTTGTTGAGAATTTTGTTGAGGATTTTGAAAAGAAAAATGTGGGTATGGTGGATAGGATGGTGGATACTGATAATACTGGGAGTATCTTCCATAGGGACTTGGTGCTCCTTGTGCCCAAGCTTGAGATTGATTTTGAAATTGAGGCCAAGGTTGTGTTGTGGCAAAACACAACCCCCCCATTTTTGACTTGTTCACTTCAAATAATGGGGACCCTTTTTATAAATTTTTGGCTAAGCACCTTTTAGGATTTTATTTTAATGATTATCCTACGCTTTTGTTAATTTTTCATTTTCTTTGGATTCTTGTTTTGATTGAATCAATTTTTTATAAGCCTCCCATTGATGCTTGTTTCGCCTCATTTGGTCAACTGGTTTAAAAATGGTACTCCTTTGAAGTACCATCATTTTTCTAGTCTGGGTTAAAAATGCCATTTTTTTTATTCTTTTTCGGATTGGTTGTAGTTTAGAAAATTTCATAGCTAAACTAAACATCATTAAAATAAAACCAAAATAAAAATTATAAAAAAAAAAAAATTACATCATCGGATTCGTCGCAGATCGCAGATCGCAAATTTCAGATTCATCGCAGATCGCAGATTGCAAATTTCAGATTCATCGCAGATCGCAAATCGCAAATTTCGGATTCATCGCAAATCGCAAATCACAAATTTCGGATCCATCGCAGATCGAAAATCGCAATTTCGGATCCATCGCATATCGCAAGATCACAATTTCGCAATTTCGGATCCATCGCATATCGCAATTTCGGATCCATCGCAATTTTTAGAACATGCACATTTAAAAAACCCCGATCCAAGGTTCTTGCAATATGCGATGTGTTAAATTTTTTTTTATATATATAAAGTTTGTTTTTTTTTCTTTTTTTATCCCTTATGCCTCCCGTATCTCCACCTCACTCACCCTCATGTCACCCTCACCTCACACTCCACTTACCATATCCCTCCATAATCTCACGTGGATGAATTAATGGTTTAGATTGATTTCAATGGTTTGTTTTATGGGTTTTAGGTTTGGATTGATTCCAATGGTTTGTAAATTAATTTTTATATTTTTTATATTATAATAATTATATTATAATTATAATGTTTATTATAATTTTAATATAATTTGAACTATAATATTAATCATATTTAATTTAACTTTTTCAAATCATTTGTATATTAATTTAATTTTGTAACTGAATTAATTGTTAGTTAGTTAATAATTAATTTAGAATTAATTATTAGATAATTAGAATCTAATTTAGGATTAAATTTTTAATTAAAAATTCTGATTTTTAGCCCAGCAAACAAAATTTCCAGATTTATGCCAGATTTGACTCATCAACTTTGGAAGCTCATAGATTGAGTTATACTTGACCAAATGAGGCCCAGGACGGCTCATTGGAAAGATAAAATCAAGGAGAACATTTCTGAGGAGGTTCCACTAATAGATTTGGTCATTAATTGGGTCAAAAATTATGCAGAAGATCAAGCTCCGAATTTCTAAAAACAAAATCAATTTTCTGATTTATTTTCTGCATTTTTATTTGTCCAAGCCTCTTCTAATTGCATATTCATTCGTCAATAATATCCTTGGCAAATTAAACCATCCCAGGCATCAATAGAGAGCTTATATTTTATTTTTAATTATTTATTTAAAAAGAATTTGATTGGATTTTTTTTAAATGCCAGAAATGATAGTTTGTTCTTATTGATTGCATCTTAATTTATTTTGATTTCTTTTTGCAGGAAAACAGTAGAAGAGATATGAAGAAAAGATCTTAATCAATGAGAATGCTCCAGCAATTAAAAGATTGGAATTTTTGAGCAAATAAAAGTGATTGGATAGATTTTCTTCAACAAACTTTCATCTCAAGAATTCCTTTGCAAATATTATAAATAACAGATTGTAGAATGGAATAAGGGCTACTCTCCTCTGCAATTCCAGACTTCTAAAATCATTTCTGTTATAGGAATTTAGAGTTGTAGATGGGGAGGAGAGAAAGTTTCAGATCTAAACATTATTGAGGGTTTATTCTTTATATCTTGAATTATGCATGATGGGCAGAGTTTGCATTTCTGCAGCTCTAGTCTTGAAAGCAGAAATTCAAGTAATGTAAAGTACTGTTAGAGACCAGGATCAGAGAAGCAGATTCAATTAACTGGTATTTTTGGCATTTCTGTATCAAATACCGGTTTCATTTTTATTTTAATAAAATTGTTGTTTCATTTATTCATGTTTTGGCATTTCTGTTGATATGGATAATTTGTCTCAAATTGTTAAGTATCTCTGCTCTTATGAATTAAACTTTGATTTCTGAGTAACCATTACTCAGAAATTTGTCTTATAACACTGATTTATTAAATAGTAATGTGTTGTGAATTTCTTCCACATATTATTGTTTAATTATTAGTTTGACTGATATGATAATCGATATCATTTTTGTGAATTTCTTCCGGAGTGTTGTTGATTTATTATTTTAGTCAAATGGTCTCAATAGAATGTGTTTTGGTACTCACAAATGTGAGCTAATTGAATTTCTTCGTTAGTTTAACATTAATTAAAAGCCAGACATATTTTAATTCTCATCACTTAATTATCTTGCTCTTAATTGGGTTAGATTTTCATCTACCTGATTGAGATAGGATTTAGATTAGTTTCTTTTTGCTTGCATTATAGAATAAGTTTGCAATTAGATTAAATTTACATTCTTTTAAGTCCTCTTCTCAAAGAGGCAAAATCTTAGTTGTGGTTTGGCTGAACCCAAATCAGCTTAAGGGTCATTCTCTTGCCTAATCAGCAAGAAGAATTGATCTGATATCCCTGTCTATTGGTAGTTAACGATACATCGTAAAGCAATAGCGATAGGGAAAAGGTAACTGAACCTAGTTAAACCAGTCGGAGCCACTATCATAAACGGAAAAGGAGCTGTATTAAGGTCCGGACCGGGTGGTTATCTCCCAATGTTGTAGCAGCAATTTTCGAGGCTTCAACAGGTTGCTGCCAAGAATTCCAAGGTGGAGGTTGGTTATACATTTGATGATGGAATCCTTGTGTTTGAGGTCCTTGCCAAGGCCTTCTAGAGACAAAATTGAGAGATTCTGTGGAATTTATAGGAGTTTCCTCTTGAAAAACAGCTTTGAGACCACGAAGGGAAGGACAATTCTTGGTCTCATGTTTTTCAGAACAAATGACACAGGTCTCTACAACTTTTACATCCAAAGGGCACTCTCTCAAGGCATGTTTCTTTCTACATTTGGGACACAAGATTGCTAAGGCATCAGATTCGGATTTTTGCTTGTTTTGTAACTTAAGGGTGTCTATTTGTTCACTAAGACTCCCTAAGATGTCAGATTTGAAATCATCAAGCATATGTCCTATTTCTGCTCTACTTACTGTCCCAGAAGTAGACTTACTTGCCCTTGCAAGAGCAGGATCTCTTGAACCTTTTACAGTTTTAGATTTCCCTCTTGAAAGATTGATACATAACTCAGATATTTCAGGCAATGTGAGCTGTGATATATCCCATTTTCCCATCATATTAAGGATATCCAACCATTCATCCCTAATTGTTTTCAACAAAAGAGCTTTTAAGGTGTCTTGATCTAAGTTTTCCATTTTTTCTCTTTTGATGTTGTAATGAAATCTCTCCAACAAATCTTCCAAGTTTTCATCTTCTTTTTGTAACATCTTAAACACCTCTTCCTTATGATTGACCGGCATACAATAATCCAGATACCTCTCTAGAAATGCTTGTTTCATGTATTCCCATGTCCTAATATAACTGTTAATCAAACTCATAAACCACTTCAATGCTGCTCCTTTCAATGTTGAAGGAAATAGTTTAAGTTTTTGAGCATCTTGTAAGTAGTCATAAGTTCTACACAGGACTTCAAATTCAAATAGGAAGGTTTCAGGATCTTCAGTTTTAAGCCCATAGAAGTTTGGAAGGATAGAGGGTGAAATGTTTTTCATGGTTGTATTGGTTTCTTCATCTACTATACGAAACCCAAAAGAGCTTCCTATTTCTCTTCTACCTCTTCCTCTACCTCCTTCTCCTTCTACACCTCTACCTCCTTCTCCTCTACCTCTACCTCTACCCCCTCCAAATAATGTGTGTTCTCCATTAAAGACTCCTCCTCCTCCTTCTTCTGCCATGGTTGATTCTTCTGTGGAAGTGGAAAAGTTTGTGTCCCTAACAGGAGTCCTTGGATATTCTTCTAAGACAGGTTCAATGGATGAAGTGGAAGGTCTCTCTAATGGAATATCTGATCTTAGGTCTTTTAGAAGTCTAGGATCAGTAAAGGATGGAATTTGGGTCTGAGTTGAAGGTGTACTAGCTCTTGGTATAGGTGAAACAAGTGGTGTTCTAGGAATCAAAATTCTGCTTCTGCTTCTTATGAATCTACCCCTTGAGTCTCTCTCTCTACGCATATCATTGTTTTTGGGAGTTAAGAAACAAAGGTTACCTATTTTTCACTTCCCTGGCAATGACGCCAAAATGTTTGTGCTCAACCTAGTCTCCTAAATTGAGTTCATTTAATTGTCAACCAGGGTTGGTAAACTGCTGAAGTGTGGTGCACTGTATGTGCCTAGGTGTTTGTTTCTTAATGCATTGTGTCTAGTGTTTTATGATTTTTTTGGTATTTTTATGGTTTTATGTTCACAAGGGAAAGAACTAAATGCTGGTGGAAAGAAGCTACTGGTTAAAAACAGAGTGAAGCCTAATTTGTTGAATACAAATGAAAAATGCAAATACTAAGATAGAACCAAACCTAAAATATGACTTAGCAAAATAAAAAGCTTGATAATGACTTCAAGAAAATAAATCACAACATGAACTTAACTTGTCCAATTCTTTCATTAAAGATATTTTGGAAGAGCTTGAGAAATGGGCAGCTAAGTGTAAAAATTCTCCTAACTAAACAATTAAACAATCAACTTATAATGATACAACATCTCATCCATGATTAAAGGTTTTTTGAAACATATTTGGAAAAGAACATTTGTAACATCATAAGATCTCTACTCTAAAAATAGCTCCTAATTCTGTTCTGCAACTTAGTTTAACACCACTATACCTCACTCAAAAGTTATAGATTTCCTTTTAGAATAGTTTTTGAGGAAAGGTTTGTTTGTGAAATGGTAAAAAGGTTGCAAAAGTACTCCAGGCCTTAGACTGGTACTATCTTCTGTCCAGATGATTATGAGTTAATAAAGGTTTGGAACAAAAGAAGTTTTGTAAATAATGAAGACCGTGGTATTTAAGTCTAACAAATAATGCAAATCAAAATAAAGTGGATGGAAAATAATCTTGGAATATAAATACAGTGAGCTAAGCTAGAACTGAACTAAGGTGCTACTAGTCTACAATGAACAGTGCTAAACTAAAAATCCATTATCAAACTTGAAACAAAATAACAGATCATGAATTAAATGCAATTTGCCTCCGGAGTGCCCTAACTAAGTTATCATGCCATTAATCTATGGGATTCTACAACCTATTTCGTTCATCATGAATGGTATTTTGGAAGAGCTTATTAGAACAATCCTGGTTGTATAATTCAATGCAATTGAATACAAACATGAAAACTGAAAGCAAATACAATTAAAAACTAAGACATCACAGCCATTTCCTACTCATTGTTATGATGTTTTGGAAGAGCTTTTAAGAGTAATATTAGCTATGCTACTTAGTGTAAACAAGCAACTGAATCTTACAGTATCACAGTTATACCTTAGTCATCATAATGATATCTTGGAAGAGTTTACTAGAGTAAGTTTAACTGTGATAATGAACTAAAGGAATTTCAAATAAAATCTATAACACTACAGCCATTTCTCATTCATTATAATAATCTTTTGGAAGAGTTTCTTAGAACAAGTATAGCTATAATGACTACTGAAATTAACTATGAACGTAAACTTCAAAAATTTGAAAACGAACTAAGATACTTATCTAAATTGCAAAAGCAAAGCCGCTTAGGAGGCAGGGGCCCTCTACCACCAGAGTAGCACGAAATATAGCTCAAAATCAACTCAACGCGTTCAAGGAAATGTTGTCTTCTTCATTAAAGGAAAATAACTTAAAACAAAGTATTCTCGGTCTTCAGAAATACAGCAGTCAATCCACGAAATCTAATCCAAATCCAGAACTTGTCTCTCGGTTTCCCGAGTTACATTTATAGCAAATCTACATAACAGAACTTGAGATAATACGGGGATCATTGTCTTTTCCTATCAAAATCGTACTAGAACTCTAAAGATGGCAGCGTAAAGTGGCAAAGGACATCTAGACTGTCCTTGTCCTATTAGGAGTCTGCCTCCTTGTGTGAGTTCCCACGTACAAAACCACATCCAAAATTCCGTTCATTCTTCATGGTGAGCAAAAAACGTTGAGGAAATGATGTGGAATATACCCATGTGTGGCTTTTCCTGAGAGGACACCTGGAACATGCTTGAATCGTGAAGACGGCTGCAGAATTGGAAACTAGCTACGGAATGTCTGCATTCTGTAGCTAGTTTCAGTTCAAAATGTATTACAATGAAAAAATCACAAAACTTAGCAAGTTAGCCATGATATTCATTATTTAAGAAATTTTAACTAATTTCATTGATCATTTGAGCCTGGGATAACAATGGACAAAAGAAAATGGAGTGAAGTATGATGGAAGAAAGAATAATATTGGGGCTCAACAAGAACGATCGTGGGTGTTGCACGAGCGATGCTGCATGACCAGGGCCTACCGATGCACTTGTGGGCAGAAGCATGCAACACTGTAGTTTATTTTCAAAACCACTGTCCTCATAGAGTACTTGGAATGAATACACCTGAAGAAGCTTTTACTGGTAAGAAGCCCGATATTTCTCATTTGAAGATTTTTGGCTCATCTGTTTACATTCATGTGACAAAGGAAACCAGGAATAAGCTAGAGCCAACTGCAGAAGTTGGGATATTTTTGGGGTGCATAGAAACACCCCATAATTATCGTGTGTATTTGCTAGACAGTCGGATGACTGTGGTGCAATAGGATATAAAATTCAATGAGGTGAAAGCCATGAAGTTTTCGCTTGAGAGGGAGCTACACTTGCATGCAGAGGAGGAACTTCTTGTTCCCAAAGATGAGCCTCTAGATGTGGATCAACCACGAGAGGAGATTCATGGAGTGGAGGAGTCCACTCATGCATAACCAAACATCAGACAAGGCATAAAGCGTACCATAGAAGCTGAGAGACTGAAGCTTGATGCGGCACAAAATGTAGGAGTTCCTACATCACAGTGTAGATAGAGACAATCACCTGGCCGATTTACTGGATACATGGCTCTTGTTACACCATTTTTTGGTCATCTAACCTATCATCATTAGATGGACCCAAGTACACCATGTAAGACCAATTTTACCCTACGTAAAATTGCCTTCACTATGTTAAATAACTTAATAAACCACATTTATTAGGTTGTTTATGGTCCAAACAGGAAACCCCAAAAGAAAATATTAAACAAACCTATATTTGTTTGATTTTCCTCATGGAATAATTAATTAAACCATAATTTAATTATTATTCCCAGTCATGTTTAACCCAAAAACAAATAAATTAATGAGATAAACCCTTAGTTATCTTATTATTTTCTAGGAATAATTATTTAAATCTTATTTAGATAATATTCCTTGTTAAATATGACCAAATCACCCACCATTAATCAAATAAATCATTATTTATTTGATTATCTTCCAACCGCTTCCTTAAAAAGATAAATAAATCATTTATTTATTTATTTTTCACTAATCAAGGGATTTGACCCAAGTCAAACACCCCTTCCCTCCAACAAATATAATAAAATATTCCATAAAGGTGGATCTAGATGTGGTTAACATTATTTTAATCATGCACCAATATCTAGAATGACCCAATATTTTGTTATAAATAGGAGGGTTCTTCCCCATCATTCCTCACCTTTTGTTGCCTATTAGATCACTCTGGATCTATACACTTGGTCTCATTTTTCATCATTTGCTCTCATTGAGCTTCATTTTTGCATTGGGTCTTCTACACCTACAAGAGAGAGAAAGCTTAGATCTGAAGTGCTGAGGACTACAAAGAACCCATCCCATTGAGGAGAGCTGGATACACCTTCTTGTTTTCCTCCCAGGTGCCCTGTAATATAAAAATTCTTTCAAAATCGTGTTCTTGTCTTGTCTATTGGATGCATGGAGCAAACCCTTTATTTTACTGCTTAATGTCTTTCCATACATAGATCTGGTGTTTTGCAGCTATTTTCTTGTCTAACTAATCGCAGATCTGAAGATATTGGCAGCCACTTTTGTTGTTAGGGCTATTAGTTATGTGTAGCTAAAGTGGTCCTTTTTCGTACACTTCGACGAAGGATTCATACTAACAAATGGCGACTCCACATGGGTTTTAAATTACGACCGCTGTCGTTTTTCATATTCCTGCATATCCAGCTACTTCAGGCCCTAGGGCTTCTTTTCAGCTGCTTAGTTTTCCTCTTTTTATGTCATTTTTCTCACATAAAACCCTAAAAATTCCAAATTTCTAACTTCCGTGTGTTTCTGGCCCTATTGCGCAGGTAAGCGACACCAGCCGCACCTGAGACGGCAACTTTTCTGAAAATCTGCTGCCGAGACAACCGGAATGGGGGGTCGCACTTTTTGGCCCTAAACCTATGACCTGGCCCTCCAGGTCACACTTTTCAGCCTGTTTCCTGCGACCTGCCTTTTTTCCAACAATTTTTCTGCAATTTTTCTGGGTTCTGCTACAGCTTCTGTCAGAGTCTTCTAGCCTCTGTTTCAGCCCGCCTTGACCAAGATCTGATCTGTTTTTACTCATCTAAGTGGGAACCCAACCCCTTAGGGCTTTAGTACCCTCCACTTTTTGTGGAAGAGTTTTAGCTATTTCAGCCGTCGGTTTTTCAGAGCTTCAGCCCCCTCTTTTCCAGATCTGTTACCTCCCTTTCAGATCCATTGAAATCAGCCTCTTTTCCTTTCAAATCACCTCTTGTCGTTTTGTTTGGACCTCCTTTGAAGGCCTCCGCCTTGCCCCCTCCGGTTTTTGCTGATTTCCTTCCTTTTTCCAGCCACCTTGCCTCTGTCTCTTGGCTGTGATCTGCACCTCTTTCCTGCAGCTTTATCCTCCAGATCCCTATCCCTTTCGACCCTAGATCTATTGAGCTCTTTTTATGTGTGTTTTGACTAGATTTTTGCCCTCTTTTAGAGTAGTTTTGAGAGACCCGCCTCTTTGGGTTAGATTGATGCATAGTTAGCTGTTAAATGTTCTGTCTTTTCAGCAATCTATATTGTTCTACGCAGATTTATTTTCAGTTACGCAGCACACTTTTTCCTGATCTCAAAACGAAAAGGGTTTAAAAATTAAAATTAACGCACGCCACACACTGACCCTAACTGAAGAAGCGCCTGGTTACCATCGCCTGGCAAAGACTCTAAAATCAATTGTCACCGCACCTTTTCTGCCCTTGGCCGTAATTGATTCTGTCCCTTTCTTCCCCTGTCGGTTTCCTTCTTCCTGTCATCATTGCACCCCCAAGGCGCCTTTCCCGGAGACTTCTTGGCCTTCACCCTCAGTTTCCGGTTGATCGACCTGCTCCGCACCGCCGTCGTCGAGCCAGTCCACCTCCGAGTCCGCACTCCGACTCCTCCCCTGATTCATCGGGTCCTCCTTCTCCTCCTGGTTCTCCCCCTGTCACCTTCACTATGTCTGGTCCAGGGCCTAACGCTAGCGGTTCTCCCGGCCCCAATGCCGACCCTACTACTAGCGGAACCGCCACAGGAACTACCCCGGCCACCCCTGTGTTGCCGTACATTGCAGGCCTCAGCCTCCCCGATTTCCATCAGTTGATCAATGACCCCATTCACCACAATGCTAACTGGCCCGCTATGCCAACCAAGCTCCCCTCAGACATCCCTAAGTTTGAGGGCCTTAATGGAGAAGATCCAACCAACCATGTCCAATATTTCCACATGTGGTGTTCCTCCAATTCCATCACCGATGACTCCATCCATCTTCGTTTGTTCCAACGCACGCTTACCGGCGAAGCTTCTAAATGGTATGTTGAACAAGCCACCTCTACCCATACCACCTTTGAGACTCTTGCCCAAGCCTTTTTGTCGTACTTCCAGCTCCCTCCCCGATACGATACTGGCACGGAGCTCTTGACTTCCTTTAAGCAAGCCTCTTCAACACGCCTTTCCGCCCATGTTCAGGAATGGCGACGAAGACGGAGCTTATGTCGAGCCCCTCCCTTCGAAGATCGGGTTTACATGGACTGGTTTCTGCGCACCCTTCCCGCTCCCATCGGCAAAGATGTCACCTCTCATTTTCCTCAAATTGAAGAAGCCGCCCTCCAAATAGCTTTGAAATATGACCTGATCTACGCTCAATCTGGTTATGTTTATACCGTTCTTCCTGACATCCCCAGGCCCGGTGGCGCTAACGCCCCGGGGGCATCTCATTCCGCCGACGGTATCGTTGGAGCCCTTTCCCATCCATACGCTCAACCTCCTGTGGGCTATGGTCTCCCTCAGGGAGGGGCCAGCTCCTCCGACACTCTTCCCCCTCCCGGTAGCATGTATCCAGGATATGGCATGCCTTCTCCTTTTGCCCCACCTCTTGCTTACCCCCATGTTGCCCAACCCACCCATTACCCTTATCCACAGCCTGGTGCGCCAGCTCCTCCAGCATATGCGCTTCCTCCTCCCTTGCCTCCTCAACCCCAGCAACAGCACCTACAGCCCCCTCCAGGGCAAGTATTTGCACAGAAGGGCACGACTAATCCCCCTTCTTCTCAAAGAAGGCGGAGAGGCAACCAAAACCAATCTTCCCCTGGTACCCGAGGACCCAATTCTGGTGTGGACCCTAACACTGGCAACCAGCAACAGGGCAGTCAGCCCAAGCCGGACAGGCCGCTTTGCACAAACAAGCCCTGTTCGTGTTCCGGTGTTTATGGTCATTACACCCACGATTGTCCCCTCTTACCCCAGATGCGGCAGATGTGGGAGTCTCAAGCCAAATTGCGCGGACAACACGCTTCCCATCATGCTCCTCCTAATGTGGCCACTACCCAGCCAGCTGTGTTTTCTGATCCTTTCCCTCAACAAGGATTCGTGGCTACCCAACTGCCCGACAGCCAGGTAGCCGCCCCCCCTTCCATTTCTGGTTCATCTGATTACCAGATCCTTATGATGCACTCCGATCCTACCCCAACCGTCGACCTACACCTTCAAACTCGGTCTCGCCAGTACCCCAAGCCTCCTGCTCCGTCTGCGCCCGAGCCTCCCTCTTCAGGTTCTACAGAGCCTCTTTCGACATCCAGTGGCCCCTTACACATCCCTCAACCCAAAGTTGAGGTTCATCCAAAGATTCCAAAGGGACCATTACGCCGAAATGCTGCTTCCAGCCGAGCTGCTCAGTCGTATAGCATAGTAGATGATTTGGCGCAATCCCCTGCGGCCATTTCCACACTGGAACTCCTCCAGTCGTGCCCTTCCCAAAAGAAGGCTCTACTATCTACCGTGGGCGCTGTAGATCCTGCTGACGACCAAATGATTGTTTTCGACGCCACTCAATCGGACCACCCTCCCCTCCCTCCTTCCGTCGCCTTCCAAATCCCAGTCAAGATACGGAACGCCATCGTTTTCCCGGTGTATAATTGACGAGGGGGCATCCACCTGCGTGATGTCCGCTTCGGTTTGGAAGCAACTCGGATCCCCTGAGCTGGCCCCTTCCACGATCACCCTTAGAGCGTGGGACGGTCATGCCTCCCAGCCTATTGGCTTGTTTCGTAATTTCCCTATCACCCTCACCGGTAAGACTGTTTGCGTTGACGTCGAAGTCATTGACGCCCCGCTAGACTACAACATTCTTTTGGGGCGAAGCTACACCTATGCTATGTCTGCTGTCCCATCCGCGGTTTTTCGCAAGATGTCTTTTCCCCATAATGGAAAGATAGTCACCATTGACCAGTTGACATATCATGAGACCCTCTCTCAGGCCTCCCCTGAAACAACCATCTCTTCTGTAGCCAACAAGAAAACCGTCGATTCCTTGACCAGTGTCTCCCACAGCGTTTACAAGGACTCCTCCCTACTTGGCACTTTTCCTTGTCTTCCACCTCCTCCTCTCACTGATCCCAGCTTATCAAATGTGTGCATGATGCAATCGTCTCAGGCCACCCTTAAACGGCCTGCTTCGGCTAGTTCGCAACCTCCCCTCCGCCCTCCGCAACCCGCTCCTAGCCATATCTCTCTGCCAGTTGGACCTCCCCCTTCTGGCCCTCCTCCTGCCGCTGGTATCCCTGAACCCCTTTATCCTCCTGGCTCAGTTCCCCCTGGCCTTAACCATCTCGGAGCTGTCCCTCCTGGTCATTACCCTGCTAGGCAGATCCCTTTCCTGGCTCCCCCTCCCGGAGTATACTCTGTCCCCGTCATGGCCACCCTCTCTCTCCCTAACCTGACCTTGGGCATTCCGGTCTGGTACCTTGACCCTCCAGCCGCCACCCCTCCTGGTCACCCCAAACCCTACATGGCTTTGACACCGGTCCAACCGGTCCCCCTCGCTTCTTCTGTTGCCACTGTGCCTCCAGCACCTCCACAGGATCCCTCTCCTGTCGTGACGGCTCCCGGGAAGAAAAACAAAACCCGTAAGGGGGCACCCAAAGATAAGACCACTACGACTGACCCGGCCCCTCCCCCACCCGCCAAGCCCTATGCCTTGTGCGATGTCGCCGGTCATGCCACCCATGCTTGTCCCGAGTTGCCCCGTATCCAGCCCATGGTTAAAGTCGCATTCCCTGAGTCTACGGTCCCTGAAGCCTCCGTTCCTTCTTCGTCCGTAACCAAGAACCCCAAGACTCTCCGCACCAACAAACCCTGTGCTTTGTGCGGTGTCCATGGCCATTACTCCCACCATTTTCCTCACCTAACGCATTACCGCGCCTCTTTAGAGGTCATTCGAGAGTACGAGGTTGAACATAATCAATCCGCCTCTCCCATCCTCGCGCAGTATGCTTCGGGCCAATCCGAGGATCCCCCCGCTCCCATCGTCATCCCTCCCCCTGATGTTCAGATGACGGAATCCGCCTCGACCATTCTTTACCTATCCTCCTCTGCGAGACACCTGGAGCCCAGTCCCCCTGCATCCTCCCCTGTCATTTCGCCTGATCCCCTCTTTTCCACCCATACCCCGGATTCCTCCACCCATATCTCTGTGGACCTCCGCAGCCCGAGTCCCCTCCATACTTCCGATAGCCCTCATATACAACCCTCCAGCTTGTATGTGAGTCATCGTCATCCTGCCCCTTGCACCCCCTCCCGCAGTTGTCGCTCGATGTCTTCTGTCCACTCACGCTGTTGTCCGTCTCCATCTTCCATTCATTTGTTGTCTTGTGACACCATTATGCAGGACCCTCCGTCCACACCCTTTATCGGTTACACCGATGGTGCAAGTCGTTACTCCCGGAATCTAGCCGCGGCAGGTTGGGCCATTTTCACCCCCTTGCATGCCCTTGTTCTCTCCAACGGGGTCTGCATTGGTCCTGCCACCAATAATTAGGCCGAATATGATGCAGTGCGTGGTCTCTTAGCCGATGCCCTCTTGCATCGCGTACTCCATCTGCACGTTCGTTTGGATTCCCTACTTCTTGTAATGCAACTGAATGGCGTTTATCGTGTGCATAACCCCGTGCTGTTTAGACGCTATTTACGAGTGAAACTCTTGATACATGCATTTGAAACCATAACTTTCAATCATGTACCTCGAGAACAAAATCACTATGTAGATAGTATTGCAAACCAAGTTCTAGACTGGCATTTATCACATGCATTTCATTCAAGACAATAACATTCATAAAAAACCATAACGATGCATATCCATAATATATGTGACGCAAAACATGTGTTTAGAGTCCATCTACTCTGATACATATGACATGCCCATAGCATGTTACACAAACTCAAAAACTAGGGGCACCATCTGCCCCTACATACATCATAGGGGGCACCACATGCCCCACCCCTAATCACTATCTGGAGGATCCCGAGCCAATGGCTTTGCCCCTGCAGCCTGTAGATCGCGCATCGTCTGACCGGCCATCGCCATGCGCCGCATGACACCTCGCCACTCCGAGGGTACACCAACACACGGCTCTATGAACTGGTCATCCAAGTCCTGCCACCCGTGCTCTGATACTCCGGTCAACAACCGTTCGCATCTACATCGGATATCCTCTAGCAGGGCAGCTGCATCCTCATTTTGTGCTGCTCTCATTCCTGTAGCTCCAGCTACTTCCGGTCGTCCCATATATCCGGCCGGTTTCACCGGTGCTATATCTGCATACCAAAAGTACATGAATCAGTCCCTTACATTACTATTCATAATACTTTAACATGCCCATACAAGATAGCAATCTGTCACTTACCATCGGGCCCCCAGACTCGCCCAGGCGGAAGTGGCAGGTCCGGATCTCCACAATAGCTCATCCCACTATAGGGATAGTCGTCTATGTACAAAGGCATCTGATCCCAATGGGCAAAAAACTCCGGTCGAAATACTCGCCCGACCGCCCCTCCTCCTCCTCTGCACAGTAGCCGTCCCCAACGGCGCATCCTGGGCTCTCTCGGGCCCCCATCTGGAAGCTGTACACGGGGCCTCAAGGTCGGGATCTTCTCAAAGAAGAAGGCACACAACAAAGTCCCATATGAGCAGTCATGGTTCACCTGCCGCCTGCATAGTGACAACTGTCGCTTTAGCGACACCAACAGCATTTGGGCCCACCCATAGTAGGTCCCACCCAATACACTTTCCACTAACATCATCTGCCCCCCAGTGATGTGATGGAACGCCTGGCTGCCCAGGATTTGTAGCACAGCTGCGGCCACTGCACGGGTTTCTAGCCTCTCTAGATCCCTGATCGGTATTCGAGTCCCCTTGAGTTGGAGACCCGGTCGACAATGGCGTTCCACGAACTCCATGATATGTCGCCCCCGCGGCAACACTGGTTGTGTGTTTCCCACCATCCCCAGTGGCGGGAGACCAGTCAGGAAGTACACGTCCTGGACCGTCAGTTCGATCCTGTGCCCCTGCACCACAAAGATCTCCTGATGTGGATCCCAATAACTGATAATCCGGGCCAGTAACGGTTCCCCTGCTCTCATCAATGGGTTCTCCACAAACTTGAGAACCCCAAATCTGGCCAATACACGACGGACGCCCTGATCCGCCTGGATCTCTGTCCGAAGTGTCCCCAGATCTCTCTCTCTCCAGTTGACCCGTAACTCTGCCATACCTGCACAAACACATCATTTTTTTTCAGCGTACAGATCGGGAAAACCATAACCAAACACCAAACCCCAACTTCCAGCCATAAAACAGCACCAAAACCCCCTCATCTCCCAGGTCGCAGTTTTCTGCCATTTTCTAGACCAGGTCGCACTTTTTGCCCTGATACCTGCGTCCTAGGTCGCACTTTTTGCCCCAAAAAGTGCGACCCAGCCGTAGAGATGAAGGAGGAGCTGTTCCTGGGATTCTGGGCCCTAAACTGAACATGTAATCCATCAAAATGCAAGAGAAAGGTTAGGCCTCCTACCTCCAACTGACGGATCTCGATTCCAACGGTCGGTTTGTCCGCTACGTTCGCCGCAAGATTTAGGGCATTCTCTCCTCTCCACATTCACCACAGCAACAATAGCAAATGAGTGATTTTGGAGGGAAACTTCCTTATTAAAAGAGAACCCCTGTTTCTTCTTTCGACTGCTGCGACCACACCGTAGCCCTGTTCGACGAACCGTCAGCACCGCTGGAAAGCTCTCACCGAGCTCTCAAATGGGTTTCTGTTATTTTTTGGTGATTTGATACTTCACCTGGACACATTTTGTCCAAGAAGGGTCACTTCACCGCTCCTTAAAATCGAATTTCCTCACTTACGACACTTGTACTTGGGGCACCATATTGCTCCCTTACTTGTCCATGTTCGTGTCGATTTTCGTCATGAGTTCCCACCTTGTACTCATGCTTCCGGGGTCCCCCATTAGGGCCTTTACTGTGTGGCAGCACCATCGAGTCGCCCTTGTTTAGAGCATCCAAGTTGAGTCATCATTGCATCCATGGAGTCTATACCACGTCCCTTTGCACCCCACTATAGCCCTCCATCCTTCATTGCTTGGTTTCTCTCTTGTGTCGCACATTATGACCTTCAGTCTCACTGTCCCCTATCCCTTATGATCTTGTGTCAGTCGTTGCCCTGTCATCCATGCTCTTTATGCTCTAACAAGAGAAGTCGTCCATTCGCTACTCAGTCCTTCCAATTTCCACTATCGTCATTAGTGTCAGTCTGTCCATCGCTCTATTGTTTTCTCTCGTGCCTTAGTTGAGGATCTCTCATTGCCTCACCTATGGCGGACCTCCTTCTATCGACATCAGCACTTTCATTCCAGAAGCCAGGTCTAGAGGGCGGTGTACCTTGGTTCCAGCTTCCACTCTTGTTCGGTGCCTCGGATCAGGCAGGGGGATCTCTCATTTCCCTTTGACTTGATTGTTTCTCCAGCTCCTTTCAGCATGATCGCGATTCGTATACTTGACGGTCCAGTGACCCAGCAACAGCTCTTGATGATTCCCGGGTATGTGTGAGATGTCTCAACCCTCATGAGGGGGTGGCCCTGCAGGTAGCCCCCCACATGCCCGGATGACCTCTTCTTTGCAGCCTTCGATGCCGCTCCAGATTTTGATGATGTTGGCCTTCGCCACTTGCAGCACCTCTTTGATTTGCATGTATCAGTCAGATTTTGTGAGCCCTTCCCCATTTACAGGGGGCATTTGGGTTGTATTTATCTCATGTACTCATATATTATTGTACTAGTCCTGGCTGTTATCCCAGGCACAGCATGTATGTGAGACTCTTCATTGTATTCTTATCTGGCTCCTGATTATGCCAGCTGTACTTTATGGTTCGGTCCCTTGTTTACTGGACACACTATTATTTTGTACTTTGTCTCGGCGGGCATAGGTATGCCTCCCCCACCGCCTTCAGCACAGGTACCCTCTCATAAAAAGAGACTTGTTGCACCTGCGAGTCTTGTCTCCTCAGGGTCTAGTCCTTCAGCACACTATCTACCTCACCTTTCTCTCTCTGACTTCCCTCTTATTGTCTGGTGATTGAGTTCTTACAACGTACTTCGGTCATACGATTTTCTCCTGACACTCGCACGCTAGGGGGCAATCTGTTACACCATTTTTTGGTCATCTAACCTATCATCATTAGATGGACCCAAGTACACCATGTAAGACCAATTTTACCCTCAGTAAAATTGCTTTCACTATGTTAAATAACTTAATAAACCACATTTATTAGGTTGTTTATGGTCCAAACAGAAAACCCCAAAAGGAAATATTAACCAAACCTATATTTGTTTGATTTTCCTCATGGAATAATTAATTAAACCATAATTTAATTATTATTCCAAGTCATGTTTAACCCAAAAACAAAGAAATTAATGAGATAAACCCTTAGTTATCTTATTTTCTAGGAATAATTATTTAAATCTTATTTAGATAATATTCCTTGTTAAATATGACCAAATCACCCACCATTAATCAAATAAATCATTATTTATTTGATTATCTCCCAACCACTTCCTTAAAAAGATAAATAAATCATTTATTTATTTATTTTTCACTAATCAAGGGATTTGACCCAAGTCAAACACCCTTTCCCTCCAACAAATAATAATAAAATATTCCATAGAGGTGGATCTAGATGTGGTTAACATTATTTTAATCATGCACCAAGATCTAGAATGACCCAATATTTTGTTATAAATAGGAGGGTTTTCCCCATCATTCTTCACCTTTTGTTGCCTACTAGATCACTCTGGATCTATACACTTGGTCTCATTTTCATCATTTGCTCCCATTGAGCTTCATTTTTGCATTGGGTTTTCTACACCTACAAGAGAGAGAAAGCTTAGATCTGAAGTGCTGAGGACTACAAAGAACCCATCCCATTGAGGAGAGCCGGATACACCTTCTTGTTTTCCTCCCAGGTGCCCTGTAATATAAAACTTTTTTCAAAAAATTGTGCTCTTATCTTGTCTGTTGGATGCATGGAGAAAACCCTTTACTTTACTGCTTAATGTCTTTCCATTTATAGATCTGGTTGTTGCAGCATTTTTATTACTAACCGCAGATCTGAAGATATTTGGCAGCCACTATTGTTGTTAGGGCTATTAGTTATGCATAGCTAAAGTGGTCCTTTTTCGTACATTTCGACGAAGGATTCATAATGTCAAATTTTATGAGCAAGTGTACCATGACAAGAGCCATTTTCTTTGAAGAATCAATGCAGAGCCCAGATGGGTAGATGCCATGGTATATATGACTCCATTATCGAAACAGTGCTTGGGAGATTTTTCCATATTTGGTACACGGCTTGTAGATCAAGAGGAGCTACAAGGTAAAGAAAGTTGTCGATGGGTGCGTTGAGAAGTATAAGGCAAGATTTTGTTGCCGAGGCTTCGTACTGAGGGGATTGACTATGAAGAAACCTTTGCACCTATCACACGGTATTCTTCCATACGGACCATCCTTGCTCTCTCAGCGCAGATAGGTTGGCACATTCATCAGATGGATGTGAAGACTGCGTTCCTTAATGGGATAATTGAGGAAGAGGTGTACATTGAGCACCCTGAAGGATTTGAGATCTTCAACAGCGAGTCACATGTGTGTAGACTCAAAAGAGCGTTGTATGGGCTGAAACAAGCACCCCGTGCTTGGTACACTTAGATCGACAGCTATTTCACTCGACTTGGCTTCACCAAGAGTGAGGCGGATGAAAACCTGTACTAGATTGTGGTTGAGGGTAAGCTTTTGATCATTGTACTTTATGTTGATGATTTGATAATAACGGGTGATGAGCAGTTGATACACTCATGCAAGGCAGATCTTGCAAAGGAGTTTGAGATGAAGGATTTGGGCCTCCTTCATTATTTCCTTGGATTGGAAATATGGCAGCGGGAAGGTGAACTGTTTGTGTCTCAAGGCAAGTATGCTCGGGAGATACTTGAGAAGTTTCACATGAAAGGCTGCAAGCCTATTGATACTCCTCTTCTAGGAAATTGGAGGAAAGAGGATGCTACATTAGCAGAGGTAGTGGATGCCACTGTTTATCGACTGTTGGTAGGTTCGCTCATGTATTTAGTTAATACAAGACCAGACATATGCTATGCGGTGAACCAAATTTCACAATCGATGGTTAAGCCTACCAAGCTCTTTTGGAAAGCAACAAGCATGTGCTGAGGTATCTCAGGGGCACATATGAGTATGGTTTATGGTACATGTTGTAGTCCTGTGATTTTGCAGATTGGCATACCAAGTGACAAGGCAACATCAAAACCAGTCTTTAGAGCTCTAGGACCTAGCCTTCCTGGTCTCAGAGAGGGATCTCTCAATTGTTTGCAAAGATGTAAGCTTGTTTACTTTTAAGGGTTAATTTTAGGCTAGTTAAGAAGCATGAGTTTGTTTGATTGTTTGGTTGGGAATAATGATCTAGGTAGCATAGATAGAAAAGAAAATTATCTAAGTCATTGGGCAATGGAGTCAAGTGGAAGTTGTAAAAAGTTTGTAAACAAATCAGGGGTATCAGAGGGAAAATCCAAATTGGCCAGTGGATCTACAAAGTCTTTCAGGTGAAATGAAATGGACATTAAAGGTTTAGAATGAAAAGTAGAACTAAGGGCAATTAAGAATCCTTAATTATATGTACTTCTCAACAAAGGGACTTAAAACATTATCTGAACATGAAGAGGCATTCCATAGACAGGGCTAACCATAAATTCTATAAAACCACACTTCAGCAAATAACAATTTCAAGACAAACTTTTCAAATAAAATCTAGGAGTCGAGGAACGCTCTATTTCATCCTAAGATTTCACTTTCAAGGATAAGAAAACATTCAAGATTCACAAATAACTGCATTCATAGAAGAGGGAACTCCTAGACATCTTTGATTACAGCTATAAATACCTTCAAAACAATTATTTGAGCAAGTACAAAGGGTATGATCGGAAAAAAACCTCTTTGGCAGACTTTGGACAATGGTACTTTGAAGGGAGACTTCAGAAATAATTTTTAAGTGGTAGCAAGTAAGTAGGGAAAACCATAAATCATTCTTGAGACCAAATGTTTGAAATATTTCTGAAATAAACAAGCATAAGGGTTCTAGAGAGAAATTAAGAATTCTCTAGAATATCTTAGTAGCAGAAAACATAAAGACAGTGAAGAGTAAGCAGAACTAAGGTGCTTTCAAAAGACATTTCTTAGCCTAAAATTTTTACTCTACTATAACAGAGAATGGTGAAACATAATGAAACAGGAAATAACAATAACAGATTTAGAGTACTTCACCACCAACCACGCTCAGGGATCCAATGACAGAGCTTTCTTCATCAACAAACAGGTTAAAACATCCACAGGTTCCAGAACATCAATTTCCTTTCAAATTCAGCAGAGCTATGTATTACTTCAAAGAGTCATCAAATGCCAACCTTACAATGAGTTCCAATGCAGTATTTATGCTGCAAATGAGGAGGTGGAATTGATCTAGGGTTAAAAGTGTTATTAATTACAGAGTAAATGCATTTCTAGCCTTGAAAACCATGCAAGGCATAAGGCAGAAATAGGTGCAGTTACTTCTCTGTTTCAATAACTCTGTCTTAACTTCTGATAGAAAGATAGGATAAAATATTGAATTTTAAGGCTTATTCTTATCTTTACAATAAATGTCCTGACAGATTAACATATCTTTTAGACTGTGTAATAACTACCAATTTGTCTTTGCAGAGAGAAAGTAGGCTACAGGTGGCTTTTAGATATTATGAGTGAATAACTACTTCCTTTTGATGTATCCGAGGCTTTTTAGCTCGACTTTCCTTAATTTAATCATCTAAACCATTTTTATGGCCTGATTCTGCTTTAGCTTTCATAACTCATCATGCCGCTTTTAACACTTTTCAAACTTCTTTAAACTTCTATTTCATCTGTTTTTAACTCTGTTTTTAACCTTTAATCATCAATTTAGGCCTTTAATCTCTATTTCTTTGATCTTCACTCATTCTTTATGCACAGGTGTCTTGCACTGGAGGGCTTTGCTGTGTAACCAATGCTCATGAAACAATTGGTTAAAACATGGAAATTAACCCTTTATGTCCCTCTCTCTATATTGATTAGGCCTGGGATCTTCATCCTCGGCCTCTATCACCTTTAGTGACTGTGGGATGGATTTTATGTTGCAAAACCACCATTAAACTTGCAACAAACATCAAATTTTTAATAAAACCATGCGAATTGGATAAACTGCTTTACAGAGGCTCGGGGTGAAGGTGGAAGAGCTGTGCAGAGGGGGATGAATGCATTGATGGATAATTTCATGACATCAAAGCAAAGAACCAGGGTTTAAATTTTCTTTCGGCGCGAATATTGAGCATCGGTGGTTTGGCGGAAAACCGGAGGCGGTTTTCGCACGGGGTCATAGTGGTTTGTGGTTTTACGTAGGGTGGATGCGATACAAATCAGAGGCTGCCGCATGTCCACTAAAAACCACCATTTTCATGTTGAAAATTGGGTTTAAGCAGTTATGGAGAAATAGGCGCAAAGATGAATGTGGGCCGTTAGATCTGGAGAATTCAGATCAACAGTGGAGAGGGAGTGCGATGGCACAATGTGCTCGGCGGGGGGACCAGTGGATGACGTCATAGCAGGGGGAATGGGGGTATGGAGGAAAATATTAGGGTGTGCCTCTGTAGGAAACCTCAGCTGTAGATCTGAGATTTTCCATACTTAAAAGAGTCAACTGCGGGGGCACTAGGAGTACGGGTCACTTTGGTCGAATGCCCCCGCAGTGACCCTACACCGTATATTTGGGTTAAGGACAGTCCAGATTGAATTGAGACCTCGCATATCGGGGGAACAACTATGTGTGGGGTAAAGGAGGAAATAACAGAAGCCGTTGGATCTAGGAGCAGATCGACGGTTGGGATTAAATCGGAGGATCAGAGATTAAAGATGGTGGATGAGGGGTCAGAGGGATGGCGAAATTGCAATGAAGTGAGGGTCGTCAAATCTTGAGGATCAACGGCGGAGATACGTCAAGGAGAAACGTAGTCGGGGTGAGAAATTATAAAGGAAAGGGGCTGAGGTAAGGTTGAATGGGAGCCGTTGGATGGCAAGGATCAACGGCCAGGATTTCATCGGCGGGGGAAAAAGGGAAGTGGAAATGGGAATCGCCGAAGTGCGATGGCCGATTTCTGATGGGAAGGAGTGCAGACCGTCCGATCTGAGAGAGATCGATGGTCAGGATCTTATCGACAAGGAATTAAGTCGGTGGAAAAATGTTTAGGAATGAAGAATTTGAAATCGCCGAAGTGCGATGGCGATTGGGGCTTAAGACCTTTAGCCGATGGTCTCGAGCCTCAGTTTTATGATGAAAAAATGGGCTAGGGGCTCAAGAAAAATGCATTTAAGGCCCAAAGTTAAAAGGTCGAAAAATAGGCCAAAATGGTGCTTTTTTAACCTTTTTTGAGGATTTTTGATAGGTTAGAAAAGGTGACTTTTAAACCAAATAAAGGGGATTTATAAGGTTTAAAGGGGGATTTTGAGGAAGTGAAGGAATAATAAAGCGAAAAGGGGAATTTTTAGGAGAGGAGAAAGGTTATTTGAAATTAGAATTAGTGAGATGGTTCTTATGAAGGATATTGAACACAGTAGACTTCAAGAACTCACATATTTGCTTCAAATTTGTTTCTTGAAGACTAATAGACTTGTTTTAGCCATCATAGTATATGAAAAATTTATAGATGGCTAACAGTGGCTCCACTGGGGAGGGCACCTCCATGGAGGTGTCAAGAACCTTAGAGATTAATCTCTGGAAAGTAGACCAGTGCCTTGATGTTTTGTTGCACTTTGACAATCCTCTATATCTTTGATGACCATGCTGCTTAAAAAGATGATCTGCAGATTTACAACAAGATGATTTTATCTCCCAAACTTCTACCTACCCAACCTACTTGTCCTAACATTTTTTCTTCAATGGGTGCACTTGGACTTGCAAACCCTTTCAACATCATTTCATTCTTTTATTTAAAGCAGGAAACTAATCTAAATATACCATTATGACTTCTATGAGTTCAGATTAAACAGTTGAACTCATTAGCTTCTCTACCTAACTACTATCTGTCAAGATTAAGCTGTATGACAGATCTGCAATCTCTATATTCTAAAACAGAAATTTAAAAAACAGACAAACCAAGATTAAGTTGTCTAATTTGCTGTAAAACTATGGCATAAAAGAAAGCTGCACATAGACTGAAAATTATAAAAATTTAAAACAAAATTGTGAAGGTTTAAGATCTGAAAATTATGAACATCCTTCCTTCTTTCTTTCAGCTCTATTTTTGATCTTTTTAGAGTTTTCTTTTTCTTCTTTACCTTGTTCAAGTTTTTAGCATGTTAGAACCAGTTATTTTTCTTCTCTTTGGCTCAGGTTTTGATCTGATTTGAGCCATTCTTCATCAAATTTACATGTTCAGGATTTAAGATTGTTTGAACCTCTGTTTTTCTATCTTAATCTAGTCTACTGATAAGCCAAGGTTAAATTGTTTGGAAAATATTTTTCACTAACCTATCAGCAGTAAATTGAAATCTATCTAGTCATGATTAGGCTATACGACTAAATAGCAGTGCTCTTTCAAGTAGTGGCATTTAGGCTTGCACACTTTCATATTTTTCTCTTTTTTGGTATTGGGTTGTACCTTTATTTTTTTTCATCTGCCCTCTTTTCTCTTTTCTATTGTTTTTTTTGTATTTTTTCATTTTTCTCATGCAATGGTATGTACAATGGACGAAAAACTTTGAAACTAAGATTCTTGATAGAAATAGTGTTTGAGCATCCTGCCATTGACAGGACCTCCAAACACCTCTTCTCCATTCAGCTCCTGCAGAAAAAATGCATTATGGCCCCTTATGGAATGAATAATGTAGGGCCCCTTCCATAGATTTTTGAATTTCCCATGTTTCTCTTTCTCTTCCCTTTGGGAATCCCATTTTAGAACTACATTTCCAACTTGGAAGTCATTTTCTTTGGTCCTTCTATCAAATAATTTCTTGATTCCTTCTTGGACTACTTGTGTTCTTTTATATACTTCCTCTCTTGACTGTTGCAAATTAATGGTCTGATTGATCCTCCTTTTCATATCATTCTCTTCAGTTTGTACTTCTTGAAGGAGTTTCATGACTGGAACTCGTAGAGACATTGGGAAAATTGCATCCATGCCATAAACCAGCTGATAAGGGGACATATTTATAGATTTCTTGGTAGTTAATCTGTCAGCCCATAAAGCATGAATAAGCTTACTATGCCATGATTTCTGATTCTGCTCCAATAGTTTTTTGATAATATTGACAAGAATTTTGTTGGAAGATTTAGCTAATCCATTTCCTTGGGGATAGTAGGCAGTAGAATGGCCCAATCTGATATGATATTTATAGCAGAAGTCAACCATTCTTTTATACTTGAAAGCAACAGCATTATCTGTGATAATTTTTCTAGGACAACCAAATTTGGATAGTATGTTGGTTTCAAGGAACTTGATAATGACGTAGTCATTAGCTCTCAGAAGGTATGGCTTCTATCCACTTGGTAAAATAATCAGTGGCAGTGAGAATCCACTTATGTTGAGCTGAAGAAGATGGGTGAATTTCCCCAATGAAGTCCAAGCCCCATTCTTGAAATCGTGCTATAGGGTAAAATTCTTGGGTTGTTGGTTCTCGAATATCCCTCTCAGGGCATTCCGGTGCCCGAGGCAGATAGTAAGATTAGCTGTATAGTTCACAAAGAAGATGCATGCATGTTCATATCAGCTTAAACAACTTGATGGAATAAGATGGAATATTACCTCTTTTATGATCCCAAAGTCTCTTGGAGAACGCAAAGCAGCGAAGCAGGGATCCTCCTTCACCAGCTCCAAATCTCAACCCTGTGATCAATCAAAGCACCCGTGTAATCTCTACCACAATATGCATTCCTATCAATTAAGTTAATATATGACAAACATTAAACAATGCACATCTAAGGCATTCATCTCATGCTATATAAGTAATTGAAAAACAATAACAATATCAACGCATAGAATGGAAAAAACAGATACAGTTCTATTGATTTATAAAAAAGGAGGATTACTTGCCAGTTAGGATCCGTAATTAGAAATATTGGCAAAAGTCTAATCACATAGTGCAAAGTCTAATCACATAAACAACATCGTTTCAACCACTTTGGGATTCTAGGATCTAGCCCTCCTGAATCCGGAGAGGGATCTCTCCAATAAGTTGAAAAGATGGATTTGTCTTTGAAAGGTTTATGGTAATAATATTAGGCTAGTTATGAAGGCCAAGGGTTTTGTTTGTTTTTGTATGGTTGAGCATGATTCTTATTTGAGGTGGAAAGTCCTAAACGCAAAGAGTTTCAAAGGTGAGAAGTTGTAAGCAATCAGAACAAGATTTGGCCAAAAAGATAGATAATTGTAGGTTTTAGTCCATTGGGCTATGGAGTCATAATTGGGTTTAATTGAAACAAAAAGAGGCAAGAGTGGTCCATAGGGCAAGTCATCTATGTCTAAGGATCTCTCTAAATTTTGATTTATGGAATGAAATGGTACAACAAGAAGGGGAATTTAAACAAATGAAGAACAAAGAGCAGCCTAGGATCTGGTAAGTACTTTGAAACTAGCTAGCCTTTGACAAACACTTAAGAAAGACATAAAAGAAATCCAGGATCTAGTAAGTACTTCGAAACTAGCCAGCCTTTGATACACTTTCAATATAAAACACTTAAAAATAGGGGGCAAAATTGAAGGCAACTTTTGGAGTAGAAACTAGCGGGCCGGGCTCACCACAAATCCTCTCCTAGCTCTGCTTTACTTGGTAACTTTCAAGACAAACACAAAGATAACAAAGAATGGTCTAAAATCTAGTAAGTACTTCAAAACTAGCCAGCTTTTAACACATTCCAAGGGAAACTTTCAGACAGTCTTTTGGGATAAAACTAGGACCAGGGCACACCATATCTTTCTAAGACAGGAGGACGAGGGAATGCCAGCATTCCTACTGCTTAAACTGAATTAAATCATTCCTAAATAACACAATTTGGAAGAAAACATACAGATAAATATTTTCAGTCAGAGAAGGGTACTGATATACAGTAGGTCCTAACTCTATTCATGTTGTTCTTTATAAGAGAAGATGAACAAAGCGAAAACAGAAGTAAAATAACAATTCACAATAAGAAATAACATCACCGTCGACATAGTCCAGGATCCCATAAATCAGCTTGTATTGATGCTCCAAACCAGTTACAGCTTCAAGTCCAATGCTTTAGTTTAGCAATCATCTACACTTCCCAAAATAACTTATCTATCACAATCAGAGCTCCAAGAGCCAGTGAACAGTATTTACAAGTAGAAGTCTCAAGCTCAAGTATATTTCAAAGTTCAGCAACCAACATTTTCTCATCTTCTAAAGCAGTATTTATAGAAGGATGAGAAGGCGGGAGAGGATAAAAGATCTCCCAAGATAATTAATAAATATTGATTACTTCTCGGCCTTTAAGGGGCTCAATGGAGAAGTTTACAGGTGTTCTTTCTATATTAATGTTTTACATTTAAGATTGAAGCTCGGTGAGAGCTCTTATTGACTTTTAAGGCTTTGTGTCATGTTGGAGTAACTCGTCGATATTCTGCAGGCATTAAGTTCCTCTTTAGCACTAACCTTTTCGTTGTTTCAGGAAAATATCTGATTTTGATCAATAACTTCGGCCTCTTTTTGAATGCTTTGAGGCACAGGTGGATTTGTGGTAGCTGAGAGGAATCAATTGGCCTCTGATGTGGTGGTGAAGGCCTTTCTGTCTGATAAAACACTTATAATTTTCTTTAACTGTGTTTTAATTTCGAATATTAGGCTTTTGATAATCAATCTTAGCCGTAATCCCCCAAATTGTCTTCAATCTTCTATTCTGGTATGTTATGTTTTCGACACTGATACTCTTTTTAATTATTTTATTGTCTGTGTCTTGTTGATGTGTAGTGCTGCGCAAGGCTCACAAGGCATCGATGTCGAAGCATCGACGAGATGTGGAGTTTGAACCCTGCGAATGGTTTCCTTTGATGAATCAAAAGCACGGGAATCATCATTCTAGGCCTTTGGCCTTTCTTTAACATAATGAATAAACCATTAAACACCTGCAAAATACAAAACTAATTAAAAAATCCTGCGTTATTAGGTTTTACTGCTTCAGAGGGTGTGGGGAGGAGCGTGGCCGTTGGATGGCATCATCCAACGGTGTAGATTCGTTAGAGGAGGTCAGAAAGGAGAGCAGAGGGAGAAAATGAGTCAGATCCGTCGATCGCGCAAAGATCGACGGTCGGGATTGAATTTGGGGGTTGGATGAAACAATAACAAAGAGGAGAAAGGGTTAATAACAACCGTTGATCAGTAGAGATCAACAACCATAATGGGCCGAAAAACATTATGAGCAGGGTGTATAAAATATCACCAAAGTCAGAGGATCGGTCTAGACTGACGGATCTAGACACGTGGACGGCCCAGATGCAATCAGGGCTCGGCGATTGGCGGGGGGAAGAACTTAGATAGCACTAATGTGATTGAGCGCTGGCCGTCGATCTACAGATCAGATCGACAGTGGGGAGTGAATCGAAGGGGTTCAAAGGCGGGGAAAAGCTTTGTGATCGAAATGAATGAGGGCCGTCGGATCAAAGGAAGGTGGAAAGGAGATTGATGGCTCACGATTGATCAAGGAATGATCAATCGGGGAGGAGGAATAACATACGCGAAAATGCGCTTTTGAATATTGCTGATGCGATGATGCGCAAGCTGTTTGATCGGTTCAAAATCAACGGCGGAGATTGTTTCAACTTATGCATCTGCAGAAAAACTTTATAACATAGGAAAAACCCAAATTTATAATATAACCAAAGGTTTTATGCGTCGGGGTGGGTTTTATATATACGAAATGGATAGGCACCTGATTGCAGGGCCTTTGGACTTTGTGGAAAACAAAAAGGGCCCAGGGCTTATATAAGAGGGCCAATCGCAATCGGAGGTTGGGGCTCGGTCTTTCAATCTACCCATTGGACTTTTGCGATGCGATTAGGGCTTTGGGACTTAAAATCTTGGTCCCGGGTGTATGCTATATGGAATAAAAAGTGGAGGGGGCGGGGTTTAAACAAAAGGGATTTAATCGCATCGGAATTTTTAAAACATGGCAAATAAACTTGTGAGCTAGGATTTTGCGATGCGATTAGCACTGTGAGGTGTTAATGCTTGGTCTTAGCACCATTGGCGTATGGTGGGGGAGTGGTTTGGATTTAGCCCAAAGGGGCTTAAACCCATAGTCAAAATATTTGTTTTTTATGATATTTTCAAGATGTTTAGATGGATTTGGGAGTTTCGGAAAAGTTTAAAAAGAAGTTTTAAACTCTGTAAAGAGGATTTATGAAGGGAAAAGGGGAAACAAATGAAAACTAGAGGAATTTCATGGGAATAAAAGGGGAAAAAATGGAGGTTAGTTTTGAAGTGGAAGTAGGGGAAAATGGTGTTTGCAGCAGTATTTTGTCTTTGAAATTAGCAGAATTTCTGAGCTTTGAAATGGGGACAGCAATGAAGATTTGGACAGAGGAGATCATGTCTTCAAGAGTCTTCAAGAGATAACACTTTTTAGCAATAAAATTGGTCCTTGAAGGCTCCGAAAAATATTTAGCCACCATTTGATATGACAAATTTTATAGGTGGCTAACAGGTTGCACCAAGCCCTCCTCAGCCTTCCAATCTCTCTATCTCTCAATGTGGTGATGTCTTGATCAACAAGCTCTCAATGAACCTCTTTGATATTTGAAACTCACACTACAACAATAAAGCTCTGCTTCACATGTATTCCAAAACTTTGACAAAACTTTGACCTTGAACCAAGAGCCTATAGCTCCATTTTATAGGAGATGGAGAGAGCAATCATTGCCTTTCTCCTTTCGCCAGTTCTAAATAGAAAAAACCAAGATGTTTCCTCAACTTCCCATGCTTTTTCCTTCCTTGAGAGTTCAGTTGTTTATGGCAAGGCCCAATAAGAGACTAGTGCTTTGCAGTTTCTATTTTGTACTGACTCTCTCATGAGAAAAAGCTGGAAATTCAAATCCTTGTCCGCGGGTTTTTCCTATTTCAAACTCAAAACACAGGTAACGCTTCCCTCTAGTCTAAACAGAGCATTTCCCTAGCCACTAACGTGATATTTGCATTGATCAAGTGCATTATAATGCTCTCTGGATGTTATAGGGGTGCATTACCTTGGCAGAAATAGGTTTAGTTTAGGTCTTTGTATTCCTTCCATATTTATCTTCTCCTCTGAGCTGATGAGGAGGATTTTTGACCTGCAACAGATGCCCCCTAAAGTGTGAGGTCAGAGACAAAGACGATGGCCGAAATACTTTATAATGTGTGTAGTAGAGATAAAGAGATTGGAGGACTAAGGAAAACCTGAAACAACAACATATGTCAGAAAATATAATATCTGTCTTAAGTTGGGCATTCCCATGCTCAGTAGTTAATCAACATGATTTCTCTAGTACAGAGATATGAAGAATCTGTCCACCAATAAGCACAATGTGGAAGTGTCTGTCATAACAGGATTAGGTTGAACAAGCTGTCTCCATAAACAATATTGCAACTTGGGGAAGGGAACATAGCTGTAATGATGTGACCTTTCCCCCAAGGTATTGACTGCCGCTTCACGTAAACTACATATTTCTCGACATGTGAATGAAGAAGCTATCATCGAACATGTGAGAAATCATCTGATTACCAGTCGATAATGAAAATTTTTAACAAACGCGAAGGTGGCCACCGATAATGATGATGGTCCCTAAGATGCACAGTACAATCTAGCGAGTGTGAATAAAAAGAGTTGAATTTGAACACTCGTAGAATCATTCGATCAGGAGCCAATGATGAAGACTCCTAATCAAACACAAGATGACCTGCCATTGATGTCTACAAGTATATGGGTACTGATGGGTTTCTGGATCAACTTCCTAGATAAGATGTTGAAGTCGATAGGAAGAGATATGTTGAAAGGTAGGCACTGAGGCGTCCTACATCAGACAACACGAAACGGAAACCAAATGATTTTTTTTTTGATGGAAATAATGAAGAGAAAATGGGGATAACTGATGACAAATAATTTCTTGCATAATGAGCGGTTTGGTTGATAAGAGGAGCAGTAGATAGCGAGTTCTGCTTGAACAATAGAAGGCACTGTAACAAGGTACTAGGCAACTGAGGCTTAATGAACACCAAAGAGTTTGTTAGGATTTTACCGGTGTAGGAACATTGGGAGATGAAGGCTAATACTCATAAATGGTAGGGTTTGGCTAACTGCGAAAGAGTTTTCTAGGAAGCGCCATGTTCAAGATTTTTGCTGCCAAATCAACCTTTCTGAAAATGTAATAGAGGTAGTATCCATTTTGTCCAATTTTTTCTCCGTCTGATTAGGTTTAACGAGTCGAGACAAGTAAACTCGGTGAATTTTTCATATTTAGAGAGTCTGAAAAATGTCATAAAAGACAACTCTATTCCCCATCTGATTAGGTTTAACGAGTCCAGACAAGTAAACTCGATGAATTTTTCATGTTTAGAGAGTCTGAAAAATGTCGTTAAAGACAACTCCATGGGGTACCTTTGTCATGTCTTGATAACTTAGCATGACAAAGGGAGAATAGTAAGTCTGAAACAGTTCATTTTCCATGAGTTAGTCCATTGAAGCCGGAAAAGTGAGAAATCTATGTTTGATGGACGTCTACCTAATTTTGTCATGAGTACGAGGAGACGAAGTAAAATCAGTGCTCTTTGTGAAATTTTAACAAGTCCAACAAAGAAAAACTCAGTGCTCTCCCTGGAATTTTAATGAGTCACGCGGAGAAAACTCGGTCACTTTTTCTGTTTAAAGAGCTTTGAAAAAGAGGAAAAGAATGACTCCTTACTCTCTTTCGTGGTAGTTTAACGATCCCAACAAAGGAAACTCGGGGTTTTTCGGATTAATGAGCAAGAAAAATACCATAAAAAGAATGCTCGATGCTTCTTCATGTCATTTTTAACGAGTATGAAGAAGAGAACTCCAGGTTTTTCGGATTAACGAGCAAGAAAAGACCATAAAAAGAACGCTAGAAATCAACTTCATATAAGTTTAACGAGTCCGAAGAAGAGAACTTGAGGTTTTTCGAATTAACGAGTAAGAAAAATATCGTAAAAAGAATACTCGATGAAAGGGTCAAAACATGCTTATGTCTGCATATAAAACTTGATCACTCATCAAAACATCAGTAACAAAACTCAATAGTTGTGACACATGTGCAGCAAGAATTCACGACTTTTTGCAGACTAGCTAAGAGAGTCATGCCCCAGAAATGGCTATAAGAAGGTCAGAAGACTTTCATTTTCACTGTTTTGAATGTTGTGAAGGAGCTCTGGGGTGAAAAAGGGTGAAAACTTCAGTTGTCGATTGCGATCAATACAGGCAATGGTTCTTCTTCCCGTGAGATCCAGGTAAGAGCTATAACCTCCTGCTATCATTTTATTTTATTTTTGTGGAGTTTTGCTGGTCCAAAATGAGAAATTTGGTAGGCCTTAAAAAATATTAGCAGCTAACGCGGGCCAGCAGTGCTGGACCCGCGTTAAGCGCACTTCCCGTGAAGGAAGGGCGTGTTAGCGCACTTTTTTTTGCTCTATAGCCAGTGTTAAGCACAACGCATGTTTTAGGAACTCATTAATAAGCATTTTGAAGTGTTCCAGACAATTTCTAATCGGTTGAAAATGTTGCATTTGCAGGTATTCAGCTGTTAATCATGAGTATATGGTGAGAGAGAGAACATGAACGGGAAGAAAGAGATATGGTTACTGATGTTGCAAGTTTAATGGCTCTCCGCCGATGCCATTTCCTTAAATATGCATGTTTAGAACTGATGAGGGGTCAAGAGGACCTCTTGAGGTGGTTGATTTATCAATGGGACAAGAGTCACCATGTCTTTCGGATTTGGGGCAATGAGCTCTCAATTGAGAAGGACGGTGTTTACTTTTTTATCGGCCTATCATGTCGTGGACCAAGGCCCAACTTGACGGGGTCCAAAGTGGATCTGTGCTCCACTGCTGATCTCATTCTTGCTCATTGCATATGCAACAAAGAGGCTATGAGAAACCGAGTGCCTATTGCTCGGGTGGATTTGAGACCACTGAGGTCTATATTATGGATGACTTTTCACTTGGCAGGGGCCAAGAGTCAACATGTGGCCACCAAGGCCCAGATGCTACTAGCCTTGGATTGTATGTAGCCTCAGGTTTTTGACTGGTGTGATGGAGTTGTCCGTCGGGTCCGAGTAGAGCTTACAGCATGCAAGAACCATACCCAAAGAGAGTTTGGGTATGGAACATTGATCTTTTCCTTCCTACTGGAGTGGGTGCCATTGATGAGGCCGAGGATCATTATCATGCCATTGGGCCCACGCGAGCCGAGACAGGCCCAGTGGGTAGCTTTGATTCCACGGACTAGAGAGGGTCCAATCCGTCACTGCTTTGATGATGGGTTTTTTGATTGGCTGGACTCGCAGATCATTATGATTGAGGATTATCCCTATGCAGGGATGAACTTCATCGACGATCCAGAGTTAGTGTTTCCCCCTAGCACCCAGTGGGGACTCGATGGTAAGAAAGAGATGATCATTGTGCTTTAGGAAGTACTTTGTTTTTGTCTTTTGAATTTTTATGCAATTTTTTTGTTTGAATAGGGTGAAAAATATGTTTTGAGATGAAGCTTGTTAGCTTGACACAGATGTGGCACCTGTCCGCCAAGTTGGGGCCCCTCGCTATGCACGGCGAGGACTGCAGCTACCTGGGGCTGGCACACTAGCTGAGGATGCGGAAGCCACCGGAGATGATGATGCCCAGATCCTACATGAACTCTCCAGGAACTTGGAGGGTTTGAGTATGGGTGTACCACCTCTTCCTATGTAGGAGGTTCCAGTTCATTTGCAGCGGCATACCGTAGGTGTGCCGGAGAGATATATGGTGCCTCTGAGGGGGATAGCTAGGGCAGTTGTATGTTATTTTGAGCATCAGGCCTAGCTGGCAATGCAGATGTATAAGTGTCGGAGTGTGGCTTAGTATGGCCAAATTTTTGTAAAACACCCAAGTTTTGGAAGATTTTTTGATGTAACTATTGTACTGGACACGACATATATATATATATATATATATATATATATATATATATATATATATATATACATATACATACTTTTTGGTGATTTTGTGTTTTTTTAATTTTTTATGTATTTTCTATGGGATAAATAATATATATACTCATGTGTAAATCTTTTATAACAAATGTGAAAAATGCCAATCTAACACATAGTTTTCCAAATAATCGGTTAATGCATTAAATTCTATAGGAACGTGCTCAAATTTGATTGTTTGAAATTGGCGTTCTAAAATTCACACCGTCAAAAAATAACGTAAAAGACCGGACATTTACACGGCATTGATTGTTTAATCGCATAATGACGAGTTAGAATCTAACCCGACCACCAAAATGGAGATGTCGTTAGATGCCGCCTCCATGAGGGAGATGATCACCGACATGTACCAATTGAGAAATTGGTGTGCTTCCTAGGAAAATTCCCCCAGAACCAAGAATTTTCGACTCGGGAGTATAGAGAACCCAAGAAGCTGAAGCAATGTGTCTAGTGTGACAACTAGCATCGTCCGCGTATCCGATGTATGATAAGGAGGATGATAGCATCTGTGTGAAGGAAAAATATTGTAGATGAGAAAAACATCTTAAAAACCAAAAAAATATCTAGAGACATCAAAACAATAGGCAAAACTTATATACATAAAATTACAAAGCATACACCTAGTGCGAAACTAGGCAAAATACTTCTTTAGATAGAGCCCGTTGCGGGGCTCTGCGAGCAAAATTCCATTACAATCCTAAAGTTCATAAGCCCCTTTTGAGAGGACTTCAGTGATGATGTAAGGACCAAGCCATAATGGTTGGAGTGTTCCTGCCCCCAAGAGGTCATGTTTCTGATCATAAAGTAGAACAAGATCACCCTCTTGGAAAGAACGAGGCTTGAAAGATTTGTCGTATTGAGCTTTGACTCAACGCTAGTGAGGTTTGAGTGCTAGTGTAGCATCTCGATGAGTTTCATCCAAATGATCGAGCGAGAGCAAGTGCTCTTCTGTGGCGGTGGTGCCAGGTAGGAGTTCAACAACGAGTTTGAGTGATGGAATTTCACACTCGATTGGAAGTACTGCATCGAGGCTGAATGCAAGTTGAAATGGCGTGAAGCCTGTGGTAGTTTTGACTGACATTCGGTATGCCCATAACATGGAATACAACTTCCGATGCCATGTGGTTTTATGGTTTCCGACCAATCGACGAATCATGGTTTTGAGGACGCCATTTACGGCTTTGACTTGACCATTAGCTTGAGGATAATAAGACGAAGATTGATCTTGATGAAAACCTAGCATGGATGTTAATTCGGTCATCATATGATTCTGAAAGTGGGATCCATGATCTGTGACAATAGATAGGGGTACGCCGAATCGACAGATTACCTGAGTGAACAAGAAGAGAGTGGCGGTTTCGCCATCGACCTTAAAAGTGGGAATGGCTTCTGCCCATTTCGTAAAATAGTCGATCGTAACCATGATGTAGTTGTGTCCATTTTCCGAAGTGGGATTGTAGGTGATGAAGTCAATTCCCCATTTAACGAAATGACCAATGGAGATAACCAAATGAAGGGGGGCAGGATGAGCACGCATTTTCTTCATGAAAATTTGACATGGATGGCACTTTTGGACCGCTGCAATGCAGTCTTTAAACAAAGTGGGCCAATAGTTACCTGCGCGCAGGATTTTTTGGACAGTAGCTATGCTCGAAAGATGACCACCGCATGCCCTAGCATGGCAGTCATTCAAAACACATTCCGCTTCATTGAAAGTGAGACAATTCCAGAGAATAGTATCAATACCATGACGATATTATGTATCATTTAGCACGAGGTAGTGCTTTTCCTGGTGGTGAATACGATGACAGTCATTGGACGTGAGAGTTGGGCGGAAGCATTGGATTTGTAGGTAGACCAAAATGTCTCCATACCATGGGTCCGAAGAATCGACTAAGTATACAGAATGATTAGGAAATGGATCATGAGCTACTTCTCCTGGGTCGATTCTGGGAAGGTCTAATAATAATTTGGCGAAGACGAGAGATTTATTTTCTTTGGTAGCTGTGAAGACCAAATAAAATTGTTGGAGGATTATGATCCACTTGGAATACTTTCCTCCAATAATTTGTCGAGACAGGATGTGTCGCATGGGGTTCTCCAAAGTAATAACCGTAGTCTGTCGCAGCAATATATAGTGTCGGAGTCGGGTGACGACAAAGACTACCACCAGAGAAACTTTATCCACATGTGAATAACATATTTAAGGTCCAATTAGACCTTTTTACAAATAGTATATCACATGTTCACTGTCGTCACTGTGAACTTGAACCAGAACCATTCCAAGTGAGGATGGTGAGGCTGCTAGGTAGAGGAGAAAGTTGCATTAGTAGTCGGGGGCACTAAGGAGTGGGGATGAAACAAGTCCATGTTTTAAAGCATCAAATGACCGTTGAGCTTGGTCATACCACAAGTATAGTGTTCCTTTCTTCAATAATCGCATAAATCCTTTCGTCATCTTGGCATAGTTAACAATGAATCGACGTAAAAAGCTTGCCTTCCCTTGCAAACGTTGGAGTTGGAGGATGGATTGTGGTGCCGGAAATTCATAAATTTATTTAACCTTATCGGGATCAACCCTAATCCTGTGCTTGGAGATAATGAAACCTAAAAAACGTCCAGAATTGACCATGAATATGCATTTATGAGGATTTAGACGTATATTGTAGAATCTACACCTAGCAAAAAATTATTTCAGATGAGCAAGGTGATTAGGTTGTTTCTTGGAATGGGCCAGAAGGTCATCCAAGTAAGCCTGTACAATATGTCGAATGTCATGGAAAGCATAGTCCATAGCCCACTGAAAAGTTGCTCCAACATTCTTCAGACCGAATGGGAGTTTACGATACGCAAATGTGCCCCAAGGACAGATAAAGGTTGTTTTATGCTGGTCTTCTTTTTTAATCACAATCTGGTTATAGCCCAAGAATCCATCCATGAAGGAAAAATATTCACATCTGGCACAATCGTTGAGAATTTGATCTATGAACGGCATAGGATAATTATCTTTGGGACAAGCAGTGTTCAGATCGCAATAGTCAACACAAAATTGGATGGTGCCTTGTTTTTTATCGACAAGAACGGGATTGGAAACCCATTCCGTCAAAGGAATGAGATAGATGAAACCAACGTTTAAAATTTTTTCTACCTCAATTTTGATGACAGCTTCTTTGCGCGGGTGGACTGGTCTGAGTTGCTGCTGAATTGGTTTTGCATTGTCATAAATATTGATTTTGTGCTCGACTGTAAATGGATCTATGCCGGGCATTTCGTCATAAGACAAAAATAACACATTGCAGAATTCCTTGAAAAGGGATGTGAAGCGTACAATTTCCTCAGGATTGCAATCTGCTTCAATCTGAATATTTTCCATGATACCTGTTTTGACCGAGATATCAATGAGCATTGTCTTAGAAAGATTACCCATGTTCCCTTCTGAATTGATAGTTTGAACATTCGTGTAAGCGGAGGGAACCATCTCAGGTGGGTCAAAGGATGGGATTTCAGTGTTTATCACGTCCAAGTCGATCATCGAAGCGCGATGGTGAAACTCTTCCCAAGTTCGTTCTTCTAGAGACATGATCTCTCGAATAGCTTCGTCTGTAGGAAAGACTTCATTGAGGAGATCCTTAGAGAGAACTGTGATGGGTGGAATGTTTGTACCTTTGGTCGAAACCATAACAGTGGAGGGTTCAGATGTAATTTGGATGGCTTGGTAGGCCAACTCCGCTGGTTAGAGCGGCATTTGATCTCCGTAGGAATCAATTTCTGAAGGCACCAGGAGGATCCATGGGTCGATAGAGCCATCGAAAGTGGTGGATATCATTACAACCGTATTTGGGATCACTGGCGGCGGGAGAGGAAAACAACCCAGTAGGGAAGATGCCTTCAGAAGACTGGTACCAATACTGACGTAAGAGTTAGAAAAGCCTCCTATTAGGGGTACAGCGCTACTTGGTAACGTGGAATAATCAGGGGTGCAAAAGGATAACTGATCCACTATGACTATTTTCCCATCCAATGGAAATAGGACGAGTGAGAAGATTGAAGAAACAATGGCAGTCATGGCATAGGACCAACTGCGACCGAGCCATAGATTATAGTAGAGATGGCGATTTACGACTTCAACGTCCACGGTTACTGTTTTCCCACTCAGAGTGATGGGAAAGCTAGCAAGGTATCCTTTTGGGAGGAATGTGTGGCCATCGAAATCTTTGAGGGAATTCTATGGTGGTGTTAAGGTAGGAGAACCTAAAGCGAGCCAGCAAGCTTGTGACATAATGCAGGTCAAAGCACCTTCGTCAATGACAATGCGATGGATTGGTCTCCCTTTTGACACAACCTACACTTGGAATGCGAGTTGGTGCGAGAGGCGAATCTAAGATTTTTCCAAATCAAAGATAGATAGCATGGAATCCTGGGGGTCTATTCCACCAATGGCTAAAAGCAAGGCTTTCCTTTGTGCTGGACATGTTTGAAATACTTTGAGAGAAGACATAGCTGACGGTGCCTGCGCCAAATCTTCTACAATGTTGAGTTGCATGTGGAGAGGTGTTATGATTCGTGCATCGAAGTGTCCCTTTTGGGGGACGAATCACGGGTTCAATAATAGACTGTTTGATATGCAAATTGTTGGTTGGCAGTGGAGTTGAACTAGTACCAGGTTCTTGAGTGTCTATGGTAGGATTTCCATAAAGCTTGGCTCGTGTTTGAAGTTCAACACTCTCAATGCCATAAATGGCAGATGATCCTTCACCAGAAGGATGTGAACCACCATTTCCCTATTTCTGGGGTTGTGGTGGGTTGTCAACCATGTGTTGGTGTTGTTGCTATTGATTAGGGAAAGGATTATGAATAACGGTAGGTGTTTGCCCAGAATCCTTGTTTGCGATAAAATCGGTGCATTCATGCAGCCGAGGATTTTTGTATGTCAAGTGGTCCTCCAAACAGATCTTGCAAGGAAATTGCATGGGTTTATCCTTCCCTTTGTCGTTTTTGGCAACATTTTTCTGATTAGGATTATTCCGATTGTCCGACTGCACTTCTGAAGAAGATGTCTTTATCTTGTTCTTCTTATTATTTCCACTAGGTTTTTATGAAATTTGCACAGAATTTACCTCAGCGGTAGGAAGAGTAGTCATTTGGTTAGGGGCGGTGGCAGCCGAGGATGGCTGGGAGGTTTGCCCCCGAGATTTTTTTGTGGCTACACCAAAGATTATGCCAACGAGACCATCGGTGTGAGCTCCGGTTTTTTGAGTAGCTGGAGGATTTGGGTTACCAGGGGCATTGGGGAGTAAATCATATAGCGTGCAAAATTGTGAATAGATTAAATCCAAATGTTGGGCATGATGAATGCATTTATCTTCTGTAACCGCACCGGAAAGGCCAATGTCTTTAGAGATGTGGGGTAAGAGAGACTTACAAAACCAACTAGATAGGAGATGATCTAGGATTGGTGCTTTAACTAGCCTCCTCCTACGTCTTCATTTATGAATGTGATCGGAGATGTGGGTGGCGGTGTCTTGGCATAGAGAGGTTAACAGTTATGTTCCGGTTTCAAATTTGATTGGTAATTGGAATTTCTTTAGAAACTTCATCGCTAAAGCGCCAAAAGTGTTTATGGCGGTGAGTGGAAATTCAATATACCACTTGGCGGCATTGCCTGTAAGGGTGCGGGGAAAAAGTCGAAGTCGGACACTATCATCCACCATGGAATTAGATATAGACCATAAATGAAAGGTGGTGATGTGTGCGCCTGGGTCTTCCCCTTGTTTCCCATTGAACTTTGGGATGTCAGAAGGAATCTTGTGCGGTACTAGAGGCCAGAGAGGGTTGTGATTAATGGGGTCATTAGTCAGTTTATAGATGTTGGGAATTTCTAGAGCTGCCAAAAATGGAAATTGCGGGTTTGCCCCCAAATCTAACCAAGAAAGTATTGGTTGACTATGTGGACCATAGGGTCTGCCCATCAATGTGTTACCAGTAGGATAAGTAGGACTTTGATAAAAAATTCCTATAGGTGGAGGGGTAGGGATATATGGTTGTTGTCCATAGGGCATATTGTATTGCGGGGCTAACAGTTGGTTTCCCCCAGTATAAAAGTGCCCTCCCATTCCAGATGGAGGTTGGGGTGGGTTAGTCCATATGGATGCAATAGAGCTTCTCGGAAGCATGCTACTACTTGCATAGTTCGGCAACGACATAGACCCTACACTGATATTTAAACCACTTAAGGGAATAGTGTTAACAATAGGTTGTCCATTTTTTCCTAACGATTGCAGGGGTAGTGAAATGTTCCCTGTTATTTGCGTGCTGGTGACACTGCCCCTTGGTATGGTGGCCAAGGGGTTTGAACTCAGCAAAGGGTTCCAATCGAAAGGGTTGCTAAAAGGAACCGAAGTAGTCACACTTGTGGGAGGAGCAACCATGGGTCCTAACGTGGTCACGGTAGGAGTAGATCCCAAAGGACTCGATGAGTTACTTACAGTTGTGATGACCGTAGGGTTGGGACTAGGCATAAGTTGACTACTGGGGTTACTAAGTGATGGCATAGAACTGACAACTGGTAGGGAGGATGGTGGCGAACCTGGGATGGTTTCCATTGGTATTGACCCTGTGGATGTATGTTGTGAAATGGATGTTTGTGCGGCCGAAGACATGTCTTGGCGTGGTGGAATCTGAATTATCACAGGCCCCAACAGATCAATGAGTGGAGGATTGTAATGAGGTATGACACCTTCCGTGAAAGGGTCCTCCGAAAATTCTATATGATATGAGGCTATGTGAAAATCAGGGTTTGTCAATGGAGACTGCTCTTCCGCAGAAGGCATGGGTTCACCAAGGTTCATTTCTTCCTCAAGAGTTAGAGGAGGTAGACCTTGCTGTCGTCAAGACAGACGGCGTGGGTCAGATGACGCCACAGTGACCTGTTTATTTTTAACAAGTTTTAATAAATTGTGATGTATTATAAAGTCTCAGTGATAGTAACCACACACCTAAAAAGGAAAAAAGAAAAAAAGGACTCTCTAAAATCAATCAACAAGTAGCTAGAATAGGGTGCCCTGTCTGAGTACTATCGTTTTCTAAGGATGAAATCTAGTATCACAATAGTATATAGAGAGGGTTGGTCGAAAGTACAGTTACAGTCGCTCTAGAGCTTTTCCCGAACCTCAGACGATAGGTGTAAGTACTCTTGTGAAGATGAGTACCCTTTTAAATACCGAAGACAGAGTAGGTCCATCTGTTTCAGCACAGGACAACGTTGACCTTCTTGGGTTGACAATTTATGTGGAGCTTGAATTGTTAAAACAATTAAAGCAACCAACATTTTGGCACCATTGCCAGGGAAGGCAATTATAGATTTCAAAAGCATTAATATTTTCTTTCTAGATGTGCAGATTGTATGAGAGGACGCGGAACCCAGAAGAAAACTAACCCTACAGGTGGCAAGGGCAAAGGAAAGGGAGGAAGAAAGAATTTCATTGACGAGATTGTATCAAAGGCTGAATCATCACAGAGATTAAGTTCTCGAAGACCAAAACTTCAGCACTCTCCTCAATCAGATTAAAAAACAGAGGAATTTTTGGGCCCTGAAAACATAGAGGAGCCGGTGATTAAAGAACCAGCAGTCAGTGCTGGAAAGTCAGAAGAAAGTACTAGCAAATCAGCAGAGCACATTGAGGAAATAATAGAAAGTGTTGGACGACCAGTGGGAAACATTGAAGAGCCAGTAGAAGACCTTGACGATCAAGCAAGTGTAGTAGGAGAACAACCAATGGAAGGAAACAACGAAGACTTCTTTGGTGGAGGACGTGTAGATCCTGAAGGAGAAAGAAAGGATGAAAATTCTCTCTCTACCTTGGGATTTCCTATCAGTGATCTCCCTAGAGGAACAACTCCTATGAAGAATATTCCATTTTCAGCTTTACCTAACTTCCATGGTCTATCCTCTAAAGATCCAGATGAATTTCTTTTTGAATTTGATATATTATGCAGAAGTTATGATTATGTCAATGCTCAAAAGTTGAATCGTTGTCGCAACATTAAAAGGAAATGCTTTAAGATGGTTCATGAGCTCTGAGCGGTGTAATCACAACATGGGAGTAGATGAAATGTACCCCTCGCTAAATATCAAGACTATTGTCAGACGAGAGAAAAGAGGGAGGAACTATTCAACATGGCACAAAAGCCGGACGAGAATCTGGAGGACTATGTGGAAAGGATGCAGTATAATCTGTAGAGATCTGATCATCCGAATGTAAGTAAAGAAATTTGTAAAACAATATTACTTAGAGGATTAAGGGATGATTTTTTAGACATGTTAAACATGCTTGGAAAGGGAGATATATCTAAAGAATCATATGATGAGATTGTTGAACTTTGTAAAATATTTTCAAGAGGAGCTACATGGAACAGAGTAAGTAACAGAGATCCCACCTATTCAAGAGTGAAAAAATCAGCCAGTGGGGGAGCAACAAGAGCTGAAATAGGTAATTTACTTGAAGAATTTAAAACTGAGAAGTTAAGTTCTTTTGCTTCACAAATTGACACCTTGCAGGTTAAAAAGAAGCAGGCTGAAGCAGAAGCAGCTCTGGCTGTATTTTTCCCTAAATGCAAAGACAAACATCCACTAAGGGAATTCCCATTGGATAAAATACCAATCTGCACCCTTTGTGAGAAAGATCATGAAACACAACAATGTCCCTCTCTACCGGGAATAAAGGCATCATTGCAACCACCGGAAGAAGAAGCTGAAGCAATTTACCTACTAACACAAAGAAGACAATGGCAACCAAAAGGACAAGGTATGAATTCTAGTCTCATGCTATTTTTATGCCGCGTTTTTAATTAGTCGCTAACGCGCGTCGTTAAAGTTTTTTTCAATTATTTCCATGATCACACACCGCGTTAAAGTTTTATCCACGCACCATCTGTAGCCGCCAACGTTAGTCGGCATTAAAGTTTTTTTTATTTTGGGCGCGACTGTTCAGAGTCGTGACCGCGCCAGTCTGCGTTGAAGTTTTTTATGTTGTGTTTTTAATGAGTCGCGACCGCGCGAGTCTGCGTTAAAGTTTTTTTTAATTAGTCGCGACTGTTCAGAGTCGCGACCATGCCAGTCCACGTTAAAGTTTTTTTTTTTAATTAGTCGCGACTGGTCAGAGCCGCGACCACGCCAGTCTGCGTTAGAGTTTTTTATGCTGCGTTTTTAATTAGTCGCGACTGTTTAGAGTCGCGACCGCGCCAGTCCGCGTTAAAGTTTTTTTTAATTAGCCGCGACTGTTCAGAGCCCCGACCGCCCCAGTCTGCCTTAAATTTTTTTATGCTGCGTTTTTTATTAGTCGCGACTGTTCAGAGTCGCGACCGCGCCGGTCTGCGTTAAAGTTTTTTTTTAATTAGTCGCGACTGTTCAGAGTAGCGACCGCGCCTGTCTGCATTGAAGTTTTTTATGCAACGTTTTTAATTAGTCGCGACTGTTCAGAGTCGCGACTGCGCCAGTCTGCATTAAAGTTTTTTATTTTAATTAGTCGCGACTGTTTAGAGTCGCGATCGCGACAGTCTGCGTTCAATTTTTTTTTAATTAGTCGCGACTGTTAGACGCGACCGCGCCAGTCTGCGTTGAAGTTTTTTATGCTGCGTTTTTAATTAGTCGCGACTGTTCAAAGTCGCGACCGTGCCATTCTGCGTTAAAGTTTTTTTTAATTAGTCGCGACTGTTCAGAGTCGCGACCGTGCCATTCTGCGTTAAAGTTTTTTTTTAATTAGTCGCGACTGTTCAGAGTCGCGACCGCGCCAGTCTGCGTTAAAGTTATTTTTTAATTAGTCGCGACTGTTCAGAGTCTTGACCGCGCCAGTTTGCGTTAAAGTTTTTTTTTTTAATTAGTCGCGACTGTTCAGAGTCGCGACCGCGCCAGTCTACGTTAAAGTTTTTTTAATTAGTCGCGACTTTTCAGAGTCGCGACCGCGCCAGTCTGCGTTAAAGTTTTTTTTAATTAGTCGCGACAATTCAGAGTCGCGATCGCGCCAGTCTACGTTAGAGCTTTTTATGCTGCATTTTTAATTAGTCGCGACTGTTCAGAGTCGCGACTGTGCCAGTCTGCGTTAAAGTTTTTATGCTGCGTTTTTAATCAGTCGCCACTGTTCAGAGTCGCGACCGCGCCAGTCTGCGTTAAAGTTTTTTTTAATTAGTCGCGACTGTTCAGAGTCGTGACCGTGCCAGTCTGCGTTGAAGTTTTTTATGCTTTGTTTTTAATTAGTCGCGACCGCGCCAGTCTGCGTTAAAGTTTTTTTTAATCAGTCGCGACCGCGCCAGTCTACGTTCAAGTTTTTTTTAATTAGTCGCGATTGTTCAGAGTCGCGACCGCACCAGTCTGCGTTAGATTTTTTTATGCTGCGTTTTTAATTAGTCGCGACCGCGCCAGTGTACGTTAGTTTTTTTTTAATTAGTCGCGACTGTTCAGATTCATGACCGTGTCAGTCTGCGTTAAATTTTTTTATGTTGGGTTTTTAATTAGTCGCGACTATTCAGAGTCGCGACCGCGCCAGTCTGCGTTAAAGTTTTTTTTTAATTAGTCGCAACCGCGCCAGTCTGCGTTGAAGCTTTTTATGCTGCGTTTTTAATTAGTCGCGACTGTTCAGAGTCGCGACCGCGCCAGTCTACGTTAATTTTTTTTTAATTAGTCATGACTGTTCAGAGTCGCGACCACGCCAGTCTGTGTTAAAGTTTTTTTTTAATTAGTTGCGACTATTCCGAGTCGCGATGACCGCGCCAGTCTGCGTTAGAGTTTTTTATGCTGCGTTTTTAATTAGTCGCGACTTTTCAGAGTCGGGACCGCGCAAGTCTGCGTTAAAGTTTCTTTTAATTAGTCGCGACTGTTCAGACTCGCGACCGCGCCAGTCTGCGTTAAATTTTTTTTTTAACTAGTCGCGACTATTCAGAGTCGCGACCGCGCCAGTCGGCATTAAAGTTTTTTTTATTTGGGCACGAATGTTCAGAGTCACGACAGCGCCAGTTTGCGTTGAAGTTTTTTATGCTGCGTTTTTAATTAGTCGCGACTGTTCAGAGTCGCGACCGCACCAGTCTGCGTTAAAGTTTTTTTTAATTAGTCGCGACTGTTCAGAGTCGCGACCGTGCCAGTCTACGTTAAAGTTTTTTTTTAATTAGTCGCGACTGTTCAGAGTCGCGACCGCGCCAGTTTGCGTTAAAGTTTTTTTTTAAATTAGTCGTGACTATTCAGAGTCGCGACCGCGCCAGTCTGCGTTAAAGTTTTTTATGCAACGTTTTTAATTAGTCTCGACTGTTCAGAGTTGCCACCGCGCCTGTTTGCATTAAAGTTTTTTTTTAATTAGTCGCGACTGTTCAGAGTCGCGACCGCGCCAGTTTGCGTTAAAGTTTTTTTTTAATTAATCGCGACTGTTCAGAGTCGCGACCGCGCCAGTCTGCGTTAAAGTTTTTTTTTAATTAGTCACGACTGTTCAGAGTCGTGACCGCGCCAGTTTGCGTTAAAGTTTTTTTTTTAAATTAGTCGCGACTGTTTAGAGTCGCGACCGCGCCAGTCTGCGTTAAAGTTTTTTTTAATTAGTCGTGACTGTTCAGAGTCGCGACCGCGCCAGTCTGCGTTAAAGTTTTTTTTAATTAGTCACGATTGTGCCAGTCTACGTTAGAGCTTTTTATGCTGCATTTTTAATTAGTCGCGACTGTTCAGAGTCGCGACTGCCCCAGTCTGCGTTAACGTTTTTTATGCTGCGTTTTTAATCAGTCGCCACTGTTCAGAGTCGTGACCGCGCCAGTGTGCGTTAAAGTATTTTTTAATTAGTCGTGACTGTTCAGAGTCCTGACCGCGCCAGTCTGCGTTGAAGTTTTTTATGCTGCGTTTTTAATTAGTGTCGACCGTGCCAGTCTGCGTTAAAGTTTTTTTTAATCAGTCGCAACTCTTCAGAGTCGCGACCGCGCCAGTCTGCGTTAAAAAAATTTTTAATTAGTCGCCACTGTTCAGAGTCGCGACCGCGCCAGTCTGTGTTAGAGTTTTTTATGCTGCGTTTTTAATTAGTCGCGACTGTTCAGAGTCGCGACCACACCAGTGTACGTTAGTTTTTTTTTAATTAGTCGTGACCGCGCCAGTCTGCGTTAAAATTTTTTATGCTGGGTTTTTAATTACTCGCGACTATTCAGAGTCGCGACCGCGCTAGTTTGCGTTAAAGTATTTTTTTAATTAGTCGTGACCGCGCCAGTCTCCGTTGAAGTTTTTTATGCTACGTTTTTAATTAGTCGCGACTGTTCAGAGTCGCTACCGCGCCAGTCTACGTTAATTTTTTTTTTAATTAGTCGCGACTGTTCAGAGTCGCGACCGCGCCAGTCTGTGTTAAAGTTTTTTTTAATTAGTCGCGACGACCGCACCAGTCTGCGTTAGAGTTTTTTATGCTGCGTTTTTAATTAGTCGCGACTTTTCAGAGTCGCGACCGCGCAAGTTTGCGTTAAAGTTTTTTTCAATTAGTCGCGACGATTCGGAGTCGCGACCGCGCTAGTCTGCGTTAAAGTTTTTTTTAACTAGTCACGATTATTCAGAGTTGCGACCGCGCAAGTCGGCATTAAAGTTTTTTTTATTTGGGCGCGACTGTTCAGAGTCGCGACAGCGCCAGTCTGCGTTGAAGTTTTTTATGCTGCGTTTTTAATGAGTCGCGACTATTCAGAGTCGCGACCGCGCCAGTCTGCATTAAAGTTTTTTTTAATTAGTCGCGACTGTTCAGAGTCGCAACCACGCCAGTCCGCGTTAAAGTCTTTTTTTAAAATTAGTCGGGACTGGTCAAAGCCGCGATCACGCCAGTTTGCGTTAGAGTTTTTTATGCTGTGTTTTTAATTAGTCGCCACTGTTCATAGTCGCGACCGCGCCAGTCCGCGTTAAAGTTTTTTTTAATTAGCCGCGACTGTTCAGAGCCGCGACCGCGCCAGTCTGCGTTAAATTTTTTTATGCTGCATTTTTTATTAGTCACGACTGTTCAGAGTCGCGACCGCGCCAGTCTGTATTAAAGTTTTTTTTAACTAGTCGCGACTATTCAGAGTCGCGACCGCGCCAGTCTGTGTTAAAGTTTTTTTTTTAATTAGTCGCGACCGCGCCAATCTGCGTTGAAGTTTTTTACGCTACGTTTTTAATTAGTCGCGACTGTTCAGAGTTGCGACCGCGCCAGTCTACGTTAATTTTTTTTTTAATTAGTCGCGACTGTTCAGAGTCGTGACCGCGCCAGTCTGCGTTAAAGTTTTTTTTAATTAGTCGCGACAGTTCAGAGTCGCGATCGCGCCAGTCTACGTTAGAGCTTTTTATGCTGCATTTTTAATTAGTCGCGACTGTTCAGAGTCACGACTGCGCCAGTCTGCGTTAAAGTTTTTTATGCTGCATTTTTAATCAGTCGCCACTATTCAAAGTCGCGACCGCGCCAGTCTGCGTTAAAGTTTTTTTAATTAGTCGCGACCGTGCCAGCCTGCGTTAAAGTTTTTTTTAATCAGTCGCGACTCTTCAGAGTCGTGACCGCGCCAGTCTGCGTTAAATTTTTTTTAATTAGTTGCGACTCTTCAGAATCGCGACCGCGCCAGTCTGCCTTAAAGTTTTTTTTAATTAGTCGCGACCGTGCCAGCCTGCGTTAAAGTTTTTTTTAATCAGTCGCGACTCTTCAGAGTCGTGACCGCGCCAGTCTGCGTTAAAGTTTTTTTTAATTAGTTGCGACTGTTCAGAATCGCGACCGCGCCAGTCTGCGCTAGAGTTTTTTATGCTGCATTTTTAATTCGTCGCAACTATTGAGAGTCGCGACCACGCTAGTGTACGTTAGTTTTTTCTTAATTAGTCGTGACTGCGCCAGTCTGCGTTAAATTTTTTTATGCTGGGTTTTTAATTAGTCGCGACCGCGCCAGTCTGCGTTAAAGTTTTTTTTTAATTAGTCGCGACCGCGCCAGTTTACGTTGAAGTTTTTTATGCTGCGTTTTTAATTAGTCGCGACCGCGCCGGTCTACGTTAATTTTTTTTTTAATTAGTCGCGACTGTTCAGAGTCGCGACCGCGCCAGTCTGCGTTAAAGTTTTTTTAATTAGTCGCGACTGTTCAGAGCCGCGGTGACCGCGCCAGTCTGCGTTAGAGTTTTTTATGCTGCGTTTTTAATTAGTCGCGACAGCGCAAGTCTGCGTTAAATTTTTTTCAATTAGTCGCGACTGTTCAGAGTCACGACCGCGCCAGTCTGCGTTAAAGTTTTTTTTAACTAGTCGCGACTATTCAGAGTCGCGACCGCGTCAGTCGGCATTAAAGTTTTTTTTTATTTGGGCGCGACTGTTCAGAGTCGCGACAGCGCCAGTCTACGTTGAAGTTTTTTATGCTGCGTTTTTAATGAGTCGCGACTATTCAGAGTCGCGACCGCGCCAGTCTGCGTTAAAGTTTTTTTTAATTAGTCGCGACCACGCCAGTCCGCGTTAAAGTTTTTTTTTTTTAATTAGTCGTGACTGGTCAGAGCCGCGACCACGCCAGTCTGCGTTAGAGATTTTTATGCTGTGTTTTTAATTAGTCGCGACTGTTCAGAGTCGCGACCGCGCCAGTCCGCGTTAAAGTTTTTTTTTAATTAGCCGCGACTGTTCAGAGCCGCGACCGCGCCAGTCTGCATTAAATTTTTTTATGCTGCATTTTTTATTAGTCGCGACTGTTCAGAGTCGCGACCGTGCCAGTCTGCGTTAAAGTTTTTTTTAATTAGTCGCGACTGTTCAGAGTAGCGTCCGCGCCAGTCTGCATTGAAGTTTTTTATGCAACGTTTTTAATTAATCGCGACTGTTCAGAGTCGCGACTGCGCCAGTCTGTGTTAAAGTTTTTTTTTAATTAGTCACGACTGTTTAGAGTCACGACCCCAACTGTCTGTGTTCAAGTTTTTTTTAATTAGTCGCGACTGTTCAAAGACGCGACCGCGCTAGTCTGCGTTGAAGTTTTTTATGCTGTGTTTTTAATTAGTCGCGACTGTTCAGAGTCGCGACCGCGCCAGTCTGTGTTAAAGTTTTTTTTAATTAGTCGCGACTGTTCAGAGACGTGAGCGTGCCAGTCTGCGTTAAAGTTTTTTATGCTGCGTTTTTAATTAGTCGCGACTGTTCAGAGTCGCGACCGCGCCGGTTTGCGTTAAAGTTTTTTTTAATTAGTCGCGACTGTTCAGAGACTCGACCACGCCAGTCTGCATTGAAGTTTTTTATGCTTCGTTTTTAATTAGTCGCGACCGCACCTGTCTGTGTTAAAGTTTTTTTAATTAGTCGCGACTGTTCATCGTCGCAACCACGCCAGTCTGCGTTAAAGTTTTTTTTAATTGGTCGCGACCGCGCCAGTCTGCGTTGAATTTTTTTATGCTGCGTTTTTAATTAGTTGCGATTGTTCAGAGTCGCGACCACGCCAGTCTGCATTAAAGTATTTTTTTCAATTAGTCGCAACTGTTCAGAGTCGCGACCGCGCCAGTCTGCGTTAAAGTTTTTTTTAATTAGTCGCGACTGTTCAGAGTCGTGAACGTGTCAGTCTGCGTTAGAGTTTTTTATGCTGCGTTTTTAATTAGTCGTGACTGTTCAGAGTCGCGACCGCGCCAGTCTGCGTTAAATTTTTTTTTAATTAGTCGCGACTGTTCAGAGTCGCGATCGCGCCAGTCTACGTTAAAGTTTTTTTTAATTAGTCGCAACTGTTCAGAGTCGCGACCGCACCAGTCTGCGTTGAAGTTTTTTATGCTGCGTTTTTAATTAAAAAAAGAACATGTAAAATAGTTGAAGAAAAGGAACTACAGTTAAACAACATTTCCTTCTGAATTAATTAAAAACTAAGCTTACAATGTGGTTTATAAGCAAGAGCTTAAAAGACCCATATTATAAATAGAAAAAAACAATAGTTGACTGAAGGCTTTCGACCTTACCCATTTTAATATTACAATCAGGTCATAAGGGTAATATTCTGAATATTTTTCCATGGTGGAAACTAAAGAAGAAACCCTGGTGTGTTTATCTTCAATGTGAGAAGCAGCTACGCACATAAGAAACAACCAGGGAGTTCAAGAGCATCTGACCTGTAAGGTGGAAAATGAACTCATTAGAGACTAGATAGTTTTGTATTGGGTATGAATAAAAACACTTGTAAACTATAGGAAACTACGAGTACCTAAGAAATCCTCGACAAAATGAAATATTAGTTACAAATTATCAAAAGATAAATAGTATTAAATATGAAGCAAGGAAAGGTCCAAAAAATTGTCATACCTAAAGGAAAAATCAAGGATGACAGATCATAATTTCTGTGGGTTTTCTTTTAAAAGAAAAAATAAAAAAATAACCTTTGAATGTGATCCTCTTCCTAAATGACAAAGTGATTGATGCTACATTTCCATAATGAAACTATATACAAAAAGAATCAAGGGTTATTTCAAAAACCTTGTATATATATCCGACCAAAATAAGTTTCATACACAGAAAAATTAAGAAGAAACAAGCTGGAGGCAGCTGCATTCCCTGCCATGCAAGTGAAAGGAGACTTCTTGTGGGGCAATAATAATGATGGCAGCGGTAGTCGCTGGGCCAAATTATTCTGGTCGCTGGGACAAATTATACTTGCAGAAAGCTAACCAGTTAAAAAATTTCAATTTTTTTATAAAGTCATAATCATCATTGAAAGTAAATTAACTGATTGAATTTTTATAACATTTTTATAAATGCGTAATCATCATTGAAAGTAAATTAACTAATTGAATTTTTATAAGTAAATTAGAGATTGAATCTTTATATATAAGGAATTATCACCAAATAATTAATTTATTGATCAATGAACTATCATGTTGTGTTGTTTTGGAAACGACTATATCCACTATGAAAAAGGCTGAAATAGTTTACAATATGTAATTTGGACTACTGCCAAATTCTAACCTGTGAATGAAAGCTCTTCCAAGCTCTTCATTGAAATCTCTGCCAAGCTCTTCACTTTAGTTTGAATGAAAATTTTGACATTCAACTCTTTCATATTTAATCCAAAACATGCTACTCATTCCCAGGTTCATTATCCTCCCGGTTGTTATACAATATTAGTGTTTCATACTACCCATTGCCAGGTTCATTACCCTCCAGTCATTACTTGCAAAGGTTCATTATCCTCCCGGTTGTTACCTACAATATTAGAGTTTCATTTGTGTTTCTTCATGTGTCACTGGACTTTAATACATATCCCCACAAACAATCTTTCATATATTTCAAACTAATGTGCCACACCATTTAAATATGTGAAAGACGCATAAATTTTAAATTTGTAAATTGATTTTATTTATTGTTATTTTTAAATACAAATATGATGTTTTCATAAAAGAGTTAAGGTCACAATGTACGTTTCCTTGGAGTTCTAAAAATAATTTGCGACAGTGACACCAGCCAGTCTAGCTTAGTTAACGACAGTGACACCAGCCAGTCTAGCTTAGTTAGTAGAGTGCAAGGCTCTTAACCAATGGCATTACCTTGATTTTTTATTTTATGCCTGGAGGCTGACCAGTGTTACATTTTTAATTTGAAAAATATATTTTTAAATTTCCTATGATTGAACCCGCAGTGGTGTTGGTTTTATCCATGGAAAATAAAGATCTAAAGCCTCTAAATGTAGCCGAGGTATTTTACTGTGGGCGCCATCTATATCTACACGAAGAATCGAGCCTTCTTGATCCTATGAAAGCTATTACATGCAGTACACTTGCTTGGCTACTGGGAAGAGCTTGGAGAAACTACAGGAAAACTACAGAGAAGCACGCAGAACAAAAAGAAAGTCTGCAACTGTGAGTCTCGGGGCCCATTAGAAACTGCTTTTACGACGCGGAAGAATCTGGCGGATTTTTCTGGCTTGGTCAGAGGCTCCAGGGTTTACAACCAAGAAGTTAGCGAGAGACTTGGTAAGAGGAATCTGCAGAGTGCCCTCCATGACTACGATTTCCGTCCAAGACGAGCACTTGAAGTACTAAGCTATTGCATCTACGAGTTTACCCAGGTAGAAAAATGTTTGACGAAAAAACCTCCTACGAATTGCAGAAAGATTGTTCGAAGAAAGCCGAAGAATTTTTTTTTGATTCGCGCGACTGTGAAGCTAAAACTAGCGCTAATGCGCCAAAACAAAGGATTGGCGTGAGAAGGCAAGCCATACCTGTGGTAAAGTTTTTTTTAATTAGTCGCGACTGTTCAGAGTCGCGACCGCGCCAGTCTGTGTTGAAGTTTTTTATGCTGCGTTTTTAATTAGTCGCGACTGTTCAGAGTCGCGACCGCGCCAGTCTGCGTTAAAGTTTTTTTTAATTAGTCGCGACTGTTCAGAGTCACGACCGCGCCAGTTTGCGTTAAAGTTTTTTTATAATTAGTCGCGACTGTTCAAAGTCGCGACCGCGCCAGTCTGCGTTAAAGTTTTTTTTAAATTAGTCACGACTGTTCAGAGTCGCGACCACGCTAGTCTACGTTAAAGTTTTTTTTTTTTTTTAATTAGTCGCGACTGTTCAGAGTCGCGACCGCGCCAATCTGCGTTAAATTTTTTTTTAATTAGTTGCGACCGCGCCAGTCTGCGTTAAAATTTTTTTAATTAGTCACGACAGTTCAGCGTCGCGATCGCGCCAATCTGCGTTAGAGCTTTTTATGATGCATTTTTAATTAGTCCCGACTGTTCAGAGTCGCGACTGCGCCAGTCTGCGTTAAATTTTTTTATGTTGTGTTTTTAATCAGTCGCCACTGTTCAGAGTCACGACCGCGCCAGTCTGCGTTAAAGTTTTTTTTAATTAGTCGCGACTGTTCAGAGTCGTGACCGCGCCAGTCTGCGTTGAAGTTTTTTATGCTGCGTTTTTAATTAGTCGCGACCGTGCCAGTCTGCGTTAAAGTTTTTTTTAATCAGTCGCGACTCTTCAGAGTCGCGACCGCGCCAGTCTGCGTTAAATTTTTTTTTAATTAGTCGCGACTGTTCAGAGTCGCGACCGCGCCAGTCTGCGTTAGAGTTTTTTATGCAGCATTTTTAATTAATCGCGATTGTTCAAAGTCGCGACTGCGCCAGTGTACGTTAGTTTTTTTTTAATTAGTCGCGACTGTTCAGAGTCACCTTGTGTAAGTCCCTAAAAAGTATGGCCACTAAAGTTACCTCAAATCACAGACATCATCAGGGGGGTCCATGGTCTAGGACAACATGTTATATGGGCAGAACACCTAGATCCCCGATCTAGTTTTGACATCCCCGAAGGGAACCCCAATATATAGCATGCCCACCAGATGCAGTCGAAGGTGGGATACCTTCTTGTGCACCCAAGTGTTGTCTCACACTGAGCTCCGGTGAAGAAATGGTCCCAATAATATGAGTGTAGTGGGATTTAGCTCGTTAATAACTCTAGTCTCAATTTTTGAGATCTTGGGTGATTTTCTCACTTTTCCTAACCCAAGATCCTAGCCTGAACTATTGTTGGTGTGAGCTCAGAAAAATTAATGTGATTGATTTTATTATTTCTTGATTCTTAGTGTACTTGATTATTAGTCTTGCGGAGGGGGAGTGGACGTATGAAATATAATGAGACTCTGACTCAAGAAACCATGCAAAAATATGCTTTAAATATTCAATTCGATGAAGAGTATTTCTACAAGGAGAGGTTTCCTTTCAACATCCATGCACTAACATTCAAATAGAAAAGTTCAACCTTAAAGATTCAAACATCTATTTACCTCATCTTAACAGACTTTTAACTGAAATTTTCAGAATTAATTCAACTAGATGCAGAAAAACTTTTAAAAAAAAATCTTCTAAAAAGCAAATGCATTCAACACTAAATTTTTAAACAAGAACAAACAAATATCAATGCCAGCTGATAAAGAAGCACAGGGATTCAGTCAAGAAGTAGTTCTGATGGCCAAAAAACTCTGCAACCAAAAGGGAACACAACAGGGGTGAACAGCAAATTTTTGGCTGAGTAATGCACTGGTTCTGAGCAGAGACAACGTTAATGCAGAGACTAACGCACTATAATCAAAGCTAGGCCACGTTATAACACTCTGGAATACTGGTAAAGACAGCATTAGCCAGGGTAAATTTCTTCAAATGGCCAACAAAACACAGGACTGAACTCTGCGAGCCTTTGATATGTTTACTGGGCATGAAAGCTAGTCAGAAGGATATGTAAACAGAGGAAAGAAGGAAGGAAAAAATCTAGAATACGGGGTTAAATTCCCCAGCAGAGTCACCAATTCTGCTATAGGGTAAAATTCTTAGGTTGTTGGTTCTCGAATATCCCTCTCAGGGCATTCCGGTGCCCAAGGCAGACAGTAAGATTAGTTGTATAGTTCACAAAGAAGATGCATACATGTTCATATTAGCTTAAATAACTTGATGGAATAAGATGGAAGATTACCTCTTTTATGATCCCTAAGTCTCTTGGAGAACACAAAGCAACGAAGCAGTGATCCTCCTTCACCAGCTCCAAATCTCGACCCTGTGATCAATCAAAGCACCCGTGTAATCTCTACCACAATATGCATTCCTATCAATTAAGTTAATATATGACAAACATTAAACAATGCACATCTAAGGCATTCATCTCATGCTATATAAGTAATTGAAAAACAATAACAATATCAACGCATAGAATGGAAAAAACAGATACAGTTCTATTGATTTATAAAAAAGGAGGATTACAACCGTCGGTTGCACCAAGCCCTCCTTAGCCTTCCAATCTCTCTATCTCTCAATGTGGTGATGTCTTGATCAACAAGCTCTCAATGAACCTCTTTGATCTTTTACCCTCACACTACAAAAATAAATCTCTACTTCACATGTATTCAAAAACTTTGACAAACCTTCGACCTTGAACCAAGAGCCTACAGCTCCATTTTATAGGAGATGGAGAGAGCAATCATTGCCTTTCTCCTTACACCAGTTCTAAATAGAAAAAACCAAGATGTTTCCTCAACTTCCCATGATTTTTCCTTCCTTGAGAGTTCATTTGTTTATGGCAAGGCCCAATAAGAGACTAGTGCTTTGCAGTTTCTATTTTGTACTGACTCTCTCATGAGAAAAAGCTTGAAATTCAAATCCTTCTCCGCGGGTTTTTCCTGTTTCAAACTCAAAACACGGGTAACGCTGCCATCTAGTCTAAATAGAGCATTTCCCTAGCCACTAACACGATCTTTGCATTGATCAAGTGTGTTATAACTCTCTCTGGATGTTATAGGGGTGCGTTACTATTAGGACCTCACTATGTACCATTTTTTACTATATATTTTGACACCACCTTACCTTTATAACCATGTTTAAAAAGGATTCCATCATCATTTTCATTCACTTTATCCAAAGGTATATAAAATCCTCTTCTTTACTATATATTTAATCTATTTACATATAATTCCATATTACTCTTATATTTCATCATTAATCAAAGGTAGATTGTTGCTAACATAAGTCTAAAAGATCGCAGATAATTTATGTGTTTTGCTGGAACAATCGGCCGTTGCTGAAATAGTCAACTCCGTTGCTGAAACAGTCGACTCCGTTGCTGAAACAGTCAGCAGGCACGCAAATTCCGTCACTACCCGTAATTTACGATTCTAGAAGAGTATTTTTTGGAACAATGGCAACAACATGAAGACGAGCAAGGAAGTGGTTACACGGATTATCCTGAAGATAGTACTCTTTTTGTATCTGTTGTAACAATATCTTTTTATGGAAGAATAGAATAGCCCTGTTTTAAGAAAGAAGAACAGATTTGGGATAAACATAGATTTTCTCTAATGTAATTTTAAGAGATGTCTCCTCTTTAAAAAGAGGAGACATCATCATTAGAAAGGAGTTTGAAAACTACAGGAGAACATTGTGTTTGAGAGGACAGGAGCTAGACTCCATTTGTAATGTATCATTTCTTTTGACAGATGAATAAAAGTTCTTGTTGAGCGCTTCAATTTAATTCTTTCTCCGGGGGATCTTGTGAGAAGGAAAGGGCCCGCCTTCCTCACAATATTCACCTGAATGTTCCTGTAGTTTGTTAGATTTATTTATGATATTCGCACTTTAATTTAATTCTGTTTGCTGAAACACCAGTTACACAGTTCTGTAGTTTATTGAGCATTCTGTTTCCTTTAACGCTGCATGTGTTTAGTACATTCATTATTAAGAAGTTAAGAGATCTACTTCTGTTATTTTTTTGAATGTATGATTGATGCTGGGAAGCAGGTGCTGAAGATTCTTGTACAAAGGAATAGGGTCCTGTTCCCATTGATTTCCTTTCTTTTCCCTGCAGTGTGATTAGAAACAGGAGACAGGTGCTAAAGGTTCCTGTTCATGGGAATAAGGTCCTGTTCTCTTGATTTTATCTTCTCTACAGAGTGATTAGTGTCAGGCAGCAGGTGCTGAAGTTCCTAATTAAAGGAATAGGGTCATGTTCCCTGTTATGGTTGATTGGTTTCCTTTCCTGCAGAATGATTTTCCTTTATTTGGATTCTTAAAAACTGCAATAGAGGAATTGCTTCTACTATAACATAAGTAAACTTCAGCTTTGATTAAACAGGGTGTGAATAATTAGATTTGTATGATTAATAATTGTGTGACTTTTTACTACAACATTATTTTTTCTTTTGGAATTGAGCATATCCAGTGCGTGATTGTCTTTGGAATAAACAGACCTTCTCGGGTTGACAATTTATGTGGAGCTTGAATTGTTAAAACAATTAAAGCGACCAACATTTTGGCGCCGTTGCTGGGGAAGGAAATTATAGATTTCAAAAGCATTAATATTTTCTTTCTAGATGTGCAGATTGTATGAGAGGACGCGGAACCCAGAAGAAAACTAACCCTCCAGGTGGCAAGGGCAAATGAAAGGGAGGAAGAAAGACTTTCATTGACGAGATTGTGTCAAAAGCTGAATCATCACAGATATTAAGTTCTTGAAGACCAAAACTTCAGCACTCCCCTCAATCAGATTACAAAACAGAGGAAGTTGTGGGCCCTGAAAACATAGAGGAGTCGATGATTAAAGAACGAGCAATCAGTGCTGGAAAGTCAGAAGAAAGTACTAGCAAATCAGCAGAGCACATTGAGGAAATAATAGAGAGTGTTGGACGACCAGTGGAAAACATTGAAGAGCCAGTAGAAGACCTTGACGATCAAGCAAGTGCAGTAGGAGAACAGCCAATGGAAGGAAACAACGAAGACTTCTTTGGTGGAGGACGGGTAGATCCTGAAGGAGAAGGGAAGGATGAAAATTCTCTCTCTACCTTGGGATTTCCTATCAGTGATCTCCCTAGAGGAACAACTCCTATGAAGAACATTCCATTGTTAGCTTTACCTAACTTCCATGGTTTATCCTCTGAAGATCCAGATGAATTTCTTTTTGAATTTGATATATTATGCAGAAGTTATGATTATGTTACTAATGCTCAAAAGTTGAAACTATTTCCAGCAACATTAAAAGAAAATACTTTAAGATGGTTCATGAGCCTTGGGAGTCAGGTAATCACAACATGGGAGCAGATGAAACAGAAATTTATGCTTAAATATCAAGAATACTGTCAGACGAGAGAAAAGAAGGATGAACTATTCAATATGGCACAAAAACCGGACGATAATCTGGAGGACTACGTAGAAAGGCTGCAGTATAATATACAGAGATCTGATCATCCGAATATAAGTAAGGAAATTCGCAAAACAATATTACTTAGAGGATTAAGGGATGATTGTTTAGACATGTTAAACATGCTTGGCAAGGGAGATATATCTAAAGAATCATATGATGAGATTGTTGAACTTTGTAAAAGGTGTTCAAGGGGAGCTGCAAGGAACAGAGTAAGTAATAGAGATCCCACCTATTCAAGAGTGCAGAAATCAGCCAGTGGGGGAGCAACAAGAGCTGAAATAGGTAATTTACTTGAAGAATTTAAGACTTAGATGTTAAGTTCTTTTGCTTCACAAATTGACACTTTGCAGGTTAAGAAGAAGCAGGCTGAAGCAGAAGCAACTCTGGCTGTCTTTTTCCCAAAGTGCAGAGACAAACATCCACTAAGGGAGTGCCCATTGGACAAAATACCAATCTGCACCCTTTGTGAGAAATATCATGAAACACAACAATGTCCATCTCTACCAGGAATAAAGGCAGCATTGCAGCCAACGGAAG